>JAWWNH010000012.1:0-600000 GCA_034641385.1 Darevskia mixta | reverse complement strand
TGCTCATACTGGATGGGACTGGAAGCAATCAAGCTGGGGATGGCTGAAAAACAGCTTACAAAATCTCCCATCGCGGAATGCACTTGCCCACACTAAAATGATACAAAAGTACGTATCTGTAGTGCTATCCGACCTCTTGTTACGAGAACATTAAAAGTGTGGAATATGTGCTAGTAAAGTTCCCCGTTTTCAAGTAAGTCAGAAATTTTAATTTTATTTTTTGTAGCCAAATAAGCAGAGTTCCCAGGGGCCATATGAATGTGGGAACAAAAGCATGCATATGCAGGGGAGAATTGTTGAGCCTGCAGATTCTCTCCTATAAATCTCCCAAAAGTTTTTAACATTCACACACATACACAAGACTGGAAATAGGCCAGAGGAAAATGTTATTTTGAATTACGTACCTATTGTATTCTACAACTGGGCAACGTAAATTGATTCTTCATGCCCTTACTGCAGCCCAAAGACAGAGATTGATGCATTGGAAAGCTAAATCTATGGCTCCTTTTTGGTCAATGGATTTTGAGAATATGACAACACTCGCAACTTATGGACAGATTGCTTACAGGTGTAGACTTTTTCTGGACAAGTATAATGACATTTGGAACGTGTTTATTAAAAATATATAGTAGGTTATGAACATATATGTATTTGGATGATAATAATAACATTTATATGCTTATGTCCTAGGTAATGGTAAATTGTAGTTGTTTGCATATATGATGATACATCTTTTCTTCTTCATCCGCTTTTTTATTTCTACTTTATTTTGTTCAATTAAACCAGACATGGCCAAACTTGGCCCTCCAGCTGTTTTGGGACTACAACTCCCATCATCCCTAGCTAACAGGACCAGTGGTCAGGGATGGTGGGAGTTGTAGTCCCAAAACTGCTGGAGGGCCAAGTTTGGCCATGGCTGAATTAAACTATTATGGCTGGAAATAGGACTGGATGCAATGGGAGGGGGAACAGACCAGAAAATCTGCTCCAGTGAACCTCAGAGGCAGCAACTGATCTAGCTGGAACTTCATGCAAAACAGATGTACCTGCTGAGCCAAGTCCCTTCCTTTCTGCTTAGGGGCATGCTAGAGGCAGGCATCTCTACCCCAGAGGCATCCCACCCTCCCACTGCTTTGAAGTTCACCGCAAGCAAAAAGTAAAACCACTCGGTTGATGTGACAGATAAACATCAAAATCAGGATCGGCTGCTGCTCTGTGTCAAAGAACTGCAGCTGTTAACAGCTGTCTGGCCACCTATCTACTGAAGAAGGAGATTTCTTATCGGTAGGTAAGCTAAAGAAACTCAAAATAATTTTATTGGCCGTGTTTAGCCTGAAGAAGAGAAGACAGAGGTGATATGATAGCTGTCTCCAAATAGCTGAAGGGCTGCCCCATGGAGGATGGAGGAAGCTGGTTTTCTGCTGCTCCAGAGAGGAGGACCCAAGCCAATAAATTCAAATTACAAGACAGGAGAGTCCAACTAAACATTAGTAAGCTCTTTCTGGTATCTCCTATTAGTTGTTGTTTAGTCGTGTCCGACTCTTCGTGGCCCCATGGACCAGAGCACGCCAGGCACTCCTGTCTTCCACTGCCTCCCGCAGTTTGGTCAGACTCATGTTGGCAGCTTCGAGAACACTGTCCAACCATCTCATCCTCTGTCGTCCCCTTCTCCTTGTGCCCTCCATCTTTCCCAACATCAGGGTCTTTTCCAGGGAGTCTTCTCATGAGTTGGCCAAAGTCTTGGAGCCTCAGCTTCAGGATCTGTCCTTTCAGTGAGCACTCCGGCAAACAGGAGCAAGAACTGGCAAGCCACTCCAGTATCCCTGCCAAGAAAACTCCATGGTGTCTGCTATAGTGACTTCAACATTCAGCAGAAGCAGGCCACGTTAACAACAAACACATTGCATATCTTCTCTCTCCTGTGCCTTATCAATACCTCTGGTGTGCAAATTCAAACAGGGATTTGTATTCCCACTGTCCCTCCGGCTTGAATTGCAAATGGTGGGTAAGCTCAGAGAGGGAGTGATGTTCCTTATCAGACTCATGGCTGCCTTTGCATTTTTGATATCCCTGCACCAACCCAACCCAGTTTCTCCGCCACATCTGACATTTTCACACCCCAAAAACCCCCGGGGACAAATTCTTGCTGAATTCTTTATAAGATCCCAACAGTGACCATTGATTCACCACCTCTAGCATAGCTTCTGATACCTCTAGGTTTCGGACAGTACCTATAGGACGGTAAATACTGCTTAGCAATGTTGTTGCCTCTCCTCCTCTACGGGACTGCACATTTTCTCGCGGCCGCAAAGGGAGAGGTGGTCCAGGATTTTAAAAACTGCCTCGAGTTCTTCTTGGACAAGATGCCCCCCGGAGAGTCTCTGACGCCACCCAGGGAAGCCAAGATCTGCCAGTTCTATAAGAACGCCTATCGCTTTGCCACGATGTACGACCGGGAGAAGCGGATTCCCATCTACTCCGCTTACAAGTGTAAACCTGGGAAGGGACACAGATATCAAGGGTGGATGATAGAGCCGCAGGTAAGGGGGCTTCTCACCTGCCCAATCCAAAAGGACCTTCCGGTTTGCCACCTGTTTTTCTGTACCATATTTGGTGTGGCTCAGCTGACACAAAACTTAAGTCTTGAGTGTCGTTGTCCCATCCCTGTGGAATGCCATCTAACAAAGCAGGTTCAGGGAACCGGTGGCTGAACTACAACTCCCATCATTCTTGCTCGCTAGGGCCGATGGGAGTTGTAGTTCAGCAACACCAGGTAGCCCCCCTCCCAGGTTCACAGCTCCTGCAAGATTCAGCAGGCGTCTTCTATAGATGAACCTTTAAACATCTGCTTAAAATGTTTCTTTGCCGCCAGGCTTAAGTGGACAACGAAGATAAACATTTTCTGTAATAATTAGCTGGGAATCTCTTCCAGTTCTTTACGTGATTTTATTATGTACGTATATAATTGTTATAAACTTATTTGATACACTTTATGAAATTGTGCTATACAACCATTTTTATAAACAAATACATTTGTGCTTATTAGGTTGTGCCCAGCTAGCTTTTACTCAAAGAGTAGACCCATTAAAATGAACAAACCTTCCTTAATCATTGCGATAAGCAAAGCTACAGAGAACCAGGCAGAGGGCCTTCTCGGTAGTGGCGCCCTCCCTGTGGAACACCCTCCCATCATATGGCAAGGAGATAAAGAGCAACATAACTTTTAGAATACATCTGAAGGCAGCCCTGTATCAATAAATTTGATATTTTACTATGTTTTATATATGCTGTAAGCTGCCCAGAGTGGCAGGGGCAACCCAGTCAGATGGCTGGGGTATAAATAATAAAATTATTATTATGATTCATGGTCATTGATTTCAATAGGTCTACTCTGAGTAAAAGTTAGTGTGCAACCTATTATCACTGCTTTCCGCACAATTCTCAGAGTGGCTTAGCAATCAATCCCTCTTCCCAGTGGGCTCTGGGAATTGTAGCTCTGGGAGGGGAATATAGGGGGTCTCCTAACAACTCTCAGCACCTTTAACAAACTACAGTTCCCAGAAACCTTTGCGGGAAATCAAGACTGTCAAAGTGACACGATAGTGCTTTATGGCATGGATGTAGCCTCAGTCTCAAAGGTTTGGTTCCACTGCATGTCTGAGCAGGGAACGGTTGACATATTCCCCTTGCTGTTTTTCAGCTCGTAGATCCCACTTTGGGGAAGGGCATGGAAGACGAGCGCGAAACCAACGTTGCTGCCGCAGGGATTAAGAAGAGCCAGGCCACTTCCGACGATTATGCGCAGGCCTTAAGCATTGAAAAGGGGCACTTGAACCCAGTGAGCCATCAACCGGACGAAGACAGCAGAGCGGCCACTTCCACTTTGACCAATATTGTGCCCCAGTTTAGCAAGCTCAATGAAGACGCCTGGGCCGACCACGAGAGCCTCATCAAGAAAGAAGCCCAGGCTTGCCGTGATATGTACGTCCTCGCGGGAGCTGTGCCCGGAGACGAATATATCTCGGACCTCAGGGTCAATAAGCCCAGCCACATTTGGTCGGCAGCTTGCTGCGTGCTTGATAACCAGCGCAGAAAATCCTGGGCTGCCCTTGCGAAAAACAGCGAGAATGAAGTCAAGGAATACAGTTTGGAGACCCTCCAGAAAATCCTAGCTGAGCTTTATGGGAAGAAGAAAGTGGATCTTTTCAATGGGTCCTGTAACTAGTATGCGGCTGCTTGCAGGGAGAGCTGCTTTTATCCCCAAGATAGAGGAAGGATGTACAGTGGTACCCCGGGTTACGTACCTGATCCGTACCTGGGTGATGTTCGCACCCTGAACAGTGCGCAACCCGGGCATCCATTTTGCACATGCGCGAAAGCGTGATATCGCGCTTCTGCGCACGCACGGACCGCGCGTACATGCGCAGAAGCGTCCGCGCAGCAGAATCCACTTCTGGGTTTGCGGAGTACGCAACCCGAATGTACACAACACGGAGCGTACGCAACACGGGGTATGACTGTATAAAATCATCTCCCAACCAAAGATGCTCACAAAGCCCTCTCACTGCCAATTCACAGGTTGTGAAGTTCTTAAAAGACATTGGTGGTGAATTGAGAAGATGTCCTATTTTTTTAAAAAGCAGATATCTCGTTTTTAAAAGCTGTACACAAATCTTGTTAAATAAAATGAAACATATGACGTGTTTCTAGGTGGTAGCAGTTTTATTGTTGTTAGCAACATTGCGCTCTATAAATTCTGCCCATCTTACAACACAATCCTATGGTTGGTTACTCAGAAGAAACTGCTGTTGTATTTGATGGGATTTACTTGACCAGCCACTGGAAAACATCAGTATTCAGCATTAGACAAAAAAATTGGGACATGGCTTTTTCTGAAAATTTGGCTTGTCAGTACTGTGTGCTTAGGGGAACTGCTAAGAAAGAGCAATTTGAAAGTATAAGGGAGACTTTTCTGTAATACCTAAATAGGAAAGGGACTTTGATATATATATGTGACCCTGGTGGCTTTATAGAGAGGTTATATGCAGATTTCACCTTTTCAGTTTTCCCTGGTAAAATGTGTTCTTAAATACTATAAGGACACCAATGACATACTTTTTTGATGCAAATCTCTTCATTTCATGAGGCTGATACGTCTGTCTTATGTACCCCAAAGATTCTTCTTTTGTTAACATGATTTTCTCCCCCGTAGGTTTGTATTAACACATTTAAAATTCAATTAAAATATTCAAAAAGTAAAACAATAAAGCAGAAAAATCCCCCCCCCACCAATGCATTATTATTGTGTCATAGAATCACAGAATTGTAGAGTTGGAAGGGACCCCAAGGGTCATCAAGTCCAACCCCCCTGCAATGCATAAATCTCAACACTCAAGTCCCCCATCCAATTTGAAACCACACCAGACCCTGCTTAGCTTTGCAAAACGTGCTGCACCACAGCTGCAGAATACACCAGTCTGGAGAGGCCCATAAACCAGACTCCTTCAGGTACAGCACTAAATGGCAACTCAACAAGAGGTGCATATTTTTTTTAAAGGCAACAGCGGCAGCCAAATAAACTGCTCCGTATCATCAAGAGCTGGCAAGTGAATCACTACAAAGGAATTCATGTTGCGAGGGGTCGATTTTGTGCAAGCTCATTGTGTTTAGTCAGTTTCGAGCTCTGTTAGCTTCACTTGCACTTCCTCAGGACTATTCATACTCCTTCATTGGATCCTCTGCCCAGGGATTGAAGGATCTGGCCAGCTCCTGAGTGAGCTTATCCTCAATCGGCCACCCCCAGGCTTTAAAGAAAGGGCCCAGGTCCTTCTTCACTTCTGTAGAGAAGCGTATTGCCCACTGATTCATCTTGGAGGTGTTGTCCTTTGGGATGGAGGTGATCTTTTGGTACTCTGCAAAGATGCGGATGTAGGGGTCCCAGCCAAAGGCCTCCTGCAACTGAATAAAATAATAATAATAATAATAATAATAATAATAATAATAATAATAATAAATTTTATTTATACCCCGCCCTTCCCAGCCGAAACCGGGCTCAGGGCGGCTAACATCAGTAAAATTACAATAAAGTATAAAAAGAAAAACTGTTAATTAAAATACAGGTTAAAAAGCCAATTTAAAATTTAAAATGCCGCTTCATTTATCACCCATAATCAAAACCAAGGGGAGGAAAACATCAGACTGAGGCCAACCTGAAGGCCAGGCGGAACAGCTCCGTCTTGCAGGCCCTGCGGAAAGATGTCAAATCCCGCAGGGCCCTGGTCTCTTGTGACAGAGTGTTCCACCAAGTTGGGGCCAGTACTGAGAAGGCCCTGGCCCTAGTTGACACCAGTCTAACAGCCTTGTGGCTCGGGACCTCCAAAAAGTTGTTATTTGTGGACCTTAAGGTCCTTTGCGGGGCATACTGGGAGAGGCGGTCCCGTAGGTACGAGGGTCCTAGGCCGCATAGGGCTTTAAAGGTCAAAACCAGCACCTTAAACCTGATCCTGTACTCCACCGGGAGCCAGTGAAGCTGGTAAAGAACTGGATGAATGTGGTCCCGCAGCAAGGACCCCGTAAGGAGCCTCGCCGTGGCATTCTGCACCCGCTGGAGTTTCTGGGTCAGAATGAAATATATATATATATATTCAGTCCCTTTCCTAAGGACTTCAGAACAATTTCCATGCTGCATTCCCTGACTCTGCAGGGTTATAATTATGCTACCAAAAAGAGTAGCAGTTTTCACCATTTATATCGTTCCCATGGCTTCTCCCCACTCCTGCTGTTGAGAACAAATGAGACCAGCAACAAAAGGGCTCAGGATGAAGCCTGAGAGTAGCCAGGATTTCTGTTGGGGGGCAGGCCTTTTGTTAGGGGGGCAGCTGCCCCTCCCTGTCCCCTTCGCTGCACCCATGGGATGAAGTACAGTTCTTTGGGATCCCAAACACTCAACTGCATTCCCACTCTTTTTCCAGTATTCCTCCCTTCCCCCAAAAAAACAAAAAACCCACACAGCATTTTGTGACCACTCAGGACTCATCCTGACTTTGTTTCTATGCACAGGTCAACACTTTAAGGCTCTCCCCACAAAAAAACCCATTTACCACTGCAAATAACACTACAGAAAACCCAAATTGCCATTTGTTCTTATTCCGCATTTAAAAATGGGTTTTCCTGGGGAAAGTGGTGAGGCAAACTAAAAAGTGGACATGAACCAGGAAAGTAGGCCTATGCCTAGAGTGGGTGGGGAAACCCAGCCAGATGGACAGAGTATAAAATTTGCAGAGTATTAAAATAATAATAATAATAATTATTATTATTATTATTATTATTATTATTATTATTATTATTACTGACAGTGTGGGACAAAAGTGTAGGATAATTGTGGGCGAGCCTTTCCATAGGATTAGTCCACCTTGAGCTTGCAAGTTTCTCCCCGTTTCCCAGGTACAATGCCATTCTGGCACCAGAAGCAACAATGCTCCAAAGTTCTCACTGAACTACATTTCCCATAAGTCCCTGGGAAGATGGAACGTTCTGCATGCCTACTCAGACCTGAATCCCATCCAGTTCCAAGTTAGGGTTTGGAGCACTGCAGCCTGAGCCGGATTAATTCTGACTTCTGGGTTTAAAATCCAAGCTGTGCCTTTGGCACTTGAATATGTGAGACATATCCGAGGGGCGTTGAGAAAGTCCCGTTTCTCAAAGCGCAGCCCTGCTGGCATCCTGCCTCCCTTTTAAAATTAAGGGGATATTTATTAAGCAGTTTGCGGTATGGTATGGAAAGTTGGGGTACGGAGGAAGGTCTGAATTGGGAAGGGGGGGAGACATCAACAAAATCCCCCTGGGTGTGGCCAGCGGTCTCAGCCTGCTCCTGAATGCCGCCCCCAGGCTCTTTAGTTGGAGATCTCATTCACACATTCAGCCGTAAGGGCTGATTCCAACTCAGTAATACTCGGTGTCAATCTACTGAAATCAACGGATGGGAGTAAACTAAAGACCGTGGATTTTAATGAATCTACCCCATACCCTCCAAAATGCCACTGATCAAAATGGGGGCTTGTTTTTTGGTCCTGCGCTCTCGTGGGAAGCCAACGGACTCAGAGTGCCAGACCGAAAAACGGGACGTTCCGGGATCCAATCAGAAGCGAGGGTGGCGCCCGTAATTCTGGGATGTAATACTTAAATCGACAGGTGACAAGATATCATACCCTGAGTATTGCAGAGTTGGATATGAACTCGTGTGTCTGGCTGGTCTGAATCAGATGCCAGAGACTGGTCTGACTCCAAAGATGGGGGAATTCAGGCACAGACAGAGCAGCCTCTAACAGAGGGGGAGGAGCCTCCCCCTGCACTTCACATGTTCCCAGAAGCAGAGAGACCAGCAGATTCAGAGGCTGCACAGTCAGGGGAAGAGCTAGACAGCTTTGAGATAGTAGCTAGGCAACCAGGAGGGAGCGTTTAGGAGATTCTTCAATCGAGAGTGGTGGGGAAGTCCCTCCCACCCCCCAGACTCGAAGGACTGAAAGGGTCCGGGAACAACAGAAGCGCAGGGGTGGACACGTGGCTGGTGGCATACTTCTTGCTGCGGAAGGGGATTCAGAGTGAGCAACTGCCATCCATGGGGAGGGCAGCTTGATGCTGCTCTCAGTATGTTGTTGTAAATAAAACGAACTATAAACCTGCCAGAGGCTCATTACTTCTTATCGGAAGCTACCGGAGGGAGAGGGAAACTCCCTTGCCTGCCAACGTACCTGACACCGTGTCATGAAGGAATGAAAGATCCTAGCAATCTCATGCGCAGGGAGAATCGCATTTCCACCTGGCTACAGCAACAGGGCTGGTCGGAGCAGCTTCTGCCGCTGGTTGGCAAAGGCTGCACTGGGCTAAAGGGTCCAAGATCTAGGGCAGCCGCTTATTTACCTGTAAATAGGGTTCCAGCGCAGTCCACGCCATGAAGTCCTTCAGCTGAGCTCCACCTTGAATATAGTCCTTCACCCTCTTCTTCCTCACATTGGGGTCAAGATCCGGGTGGGCTTTCTCTCTTGGGATGTCTAGCACAGTTTCATTGACATAGACGGACCAGAGATAGCAGGTGGCATCTGTGGTATGGGGTGGGAAGTCCCACCCACTCCTCTGCTGGTTGTGGCCCAGTTCCCGGAGAGCATCCCAGGCCCCCTCAGTGTACATTTGCCTATCTGTGATCTTCACTGACACGGTCACATCAGACATGATCGGATAGCCGGCATGCATCCCAGCTGCTGGGAGATTTGGGGCAGGGGAGACTCATAAAACAGACTCGTTCTTCCGCACAGAAGCTGAAGAAATTCATTGTGGAGAAATCACATACGTGCACCCCAAAGACTTTAAAATAGATTGTATCGCCGTGGTTTATGTACGCATTGTATTTTAAAATATTTATATTCCACCTTTACAAGGGGCCTCGCAAAGGAACAGTAAGGTACAAGTGAACCAGAAAAGTGTTGCTACTTTTAAAATAACTGCGAGTTGCAAAAATATGCATGGTTGGGGGGAAAAATTTAGGCAGTATCTGCAGTTTCAGGATACGGAGCTTACAAATGGGACTTAGTAGCAACCCCTGAAATAGGATGGTAAGATCTTGCTCTCCACTGAAAATAAAGGGGTAAGTTTTGTGCTTGAGTACTTCTGCTATGTGGGACGCGGGTGGCGCTGTGGGTTAAACCACAGAGCCTAGAGCTTGCCGATCAGAAGGTCGGCGGTTCGAATCCCCGCAACAGGGTGAGCTCCCGTTGCTCAGTCCCAGCTCCTGCCAACCTAGCAGTTCGAAAGCACATCAAAGTGCAAGTAGATAAATAGGTACTGCTCCAGCGGGAAGGTAAACAGTGTTTCCGTGCGCTGCTCTGGTTCACCAGAAGCAGCTTAGTCATGCTGGCCACATGACCCGAAAGCTGTACGCCGGCTCCCTCAGCCAGTAACATGAGATGAGTGCCGCAACCCCAGAGTCGGACACGACTGGACCTAATGGTAAGGGATCCCTTTACCTTTACTTCTGCTATGCAGGCTTTCACCATTATTCTTTCATTCCCCACCCAAAAGGGAATTGTTTATGGGTGATATCTTTTCACCAAAGCACAGATTCCAAAGATTAATTGTTTAAGCCATGATTGTGAAAGCCAGTGTAAGTATGCAGCTCAGATACGTCTCTGGGGACATTTTTACGGAACTCACCGATTTCTTATTTAAAGACGGGGGTTGTGGAAATCTCAGTATTTTACTGTTTGCATCCATGCATCTATGAACGGGTTTGTACTTACCACCAGATATTTGGACATCTTCCACTATTCTTTCTGGTCTGGGGAAAACGGGAGGGAGGGATGCTAACTTGGCCACTGCTTTCATCATCTCTCCCCAGATGGTGAGCACGTCCATTAGATTCTCCATTGTACGGACATCTTCTGAGGGCACTGTGAAGATGATATTCTCCGTTTCTAACTCGGCCCAAGGAGCAGGGAAGTGGCGGATGTCATTCCAGGCAGATAGGCTCGTCTCACCTAAACGCAACATTTTCAAAAAGTGGTAGTGCCGATTAACTGCATATCCCTGTGCAGAGCAGGACAACAACAACATAGGATGGAGAGGTTTTTGCCAGCACACCCACCCCTGAGAAGAGTGCCCTGGCAACAATCTTGTGGATGGTGAGCCTCAGACGGTCTGATGGTGCATTCAGAGTGAAGGCAAATTGATCCGGGCAACTTTTGCCCTTGCTCTGAATGGGCTTCGTTTTGCATTTACGCATCTCAGATGCTGTGTAGCATAATGGTCCCCAGGAAGGCAGCTTTCCCCATACAAAATGGCATGAAAGCAGCTGTTGATTGGGATGCAAATGGAAGTGGGCAAGGGAGTCTTGCCAAGTAAGTTCATTTCCAGGTAAGTGTGTTTATCTCACACCAAAACTGCCGGCTTGCGAAAACCTGGCTGGGCTCTAGAATTTGCATTAAAAGGAACCAATGGAACAGTCAGATATATAGAGCACTAGCAGATGATGCTCTACCATTTACCCAGGGAGAAAGTGTTTGTAGTGAAGTAGCAAAACCTTAGCTGTATTTAGAAACTTTGGTTCATGGTGGGATGCATTATGGGTCCGGAGAACTGCAGCATTTTGGGGATTTGCTGTAGACCTCTGAGGGTAAGAATGGAATGTGTATCTGTATTGTCTCTAATTGCCTCCTGCCAGTTTAATTGCCTTCTGCCTGCTAGCCTGAAAAGGAGGTAACTTGATTTACATACCACTCAGGCCTAGCTGTGTCTGTGAAGGCACAAGGTTATCTAACTAGTGCCCGGTTGTTAATCTCAGCTGTGTGAGAAACTTTGGGGAGTGTCTTTTGGGTTCCTGCTTTGATGAGCAAACAATTAGCAGCTGCCTTGTTCATAGAATCATAGAATCATAGAATCCTAGAGTTGGAAGAGACCACAAGTGGCCAGAGGATTGGAGAAGATCAGTCTACATCCCAATCCCAAAGAAGGGCAGTGCCAAAGAATGCTCCAACTACCGCACAATTGCGCTCATTTCACACGCTAGCAAGGTTTTGCTAAAAATTCTACAAGGCAGGCTTAAGCAGTATGTGGACCGAGAACTCCCAGAAGTGCAAGCTGGATTTCGAAGGGGCAGAGGAACCAGAGACCAAATTGCAAACATGCGCTGGATTATGGAGAAAGCTAGAGAGTTCCAGAAAAACATTTACTTCTGCTTCATTGACTACGCAAAAGCTTTTGACTGTGTCGACCACAGCAAACTATGGCAAGTTCTTAAAGAAATGGGAGTGCCTGATCACCTCATCTGTCTCCTGAGAAATCTCTATGTGGGACAAGAAGCTACAGTTAGAACTGGATATGGAATAACTGATTGGTTCAAAATTGGGAAAGGAGTACGACAAGGCTGTATATTGTCTCCCTGCTTATTTAACTTATATGCAGAATTCATCATGCGAAAGGCGGGACTGGATGAATCCCAAACCGGAATTAAGATTGCCGGAAGAAATATCAACAACCTCAGATATGCTGATGATACAACCTTGATGGCAGAAAGTGAGGAGGAATTAAAGAACCTTTTAATGAGGGTGAAAGAGGAGAGCGCCAAATATGGTCTGAAGCTCAACATCAAAAAAACTAAGATCATGGCCACTGGTCCCATCACCTCCTGGCAAATAGAAGGGGAAGAAATGGAGGCAGTGAGAGATTTCACTTTCTTGGGTTCCATGATCACTGCAGATGGTGACAGCACTCACGAAATTAGAAGACGCCTGCTTCTTGGGAGAAAAGCAATGACAAACCTAGACAGCATCTTAAAAAGCAAAGACATCACCTTGCCAACAAAGGTCCGTATAGTTAAAGCTATGGTTTTCCCAGTAGTAATGTACGGAAGTGAGAGCTGGACCATAAAGAAGGCTGATCGCCGAAGAATTGATGCTTTTGAATTATGGTGCTGGAGGAGACTCTTGAGAGTCCCATGGACTGCAAGAAGATCAAACCTATCCATTCTTAAAGAAATCAGCCCTGAGTGCTCACTAGAAGGACAGATCCTGAGGTTAAGGCTCCAGTACTTTGGCCACCTCATGAGAAGAGAAGACTCCCTAGAAAAGACCCTAATGTTGGGAAAGGTTGAGGGCACAAGGAGAAGGGGACGACAGAGGACGAGATGGTTGGACAGTGTTCTCGAAGCTACTAACATGAGTTTGGCCAAACTGCGAGAGGCAGTGAAGGATAGGCGTGCCTGGCGTGCTCTGGTCCATGGGGTCACGAAGAGTCGGACACGACTGAACGACTGAACAACAACAACAAGGGCCATCCAGTCCAACCCCCTGCCAAGCAGGAAACACCATCAAAGCATTCCTGACAGGTGGCTGTCAAGCCTCTGCTTAAAGACCTCCAAAGAAGGAGACTCCACCACACTCCTTGGCAGCAAATTCCACTGTCGAACAGCTCTTACTGTCAGGAAGTTCTTCCTAATGTTTAGGTGGAATCTTCTTTCTTGTAGTTTGAATGCATTGCTCCGTGTCCGCTTCTCTGGAGCAGCAGAAAACAACCTTTCTCCCTCCTCTATATGACATCCTTTTATATATTTGAACATGGCTATCATATCACCCCTTAACCTTCTCTTCTCCAGGCTAAACATACCCAGCTCCCTAAGCTGTTCCTCATAAGGCATCGTTTCCAGGCCTTTGACCATTTTGGTTGCCCTCCTCTGGACACGTTCCAGCTTGTCAATATCCTTCTTGAACTGTGGTGCCCAGAACTGGACACAGTATTCCAGGTGAGGTCTGACCAGAGCGGAATACAGTGGTACTATTACTTCCCTTGATCTAGATGCTATACTCCTATTGATGCAGCCCAGAATTGCACTGGCTTTTTTAGCTGCTGCATCACACTGTTGACTCATGTCAAGTTTGTGGTCTACCAAGACTCCTAGATCCTTTTCACTTGTTCTTTGACGGCTGGAAGACAAATGGTTATCCTTTCACAATTGGTCAATCCAAATTAACAGACAAAAGGGATTGGCTTTTTCATGCAAACACCTCGTGGGGGGAAAGGATAAAATACCATTGAATGGTAATGGTAATTGCTCTTAGCCAAGGCTTTTAGCCAAGCTCTAGGATCTGACGTCATCATGATCTTTGATTCTTACCTTGCCTTCGGGAGAGGGGTATGATGCTTTGAGTTGCTTAGGATGTAAGTATAAGACTAAGGTAGTTATACTATATACTTTGTTATTTTACTTTTGTAACCTTTTCTGTTGAAAACTGTGTAACCATTATATCTTGTTTGTACTCTTTCTTTTAATAAATCTTAAAAAGATAGATTTGTCTGTGTTTTGTGGGTTTCCAACTGCAAAGCTAAGTACCTGACTACTCGTCTACCTTCTGTGTCCTCGGTAAAGAGGAGGCTGACTGTGCAACCTGGTACTGCAGAGGGATGCCCCTTTTTCCCCTGGCCCAGGGTTAACAGTGGATTGTAAAAGGGGTGGTGGCAGCATTTACCGGTTAATTGGCTTTGGGTTGTGTGATCTGGTTATTCCCGTGGTTTGGTGGGCTTAACCTCCCCACCACAACACTACAGTGTTGTTCATTAACTTTTAACTGTGCAAGGACAGGTTGGGGGGAGTGGGGGGAGAATGGGCATCATCAAGCTGTGTGTTTTTGCCGGACTTAGAGAGAACGTAGCGATGCAGTTGGGTTCCCGCACATCTTAATTCGAACAGATTTCTGACCTCATCTCCCCTGCCTCTTTCAAAGGTAAGCCCCCTTACCAATCTTGAAATAAGGAGCCGGGCAAGCGCCTTCGACAGTGACTGATATGCTGCCCACTGAAGAATTTTTTGGTAGCACAATGTACAAGAGGCCGCCCCACAAGCTGGAGACTTCCATTCTTTCGCTCTTAACTTCAAACCTCCTCATCACGACCGGAGGACGCCGAAACTCCTCAGCATCGCTCAGGTCATCGGAACCACAGTCAACCTGGACCTGGAGAAAAGGATGATGGATTCAGCAACCAGGTGGTGCAAAATGTTAAGCCCCAAGGGCAGCGGTTTGCTATCGCCTGAACTTCTGAAGACCCCATTTCTCTCCCGCTCTTTAGCTCAGGGGCTCGGCATGATACCGATTCATTTATCATCGCCCTGCATCTTCACCACAACCCTGTGAAAAGCATCACCTGCAGCTGAGCACTGATGGCGCTGGGCGGAAAGAGCAAAGTGACGGTCTTTGCCGGAGGAACATAAAGGCCGGTGCTTCTCCAAGCTTCGTCTCCTGCAAGGCCAAACCAGGACATGGAGGTTAATCAGAGGAGTAATAATAATAATAATAATAATAATAATAATAATAATAATTTATTATTTATACCCCGCCCATCTGACTGGGTTTCCCCAGCCACTCTGGGCGGCTTTCAACAGAACATTAAAATACAATAATCAATCAAACATTAAAAGCCTCCCTAAACAGGGCTGCCTTCAGATGTCTTCTAAAGGTCTGATAGTTGTTGTTCTCTTTGACATCTGGTGGGAGGGCGTTCCACAGGGCGGGTGCCACTACCGAGAAGGCCCTCTGCCTGGTTCCCTGTAACTTGGCTTCTCATAGTGAGGGAACCGCCAGAAGGCCCTCGGCGCTGGACCTCAGTGTCCGGGCTGAATGATGGGGGTGGAGATGCTCCTTCAAGTATACTGGACCGAAGCCGTTTAGGGCTTTAAAGGTCAGCACCAACACTTTGAATTGTTGGATCATAGGCTGCACAGCTAATTTTTATTTTTTTAAATGGCTTACTGGTTTAATTAAGCAATGAACTGCTCCAAACAGTGGCGTAGCGTGGGGGGTGCAAGGGGTGCCGGCCGCACCGGGCGCAACATCTGGGGGGGGCGCGCTGGCCTCGGCGCTCAGCTGCAACGCCGGGCGTGCTTCCCTGCCTGTGCTCGGCTCCTTCTCCACCGACGCTCCGGGGTCCCGGCAGCAAAGCAGCAGCAGCAGGACAGGAGGAGGAGCAGGAGAGAGGCGGCTTTGCCAAGCGGCCAGCGCCCCCCTCCCGGCACTTTTCCTCCCCCCCCCCCGCAAGTCCCCCCCCCCGTCTCTGGCGGGAACAGCTGGAAGCCAAGGAGGAGGGGGGGAGGGAAAGGGGAGGGGGGGAGAGAGCGAAGCTCCCTGGCCGCGCCGGGGAAAAGCCCACACTAGTGGCTGGCTGGCATGCCCGTCATGCTCCTCCTCTGCGGCTCCGCCCACTCCCAGCGTCGGGGGGAAAAATTAAAAAGAAAGCTGCAGGCGCAATTTTGGGCATGGGTGCCTGCTGGAGGGGGGGTGACACTCGGGGCTGCCCCCCCCCGCGATCGGCACCTCAAAAATCGAGCCCAAAAGCAGCTTTCTTTTGCCGGGCTGGGGCCTTGGGAGGAGGCGAGGGGGCGGGCTAGTGAGGAGGCGCCACGCTAGTGGCTGGCTGGCATGCCCGTCATGTCCCTCCTTGCTGGCCTCCTCTGCAGCTCCGCCCAGCCCTGGAGAACTTTTCAAACACGTTGAGCAGGCAGCCACGCTGGAGCTTCACTCCTGATTAAAACACAGCCTCCAGACCCGGCCTGCCTACCGTTCCTTCCCACTGCAGGAGTGGCTCCCAGTTTGGGTTGAGCCTTGATAGAAAAAGCTAGAGAGAGGTGTGTGCCTGGGGTGGGGATGGGGGCTGCGTGTTGGACTTTTCGGCTTTGTTTGCCAGCAGAGCTGAGTGGAAGGAGGACAAAATTGATTAAAAAAGCTACCGGTACAGAGAGAGAGCTAATGTGTGCCTGGGGTGGGGTGGGGGTGGGGCTGCGTGTGGTGTGGAGACTTTGGGCTTTGTTTTTCGGTGGCAGGGAACTTCATTGTCTGTGTCTTTATTAATTTATTTAAAGAACAACAAACTGGTGATTGCTTTAACTTTTTGATATGTGGTGATTTGAATCATGAGGATGAATTAGAAGAACTGTCGAGTCTTCATAGAATCATAGAATCATAGAGTTGGAAGAGACCACAAGGGCCATCCAGTCCAACCCCCTGCCAAGCAGGAAACACCATCAAAGCATTCCTGACAGATGGCTGTCAAGCCTCTGCTTAAAGACCTCCAAAGAAGGAGACTCCACCACACTCCTTGGCAGCAAATTCCACTGTCAAACAGCTCTTACTGTCAGGAAATTCTTCCTAATGTTTAGGTGGAATCTCTGGAGCAGCAGAAAACAACCTTTCTCCCTCCTCTATATGACATCCTTTTATATATTTGAACATGGCTATCATATCACCCCTTAACCTTCTCTTCTCCAGGCTAAACATACCCAGCTCCCTAAGCCGTTCCTCATAAGGCATCATTTCCAGGCCTTTGACCATTTTGGTTGCCCTCCTCTGGACATGTTCCAGCTTGTCAGTATCCTTCTTGAACTGTGGTGCCCAGAACTGGACACAGTATTCCAGGTGGGGTCTGACCAGAGCGGAATACAGTGGTACTATTACTTCCCTTGATCTAGATGCTATACTCCTATTGATGCAGCCCAGAATTGCATTGGCTTTTTTAGCTGCTGCATCACACTGTTGACTCATGTCAAGTTTGTGGTCTACCAAGACTCCTAGATCCTTTTCACTTGTACTGCTCTCAAGCCTTGAGTCTTGAATGAGTCTTGCTTTGGAATTGAGGACTTCATTAGATTTTCTTCTGCCTTTTCATTTTATTTTGTTCTAAGGGCTTGTTAGAGATAATGTATAAGCATGGTGTCAGCTCCCTTGAAAAAAGGTCGACAACTCTGGGAAATGGGGGGGGGGGCAGAAGGTGATCTCGTCTAGGGCGCAAAAAAACCTAGCACTGGCCCTGTTGCCCCCCCCCCCTAGTTTTGATCCTGGGTACGCCCCTGCGTGCAACTCTGCCCGTCGGCGTTTTGTTATTGGTTTGCCCAGCTATCACGGTAAATATGGCGCTGTGCACCCGGGCGAGCGAGTCCCTGCCCCGAGGAGCCTGCCGCCTGCATTCGGCCCAAGAGAGGAGGGATGGGAGCCGTGCCAGCAAATGTCATTACGCACACGCTCATCCAAAGTGCTCGCATAGCCCGGCTAAGGAAGCGCGGCCGCAGGAAGCCGCTTCCCACAGGCCAGACCTCTGCGCCCCGCAGTTTCTGCCTGGCGGCTCTCCGATGTCTCGCGCGAGGAGGCATCCCCAGCTAGTGCCCAGGCCTTTTTAATTTGGAGAATTGAATCCATTGGAGAGGGCCAATGGATTCAAACCAACCTTAGGGAGGCGATCTTTCTGAATTGGAGTATTTTTATTTATTTATTTATTTATTTTATTCCACCTCCCCCCCCCCCCAAAAAAAAACGGGACTCAGGGTGGCTTACAAAAAGTTAAACAAGACAGATAAAATACAAAACATATTGCAAAGAAGCTAGGGTGTGGACTCTCCTCCCCTGGAGGTTTTCAAACAGAAAGTGGGTGGCCATCTGTCAGGAATTCTTGTAACTGTGATTTCTGCATTGCAGGGGGTTGGACTAGATGGCCCTTGAGGGCCCTTTCAACTCCACAATTACATTATTTTGCCTTGGAAGGTAGTGGACTCTCCTTCACTGAAGGTTATTAAACACAGTTTGGATGCCTATATGGCAGGAGTTCCTTAGCTGTGATTCCTCTGCATTGCAGGGGGTTGGACTAGAGGACCTTTGGGGAACCCTTCCAACCCTACAATCCTATGAGTCTATGTTGCAGCGGTGGGTGAGGGGTAGGATTGGAACTGGGACCTTCTTTAACTAATCTAGTGGAAGAGACTCGAGTGCTAAAATCCACGGGTTAGGGGGCGCAAATTACTTGCCTTGCCCCGGGTGCTGACAACCCACGCTACGCCACTGGCTCCAAAGCAAACAGTATCTCCTACCGTCATTTGTTCCATTGATCTGAATGACTTGTGATGGCGCTGCTGGATACTTGGGAAAGTTTGGACTCAGGCTGGGCACTAGGTTTTGGAAATCTGGAAGATTGTTGTAGAGCAAAAACGCCATTTGAATCAAAACGGCTTCGTCTGTGCAGCTTTTGATTGGTTTGTTTGCACTGACCTCAGGAATCCCTCTAAGCTTGACCAGCTCCAGCATTTCATCATGGACCGAGGAGAGAGGAGGGGAATTGGCAGCTGGGATGCTCAGGAATGCGGCACAGTCTTGTCCCAGCTTCTTGAGCCATGAGGAATATGGAGGCTGCAGAGCTTGCTTGCTTCGAATGTGTTCCTTGAATTGGAAGAGTGCTTTGCGGAAGTGATAGCTCGAAGCGAGAACGCTGGCCTGTCTCGTCGGGTAGCTTTCGCTAGGTATGACCCCAGTGATCCCAATTCCAAATTTCTTAAGTATCTTGTTTCCTGGATACTGCGCAATGGCATGGGTACCAGGATGCCTGTCTTCCCAGGCCCAAGCTTGTCCACCAATCAGGAGACCACCTCCTTCAGTGACAAATTCATGGATTCTTTCCTTGTTTGCGTCACTGTAAGTTGTGCAACAGTATACGCTTAAGCCAGGCTTAAGATCAGTTAGCTCACAAGGGATCCCGGCCTGATTTAACACTGAGTAAAGTTCATCCAATTCGTCTCCGACGCCAACCTTCCCTACCTTTCTATCCGCAACCCAGCTGATGGCATTGAGGAGGAAAGTTTTCATGGATGGTGTGTTAAGCATCTGTTCATGAGAGGCGACCACAACACGTCCCCTGCCGTAGTAGGCGGCTCCAACAAAGGATTGGAAAGAATCAGTTATGCCCACTGGAAATGCCAGATTCCCGTGGATAAGCAGGCGGGAAGGTCTCATGTCCTTTAAGTCAAAGTCTGTCACACCATTCAGAAGAATCTTCAAGTCACCCTCAACATCTACCTTGGGCCTGTTTACAAAAGAATGTAATCATCCTTAATTATAGGATATAACTTTCCATGTGATTGGTGGAATTATCCTCCCCCAACTTCATGCCCTTCAGATGTTTCAGACACTATTTACCATCAATCCTACTCAGCTTAGCCAATGACCAGGGTTGGTGGATCTTCAACATCTTGGGGCCCAAAGGGTATACATGCCCCCAACATTTTGGGAGGGGAAATCGGGACACACACCCCACACCATCCTGCCACCTTTGCGGAGAAGCTGGTAAAATGTGGCCTGGACAAGGTAACTGTTAGGTATTGTAGCTGGTTGACTGACCGAACTCAAGAGTACTGATTAACGGTTCCTCATCATCCAGGAAAAAAAGTGACAAGTGCGATGCCACAGGGTTTTTTCCTGGGCTTCTTGTTGTTCAATGTCTTAATAAACAACTTGGATGAAGGAATTGAGGGGTTGTCCTCCAATCTGAAGATGACTCCAAACTGGGAGGGGGAACTAATGCTGTAGAAGATAGAATTGGGATTCAAGAGGATCATAACAGACTGGAGAACTGGGCACAAACTAACAGAATGAATTTCAGTAGCCACAAATGTAAGGTTCTACACTTTGTGTCAGGGACCATGCTGAGGAGGGCTGCACTGAGGAAGAATGGTGGGAGCCACCCCCTCCCCCTGATCCTGAATCTTTGCAGGAAGACAGTATAGATTTAGAACAGTGGTTTGCAGAGGGGTACAGTTCAGAAGGCAGAAGCTGGGAAATACTGGATGGGGAACAGCTAGAATAAGAAGAAACACTGGGAGAGAGAGAGTTAACAGATTCACAGTCTCTGGACAGCATTCACCCCCATCTCCAAAGTCACAGAGAGCTCAGAAAGTGTCACAACAGAAAGTGCAGAGGTTACAAATTCAGATTACAAGATGTAGGAGTGACGTAGATTAATAGGGACGGAGGGGGAGGGAATGACCCTTAATTGGGAGCACCGCCATTTGTTCTCTTGCTGTGATTATTAAAGATTCTGACTGGTAATACTTCCTTTCGTTTGATCTTTTTATCTACTACCACAAGGAAGGAAGCCAATTCTCTTTGTATACTAATAGCAACATATTGAATTTAGCCCGGTAGCCGATCAGCAACTAGTGCAGATGTCCGAGCATGTACTGATAAGGCCTCACTCCTGTAAGCAATCGTGCTGTAGCATTCTGCACTAACAGGCTTCTGGATCAAGGGAAGCCCCATGTGGAGCACATTGCAGTAGTCCAGCCTTGAAGCAATATCTATTACTCCACTACCATAATATTTATAGACAATTCCATGATTGAAATAAGCAATAAACAGTGTACTTACTGGGTGATCAGAGGAACCTTTGGCATTTTCTCAGACACGGTGAAGGTCCCTTTCTCTGCCGTGTTGGCAGTGAAGTACACCCCAGAAACGCCGGTCACCAGGTTGCCAGGAAAGCGACACAGCACGTTCTCCTTGCCAAGGTGCTGAGACCAGTCCCAGGCCTGGCCTCCGATCAACAGCCCCCCGCCTCTCTTTACGAACTTCACGAGGTCGTCGACTTGCGAGTCGTTGTAGGCAAAGATGCAGTAGACCCCAAGAGCGTCATCAAACCTTGCGATGGATTGCACTTCAACACCGCTACCGACAAGCAGCCCGGAGAGGGCACCCACGCTTTGATGGACGCCGATCTGTGCTGTCGGGGACGGCTTGAGCCACTCCAGGCAGTTTTTAATGAACGGCAGGAACTGGGGCATTTGCAGCAGGGCTTCGTGAGCCGTCGCCACAACCCGGCCTTCCCCGTACTGAGATGCGGCTATCAGCACCTGGCCGCTGGGACTCACGAGCACCGGGAAGGCTTGGTCTCCCGTGAGAAGAAGCTCGCAAGGATCGAAGTTTCCCTGGACGTCAAAAGACTTATTACCTTTCACCAGCAATGCATAAGAGGACTCTTGAAATGATGATGTATTCCTGCGCCAGAAAGAAACGATTCGCTTAAAATGCAAGTTAGCTTTTGCATCCCAAGTTGTACCGGCTACCCCCATTTCCCAATAAAGCCTTCATACAAGGTATATAAGGCAGGGGTAGGCAACCTAAGGCCCGGGGGCCGGATGTGGCCCAATCGCATTCTCAATCCGGCCCACGGACGGCCCGGGAATCAGCGTGTTTTTACATGAGTAGAATGTGTCCTTTTATTTAAAATGCATCTCTGGGCTATTTGTGGGGCCTGCCTGGTGTTTTTGTTGGGAGACACAGAATGCTGTGTAACACAGTAAGTCTGCAGGCTTGAGCTTGCTTGTAAAGTAAAAGAAGCTGATGCAAGAGGCTGATGCAACAGGCCTACAGTGACTCAGCAGGAGTGTGCCGACAGATGATTGGCTGTTGTTTTGTATTAAAGGGAAACCTGTTAAGCAGGGCGTGTGGGTATAGAGTGTAATCAGAGAAAGAGAGAGAGTGAAGTCCTACTTGTCTTGCCTTTTGGTGCAGCCAGGTGTTCTCTTGCATGAACTGTCTGTATGTATATAGCTCACAATAAAAGAATACTGCACTAAAGAACCTGTGGCTTTTGCGCTGCTCTGCTACAACGCCGTGGAGGAATCCGCGACAGTTTTTACATGAGTAGAATGTGTCCTTTTATTTAAA
This sequence comes from Darevskia mixta, assembly GCA_034641385.1. Lineage (NCBI taxonomy): Eukaryota > Metazoa > Chordata > Lepidosauria > Squamata > Lacertidae > Darevskia > Darevskia mixta. The sequence continues at coordinate 577,984 of JAWWNH010000012.1, read as the reverse complement.
ATGCATCTCTGGGCTATTTGTGGGGCATAGGAATTCGTTCATTCCCCCCCCCCCCCAAAAAAAAATACTCCGGCCCACCACATGGTCTGAGGGACGGTGGACTGGCCCACGGCTGAAAAAGGTTGCTGAGCCCTTATATAAGGTATTGATTTGACCGGACTCATTAAAACCCCGCTCTATAGATACTTGATTATTTGGATAAAAACGGAAGAAAAGGCTGCTGGATCAGACCAAGGACCCTTCTAGACCAGCAGCCTGTTCTCACAGTGGACAACCAGATGCCTGTGGGAAACCTGAAAGCAGGATCCGAGCATTTCAACAACTGGTATTCAGAAGGATTGATGCCTCCAACTGTGGAGGCAGAGCATAGACATCCTGTCTAGTAGCCATCAATAGCCCTCTTCCTCGATGCAAGAAATTGACTTTAAAAGTATGGTATGGATGTGACCTGCAAGGTTTAGCAGTAACCTTTTTGCTTGCCGCGTAGGAGAGGTTGTCTCCCCCCCCCCCCAAGGAGATTAGTGTTTTTAGACTTGAATAATGTTTTAGAAAAAGGATTTACTTTCTCACTCTTTCTACACAAACACACAGCTGGGGAAGAGGGCCCTGGGGTTTTGGCGCCGGCAGGGCCGGCCCAAGACATTATGGCACCTGAGGCGAAGCACAAAATGGCGCCCCTCCCCTGCCAGGGAAGAAGGGCTGAGTGAAGATCTACATCAGAAACAAAGTGGGGATAAATATCTACACTGGAATCTGCTGCCCCTGTGCATCCTGCCGCCTGAGGCGGTCGCTTCATCTTGCCTCATGTGTGGGCCGGCCCTTGACATTGGTCATAATCTCACAATGTGTCGGCGTCTCTTCCTCCCTTCCATTCCTCCCTCCCATTCTTGATTTAGGCCACATGTAAATTTTACAAGTGGGTCTCACTTCTCTTTTTGCACACCCAAACTGAGGGGGATTGGGAGAGGAGTTTGCTCAAAACTAATCTCATGACTGATCTGTACAGCCCCTTGTTGGGTTCTCACTTGTTGGTCATCCTAAATTGTGACAGAACATGGGTGGGAGTTGGGCAGTTAATTCAGAACTAGGTTGTTGTTGTTGCTGCTGCTGCTTTTGTTATTTAGATTTGTATACTGCCACAGGTGGCACTGTGGGTTAAACCACAGAGCCTAGGGCTTACTGATCAGAAGGTCGGCGGTTCGAATCCCCACGACGGGGTGAGCTCCCGTTGCTCGGTCCCTGCTCCTGCCCACCTAGCAGTTCAAAAGCACGTCAAAGTGCAAGTAGATAAATAGGTACCGCTCCGGCGGGAAGGTAAATGGCGTTTCTGTGCGCTGCTCTGGTTCGCCAGAAGCGGCTTTGTCATGCTGGCCACATGACCTGGAAGCTGTACGCCGGCTCTCGGTCAATAAAGCGAGATGAGCGCCGCAACCCCAGAGTCGGACACAACTGGACCTAATGGTCAGGGGTCCCTTTACCTTTCCCTTTACTGCCCTATACTTGCAGGTCTCAGGGCAGTTACAACATAAAATCACCATATAAAACCACAAAATACATAATAAAACAAAAGCAACCCAATAAACACCTCTCCCCTTCCATGAAAAATAAACGACAATGAAGAGGTATACTCACTCTGGGTTTGGGGGAACCTCTGGTATATTCTGGGACACAGGAAAGATCCCATTCTCTCCCATATTGGCGGTGAAGTACACTCCGGCTATTCCTGTAACCCGGTTGCCAGGAAAAAGAGACAGGGCCTTCTCGTACCCATGATCATATGCCCAATACCAGGCCTGCCCACCTATGAGCAGCCCCCCGCCATTCTTCACAAAATCTACCAGCTGATGGTCTTGGCTATCATCATAGGCGCTGGTGCAATACGCCCCGAAGGTGCCGGCAAGTGCCGCATCCGATTTCACTTTGACATCATGACCAAGAAGCAACTCGGAGAGCGCGTTCATGCTATTGTGGACCCCTACTTCCGCTGTTGGGGATGGCTTGACCCACTCCAGGCTGTTTTTGATGAATGGCAAGAACTGGGGCAATTGCAGCATGGATTCGTGTGCCGTCACCACGATCCGGCCTGCCCCGTACCGGGTTGCGGCTATTAGCACATGCCCCTTCGTACTCACAAGCACAGGGAAAGCTTCGTCTCCCGTGAGCAGGAGGGCGCAAGGGTTGAAATCTCCGGTGACGTTAAAAGGCTCAAGACCTTTCACCAGAGACGCGTAAGAATCTCTGGGCTCCATCTGCGACAGTTGGAATGGTGGTCTACAGATGGAACTGGAAGACAGAGAGAAATACCCACCGCCACAAACAAATCGTTATTAATTTGCCACGTACCATTTGCCGCATTCATCCGTACAGTCCAACCTCGGTTGTCAAACGTAATCTATTCCAGAAGACCATTTGACTTCTGAAACATTTGACAACCGAGGCGCGGCTTCCAATTGGTTGCAAGAGCTTCTTGCACTCAAGTGGAAGCCCCGTCGGACGTGCGAGTTCCGAGGAACGTTCGAAAACCAGAGCATTTACTTCCGGGTTTTTGGCGTTCAGGAACCGAAATATTCGAAAACGGAGCCGTTCAAAAACCGAGGTTTGATTGTATCCCCCCCCCCCAATGGCACCTGCCTAAAGGCTACAAGGTATTTAATCTTGTCAAACTTCAGATCTTTGGCAGAAACTCATAGCAAATGATACCCATTTTTGTCTAGCACATTGGAGTTGACAATGGGCTCAGGCCATCCTTATTATGCATAAAATGAGATGCCTCTGAAGTTTATCAGAGCAGCAAATGAATTTAAACTATTCCAGATTTTATTTCAAAATAATTCTTGAACATCACAAAGTGGGTTATTTGGATTGCCACAAATGTTTTTTTTATTAAATATATTAATATTTTAAGACTTGTTTTTAAAATGGATTTGCTTTCTCTCTCAGTCTACACAAACACACACCTGAGGAAGAGGACCCTGGTTTTTTTTGGCATTGGGTCAGGGAAGAACTACATAAGCAACAAGGAACAAAATAAAAAAATTCCTTCCAGTAGCACCTTAGAGACCAACTAAGTTTGTTATTGGTATGAGCTTTTGTGTGCATGCACACTTCTTCAGATACTTCTTCAGATAAGCAACAAGGGTTTGCAGAGGAGAAGAAATACCTTGGATCCTGAAAGCCTTGCAAGTTGAAAGTTTGGCTCCTGAACGCCACAAACCTGGAAGTGTTCCGGTTTGTGAATGTTATTTGGAACCTGAACATCTGACGGGCTTCCGCGGCTTCCTATTGGCTGCAGGAGCTTCCTGCAGCCAATTGGAAGCCGTGTCTTGGTTTCCGAATGTTTTGGAAGTCCAACAGACTTCCGGAACGGATTCAAGTCGCAGTATCACAGACATTGGATAAGTGTGAATTTCGTAAGATAGCTGCATTTTAGTTTGTGCATTGATTTGGAGAGGGCAAATTATATAAATCCCCCTTCAAATCCCAAGCAAACAAAATTTCTACTCCATCCCTACCCATCATATTTCAGACAATGACCTCAATCTTTATGAGATATCCATTGTGAAATATTAATGGTTGTTGGTGTTTAGCTTCACACGTAAGGATCTGGATCAACATGTAATTTAAAAACTTTACAGTTGAAAGATGAAAGAATTAGTGCCTTACCGTTTTCAAAAGAGCTTCTGCCAAACTGATTACAGGCCCTCAAAGAATCCTTGGAAATTATACCAGATCATAACACTATCCACTTATATGCCATTTGCATGATGGGCGGGGAAACGCAGATTCTTCAGAATTGTTTCGAAACATTGGGTGGCTTTCACAAGAATCCGAAATTGAAAACTGAATGAACTCAATAGAGCTGAGATTCCTGTATTGCAGGGGGTTGGACTACATGATCCTTGGGAATCTCTTCCAACTCTACAATTCTATGATTCTATGAGCAGTGGTCGATGCCTCCTTACAACAAGGCAGGGTTCCTACATGCCTCGAGGAGGCAGTTGCAAGTCCTCTACTGACAAAGCTCCCCCTGAACCCCACCATATTGTATCATTAGAGCCAGTGTGGTGTAGTGGTTAAGAGTGGTAGACTCGTAATCTGGGGAACCGGGTTCGCGTCTCCTCTCCTCCACATGCAGCTGCTGGGTGACCTTGGGCTAGTCCCACTTCTTTGAAGTCTCTCAGCCCCACTCACCTCACAGAGTGTTTGTTGTGGGGGAGGAAGGGAAAGGAGAATGTGAGCCGCTTTGAGACTCCTTCGGGGAGTGATAAAGCGGGATATCAAATCCAAACTCTACTTCTTCTTCTTCTTCCATTTCCAACATCCCGTTCCTGGGCAAGGTACTGGGGAGTGTGGTGTGCCCACCCCACCCCCAGGTGGATTATCCAGACCCATTTCAATCTGGTCTCGGGCCTGTTTATGGGACAGAGGCAGCTTTGGATGCCTTGGTGAATGACTTATGCTGTGAATTGGACAGTAGGAATGTGTCCCTGTTGGTTCTCCTGGGCCTTACATTGTGTTTCCATACCACTGACCATGGTATCCTTCATCCGAGCCTCCTTGCTGGGATGGACACTGTTTTACAGTGGTTCTGTTCCTTCCAGGAGGGGCAAACCCAGAGGTGGTGCTGGGGGACTCTTATGCCTCGACTGTGGTCCTGTGGGATCCTTTGGAGTTCCGTTCTGTCCCCCATTCTATTTAACATTTACGTGAATCACTGGGAGAGGTCCAGAGTGGCTGGGACAACCCAGTCAGATGGGCAGTGTCGTGCCTTCGGCACATGTAAAGTTTATAAATGTATTTAGATTGTAGGGGTGGTATTGTGCTGGTCAGTGCAGCTCCACCTACTGGCCAAAAAGAATGTTGCAACGAATGGCAGTTGCTGACAGTTGCTGGCAGAGGTGTATGAGGGGAGGGAGTTCAGTGGGTGAGAGAACCTGAGGGAGTGCTGTGACATGTTCTCCACCAGTGGGATCTCATCGTTGTTTTACCACTCAATACTTGTCTTTCACACTCAATACTTGTCTTTCACACTTAATACTGGTCTTTACCCGATTTTTGTTTTTATCTTGTTCTTGACTGTTAATAAAGCAAAAGATTAAAAGACAGTCTCATTTTTTTTATCGAAGACAAGAAGATTTATCTGTATGTTGAACTACGTACGTCACCAGGCACTGTAGTAAGGACACCACGGGCAGGGTACAAACAACATTATTATTATTATTATTATTATTATTAGGAGTAGTAGTAGTAGTAGTGTTTGGTGTCACCTGTATGCTGTGTTTGTCATCAATAACCAACTGGATGAGGGTGGAAACTTAATCCAGACAAGAGAGAGGTGTTCCTGGTCAGTCAAAAGGCAGAAGCGGGAATAGGGATTCAGCCTATACTGAATACCTGAAGAGACAGGCTTGCCGTTTGAGAGTGCTTCTGGATTCAACCCACAGCCTGGATGTGGTGGCAAGGAGTGCATTTGCCTAGTTGCGTGGCAAGGTCCTGACCCCCACCCCCCACGGAGGTTAAATAAAGACACTTGACACCAGTATTTTAGGTTAATGGGCTAAAAAAGGCCACAACTTTATTGGTTACAGATTGTGAGCAGTATTGGCTTAGGCACTGGACCTAACCGACTATATCTGACTCCTGCCCGCCTGCAGGGAGTCCGGGAAGGGTTAACCACCAGTAGGGGGAGTCCTGCTGATGCACATCAACTAGGGGCTCCCCCCGGGGGTCACCGATAGGGGTCGTGCCTTAGGCCCTAGCCTCCCCAGGCTTCAGACAGGGCCACGCCCCCTGGAATCCTTTAACGGAATACCCTTCAATGTGCGGGGCAGGTGGTGGCACTACCTCCCCTCCTTTCTTCTCCAGCAATATTCCAATGCCTAACGGGAGCAGCTGGAAACGCGAAAAGGGGAGAGCTTCCCACTGCTCCCTGCTTAAATCAAGCAGGCCACACCCCCAGACCAATCGGATTGGTCGCCTGGGCAGTGACGCAGCCGGGAATCCCCACAATCGAGCGAGGCTTACCACACCTCCTGCACACGTGGAGGGGTCGTGAGAGCCCGCAACCTCACCTCCTCCTTAAGGTGGAAGTAGCTTTAGTGTGTCAGCTCGTACTTACGGGACCGCCTCCCCTGGTACGCCCCTCAGAGGACCTTAAGGTCCACGAATAACAATAGCTTAAGGGTCCCGGGCCCCAAAGAATCCAGATTATCCTCCACAAGGGCCAGGGCTTTTTCAGTGTTGGCTCCAACCTGGTGGAATGCTCTGTCCCATGAGACTAGGGCCCTGCGGGACTTGATCTCCTTCCGCAGGGCCTGTAAGACAGAGTTATTCCACCTGGCCTTCAGTCTAGCCTGATCTCCTATTCCTTTTCCCCCTTCCCTTTTTTCTGAAGAAACCCTTCTGGGTCCCCATATTAAAATTCTTCCCTGGTCTCCCTACTGCTCCTGCTTGCCAGAGTGCTCACTGGAAGGACAGATCCTGAAGCTGAGGCTCCAAGACTTTGGCCTCCTCATGAGAAGAGAAGACCTCTCTTCTCTCTCATAGTTGCAAGCAGTCAACGTACAAAGTGCAAATTCATTCGTGTTTAATCTTTCACTTCCTTTTTTTCTCCTTTCTTGCGGTCACTTAGGCAAACGGACCAGTTCACTGGGTGAAGAATTTCAGGTTATTGTGAAACCATTCCAATAATTCAAAACATTTCTGAAGAATCAACTCGCCCATTATCATTAACAGCAATCACAACCAACATGGCAGACCACATAATGATTTTTCTATGTGGTGCAGCGATCATAATGCAGTGTGCTAGACGCTGTGTGCTTTTTAATTCCTTGGTTTTGAAGCCTGAGAGTTTTTTTGCAAGGCCCCCTTGTAAAATGAGCACTTAAATACTGTGAGGACACCAATGACGCAATACTGCTTGAAGTAAATCTCTTTATTTCATGAGACTGATAGACCTCTCTTATGTACCCCCAAAAGTCTTTCTTTGGATAACATATTCCTCCCCACCCTGCTTCCCATATGTTTGCGTTAACAATTTTTAAAACTAATGAAAACTATTCGAAAAGTAAAAAAGGATAAAAAAGCAGGAGAAATCTCCCACTAATGCACTATTACTGCATCAACAGCACGTTGCAGAATATACCTGTGATAAAAACAGAAGTCTGGAGGGCTCCATAATCAAAGCGAAACCAGGCCACTTTGGGCACAGCACTAAATGGCAACACCGAAAGAGGTGCTTATTTTTTAAAGGCAGCAGCCAAATCATCTGTAGCTATATAGCAGGGGTGGCCAACTTCCAAGAGACTGCGATCTACTCACAGAGTTAAAAACTGGCAGTGATCTATCCCCTTTTGGGGGGTTCAGGTCGAGGTTGTTAAGCTTTTTTTAGGAAGGAAAGCTATCCATGTTTTGGGGGGTTCGGGTCAAAGTTTAGCTTTTTTTAGGAAGGAAAGCCCTGTTTGGGGGGCTTCAGGGGAAAGATGTGGAGGTTTTTTTAGGGGAGCCAAAGTTGCTGAGTTCCTTTGGGGGAAGTCAGTGATCTACCAGTGATCTACCAGAAACATCCAGTGATCTACCAGTAGATCATGATCTACCTGTTGGACATGCCTGCTATATAGTATAATGTATGCAACACGTTGGCAGTGCACAATAATCTCCAAGTCAATTATGCATTCTTTATCATATATTAATTATCAAAGTTCTGAGAGGAATATATAAAGTCTTATACAAAAGCCACAAGGTCTTATAACCTGACAAATCTGAAAACAAACTGTTGATATATAGTTACAATATGTTTTTCAAATATTTGACTCCGTCTAAATGTCCAATTCTAGTATGTTTTCCAGATGTTAAACTCAGTCTTTAGATTTCCTTTGAATAAATTCCTGAAGATATCAACAAAGGTAAGTTCACTGTGATTTCCGATAGCGTGAGGTGTTGTGATATTACAAACAAGGTAAAGATGTAAATGAAGAGACAGGGCGCCGGCGTTTTCCACCTGTTTCGCCCAGGGAATCCTGTAGTTTAGGAGGCCGTTATTCGCCCCCAAAGGGGCCCTTTGATTGGGGCTTGCAGATGTCACACTCCCACGGAAGGTTCCGGGCTTCTTCAGTGCTCAAAACTTGGATACATATACAGACATTCAAATTCATCAAGAAAACTTTTTCTTGGCTTAAGCTGAAGAACTAGGTTTGTTTAGGGTTGGTTTTATGCAGACTCTTTCTGTTTAGTGAATTGTTGTTCAGTCGTTCAGTCGTGTCCGACTCTTCGTGACCCCATGGACCAGAGCACGCCAGGCACGCCTATCCTTCACTGCCTCTCACAGTTTGGCCAAACTCATGTTAGTAGCTTCGAGAACACTGTCCAACCATCTCATCCTCTGTCGTCCCCTTCTCCTTGTGATGTCTTTCCCAACATCAGGGTCTTTTCTAGGGAGTCTTCTCTTCTCATGAGGTGGCCAAAGTACTGGAGCCTCAACTTCAGGATCTGTCCTTCTAATGAGCACTCAGGGCTGATTTCTTTAAGAATGGATAGGTTTGATCTTCTTGCAGTCCATGGGACTAGTGAATAGGAAGCACAATTTCGATCTCCGTCATTTTTCGCTTCTGCTTCCTGAGGAAGATGGATACTTCTTCATTGGACCCCCTGTCCATGGGGGGAAAGATGTGGCCAGCTCCTGAGTGAGATTATCCTCAATCTGCCATCCCCAGACTTTAAAGACAGGGCCCAGATTCTTCTTCACTTCCGCAGAGAACCGCTCTGCCCACAGGTTCATCTTGGAAGTGTTGTGATTTCGTTTGCTGGGCATCGTTTGGTACTCGCCGAAGATGTGGATGTAAGGCTCCCAGCCAAAGGCCTCCTGCAACTGAAGGGGAAAAAATATTCAGCCCCTTTCCTAAGGAATTTAAAACAAATTGTGTATCGCCTGTCCTGTCTTTCTATTCTGCGAAACCCAAGCTCTGCCGAGTCATTACCCTGGTTGTGTTGTGAAATGCAAAATAAAGGGCCTCCGGAACAGATCCCGTTCGCGACCAGAGGTACCACTGTATATAAACATGACTGGAGACACCCCTCCAGGGCATAGTCGTACCAATCCTCAAGAAAGCTGACCCCCTCAGACCCTCACAATTAGACCTATTAGCCTCCTGGATGTGGCCTCCAAATTATATTCATGCTATTTATTAAATAAGATGTACCACCACATACTCGGAATACCCCTCCCAACTGCCAAACCAAGTGTTACTAGTCCTAGCAAAGGGACCAGACTAGGTGTTACCAGAATCACAATACCCAGATGGAAAGCCCCAGAGGGGGATTAAGGCCCAGGAAGAACAAATAAACTGTGTTAACCACGTTTTAATGGCCAAAGGATATGTAAATAGTTTTTCTTTGGGTGTGAGGCAGACGTTATAACAATGTATGGTTGAAATGGGCGAGTTGCTTCAGGAAATGACAAGTGTGCCCCTTTAAGAAGAGCCTGCTGGATGAGGCCCATGGCCCATCTGGTTCAGCATCCTGTTCTCACAGTGGCTGCAGGAAACCAGGAAGCAGAACATGAGCACAAGAGTGTCATGAAATTCTACTCAATATTGATCCATAGTAGATTCCAATATATGGTTAGCAGAATAACAATTGAAACACGTTGCAGGATTCCCAAAAAATAGACCAGAGGCTATTGTATTTCATCCAGCAGAGCTTTACTGCTACTGAAGGCAAATGAGCATAATGGTCACAAATCCAATACATTCAGGATTAGCACTGTCCGTAAGAAATCCAGTTGCAGCAGACTTAACTTAAACTTACAGTAACTTATAATAAATCTGAACCTTAACACTATGGTGTACTATGTACATAACACCACACCAGAACGAAAAGAGATAGAAAGAGAAAGTGAAACCCAGGCTCCTTCTCATCCTATGTTTATAGTCAGCATGACCTTGACAGGAGAGATAACAGAACTAGTTTAAGCCAGCTGCACTCAGCTTCTCTGAAGGAATAACCCAAACATCATGAACCTTCTGCTTGTTTCTCTCTCACAGAGAAGCTTCCAGAACCCTCTTGAATTAAGTAGAATAGGAAAGATCTCTACACATCAGATCAATACTTTCTGCACTAAGAAATGCACTCCCAAGACTTCCAGCAACTCAAATTTGGGAGCATTGCTGCCTCCAACCGTGGTGGTAGAGCACAGCCATTGTGGTGCTTATTTCCCCTGCGTCCAAAATTCATTTATCCTCAACAGGTAGAAATCCTCTACAGGGTCCAGATGCCCCGTCCTACCCTAACGTTAAGTGTGGCATCAACTCAAGACATCAGCTTGTACACTAGCTATCTGTCTTTGTGTCCCTCAGTGGTGGAGGCATGGCCATCAGAATTATGGAACTCCCTCTCTATGATCACACCTGAGTTCTGGAATTCCCAGCTTCCCAGTATGCTTCCAAGCACAATTCAAAGTGTTTCCAGGTACATCAGATTAATGACTTGTTTAAGATAGATAGGGGAAATGGCTTTGCAGAACAAAAGTCTCTGTTTACAAAAGACCTATTAGATACAAATATAAAAGTATTATAAAAAAGGTACAAACTGCTGTCGGAGTGGGAAACTAAAGAGGAATTTGTGAAATCGAGCGTGGTTAAGCGGGCACAAGAGGTGGGACACAATATTGATTATGAATTATGGGGAAAGTTGTGGGAAATAAATGAGTTTAACGGCATGTTATGCGATAAAAGAAAACATGATTAAAATCGCCCACAGAGGGTATTTAGCACCCACTAGATTGGCGAAAATGTCTAAAAAAGAAAAAGGTATATGTCAGAAGTGTAATGAAAATGTTGGGTCCTTTTTTCACATGTGGTGGTCCTGTACAATAATTAAGGAATATCGGAAAACTATATATAATGAATTTTAAAAAGATACTTAAAAAAAAGCTTTCCCCAAAACACCTGAGATTTTCCTCTTGGGGATGATAACAATGGAGGTCCCAAAAAAACCAAAAGTGTTTATTACTAGTATATGCTGCTGCCGCAGCTAGAACCTAATTAGCACAAAGGTGGAGAACAAGTCTAGTACCCACCAAAGAAAAATGACATTGTAAAATGTTTGAATATTGTGAACTCGCTGGTCTGACGAACAGGATAAGAGAAAATGAAGATAGGGAATACAAGGAGGAATGGACAATGTTTATTGAATATTTTAAGAACCAGTATAAACAAATACATACCGGTAGCTTAGCAGATCTCGAGTAAATCCAGCAAAGTTGAAATAGGTAACAAATTGAATGATTAAAAAAGTGTGGATTACGCAGAGCAGTAGAAAAACAAAGGAACCAGGAAAAGTGTAGAAGAGAAGTCATACGGTATATATACACATGCTGTATTTAGTACAAAGTTGTAAATGGGACAGGGACAGGGGGGTTGAATATGTTCACTGTTCCTGTTTTTGAAAATGCAAATGAAAAAATAAATAAAATTAAAAAATCAAAGTGCTTGTTCTAACCTTTAAAGCCCTAAACGGCCTCCGCCCAGTATACCTGAAGGAGCGTCTCCACCCAGACACTGAGGTCCAGCTCTGAGGGTCTTCTGACGGTTCCCTCCCTGCGAGATGTGAAGCTACAGGGCCTTGGTGCCGCCTGCCCTGTGGGATGCCCTCCCGTCAGATGGCAAGGAGATAACTATCTGAATTTTAGAAGACATCTAAAGGCAGCTCTGTACAGGGAAGTTTTTAATGTTTGATGTTTTACTGTGCTTAATGTTTTCAATTTGTTAGAAACCGCCCAGAGCGGCTGGGACAACCCAGTCCAATGGGTGGGATATAAATAATTTATTATTATTATTATTATTATTATTATTATTATTATTATTATTATTATTACCCTCTCTATGACCACATCCAAATAAGGAATTCCTAGCCTCTCCCTTGACTTCTTGCTGCCCAATGCAGTTATTTTTACTCCATTTTCAATTTGATAGAAACCGCCCAGAGCGGCTGGGACAACCCAGTCCAATGGGTGGGATATATAAATAATTTATTATTATTATTATTATTATTATTATTATTATTATTATTATTATTATTATTATGACCCTCTCTATGACCACATCCAAATAAGGAATTCCTAGCCTCTCCCTTGACTTATTGCTGCCCAATGCAGTTATTTTTACTCCAGCTGACATGGCTTGCCAAGCAGATGAATTTGCAGCACAAACGCTCCGGGTTCATGTTCCCATTTCTTGTTCCCATTGTTTTCTTAGTTTTATGAACGGGCTTTTGCAGTCTGCCATCCTGAGTTCCGTGACTGCAGCAGAAATCTGCTTAAATAAATAAAATTAAACTAGCAAGAGATTATTTTGGCCACTTGCCCAGAAGTTCCCGGAACTACTTCTCGGACACGCTGGCGAGAAAACAGCAGGCTCTGGAACACAACATTTAATTCTGCCTTAAGGTATAGGCCAAACGGAGACGGCCGAATTGCAGAAAGAATTGCACTGTAAAGTGACACGCCAGTTCTGCTCACCTGACAGTTCCGAGGAAAGCATCCAAAGGACAACTTCCTGTGTGGCCCTTGCCAGGTATGTGAAACAGATAATCAGGTATGCAACAGCCCTGGCTAGCAGAATCCTAGCATTAGAAAGGGACCAACTAGAGCATGCAAATCTGCCTTGTCTGTTTTCCTATAGCAAAGAGCAGCCAGAAACCACTGCAAAGGACAAGGGCAATCTGAGGCTGCAATAATAAACACATTTGCAAGGGAATTAAGTTTCCACTGCAATCAGTGAGACTTGCCTCTGAACAAACTGACTCAGGATCGCCTCTCTTCAGCTACCAAGGACAGACTCGGCAATAAAACTTTCCACTCCCTGTGAAAATAAGTTTAATCTTTCACTTTCACTTTTTACGGTCACGTAGGCAAACAGACCGTACTGGCTCCTTGTACTCTGCATTTCAGATTCCTGCAAAAGCCTTACAAGAATTCAAAGCAGTTCTGAGCAACCCGCCCACCTGAAGGAGCGACTCCAACACCAGACACAGCTCTCCGTGAAAGTGGAAGAAGAAAAGCTCTGTCGTCACTGCTTTACAGTTGCAAATTTTGAGGAATCTTCTGAAAGCGGTAAGCCATTCATCCACTCATTTTAAGTAAGTAAGTAAACTTTAATACGGTCAAAGACCAGCAATAAATAATACAATTCAGTTCATAAATAGGATTTCTATCTCCTATAATAATATTAAATATTTCACAGTTTTAAAATTGGCTGTTAAAAACATGGCTATTAAAAATTAAGTCTCTGTCGCCTCTCCATCTGCTATGGATTGACTGGCATCATTATCTTTGGTGGTTGCTTTCATCCTAGCTTGTCTTATTCTTGTCGCCAAGTAGCAATACTTAGCTACAACCCTAGTAGTCTCTATATTTGTGTCAGCTAGCAGATAGTTGGTATAAGCTTCTTCTGATCGACCGGGTTGTATAACTAGGAGCGGTTGAATTAGCTCTTTTCTCGCCTCTCGGTATAAAGCGCAGTGTAGCAGAACATGCCCTATAGTTTCAATCTCTTTATTATTACATGGGCATAATCTTTGGCCATAGGTAGTCTTGTTGTACCTACCCGTTAATAGCGCTGAGGGTAGAACGTTGAAGCGGGCCCTGGAAAATGCCCAGCGATGTTTAGGATTATCAACCGACTTAAGATAATTTGCCACATAACTCTTTCGGTGGACATATAAAGGTTTGCAATTTGTTGAAAGCCTGGTTAAGTCATTTTGCAGTTCATTGTCGGTGATTCTTTCCTTAATTAGATTTTTTGCCCTCCCCATTTCCAAGCTGAGTCATAGGAAAGATGGCTGCCGCACAAAGCTCTCTCTAAAGCTCTCCAACCTTTTGCTTTGGATTTAGTCCTAAATTTACCGATAAAGTCATTATCTTAGCTTCACAGCTTGCCTGAATAGGGTCGTCGTGACAATCTATCTAACAGCTGGCTGCCAGTTACTAAAGCCAACTTCCAATTAAGCCGACGGAGGGAGAAGAAGGGTATAAGGAGAAGAAGAGGGCTGTGCAGCGTTCTAAGTGGCCTCACAGCAAACACAGTGAGTAGGAGTTACTAAATAATTAAGAGACCACAGACGGACCAGAGCAAGATCATAGCCGGAATAGTCTGATAAGCACGGGAGAATGCTGAGAGCTCAAGGGATTCTTAATCCACCTGGCTATTTTCAAGGCTTCATAATTTTCTTCCAAATAGTTTCAATAATTATAATACCCCATTAAGGAGTGTGTTACCTTTAATTGCCGGAACCCAGTTCACCTTAACCAATTTCTTACTTCAGCGTCTAGGGAGAATCGTAAATGGTTCTTACCAGACAGAATTATAAAGATTTGGGGCTCCGCCCAATGCCTGTGATGGAGACCTTTCCCAAAGAAACACAGACTAAAATACTACATTACTTCAAACCCAAAGACAAGGTCACTAGAACAACGGAGAGCTTGCACCCCCATGAATGGTCTATTGACCATAACTGGAACGGGAAGAATTGGGGAATAGGTGGAGAAGGAGAGGGGGTTGATTTGGCGACCGAATTGATACAGGCTTCCATGCAAAATGAGACTACTGAAATCTCCATGGGACAGGAACAGCAGATGACCACCTCAGACACCTACCCAGATGGACCTGACGTGTTGATTAGGCGTAAAAAAAGATCGGAGTCCTCTAGCTCGATGGAGTCTGGGAAATGGTCGTGTGACCCTAAAGTTCAAAGATGGGATCCACTCATTGTTAAACAGCCTGGTAGATCCAGATTCTTATTATGAAGCTGAACAAACCTGATGCTTGAAGCCAGCTCCTCCTACAGCACTGTTGTGTCACAAAGCAAATCTGATCAGACCACCCTGTGATTGGACAACATACCCAGGGGTCCCAAGGCATGGCCAAAACACAACTGAGAGTGTTGTGAGGTAAGGCAGAAACCTAAGGTGTGCTAGGGTGCAGAGCCGGATTTAGGTTTGATGAGGCCCTAAGCTACTGAAGGTAATGGGGCCCTTTATATGTCCAGCTGTCCTTTGTCAACAACAAATTGTCACTGTTTTTTGTGTTGGATATATGCTATCTCGTAATTTATGGACCTCATAGGTATCTAAAGCCATTTGCACATAACAAAATATGTATTTTATCAAAGCAATTGTTGAACTGAAATACAATTAAGAAGAAGTAGGCTAGCAGGCGGGGCCCATTACTTACATCAGGCAACCCTAAGCTCGGCCCTCCAGATGTTTTGGGACTACAAATCCCATCATCCTTAGCTAACAGGACCAGTCATCAGGGATGATGGGAATTGTAGTCCCAAAACATCTGGAGGGCTGAGTTTGGGGGTGCCTGACTTACATCATAGGAGCCTACACAACACAAAACACTGTTGCTGTATGTAGGTTTTATTTTATTTGTTTTTTTATCTTATATTTTGGAAATGTACATCCAGTTGTTGTTTTTCCTTTAATTTTTTTGGGGGCCCCCAAGAGAGTGGGGCCCTAAGCTATAGCTTGTTTAGCTTATACGTAAATCTGGCACTGCTAGAGTGCCCCCCCCCACTCATTTGCTGCCTGGGGCAAGCCAAAAGCATGAAGTCTGGCAAGTAAACAGGGATTACCATTGCAAAACATTGCAAGGCTCTAAATGCAAACCTGTTTGAGATCTGGATCTCACAACTCTGGGAATTAACCCTGACAAACTCATGCCCAAGAGAGTTGAGCAGACAGGAAATGTGCTAATTTACAATCAACCTGACATCACTTTATTACATCAATGCAATATGGGGACAGGGACGCGGGTGGCGCTGTGGTGTCGCCAGAAGCGGCTTAGTCATGACCCGGAAAAACTGTCTGTGGACAAATGCTGGCTCCCTCTGCCTGTAAAGCGAGATGAGCACCACAACCCCAGAGTCACCCACGACTGGACTTACCGGTAACTGTCGGGGGTCCTTTACCTTTAATATGGGGACAGGCCTCCAGCGATTCACAGCAGCTTGTGGAATGATACTTCTGACTGGAATGTTAGATGTACCGTATTTTTCCGTGTATGAGACGCCCCCCATTTTGGGAGACTCCAAATTAAGAAAAAACCCTCGCCACTACCTGTGTATAAGACGAGCCCCAATTTTAAACCTAATTTTTTGGTTTAAAAAAACAACCTAGTCCTATACACGGAAAAATACGGTAATTAAATAGAAATGTGCTTTTGTGGGATGGGGTGGTTCAATATACAGTCATACCTTGGAAGTTGAACGGAATCCGTTCCGGAAGTCCATTCGACTTCCAAAACGTTTAAGCCCCATCGGACGTTCAGCTTCCAAAAACAGTTCGCAAACCGGAACAGTCACTTCCGGGTTTGCGGCATTCCGGAGCCCAAACATTCAACTTGCAAGGCATTCGGGATCCAAGGT
Organism: Darevskia mixta; assembly: GCA_034641385.1. NCBI lineage: Eukaryota > Metazoa > Chordata > Lepidosauria > Squamata > Lacertidae > Darevskia > Darevskia mixta. The sequence continues at coordinate 561,559 of JAWWNH010000012.1, read as the reverse complement.
ATGACTGTACATTGTTGCTTCTTGTATAAATGTGTGATGACGACAACAACAAATTTAGGAGAATGATCACACACACGAGATGGATAGTTTGTGTCCTATATGTAGTTACAGGTAGGTAGCCGTGTTGCGGTCTGCCGTAGTCAAAACAAAATAAAAAAAATCCTTCCAGTAGCACCTTAGAGACCAACGAAAGCTCATACCAAGAACAAACTTAGTTGGTCTCTAAGGTGTTACTGGAAGGAATTTTTTTATGTCCTATATGTAGGTTTCACATGGGAAATATGTATGGACCTTGCAGGTGGACAGGAAATTTTTAACGTGTGTGTTATTTCTTGGTCTTCCAGTTCTGTAAGCGGTCCAGCAGTCTCAATGTCCCAGATGCACTCCAGAAATTCTTATTCGTCACTGGTGAAAGGTATTCAGTATTTTGATGTCACCGGGGGCTTCAACCCTTGCAAGCTCCTTCTCACGGGAGACCAAGCTTTCCCTGTTCTGGTGAGTACGAACGGCAACGTACTAATAGCCGCATCCTGGTATGGGGCAGGCCGGATGGTGGTGACGGCGCACGAAGCCATGCTGCAAATGCCCCAGTTCCTGCCGTTCATTAGAAATAGCCTAGAGTGGCTCAAGCCGTCTCCAACAGCAAAGGTGGGCGTCCACCAGAACATGGCCACTCTCTCTGATCTGCTCCTCGGGAATTCTGTTCAGGTGCATCCGAACGCCAGGCTTGGGGACTCCTTTGGGGTCTACTGTATCAATGCCTATGACGACACAGAAGCTCACGGCCTTGTGCAGTTTGTAGAGAGAGGTGGGGGTCTGCTCATTGGAGGGCAGGCCTGGCATTGGTCCTATCAACACGGAAAGGAGAAAGTGCTGGCTGAATTTCCTGGCAACCAGGTGACTGGCATGGCTGGAGTGTACTTCACCGCCGCTGTGGGAGACAACGGGGTCTTCCCTGTGCAACAGGATATACCAGAGGTACCCCCAACCCCTGAGTAAGTATACCTCTTTATCTCCATTTATTCTTCTTGAGAGAAGAAGCGATGCTACAGTCAAACTTTGGTTCTCGAACGGCTCCGTTTTCGAACATTTTGGCTCCCGAACGCCGGAAACCCAGAAGTAAATGCTCTTGTTTTCGAATGATTTTCAAAAGCTAAACGTGTTTTGAGTTTCCCTATTGTTTTGAGGCTTCCGCTTTCAGTTGTTGAACGTTTCGGAAGTTGAACAGTCTTCCAGAACGGATTATGTTAGACAACGAGGTTTGAGTGAAAATTTGTTTGAAGTATTCCGTCCCTGACATCATGTCACAATTTGGGGTGACCAACAGATAGACCCAGCAAGATTCATTATGGGGAAATCCCCCCCCCCATTTGTGTATACGGAGAGGAGGAAAACCATAATGAATCTGCCTGCCCCAAATAATCAGAAAAGCGAAAACTTATCCTAGCTGTCAGATGCATTATGGGCCCTTAAGCAACGCCAAAACAATGACAACATACACACCCATTTTGTGTGTGAGAGGATAGAATGTGTATAGAGCTCATAGATATTCTTTTAAAGCATAAATCTGGCCTAAGTATAAATGGGGGGGGGGGACTTACCTGCCACATAAATAGGTTATAGCCCTCGGCAGGGCTTTTTTTCCCCAGCCAGAACTCACCAGAACTCACCTCCAGCACCTCTCAGGTGGGCTCCATTGCCATTACAAGAGAACAAGGGAGGTGTTCATGGTAAGTTCCGACCCCTCTTTGCGTAGAGACAGAGCAGTGACCATCAGGATGATGCCCCAAATCAAATTGGCTTCTAAACACCAGTAGAAATCACAGCTCTATAGATAGGTAGGGCGTTTTTGAGGCTTTTGCTCCCCTTATTAAGAGACACAGGTTTCACTCCAAAGATTTCGTGGGAAATAGTGAAGGATGAGCATCCCGATGCTCTCTTGGGATAAATTAAGAAATCACCTGAGTTATTTCAACCTGAGCTTCCTCTGCAGTGGCTGCCCTTCAAAAAAGTAGGCATTTTGTCCAGTGTTAAAAAATAGGGTAGAAAAGCTATTTGTCACATGGCTCCTGGAAAGTCTAGCCGCCATTTTCTCCTTCTTACCAGGGTGACTCGTGCTGCGGTGAGAAAAGAGGCACTTTCTTACTCTGGAGTTGGGCAGGGAGGCTGTGATTACCTGTAAGCTCACCTGAACCCTGTAAGCTCACAGAGGCATTTCTCACCCTGCGCCCTCAGCACCAATTTTATTCTTAAGTCTGAGTCACCATACATGGCAACAAGACTTCTCGAAGCCTTTCCATTCTGACAACCCTCAGCCTCCTGGCTAATTTTGAATGCTGGCTTTGTCCGAATCAATCAGGTAGCTCAGTGAGCTTACGAATCTATTAAGGACACACCAAATAGGATAGAATAGCTCCATTAAGTTGTTATGGGGGCAGCAGGGAGACAGGAGGGATGGTCCAAAGACCAAAGGCTGGGCAAGCTACATTCTACCCCACTGATTTTTTTCTCAAGCTAACTGCTGCCTGGGTATTAATGTAGCACAGCTTTACAAGTACAGTGGGACCTCGACTTACGAGTGACCCGACTTAAGTGTTTTTCGACTTCCGAATGACTTCCGGAAGAAAAAAAATGGCCGCCGCAACCGAATTTTTCGACTTGCGAAAGGAAGTCGCAGCCGCTTTGAATAGGATTTCTTCGACTTACGAATTTTTGAATAGGATTTCTTCGACTTATGAATTTTTTTCGCTCAATGCATCCCTATGGGGACTCGACTTACGAGTGCTTTCGACTACTGAAGATCGCTTCAGAACGCATTATCTTCGTAAGTCGAGGTCCCACTGTACATTTTATCCATTTACTGTTGATAATTATTGTATATTAATGTATATTGCTTGCAGATTTGTGTTTGGTTTTTTTTAATTAAGCAGCTAAAGTTTTTCTAAATATAAACAAATAAAGGGAGGCCTTGACCCTTGCAATCCTTGGCATGGTCAAACTCTTCTTTTTGCTTATCCAACAGTCAGGTGCTTTTTAAAAATAAAAATCCATACACAGGGAATTGGAAAAGGTCCCTATATATCCTTACTAACTCTAGAGGTAATAGGTAACACCTTGGAACGCAGATGTTTTGGCTCCCGAACACTGCAAACATGGAAGTGATTGTTCTGGTATGTGAATGTTCTTTTGGAACCCGAACGTCCGATGGGGCTTCCGCGGCTTCTGATTGGCTGCAGAAGCTTCAGAAACCGCCATTTGGTTTTCAAACGCTTTGGAAGTTGAACGGACTTCCGGAACTGATTCCGTTTTACTTCCAAGGTACGACTGTACAGGGAAGAGCCAAAGGGGCTGAAGTCTGATAAGAATAATACTTTGTACATTTTTAGGAAGGTTCCATAGGGAATTACAGATGGATCTCACAAGTCTGCTTGGCAAAGCTAATGCTCTTTTGTCCTCTCAGATACACCTGTAGACCAGCATTCCAAACATCCCAGAGTGAGTCCAGAAAATCTTACGAATCTTTGGTGAAAGGTATTGAGTCTTTGGCTAGCACTGAGGAGTTCAATCCTTGCGAGCTGCTTCTCACCGGAGACCAAGCTTTCCCTGTCCTTGTAAGTACCAACGGGCAAGTACTAATAGCAGCATCCTGGTATGGGGCAGGCCGGATGGTGGTGACGGCGCACGAATCCATGCTGCAAGTGCCCCAGTTCCTGCCGTTCATTAGAAATAGCCTAGAGTGGCTCAAGCCATCCTCGACGGCGCAGATCGGTGTCCACAAAAGGTTGGATGCCCTCTCCGAGTTGCTCCTCAGTAACGGTGTCAAGGTGCACCCAGATGCAAGGCCTGGAGACTCTCTCGGGGTCTACTGCGTTGATGCTTACGACGCGACGCAAGCTGATGGCCTTGTGCAGTTTGTAGAGAGAGGTGGGGGTCTGCTCATTGGAGGGCAAGCCTGGCATTGGTCCTGTCAACACGGAAAGGAGAAAGTGCTGGCTGAATTTCCTGGCAACCGGGTGACCAGCGTTTCCGGGGTGTACTTCACTGCCAACGTGGGAGAGAATGGGATCTTCCCGGTGCAAGAGAAAATGCCAAAGGTTCCCCTGATCACCCAGTAAGTACACTATTTATTGCCTGTTTTATTCACACATGTCTAATGCATACTTTTTTCTTGGTTTTATATAATTTTACACATTTTAACTCTAACCATTTCAAACATTAAAATAAAAGGTTCATTCCAATCTTCGGACCTCCTTCCCTCCCTGCATCGGTCCCATATTTAAAATAATGCGTTCTGCATCTTTTACTCTTACCCATCTATTATATATCTATAGTTACCATAGTTAATTCCACATTACAAGTGTCATTATATCCCTGCCAATGATTTTAACTGTTTACAGAGGTCTTTTAAGTATATTAAAAATTTACTCCAGTCTTTTAGGAATACTTGATCTTCCTGGTTTCTGATCTTTCCCGTCAGTTTACTTTCATAGGATGTAAACAAGGCGGTGTGAAACAGACAACTGTAAGAAAACCAGTCTATAAATATCTGTAAAACATGATTAAAAACACCAATAAAACATCAGTTGATAGTGCTTGGTTAAAAAGTAGAATTTGTATTGTGAAGGCCTGTCTAAACAGGACAGTTTTCTGCAGATGTCTGAAAGGTAGCAGGGATGCTTCCTGCCAAACGTCTACTGGCAGGGAGTTCCACAGGGCAGGGCCTGCCACCTTAAAGGCTTAGACCCTAGTGGAGGTCAACTGGATTTCAGAGATGGGTAGGATTACCAGAAGTGAAACACTGGAAGATCTGAGTGATCGAGGCAGAGTGTAATGGCTCAGATGGTACATTGGGCCCTCGGTGTTTAGAGCTTTGTAAATTAATACAATAACATTGAACCCGGCCTGGTAGCAAATCACCACCCAGGGCAGCTTTCGCAGTAGCCAGGTGGCATGCTGCCAGTAGTCTGCTCTTGAGAGCAGTCTGGGCGGTGAATTCTGCACTAGCTATAGCTTCTGGACCAGATACAAGGGCAGCCCCACGTAAAGTGTGTTACAGTAATCAAGCCTTGATGTTTCCAATGCATGGACCACTGTGGTCAGGCTGTCATGATCCAGGAACAGAATACCACCCCCAAGACATTTAGTATTTAAACTTAGTATGAAGTATTTAATCTTAACACTGCATTTGTTTGTCACGATTTGGCCTTAAATTCCAAGGCACTCCATTGTCCTGTTAGACAGCAGAGTTGCAGGAGCCTATTGCGAGTTGGCACGTCTGGTTCCAATATATCAGGCAGAGCCAAAAGTTCATTAGCAAAGAGAACTTTTTACTAAGGATTTTCAGCTTCATTACAGGGGGGGCGGGAAAGCTTCAGAAAACTTAGCAGACAAGAAGGGTAGGAAAACAAAAGCCCACTGAGCAGATGCTTAATTTTACTGTTTACTATTAGATTCTAATTGATTATTGAATATTTATTTATTTCAAAGTTATTGTGACTTTTTTTATATATTGAATCAGATTGTTGCTATCAATGTTTGATGTTTTATTATGTTTTTATATGTGTTGGAAGCCACCCAGAATGACTGGGGCAACCGAGCCAGATGGACAGGGTATAAATAATATATATATATATATATATATATATATATATATTATTGTTATTATTAGCTGCACATGGAATTGCCAAAGGAATGGCTTTGGTTCCAATGCAATGAGCCTCCAAGTGTTGGGACTCCCCAGCTCTCCTCAGCCAGATCATTGGCTAAACTGAGAGGCCTTGACAGAATCCAAAACATTAGGAAGGGACCAAGTCAGGAAAGAATGATTCAGATGATCCCACAGGAAGTTATAACCTAGTTTTAAGGATTATCTATTCTTTTTTAAATAGGCATGGATTAGACATTGAGGGTGACTTAAAGACTCTTCTGAATGGCGTGACGACTTTCCATTTTAAGGGCATGATCCCTTCTGACCTGCTTATCCACGGGAATCTGGCATTTCCAGTGGGCATAACTGATTCTTTCCAGTGCTTTGCTGGAGCTGCCTACTACGGCAGGGGACGTGTTGTGGTCTCCTCCCATGAAGGAATGCTTAACACACCATCCATGAAAACGTTCCTCCTCAACGCCATCAACTGGGTTACTGCCAGAAAGGGAGGGAAGGTTGGCGTCGGAGGCCAATTGAAGGAACTTTTCTCCATGCTAAATCAGGCTGGGATCCCTTGTGAGCTAACCGATCTTAAGCCTGGCTTGAGCGTGTACTGTTGCAACGCCTACAGTGACAAAGAGAAGGAAAGAATCCACAGATTCGTCTCTGAAGGAGGTGGTCTCCTAATCGGTGGACAAGCTTGGTACTGGACTTATCAAAATCCCGCCACCTGTGCCATCGCACAATATCCAGGAAACAAGATACTTAAGCAATTTGGAATTGGGATCACCGGGGAGGATATCAACCTACCTGGTGAAAGCTACCCAGCAGGACAGGCCAGCGCTGTTGCTTCGAGCTATCACTTCCGCAAAGCGCTCTTCCAATTCAAGGAGCACATTCAGAGCAAGCAAGCTCTGCAGCCTCCATATTCCTCATGGCTCAAGAAGCTGGGACAAGACTGTGCCACATTCCTGAGCATCCCAGCTGCCAATTCCCCTCCTCTCTCCTCGGTCCATGAGGATATGCTGGAGCTGATCAAGCTCAAGTTTTTTCAGCCAGAAATCACCATAACTCAGAGAATAATGGAGGCGTCCATGTTGAGCTCCGGTACCTCTTTTTCTAGAAAAATAGCACTTCTCTGCAGGATTCCTGGTGTCAGTGCAGGCAACCCAATTAAAAGCAACTCGGATGAAGCCATTTTAATTCAAATGGCATTCCAGCTCTACAACAATTTACCACATTTCCAAGACCTAGTGCCCCATCTGATTCAAAGCCTTCCAAACTATCCCACAGCACCTCCTCAAGTCATTCACATCAACGGAATAAATGATGGTGAGAGGTTTTGTTGCTTTAAACCAGTTTATTATCACGGTATATCTCCCTCAGGTGAATCTGTTCCTTTCGGATTGTCCTCATTTCTCTCAGTTCGGGTCATGTTCCAAGTTGCAGTCCAAAGCGTCTCTCCCATTTGTTAACAGTTTTTGCAGCGTTAATAAGGGGTGTCATAGGAGCCACTTGCACATTTAAAGTGAGGGGGTTGCACACGTTGGCCTCCCCGCCCTGCTACTCCCAGGAGCAGCCAGTGAGGGGGGGGGAGCGACCTTGCTCCTCCTCATCTCCCAGCAGAAGCATTTCCACTTGCCAGGTGAGAGGGGAGAGGGGCAAGGTAGTGGGGCGAGGCTGGGGCTGTGTGGGCTCACCAGCTTTCAGACATGCAGAGTCCTTCCCCCCTTCCGTAACTTCACATGTAAGACTTAGCAAGCAGTTGATAGATTTATAGTCCTTTTATTGCAGCGTCACGTTGCAAGCACAATCATACAGCTCTGCTGAAATATACTCAGATGCTACATTTTGGATCCTGTTCAACTCAGTACATAACATCTGCACAAGGAGGGCAGTTGGCTAGTTTAATCCGACTTCTGAAGCATTTTGGGGCACCAACAGGAAGTTCCTCCCTCCCTCTGACTCCTTTGCTCTCTGATACGTTCGGACCTTCGAGTCCGTGGTGAAGGGCGGTCCCCCATGCTCTCAAGAGACGTCTCAACTAGCTACCCCCTCCCTTCTGGTTCTCGTCATTATCTCGGAACTGGGTAACTCCTCCCTAAGTCGTTCAGCTTCTCTCTCTCTCTGCTTCTGAACATGCTGTGGACAAGGGGGGGGGGCGACTATTCCCCCTCCAGCTCTCCATCGGAGAGAAGCTGGTCTGCCATAGAATGCTCCCAATAATTAGCAAATATGACATTTTTGAAAAATGGAGAACAGACATATCACGATTCACATGGCAGGAGAAGAAGCCAAGAGTGAGGTTCAAATTATTAACGGATACCAAGGAGAGGGGGGGGCTTTGGACTGCTGGATCTGAAATTATATTATAAGGCAGCCTGTCTCGGATGGATCAAAGATTGGGTCATGTTAAGTAACACAGAGATTTTGGATGTGGAGGGATGGAATAATCGTTTTGGCTGGCACGCTTATTTGTGCTGAATGTTTTATTTAAAGGTTCATTAGTGTTCCACCGGTGTATACCTCCTTAAAAGTTAGAATGTAATCCTGCGACCTAGTTTAGCAGCTGTGGAACTGGACAACAGGTGTCGCTACATTCATGGTAATTGAGCAATGATATGCTGTATAAAAGGAGTGTCTTGCATCTACCCTGCACCCCTGGTGGGCGGACTTTTGTCTGGGGTCATGTTTCTGTAAAGTTCTGAAGATGCAGTATGCTTTCTGTTATTTTATTTTTCTGTAATTAAAACAAAGCAAATGGTTTGTTTGCATTCCATTATTTTTGTGCAGTTTTTCCTCAGCATGTTTCCGTGGCACACTTGCCTGCTTAATACCCTAACAATTTGGTCTATGATAAGGTGGCTGTAAACAAGGATTTATTGAACCATATCATTAGAAAGCCCTTGTACAAAGCATGGGCAAATTAAGCCCCAACCTGCAGCTTGGAGACCAGGTGTGTGGCGGGGCCTCTTGACATTGGCTGTTCCTGGCTGTGACACAAAGGAGCCACATTGGGCAAACATGGATGTGTGTCCACATTTGGCCGAATTGTGTGCATGCAGCGCATTCACTCAAGAAGCAATCCTGATGATTTAACCCGGATAAATGAAAATATTAAAAGGGTTCAAAACAAAACAGAGAGGGCTCTAAAGAAAAGGCTTCCTCAACCTCGGCCCTCCAGATGTTTTGAGACTACAATTCCCATCATCCCTGACCACTGGTCCTGGTAGCTAAGGATCATGGGAGTTGTAGGCCAAAAAACATCTGGAGGACCGCGGTTGAGGAAGCCTGCTATAGAAACTTTTTTCAGTAGGCAACATTTGGAAAAGTCTCACCCTCTGAAAAGAAATATTAAATGGAACTTGGTGCTTACTATTAACCCAAACAGTTCACTAAGAGGTTGTTCAGTAGATGATGATGAGTTAATTGCTATCAGTTTCTATTTTATTCAATACATAACAAAGGAAGAGCCTACAGTGGGTCCTCTGAATACCCAGGGACCTCTATAGAGATGTATGGGAACTTCAAGTTTTTTCAATGAAGAGATATAAAAGCAATACACTGCAGAGCCTATGATCCACCTCCTCTGATTCACCTCCATGTCTTGGTTTGGCCTTGCAGGAGACGAAGCTTGGAGAAGCACCGGCCTTTATGTTCCTCCGGCAAAGACCGTCACTTTGCTCTTTCCGCCCAACGCCATCAGTGCTCAGCTGCAGGTGATGCTTTTTAAACCTCAGAGTCAGGGCTGTGACTACAGCCTTGAGGGGACAACTGGGTTGAAACAATTAGCTCCTCCATCTCCTTAAATCTCTGTCAAAAGGATCGGGACCAGGCTGCTGGGAAGATGAGGGTGGCTGATCATTTCCCCTTGTGCTGTTTTCTTGGCAACCCTTCTCCCTCCCGTTAGATGTCCCCATCAGAATAGGTGCTGGAAACACTCCCCTGGGGAGAGGCTTGACCCTTTCCCCTCCTCCCTAGCCGGTATTTGTGATTGATGGGTTATATTCCACTAACCTTTACTACTCAAGAGTATATCCACTGAAATCAATGGCCATGACTGAGGTTCATTATTTTCAGTGGGGCTACTCTGAAGAACAGTTCGTTGAATACAAACCTTTATAACATTGGTATCTTACAAGAATAATACAGCACAGGATGAGGTGGTTTACAAGGACAGGTGCAGAAAAATGCACCTTTGGGAGCAAAGTGTAGCACAACCAGGCCCCACCCCCCAGCTGAAGGGTGTTACGAGGTCTACCCCTTTGACCACCAGGCTCCACCTCCCGACATGCTAGTCTCTGCCTCCCAACTCACCAGGCTCCATTCATTTCAATGTGGCTACTCTGAGCAAAAGCTAGTTGAATACAACCCTGTATATAATTAGTATTTTATTTATTGATTTAACTGTACATTGGGTTTTGACGGGATTGTTATATTATCCACTTGTTATGGGACCTACAACTTTTACCTTTTTTTTAACACCTCTGAGCACCAGGCTGCACTACCCAATATGCCAGTCCCACCCACAACTAACCAATCTCCACTTACTCACTCACAGAAAGACTTCTCTGTCGCCTATGCCCTTATCCCACCTCACAAGATTGTTGTGAAGACTGTGTGTGATTATAACCAAATTGTATCATGCAGAGTCCCTTAGATAAAGAGTGGAAGGAAATGCAAGAGTTCCTTGAGTCTTCAAAAGTATTCTGTGCCTTCAACAGGAAGACCTTATCAACTGCCCCTTGGGGTTAATATTTTCCACCAACTGCTTGTTGAATCCAGCGTCCTTTTTTCCAGGTCCAGATTGGCTGCCACTCCGATGACCTGAGCAATGCTGAGAAGTTGCTCCGTCCTCCGGTAGTGATCAGGCGGTTTGAAGTTACGAGTCAGAGGATGGAAGTCTCCAGCTTGTGGGGCGGCCTTTTGTACATTGTGCTGCCAAAGAAGTCTTCACTGGGGACCATATCAGTCACTGTTGAAGGGGCTTCCCTGGCTCCTTATTTCAAGCTTGGTAAGGGGCTTGAATCCCCTCCTTTGAAAGAAGCAGGGGAGATATTTCATGAGATCAGAAATCTGTTTGAATTAAGATGTGCAGGAACCCAACATTATGTTCTCGCTAAACAGGTCTGCCTTCAGATGTCTTAAGTTTTTATAATTGCTTATCTCCTTGACTTGCGGGTCATGTAACTCCATACCCTCCAACATTTCTCTGATGAAAATAGGGATGTCCTAAGGAAAAGGAAAGGGATGTGGGCGGCGCTGTGGGTTAAACCACTGAGCCTAGGGCTTGCCAATCGGAAGGTCAGCTGTTCAGATCCCCGCGACGGGGTGAGCTCCCGTTGTTCGGTCCCAGCTCCTGCCAACCTAGCAGTTAGAAAGCACGTCAAAGTGCAAGTAGATAAATAGGTACTGCTCTGGCGGGAAGGTAAACGGCATTTCAGTGCGCTGCTCTGGTTTCGCCAGAAGCGGCTTAATCATGCTGGCCACATGACCTGGAAAAACTTTCTGCGGACAAACGTCGGCTCCCTCGGCCAGTATAGCAAGATGAGCGCCGCAACCCCAGAGTTGTTCACGACTGGACTTAACTGTCAGGGGTCCTTTACCTTTAAGGAAAAGGAGGACCTTCTGTGACCAAATCAGAAACCAGGATGGCTTCTGTAAATCTGGGACCATCCTTGGAAAACAGACACTTGGAGGTTCAGGCATTTTCTAGATTATGCCGCTTCACACCCGAGTACATAATGAAAAATAAAGCCCACTTGGAGCAAGGGCAAACCTTCCTGAATCCATCTGCCTTTTCTCTGGAGGCATCATCAGAACCTGAGGCTCCTCACAAACAATATCATCAAGAGAGTGCTCTTATTGGGAGGAATACACTGACCAAAACCCATCCATTCCTTTTTTATTTTTTCCTTTCTCCACACTAGAATATGCAGTTTATTGTTATTACTTCTTTCTGCAACAAAATAAATAAATGCATTTAGGTGAAACCAGCCTATCTGCCTGGAAGGACACTATCCGCCACTACACTGCTCCCTGGGCTGAGTTAGAAACGGAGAACATCATCTTGACAGTGGCCTCCGGTGATGTGCGTGGAATGGAGAATCCAGAGATCCTCCTGAACACCTGGGTCCAGATGATGAAAGCAGTGGCCAAGTTAGCAGCGATCCCTCCCCTTTTCCCCAGACCAGAAAGGATAGTGGAAGATGTCCAAATATCTGCTGGTAAGTACAAACTTGTTCATATACAGGTGGGTGATAACAGTATATTCTCCGATCCATTTTGCACAATCCTCTTGTCTTTAAATAAGCAGCCAGCGGGATCTATAATATCCTCAGAGATGCACCTGAGCTGTAAGCTTGTATTGGTTTAAACTAGGCACCCCCAAACTTTGGCCCTCCAGATGTTTTGGACTACAATTCCCATCATCCCTGACCACTTGTTCTTTTAGCTAGGGATCATGGGAGTTGTAGGCCAAAACATCTGGAGGGCCGCAGTTTGGTGATGCCTGGGTTAAACCATTATGGCTTCCACAAAGAATCATTGGAATGTGTGGTTTGGTGAAAAAGTGGCTAAAGGGACTCGCCTGCTGCTGAGAGCCTGAAGGGCCTTGCCTGCCTTCTTCCATCTGACTTGCGGCAGGGCCTGGAGGGCTCTATTGAAGGGGGTAGGTAACCCAAATCTGGGTTACCTGGAGCTACCTACCTAAGGCCAACACCTAACCGTTAGTTTCAAAAGGAGCTTTTTACTAGCTCAAAAGCCTGGTAACCTTTTACCCCAGTAGCAAAGAGGCAAGTGGAACACAGACGTCACAGGGCCTTGTTCTGTTCGGAACAGAGGAAAAGATAAGGGGCAAGCCCCAGACAGAGACTGTGTAAGATTGTAAACATTCTGACAGCACAAGAGCACGGGATGATCTCTTCATTAGTACAGTCCAAGAACATGAGTTGCGTACGATGTGTCAGAACCCAGTCAAGGTTCACAGGAAGTATCTTCCTTATATGGGTTACAGGATCTCGTGATGCATGGAAGCAGGAAGGAGGGGGAGAGAGTGCTCTGAAAGGTATATAAGTCTTGTTTAAACTGATTATTTTTGTTCCTGTTTTGGACGATCAAACGGAACCTTCTGCCTCTCCGGGGGGGCAGAATAAAGCCTTTCTCTTTTGAACCAAACCTCGATGTCTTTTTGGCTCCTTCTTTCCCTACCTGGGAGCAACGCAAATCCCTGATCAGGCTACACTATAAGGACTGTGGCTGTTTGCTGCTGCCCCAGTAAGGGACTCACTGGCTGCTGAAGGCCTGAAGGGCCTTGCCTTCCTCCTTGGTAACCAATGTTACCAAGGGAGGCCAGCATGGGGCTTGGGATCACCACTGTTGAGGGGTGAGAGAGGTATGGTGGTGGGGGCAGATATTTTAAGCGAAGGGCTTTGAGATATGGATATGCTCGAACCCTTTCCAACCTGCGACCCATCCTGAGAGACGAAAGTAGGGTGAGCAGGATTACCTATCTCCGTCATTGGTGTTGTGCAATGCCAGGTCTAGCTATATATATATATATATATATAAATGTTCCCATTGCGCGTTTGTCCAAAACACCCTTGCTGCGTAACCGTTGGACCAAATCACATCAAATTTGGACACAGTGACATCTGGAGCCCCCGCCAGGTCGCCATGCCCCCGGGACGCTCTACCTGGGGTGTTTAACGGGTGACCACAGTGCTGGTGCGGTCCCCCCCCCTTCGCCAAGCCGGGGATCTCGGAGCGAGATTCCCCCCGACCGGCTGCTCTGGCACTTAACCAGAAGTCTTCACAGTGTTCCATTACCATGGCATACTATTCTGGCATAATAAAAATTCATAAAAACCACACCTATCATACATAAAATATAGAATAAAGGCAAAAAAAAATTGGCACACGTATTAGACATCACCAGAAGCTCTGAAGACACCAGCAGCATCCAATAGAAAGGCAGATCGCGTGCTGTCACCAGCAAAAGCTCTGAAGGGTGGCACCAAATAATGACGTCATCAACCGAGCAACTGAAACCACCAAGGCGGCCATTACCAGACAACCCACAGAGCCATTACCATACAAAGGCAAACGGCCAAACCCAGAGCCACAGCCACAGGTCGCAACCCAAAAACACTCCCCCCCTCGCAAACGCTCCCACAACAATCAACTCAACTAGCCCAAACCCTCAGCTGCAAAAACCCACAGAGTCAGGCCAGGGCCGAAGAATTGAGATAAAGGGCGGAGGACTTGGCTCACATTTACATACTAGCCCCAGCCAAGGCCGACAGACTAGGCCTTGCCTGTACTTTACAGCCTACAGACTAGGCCTTGGTTCTACTTTACAGACTAGGCCTCGGCTCCACTTTACAGCCTACAGCCTAGGCCTTGCCACTACTTTACAGACTAGGCCTCGGCTCCACTTTACAGCCTACAGACTGTTGAGTTGTTTACTTAAAGGTTCATTACTGTTCCACCGATGTATATTCCTTTAAGAGGTAGAATGTAACTCTGTAATCTGATTTGGCAGCTGTGGAGCTGAGCAGCAGGTGTCGCTGCATTTGTACCGATTGTATAATGATGTACTGTATAAAAGGAGTGTGATGTATCCACCCAGTACCCCTGGCGGGAGGGCTTTTGAATGGGGTCATGTTTATGTAAGCTTCTTAAGATGAGGTATGCTTTATGTTGCTTTATTTTTCCTTTAATTAAAACTAATTTATGTGCAGTATTGTCCTCAGCGTGTTTCTGCTTGAAACTCCAACACAGACTAGGCCTCGCCACTACTTTACAGACTAGGCCTCGGCTCCACTTTACAGCCTACAGACTGGGCCTCGACTCTACTTTACAGACTATCCCGAGTGGAGCCGAGTGGGGGGGTGGGGCCCAAATAGGTCATGGGCTGATCCAGGGTGGGGGAAGTCACAGGGATGACTTGGGGGGAGGGGATACCTCATGGGTCACTACAGGATGGGAGGAATCACAGGGATGAGACAACGGGGGGAGGACAAAACCCATAGCCGGGGGGGGACACATTCTCCCCCTTTAAGGACCCTGAGTCAGGCACAGCAAGGCGTGCCCGGGCCAGCTAGTAGACAATAAAACCGCCACCCTGTGAGACTTCTTTGCCTCACAGAGGGTTGATCTGGCTTGTGTGATGGAGACCTGGGTGCGCAAAAGCGAAACAGTCGCCTTGTGTGAGATGGCGCCTGTGGGTTTCTCCATCCTTCATCAATCGCGGACTGTGGGCCAGGAGGAGGGGTGTTGTTGTTAATCCGGGAGGATTGCCCTTTCAGGGCTCCAGTGCCATCCATCTCTGGCACTGAATGTGTTGGCCTGGTGTGATGCACCGAGAGCTTGGCTGTCTGGCTGGTGTACCGACCACCTAGCGCACCGGCAGCCACCCTGTCAGTCCTACTGGAGGTGGTGGGAGGCTGGGCCTTGGAGTTCCCTAACCTATTGGTTTTGGGGGATTTCAACGTCCATACCTCAAGAGACCCAGGGCCCTGACGGATTTGACATATTTCCGCAGGGCCTGCAAGACGGAGCTGTTCTGCCAGGCCTTTGGTCGGGGCCCAGTCTGACCCCCCCTCTTTTTACAAGACCCTGCATGCAAGTGGCCTCTCTAACTCCTCCCACCAGCTCATATAAGACCAGTACAAATAACTGGGCCTGGTGAGCACTTAATGTTCCCAACCCCTATAGTTAGAATGAAATCAGATGGAAACCCACAAATTAGATCTTGACTTGATTTTAAGCTGTATTTTAATCGATTGTTTGACTTTATGTTTTAATGTATTATATACTTTGATGTTAGCAGCCCTGAGCCCAGTCCTGACTGGGGAGAGTGGGATTTAAATAAAATTTATTATTATCATTGTTTATTATAGATCCAGAAAAAATTAAATGGAGTTTTGTAAACTATTATAAAGAATTATATAAAGTAGAATATAAAGATGAGACTAAAACAAATGATTATCTACAACAGAATAAAGAGGTCATATTTCCAATCCTTAAAAAGATTGTGAATAATATACTGTACGAGAATGGAAAAACTGGAATCATGGAAAGAAGCCTTAATAACCAATGCCAAAACAGAGAGCAGATTTGACGAATACCAAAAACTATAGACCAATTTCATTATTAAATTCGGATTTCAAAATTTTGACTTGAATCGCCAAATTAAACTTAGAGAATGTTTTGCAGGCAAGACATATCAGCCTACCCCATTCAGAACAGAGTCTCATTTTAATCCTGTAATACATAACCACTATATACAAACATACCAGTCCCTAGTATTAAGAGATATAGAGAAAATTGAACGGAAGAAATAGTATAAATCCTTTCATTTGTCCAAGGAAGAATATAATATCCTTAAAGTGATAGCTGAGAAAAAACATCTCGTTATCAAACAAGCTGATAAGGGAGGGGCTGTTGTGGCTTTAGATATAGTATATGAACAAGAGGCCTTTCAACAATTGAGTAATCACAATTATTACCAGCCTGTGGATCATGATCCCACCAATGAGGTCTGACGTAAGCTTCTAATGATAGTTCAAAAGGCATTGGGCCTTTGGTATTATATCAGATCAGTTGGCTGAATTTTTAGTGCCAGAACATAGTGTTCCTATTTTTTATACCCTCCCCAAAATTCATAAGGGTGTTTTCCCCCCTCCTGGACGTCCCATCATTTCTGGATCTGGGTCCCTCCTTGAGCCTGCGGCTCAATTTGTGGATTCCATTCTTAATCCCTTAGCTAAAAGAACTCCATCTTATATCAAAGATACTCAACTTTTTATTTCCGTCATAGAAGGTCTTGCTGTCCCCCGGGGTGCCATCTTAGCCACCTGGGATGTTGAAGCGCTGTATACCAATGTTCCATTGGACAGATTACGTTTTCCGGTTGAACATATGTTGTATGATAATAATCAGAATGATCCACCTGTACATGTATTACTTGACCTGTTGGATCTTATTCTTGAAAACATTTTTGTTCGTTTCAAAGAACAGTTTTATATTAAATAAAGGAATTAATTTGGGCAATAGATATTACAAACTCAAGGCCTTCACGGATGATGTCATTATAACCACTGAAAACCCAATTGAGAGTATATTAGAAATACTGTCAAAAATGAGTGATTTCAGGAAAGTCTCAGGCTGCTGCTGCCGGTTGCTGCCCAGGAGGACTCCCCTGCTGCCTTAGGGCCCCGTTCCTGCCACTCACCACCTGGCCTAGGGCAGGGCCTGACAGGCCTCAAAAGGATTGCTGCCACCACTGCTGCTGCTGGTTGCTGCCCAGGAGGACTCCCCTGCGGGAGCCTTAGGGCCCCGTTCCTGCCACTCACCATCTGGCCTAGGGCGGGGCCTGACAGGCCTCAAAAGGACTGCTGCCACTGCCCAGGAGGACTGCCCTGTGTGGGTGCCTTGGGGCCCCGTTCCTGCCGCTCGCCACCTGGCCTAGGGCGGGGCCTGACAGGCCTCAAAAGGACTGCTGTCACCACTTCTGCTGCTAGTTGCTGCCCAGGACGACTCCCCTGTGTGGGTGCCTTGGGGCCCCGTTCCTGCCACTCACCATCTGGCCTAGGGCGGGGCCTGACAGGCCTCATAAGGACTGCTGCCACTGCTGCTGCTGCCCAGGAGGACTCCCGTGTGGGTGCCTTGGGGCCCCGTTCCTGCCGCTCACCACCTGGCCTAGGGCAGGGCCTGACAGGCCTCATAAGGACTGCTGCTACTGCCCAGGAGGACTCCCCTGTGTGGGTGCCTTGGGGCCCCATTCCTGCCACTCACCATCTGGCCTAGGGCGGGGCCTGACAGGCCTCACAAGGACTGCTGCTGCCGCTACTGCTGCTGCTGTTTGCTGCCCAGGAGGACTCCCCTGCGTGAGTGCCTTAGGGCCCTGTTCCTGCCACTCATCACCTGGCCCAGGGCAGGGCCTGACAGGCCTCAAAAGGACTGCTCCAACAGCTTCTGCTGCTGGTTGCTGCCCAGAACGGTGCAGAGTTCTTTTCTAAATGTTTTAAAATGTTTTTTTAAAGGTTTCTTTTCATCTTTTTTAAAAAAAATGTTGGGGGGTGGATGGATGTTTAGCGAGATTTGGGGTTTTGTTTAATTTTGGTTTGTTTTAATTTCGGTTTATTGTACTTTTCATAGTTTTTGGTTTTGTATTGTTTTAGTGTTTGTTTGTTTTTATTAAGTTTTCTTTTGTTCTTAAGGGGAGGGGTCAGGGCTGCCTGGGAGAGGATCCCAGCCAACAAAATGGCTGGGGCAGGTTCCACAGGGGGGGATCCACTGGGACAACCGATCTCGGTGATCACTGGTAGGAGGAGGAGTTACGCTAAGACCAGACCATGTCATTGCCGAGGCCACAAGAAAAATATGTAAAATAATTGGCCAGCGTATAAGGATCTACTAGAAGAACAAAACAATTAAAATTGAAGAAATATGAACTTTAAAAAAAAAGGAATAACCTAGCTAGAATATCACCAGTTAAATGCAACTTTTGAAAGATTTAAAAAAAGAATGGATTTCAGAATAAAGTCTTAGATCTAGAGAAAGAACTATTACAAAATAGTAAGACGTTATCAAAAATGTATGTTACTTTTAGATTGGAACCTAATAGGTAAAGAAATAAAAGAGGTAATGATAAAGTGGGTGCAAGATTTAGGCCACCCCCATAGAATTATCAAAATGGGAAGAGTTGTGGAAAAGTAATTAAAAACTTACGGCATGTTATTTAATTAAAGAAAATTTTAAGAAAATGCAATTTAGATGGTATTTAACACCTTCAAAATTGGCCAAAATAAATAAAAGATATAATAATAAATGTTGGAGATACAAATCTCACTGTGCTGGTCCCGTGGGTTACCCGAGAGCATGGTCCAAGTCCAGTCTGTGGTCCAAATAAGGAGATTCAATCCATATGGAAAGGTATCACATACGAGAAATGCTATACGATTGAATCGTGTTGAACAGTATCTAACAGAAGATACATATTGAAGTATTTGTTTTTATCTTTTATTTTCTTTCCTTTTCCCTTCTTTTCTTTTCCTTTTCACATAGGTTGAGATGTATGGTTTCAAATATTTGATATTATTTGCCTTTTATAGAGGTTACCAGTGGAGGTTACTATGTATTTATTTTTGTATGTTTGAAATCAACAATAAAATAATAATTTACCCATATATTTTTAGTGCAGAGCAAGATCTGCTAGCAAGTCCCATTTTTAAACTCAGCATCTTGGAATCACATACGGAAAAACATGGATATTGCTGCAAGTCGAGTTATTTTTGAACTAATGATACAGTTTAGGTTTTATTATACCTTCTTGTCTCTTTGTGAGTCCCTTTGTAAAGGTGGGACGAAAGTATTTTGAAATGGGCGTATGGCTTGTGCACTGGCAAAATAGCGGCTTACTATTGAGTCTCCTAATTCCCGGGTGCTTACAAACAGCCAGGAAACCTCCTTAAAGATTAGAAAACACACTTTCCTCCACTCCAAGGCCTAGCCCTTAAGAATGCATTTTCTGAGCACTCTTGGAACTTTTCTCGAACGTAATCTGCATGGGGGGTCTGTTTTCCAATACCTTGTTCTTTTCTATTTTTTGTCTCTACCAGGCATCCTCAAACTTCGGCCCTCCAGATGTTTTGGACAACAATTCCCATCATCCCTGACCACTGGTCCTGTTAGCTAGGGATCATGGGAGTTGTAGGCCAAAACATCTGGAGGGCCGCAGTTTGGAGATGCCTGCTCTCTTACAAACAAGAATTGTGATTTAACAGCTGCACTCAGTATCTATTCCACACAAAAGAACCAGCACTGTTGAGCTTGTTACCTTTCTAATGTTGTCCATTTTCAATAAAAAGTAACCCCCCCAAAAAAATTTAAAAATAAATTTATTATTTGTACCTTGCCCATCTGATTGGGTTGCCCCAGCCACTGTAGGCGGCTGCCAACATCTATAAAAATGTAAAAAAATTCAGCTTTCATGAGAAGCACTCCACTGTCATATTCCATTAGTAAAATAATCAAGAAACACTGGCATTTGATAAAAGAGATACCAGGTTGCTCTTTAACACCACGCATAGGTTTCCGCAGAACGAAGAATTTCAAAAATATGCTTGTACATGCAGCACTACCAGAATTAGAACGTCGGAATCAATCAGACTTACGGGGACATTTTAAGTGTGGCAAATGTAAGGTGTGTAAACTAACCAAAGAAGTGAAAGAATTCACTATACCAGGGACAAATAATACCATCCAACTAGAATCATTCACAACCTGCGACTCTAAAGGAGTTAAATATGCCATACAATGCACCTGTGGATTATGGTACATTGGAAGCACTATAAGACCGGTTAAAACGCATATATTAAACATAAAAACCGCATCCAGAATAAAATCATGGAAGCACCCCTCACTTTACATTTTGTCGAGGCGAATCACAAACCCACAGATTTTCAATGGTTTGTGATTTATAAGCATAACATCCCCGAAGTAAATATAGAAGTTCTTAGAAAAAAGTTATACCAGAAAGAGTCCTACTGGATATATCGTTTTGGGTCCTTAGCCCCCACAGGCTTAAATCTTAGTATTGATTTTAGCTCTTACTTGTAATCTGCACGCAACCTTTGAGTAGGTAACGTTAATATACTGATAACATACTGATGAGTGTTTCACACAAATCGGTTTTGGGTGGCAATGATGATGTTTGGTCCTTTTAGAATTTTTCTAAGTTGTTTATATTCCTGTGAAGGTCAAACATGATGTATGGACCATTATGAATGTTTCTATACCCTTAAATCTCTGTATCAAGAGTAATAGAGATCCGTCCCTTTAAATGTTTTAATGTTACCCTGGCTGCTAGTACTTAATAGGGAAAGCCGGTATAGTTTGGATTAGCCTTACCGAAATGAGGACCTTCAGAGTCTCTTAGAAACATCTTAGCTAAGCTGAATTTACTAGTCCTGTGTGGATGGTGAGTATTTAAATCTATTATAAGGTTGCATGTATCTTCTATGAGTTTGTATATTCATATTCTTGTAAAAAAAATTATATTCCTGTGAAGGTCAAATATGATGTATGGACCATTATAAATGTATATACTAAGCTGAATTTACTAGTCCTGTGTGGATGGTGAGTACTTAAATCTATTATAAGTATGTATGTATCTTCTATAAGTTTGTATGTATATTCATATTCTTGTAAAATTGATGGTATGTACTGTTGTTATCCAAGATAAGTCCATTCCTTGAAGAAACAGCGTGTGAAACGGGAGTATACGAAGCTGGCCACCCGTCGGAAAACATACCTACACGGTTGATGGACTTGTATTAATCATATTTCACACTGAAATGATAGACTCTATGTCGGAACTTTGCACAACCATCTTTATCACCTTATATTGCACTTTATACCAGAACTCTGACCTTTTTGAAACAGAAGTAGGCGTTTGCCTCTGAGGAGAGATTTATATATATATATATTTTTGACAAAATTGTTTCGTTGTAGTTTATTATCTATTATCGTTCACGGTTTTGTATTTTATCTTTCATATCGTTTACCGTGACGGTCTGTTGTATTTTCTTCATGGAGAAGCAGGCATCTGTCTTACAAGTCCCCCCCCTGTCCCAACTCTCTCGCCAGGTTGGATGCACTCTGGCTACCCGATCATGGCCAATGTGGCGGCATCAGAGGAGATCACAGATGTACAACGCATGCACACCAAAGGCACTTGGGGCCCAATCCATGAGCTGGGTCACAATCAGCAGAAGAGTGGGTGGGATTTCCCCCCACATACCACGGAAGCCACCTGCAATCTCTGGTCTGTTTACGTCAATGAAACTGTGCTGAACATCCCCAGAGAAAGAGCCCATCCAGAGCTTAAACCAGAGAGCAGAAAGAGGAGGGTGAAGGACTATATTCAAGGAGGAGCTCGGCTGAAGGACTTCACGGTGTGGACTGCACTGGAACCTTACTTGCAGGTATATAAAGAAGATGCTCTATACGGAGTCAAGACTACTGGACCATTTAGACCAGTGGTGCCTTCACTGGCCAGTGGCAGAAGCTGCTCATTACTGACCCTATTGCAGCAAGCCAGGTAGAATAAATTGCTCAGGTCTTTCATTCCTTCAGGACTCTGGGTCGTATCTCAACTCCACAATATTCAGGGTCGAGTCATTGAAATCAATTGACTTAAGTCCCATCCATTGAACTTCTGTAGGCCTAAACTTTGGATTCAGCCATTGCTGCTGAATGTGTGATTGTGACTTCTAACTAAAAATCCTGGGGTGGCATTCAGGAGCAGACAGAGACAACTGGCGATGCCCAGGGGGATCGTTTTGATGTCCCCCACTTTCCAGTCCAGACCCTCCTCTCCACCGCCAACTTATCACAAACTGCTTAACAAATATCACCTTCATTATAAAAGCCTGTGCTTTAGAGAAATGGGACGTCAAACGCCTCTCAGGTGTGATTCGGCTATCCAAGTGCCAAAAGACAGTCTGAATTGTAAAACTGTAAGTCACAATTAAACTGGTTTAAGCTGCAGTGATACAAACCCTAGGAAGGAATAATGTATTATTGAATATGACAGGACTTAGGACCAAGTAGGCATGCAGAATGTTCCTTATTCTGGGAACTGTAGTTTTGCGAGAGTGTTTGTTGCTTCTGTTACTGGAATGACTTTATATATGGGAAACGCAGGACGGGAAATTCCAAGGGCGGCAGAAATATTTCTATGAGGCCTATTCTAAAACCAGCCCAAGGAGGACTAAGCATGGTCAGTGGTGGGGAGTGGAGGATCATGGGAGGACAAAGGGGAATGCCATGCAGTGTAGTAGCTAGAATCCTGAAGAGCAGCACTTCATACGGCAACATTTTGTTGCTGCTCTCATTTGTTCCAAGAATTCTCAAGGGCCGGGGGGCAGAGCCATTAAAGTAATAAATGTTGTAAAACTGATAATGCTTCGGTAGCATAAATAGGCACCCAGAGAGACAGGAAAAGCAAACTTAGGAAAGGGACTGAATAATTATTTTTTCAGTTGCAGGAGGCCTTTGGCTGGGACCCCTACATCCACATCTTCGCGGAGTACCAAGCAATGACCCACATCCCAACTGACAACAGCTCCAAGATGAACCTCTGGACACGCCATTTCTCCCAACAAGTTAGCAAAAATCTGGGTCCTTTCTTTAAAGCTTGGGGGTGGCCAATTGAGGATAATCTCACGCAGGAGCTGGCCAGATCCTTTCCCCCGTGGACAGAGGATCCGATGAAGAAGTATGAATCTTCCCAAGAAAGGGAAACTAACAGACTGAAATTGTGCTGAATAGGATACACTCACCATCAACCAATATAAGCCCCCGCTATAGAACTGTAATCCATGTTGACGGTGGTCAATGAACATATTCAGGATGCTTTCTTCTCCCATTTAGCCATTATTCTCTGTTCAAGCAGGACCTGAGAATGCAACAACACTCTCCCCACTTGTGATTCCTGGCAACTGGTATTCAGAAAAGTTAATGCCACTGACCATGGATAGTAGCCATTGACCGTCCTATTCTCCATCCCTTTGTGTGTGTGCTTTTTTTTTTTTTTTAAAGATTTGGTATCTGGTTACAACTATTATAAGAGAATGAAAACTAATCAACTTCATAAACTGATGGAGAAATGAATGTTCTTGATGCCTTGGAATAACAAAATCAATGATAATATACATGCAAGTTACTATTACCAAACTTTTTTCACACAATCGTTGAAAAAATGTGGAAATGAATCAAAGCATATTATTTTTTTAAAAAATTGTCATTTGGTCCTTACACGCTGCTTGCTTTGTTCTGCATACAATGAAGTTCTACTCAGAGTAGACCCACTGAAATTCATGGACCCAAGTTTGTAGTCTCCGTTTATTTCAATGAGTGTATGCTTAGTACAGCTAGCATTTGATATAACCATTTTTATTGAAAACAAAACGTTCTATGTTTAAATTGCCTGCAGCAGTGGGGAGCACTAGGAGCTATTGACACTATTGGTGGTCCAGAGGCAGTCGGGTCCACACCTCAATGCTGGACTGAGGACTTCGCAGCTAATAATGGTGCTGCAAATCTCATGGGTGGCTGGGTCAAAATCTAAAGGAACTGCTTCTAACATGAGGTCTCAGGTCAGTCCGCGAGTATGTTATTCGTAACTGGCCAGTAATGATGCCTAGTGGTATTTTGCTAGCTGAGGCAGAAATCCAAGCAGACATAACAACACCTCTTAGGGGCGGGTCCCTGAAACCCAGCAAGGGTTTTCGTTGCAAATGTTACAAAAAAGCCCCCAATCAGAAGAGGATCACATATGTATCTTATAGGTAAGGAGCGGCTCTGTAGAAATTGTCCAGGCAGTAGGGGGTGTGAGTTTGAGGGGAAAGATCCCAGCACTTTGCGACCTACCCCGATAATATCCAGATTCGCTCGAACGGAACAGATATCGCAGATTTCACCAGCCCCTTATCTGGCGGAAATCCACTATGTGGAATACCATAGGATCCTTACAGTCGCTAGGTTAAACGTTCTGGAATCGGCGGTTTTGTGGGGAAGGTTCAGGGGAGTCCCATACACCCAGAGACTTTGCTCCTGTGCTCTGGGAGTGGTTGAGTCAACTGAACATATTATTTTGATCTGCCCATTCTATGCAGATCTTAGACAAAAACTTGTAGCTCAACTCCTATGCCAACATAGCCCAGTAAACAGAGAAAGACTGGTTTTGTATTTGCTGAACAAGTTCACTGGAACAACAACCTTCTCGGTGGCCAAATTTCTTTTTTTGGCCTTTAAGCGTCGTAAGGCTAAAATTGACTGTATTGACACGGGTCTAAATGTATAATATAATATACTTTTCACTGTTTCTGAGTGTCACGCTTTTCCAGATGTTTAGACATTTTAACTTTTGTATGGATATGTGCTTTCTGACTGACGGTCGAATAAATTTTATTGATTGATTCGCTCGAACAGTCAGGGAGGGAGGGGTTCTGGTTCATATGTCGAATTCAGAACGTTCAGGAAAGGGGAGCCGAGTTATGGACGCACTTCTGGGGGAAATGGCGGACTGAGAACTCGCCAGAGACTCTCCCACGCCACCCAACAGAATCCAAGATCCCCAGGTGTAAAAGCGTGCCGAGAAGCACAAAGTAAATGAGGAGAAATGGGGGGAACATGTAGTCTACCTGTCTCCTATTGCCCTTGGCATATCGTTTTCTGCGCTCCTCCCTGCACCTATCAGGAACTGGATCCTAGCCTGCACCCGGCTTGGGCTAATGGGGATGCAGGCTGGGGACATAGGCTGTGCCAGGCGGCAGGAGCCAGCTGGAGAGGAGACAGAATTTGCTGTTCGTCGTTGCTTCAAGTGTGGATCCCCTGGGCATCTTCAAAAGTTTTGTCCAGAGGGGGCCGGTACCGGAAGCCAGAAGCAGCAGAGGAAGCGCAACAAGAGGCAGAAGGCACATTTTGTTGCAGCTTGTGGTCAAGTGTTCAGCCGAACACTTGGGTCATAGATTCTGGCAGCTCCAAACACCTGGTGAATTCGGAGGCGGTTTTTGCCAAGAAAGCATCAGCAAAATATATACACAAAAAATTCTCCGTAATAGCTTCGTAAGAACGGGATCATGAAAGCTTTCTTAACCTCTTTTGGAAAATAATTAACAAGCTATGGGGCTTGTGTCTAAACCTTAGTGTAGGTTTTCACCTTGAAGAAGCTAAATCAGGTGTTTTGAGTGGATTATTACCACGTTTGGTTTGGGAGTTTTCTGTTTTAAGTCCTTTTGATTCTCCCCTTAAAATCTACAGCAATTATGCCTTATCTGAACTATGGTTAACGCATTACCCTCCTTTTTTCATTCTGAGGAAACTGTTAAGACTTTCAGTGAAACGAGTTTTAATAGCTGGCACCTTGTTAAGGTTGTTTTGCAGGGTTTTGATTATTTGGTATTTAGCCAGTTTGTTTTGCAGTATATTACATTAATTTAAGTTCAGTGCAGTTGGAGGGCTCTTGCCATTATTTACATCCTTTAAGCAGTTTACTAAGAGTTTGAGTAATTCTGTTCAGGAGCTACTCCAATAAGTTTTCGAAAGCCATTCTGGAAAGTTTTTTTCATTAATCACTATCCTTTGAGTTAGTCACATGTGCTTGAGCATTTCCGTTCGAAAGCAACTTAAAAAATATATAAAAAATATTTTTGAGAGGAATTCTATACAACTAGTTACAAGTGTCTGAGCATTTCTGTTTGAAATTAACTTTAAATAATTTTTGAGATTAATTTAATATAATTTTTGAATACACATTTACCTCGTTTCAGGGGGTTTTCACAGGGTTTTTTCCCTTCCTTATTTTGTATCATGCAGCTTTTCGGATTGATGAAGCGTGTAGCAAAACCTGTAATTTATCCGGAGAACAGGTCTCCTTTTGCCTACTTGCGTTATTCTCACCAGGGTGGTGGCATTGATTTGCCGTCCCGTGATTGATCCATGTACACGACTTTGTGTTTCCAACTCAAAACCCATTGAAGAACATCTTATCCAGTTCAGCTTTGATAAAAAGCATTGGGAAACGTTTTCATATTATCCAGTGAGCTACCCTTACTGTTGTGGCAGCACGGGGTTGCCGTTCCGTGATTGGACTTACGCTACGTGTTGAACCATCTCATTTGGAAACCAAGGACCCAGAGTCTGGAGGGAGAATGGAGAGGCACACAATGCCTGATGCTTGAAGTCCAGTGTGAAGTTTCCACAGTCTGTGTTGATTTGGAGAGCCATGTAATCTGCTGGTGTTGCTTCATTAAGTCCAGGGTCAACGCAGCCATCTATCAGGAGATTTTGCAGCACTTCATGCTTCCTTCCGCAGATGAGCTTTATGGGGATGCTGACTTCATTTTCCAGCAGGACTTGGCACCCGCCCACACTGCCAAAAGTACCAAAACCTGGTTCAATGCCCATGGGATCACTGTGCTTGATTGGCCATCAAACTCGCCTGACCTGAACCCCACAAAGAATCTATGGGGCATTGCCAAGAGAAAGATGAGAGACATGAGACCGAGCAATGCAGAAGAGCTGAAGGCCGCTCTTGAAGCATCCTGGTCTTCCATAACACCTCAGTAGTGCCACAGGCTGATAGCATCCATGCCATGCCGCATTGAGGCAGTAATTGATGCAAAAGGGGCCCAAACCAAGTACTGAGTAGATATGCATGCGTGCGCTCCCCCCCCCACTCCTCTTCCTCCGCCAGTGTGTGAAGTGCAACTACTACTAGCTCCTTGGTGACATCTTCCCAAGCATTCATATGGTTTCTCCCCTGTATGGAATCTCTCGTGTGGTTGTCTAGGATGGATCCCCTTCCCCAAAAGAGTCCCCAAGTTTGTTATTGCTCAGAGAGACTCCCAAATCTATAGCGAACCAGGGAAGGGGAGAGCCTCTGCCCGAGCCGGAAGAAGCAAAACGGCGCTGAGCAGGTTTGCGAGCAAGCCGTTGGCGCGTGCTTTTTACCGGGCAGTGGGGCTCGGCTTGGGCGTCGCGGGGGGGGGGGGTGCCGAGTGTTGCTCCCTCCAGGGTGTCAACACCCCCCCTTGCTCCACCCCTGAGTTGAACACTAAATCAGCCATGCTTTCTCCTAAAGTTTTACTTCCGAGCTTGAAATTGACTTTAGAAAATGCCGCAGGCAGTCTTATGACAACGCTGCCAACATGCCTGGCAAGTACAATGGTATGCAGCAACAAATCATCGGAAAAAACCAATTCGCAAAATTTATTCCAAGTGGAGGTCACTCTTTAAATCTGGTGGGCATTTCAGCTGTGGATTGCTGCCTTGATGCAGGGAACTGTTTTGACATTATCAATGAAATTTATACCTTCTTTTCATCCTCCACAAAGAGATGGGCTTTTCTAAAATCATTTTTACCACCTCAGTCTAAAGTGCCTAAACATTTGTCAGACACTAGGGTGGGACGCACATGCAAAAGCCACAGAAGCTGTTTTGGTGCTATCACTGATGCCCTCAGTGTTAAGGTTTGTGATTAAAGGCAGCTTTGCAGAAGCAGTTAGGAAGCTGGATAACAGCCAAATTGGCTGGTGTACATGACCAGAGGTTTGCCCAGCAACTGAGAAGCCTAGTGTCAGGAGTGTGTGCAAGAGCCAGGCCCTGGGACCAGCAGAGCTTCGGCTTGTTCTGGAAAGGCAGGGCACGGCCACACAGGTGAGGCTGCTTGATAATTTACTGAACCTGGTGAGGCTGAGTGGTAACTCGCTGCACCTGGTGTCAAGAGCCAGCAGGGGATATAAGGCCAGCATTTCCCCCTCAGCTCTTTGCCACAGCAACGCCTTCCCTGCTTCGCTGCGTGCCTCCTTGCTTCTGGACTGTGACTTCGTGTTTCTGGCTTCTTGACCCTTGGACTGTGACTACGTATTTCTGGCTTCTTGACCCTTGGACTGTGACTACGTATTTCTGGCTTCTTGACCCTTGGACTGTGACTACGTATTTCTGGCTTCTTGACCCTTGGACTGTGACTACGTATTTCTGGCTTCTTGACCCTTGGACTGTGACTACGTGCTTCTGGTTCCTTGACCCTTGGACTGTGACTTTGTACCTCTTGCTGCTCGACCCTTGGACCCCTGCTCTTTGGACTCTTGTTCCTGCCATCTTGCCCCGGGTCCTGACGTGCCTTGCTGGGACTTTGTTTGCTAACAGCCCGGACCGTGACACCTAGCAATGGGTGTGATTGGATGAATGTTCTTTTGATAAGCAGCATGACTCTGCAAGGCTGTTGTTGGGGAGTTGAGGAGTTTAGATGAGAGAACTGTGTATATATTAACTTAAATTACAAACAACCAAACTATTAAGAGACCTGTCATCAGGGGGTGGGGTGGGGCCTCACAAGTGGAGTAGCCTATGGGAATGTAAGAGGTGGGAATGTAAGAGGGTGAAAAGCTTTTGGGATATGATATATGGTGAGATTAAGAAAATGTTGAAATATACATTTGCTAAAAAACCAGAAGCTTTGCAAGACAACAAATATATTTGCAAGACAAGATATTAGACTTTTCCAATACGCAGTAACTGCAGCAAGAACTTTAATGGCCCAGGACTTCCGGTCAGAACGGGGAGCCGAGAGGGTGACGGGACTCAACCCTCCGGGGGGAGTCCGGTTTCTCGCAAGAAAAAGGGGTGTTTGGGCGCCACAACCCCCTAAAAGCATCAGAAGGATTATTCTGAGGACAGGATCCGGCAGTGCCGAAGAGTGGCCTCTCTGCCACCTGGAAGCTCCCGTTTTTGGGAGCGGGAGGGTGGGCGAGATCGAGGCACCGGCACGGATCGGCATCTTCTACTTGCGGGAGACGCAGCCTCGAGTCTCTGCGGCTCCTCTAACGGCTCTCAAACAAGAAAAAAAACCTGAATTTGGACTTAAAAGGTTGGTACATTTCAATTAAATAAGAATTCGGAGGACAGCAGGGTTTAAAAAGGAGGTCAGCCCTGACTGCGACTGATTGTATATATATAATGATAGCGCAATAGCCTGGAGAGAATCAAAAACTTACAAACCTACAGCGCGAGTTTTGGATATAAATAGGCGTTTTGCCTTGGAAGTTAAGAGTGAATGAGACATTGTGAACGTGAGTTACTTTGTGTTTATTTTTGTGGTCTTTGTGGAACAATGGAGACCCGCTGGGAAAGGAGTACTCCTTTTACTTTCACTTTGAACTGCGTAGTTGCAGAAAACTTTGAAAAACTTCTCGTACTGTTGACGAACTGCCTAACCAGCAGTGGATTATAGTTGGTGAAAAGGTGACCAACACTTTAGTACTATTCTTTTTTTATATTTTTTAAGTTTAAGTGGTTTGTTTCCTGCGAACACGGTGGAAACCCCAGCTGTGTATTTTTTCTATCCCCTCTCCTTTGTGTTGAGACATAGTATCCTCTTCTGAACCCCCCCTACTGGCCCCAGTTGGGTGGCCTGGATTAAGCCGAAAGGCTGAAGATCTTCAACCTTTTGCCAGATCTTTTTATAACTATTGCAAAACTGGATTTAGCCATCCAAGCGGCGGAAGTCTGACTTTGGCTTTCTTTCCTGGTGGATTTTTAGTGAATTGTTGGGGAGTGGGCCGTTGTGGGCCGTTGTGGATTACAATTTGGAAATTGAAACTTTGTATCCTTATTGGATTTGGCCAGGCAAGTGGCAGAAGAGAAAGGTAAAGAAACTGTTAAAACAAACGAACAATTTGGATTGAAAGGTGTGGACAGTTTAAAGAGTGGATTTGAGGACAAAGTTTATTGCTGATAAGTGTGTTTATATCTGTTTTTGATCTCTGTAGTTGTGATTGTTGGGGGTAAAAAGGGGGGGCTCCACGGGTTGTAAGATGGCGGGAGATAAAATTAAGAAGAAAGGATCTGAGGGTGGAGCAACACCAGGGGACAGTAGAAGGGGATCAAAGCAGGAAGAATCAAACGAAATAATTAAGATGCTGGCCGAATTGAAGAAGGATATTAAAGATATAAAACAAAGTGAACAAAATATGGAAAGTAAATTGGAACAAATGGACCAAAAATGGGATCAGACAGCAAAAGAATTAAGAACACAAATACAGGATGTAGATAAGAGAGTACAAAAAAAATGAAGGTGTGAAACGTGTCCAAAAAGAAGTTAAAGAATTGAAAAAAGAAGATGAAAGGATCAACATCGCAGTGACAGAAGTAAATAAAACACAGGAAGAAATGTTAGATGCTATTGCGATGCAGGACCTTAGACAGAGGGAGACGAATTTGAGACTGAGATCGATCCCAGAGAAACAGGGGGGGGGGAATTGGAGAGAAAATCATTGGTGGATTGGCTGAATGGCTTGGAATGGAAAGAGAAGAACTGGCAATGAATGTGGTGAATGTGTTTAGAATCAAAACAAAAGATAAGAAAGGGAAAAATACCCAGGATATAATAAAACAATGGAAGAAATAAGAAATATAAATTAAGGTATAAATATTAGAAAGTCACTAGAAAGGTCTGAAGGAAGTCAAGGCTATGTTAGCCGAAAAGGTGTAAGAAGTGAAAATGTATATGAATGTTAGTATTGTAAAAAACTTTTGGAAATAATAAAAATGACATTTAAACAAAAAAAGTGGAGTAGCCTAGGGCCTCTCTTCATCTAAATCGAGCTGGGGGGGGGGTTGAAGTGCAACTACTACTAGCTCCTTGGTGACATCTTCCCAAGCATTCATATGGTTTCTCCCCTGTATGGAATCTCTCGTGTGGTTGACTAGGAGGGATCCCCCTCCCCAGAACCCTGAACTTGTATGAGTTCTGTATGGCTTCTGTATGAGTTCTTTCATGCAAAGGGAGTCTCACTTTGCGACTGAAGAGCTTTCCACACTCCTCACACTCAGAACTCATGAAGGGGGGAAACCTTACTGGATGCTTCGTGAGGGAGTCACTGTACCTGAAGCTCTCGCCACAGTCCAAACATTTGTATGGGTTTTCGCCTGCATGTGGCTCTTCTATGTTTAGCGAGAATGCTCCTCTGAAGGAAGCTGTTTCCACACTTCCAAGCATTCATATGGTTTGTGCCCTGTGTGGGTTGTGTGATGTATATTAAGGGAGCCATTATCACTGAAGTTCTTTCCGCACTCAAAGCATTTATGAGGTTTCTCGCCTGTACGAGTCGTTTGATGTGAATAAAGGTTCACAGCGGAACTGAAGCTATTTTCACACTCCTAGCATTTATGAGGTTTCTCGCCTGTATGAGTTTTTTGATGCAAAGTAAGGGAGTCACTCTGACTGAAGCTCTTTCCACACTACCAGCAACTGAGGAACTAAAAGGACATGTTTTCAGAAGCCCCAACCATCGAGACAATGCAATGCATGTTGAAGTAATGTGCTGATTGTCCAATCAAAATGACCGGGAGGAAAGGGATCTGGCTACAAGCAGCATAAAGGCTTTGCTGGCACAGGCATTAAAGTTCAACAACATTGGTACGAATTGCAAGTGGAATCTGAAGGAATCCAGAATTAAAACGCTACTGGATTTGCACAGCATCTGGGAGACCAAGTGTGCAAGAAAGCAAAAGCCAGCACCAAGCCCTTATTTGGCAAAATCATGCAGAAGGCAAGATTATAGTTCTATGAAACAGGAAAACCCAGTCAAGAGATGGATGTGCCTTAACAAGTTGTATACCAAAAAGGTGAAGGCGTTCACAGCCCTGCTAAAGAGGAACAACCAGGACAAACACGCCCAAGGCTGATCTGAACTACCGGTACTGGAATAAGGAAGGAGCACTTCTTTTAAACTCTCTAGTGCCCCCCATCGGCACCGGGCAAAGTGAGCAAAGGCCACGGCACAGAGCAGGCACTGGGAGCACCATCGAGATTCCATAGAAGATAATGTAGGCCAATAAATGGCTGGGAGACTGTTTAGACTAACAATACAACTTCATTTTCCTAAAAAAAACTAATGCTTATTCCACAACAGGTTTACAAAGTTCAGTAATGGCAAAGGTTTTTCCGTGTTAATTTTATGCTTTTTTTAAAAATCACCATGGTATTTAACAATAACATCTTAAGTCCTTTAGAGGAGGAATTGAGAATTGCAGAATTTTAAATACCCGTCATCATGGGGTGAGGTGGGGCCTCACAAGTTTAGTAGCCTAGGGCCTCTCTTCATCTAAATCGAGCCCTAGGTGGGTGGGTGGGTGGGTGGGGGGTTGAAGTGCAACCACTACTAGCTCCTTGGTGACATCTTCCCAAGCATTCATATGGTTTCTCCCCTGTATGGAATCTCTCGTGTGGTTGACTAGGAGGGATCCCCCTCCCCAAAACCCTGAACTTGGAAGAGAGCACAGCTACCTTGCTGGCTTCTGTAGGAGTTCTTTGATGCAAAGTAAGGGAGCCACTCTGACTGAAGCTCTTTCCACACTTCCAAGCATTCATATGGTTTCTCCCCTGTATGGAATCTCTCGTGCGGTTGACTAGGAGGGATCCCCCTCCCCAAAACCCTGAACTTGGAAGAGAGCACAGCCACCTTGCTGGCTTCTGTATGAGTTCTTTCATGCAAAGTAAGGGAGTCTCACTTTGAGACTGAAGCAGTTTCCACACTCCTCACACTCAGAACTCATGAAGGGGGAAAACCTTATTATCACTTAAGTTCTTTCCACACTCAAAAAGCATTTATGAAGTTTCTCGCTGATCCTGCAAACCTAGCCAGGGTGGAAGGAGGAAGATGATGGGACGGATGACCTGGTCAGGTTAGCTCCCACAACCTTTGAATGTTCTCTCCCAGGACCCTCAGATAAACCTTGTATACACCTAAAAACATTGTAAACATTTGTATGAAACATTGAAACACTTTCAACAATAGCAGCAATGAGAATGCTTTGTCTCTCGAAGAGCAAGGGCTTCAATAAGCTTAATGTCAGTGTCAAATGTTGAACGAAATAAACTCTATCCCTCAACAGAGGGATGCTGCTTTTTGTAAACGCTGTTATGATTCTATTCCCAGTAACGTGGCAGCAGCTACAAGCTGGAAGAGTGTAACTATTGGTTCTCACACAGTGGTGTGAGAAAGTTGTTTTGTCTACATTTCTGTACTGAGCCTGCGCACTCAGATTGGTTTCATTTTCTCCTCTCTGCTTGTACCGAGAAGGCAGTGGCATGGCTGCAGAGAATAAAAGACTTTAGCCTAGAAGGCTGAACATAAACATCCCTGGGCTGGGAGGATGCAGAGAGGAATTTCACCTTGCCCATGGGACTTTACATTAGCTCAGTGGCACAGCTGCTGTGATAAAGTGGAAGTGTACAAACACAACTGAGAGCGCCTTATCTAAGAATAAGCAAATGATGTTGAAAATACATCATGAACAAGCCAAGCTAGTAAGAATCACTCAGGATATTCAAGTTTTAACCACACATCATTGGTGGGATATCTTTTCAGGTTGGAGTCCTTCCATGATCAACATTTTAAACTTAGCTTGGCACCCTGTAATATACTCCTGTTTGGTATAATATTGTTGCTTATATTTGTGTGTATCTTGTATGTTAGGGTTAAACAAACGTTTGTATGGAGAATTTATTTATTACAGAGTGGGAAGGTTAACCAAATTATTACCGAGCCCGGAGAGCAGACTATATAAGATCCAAGGGGTGGAGTGGTTAAGCCTGTGTTAGTCCAATAGGACACAGGTCTATAAAATATCTAGTTGTGGAGCATGCCAAGAAGGAGTTCAGCACAGACTCGTGGCCAGAGTGCTGTGCAAAAGAAGGCTACCTGGGGTCGCTTCGTGCTTGCTTGGTAATGTATGTTTTTGCTTGTTGTTTGGAGTAAAATCTTCTTACCCAATTGCGTTTGTATTGCTTCTGAATCTAAATTTTAAAAGAACCATCTTGCATTTGGCAAGACACCAAGTACTACTGAAAGAAGAGGAAAACCAGTTAAAGCTGAATAAATTTGAAGAACTGAGAGATTACATTGTGGACTGGTTCCAATATTTCCAATTATTTGAGAGATTTAAAGTTGATAAAGGAAAAGGCTTCGCCCCAGAAAATTCTAGATTTGAAATAGATTTAATTAAGACTGTTGGGGGGGAAATGGGGGGGCAATGCAAAAACACTCAAACACCCACAGCCCCTTCAGCAGAGATACTTTCTTTGAGCTATATAAAATCATAATGTGACCATTACAACCTCCGGTAACAACTGATAACGGTTCTCAGGGAACAGCGGTCAAGCGAAGATCCATGCTTACCCCCACCCGGAAATAAAGGGAAAACAAATAAGGAAGTGACCGTGCTCATGTCAGAAAGCAAGGTTGCCTTTTCTTTTCCAAACCTATCCAGACATTACCGCTTTGGCATTGCAAACGCAAGCATCCGTAGGCAGGTGGTCTTTCTTTAGAGTGTAAGAGGCAGGGCAGTTGCTGTGGAACCCTAGGCTGGTCGAAGTCCAATAGAGGGTTTTGAAGGCAGTAAGTCACACGGGCAGCTGTCAGTAGAGACAGGAAGGCAGACAGCTGGTAGATCCTAGATCTGAATTATTTTATTTTTTTTACGTGTCCAGGGTTAAGTGGGGTTTGGAACCCCGACTGCAGTATAAAAGGCCTGATCAAGACATGGGTACCTCTCAATACAAGGAATTCCTTGCTCAGACTTCTGACGGGAAGGAAGCCAACCGCTGGCTTAATTCCGGCCCAAACTCTGACAGCCCTCTCCAGTTCATACTCCTAAACTGGCACTGCTTGCCCGAAGCTGGTCAACTTTCGAAATCCAGACTAATTAAATTATGTACTAAGCAATGGGTGAAGGCTACTGTGCACCACCCTACTGAAGCAATCTGGCTAAGTGGAGGCTCTTTTAATATACAACGGCTCTCCTTGTTGCGCACTACGCTTGAAGATCAGTTTCCACTGCAAATCCCATACCTTGAACTGCCAGAGACATCCTCAAGAATAGCAGAGCCCCCACCTCCAGGCAAATGCCCATCTTGAAGCAGGGTGAAAGGAAGCCCCCTTCTTACCTAGAAGCGATAGTGGAGGAACCCTGCGACGCAACCTTTCCCATAAGAAGAAACTTCAGCCAAGCCACTGTCGATCAAGGGGCAACTCCAGGAAGCGGACCCTCAACCCTTGCGAGCCTCCCTAGTAACAGTCGTGAAACTCCACCAGCCTTATACCCAGAACCCAGTGATGCAGATAGGGCTTCCAGTCCTGACTCACAGCCACCTGAGCTAGAACCCATTTCTAGTAGAACGTGAAGCAGGGAC
Source organism: Darevskia mixta (assembly GCA_034641385.1). Lineage (NCBI taxonomy): Eukaryota > Metazoa > Chordata > Lepidosauria > Squamata > Lacertidae > Darevskia > Darevskia mixta. The sequence continues at coordinate 526,142 of JAWWNH010000012.1, read as the reverse complement.
CAGCCCGACCAGGAACTAGTGAAAAATTTGGTGACTGCCCTCGCAAAAATAGCATCCTCTAATCAAGACGGGGAATATAATAGAAGGGGAAGAAATGGAGGCAGTGAGAGATTTCACTTTCTTGGGTTCCATGATCACTGCAGATGGTGACAGCAGTTACGAAATTAGAAGACGCCTGCTTCTTGGGAGAAAAGCAATGACAAACCTAGACAGCATCTTAAAAAGCAAAGACATCACCTTGCCAACAAAGGTCCGTATAGTTAAAGCTATGGTTTTCCCAGTAGTAATGTACGGAAGTGAGAGCTGGACCATAAAGAAGGCTGATCGCCGAAGAATGGATGCTTTTGAATTATGGTGCTGGAGGAGACTCTTGAGAGTCCCATGGACTGCAAGAAGATCAAACCTATCCATTCTGAAGGAAATCAGCCCTGAGTGCTCACTGGAAGGACAGATCCTGAAGCTGAGGCTCCAAGACTTTGGCCACCTCATGAGAAGAGAAGACTCCCTAGAAAAGACCCTGATGTTGGGAAAGATTGAGGGCACAAGGAGAAGGGGACGGCAGAGGATGAGATGGTTGGACAGTGTTCTCGAAGCTACTAACATGAGTTTGGCCAAACTGCGAGAGGCAGTGAAGGATAGGCGTGCCTGGCGTGCTCTGGTCCATGGGGTCACGAAGAGTCGGACACGACTGAACGACTGAACAACAACAATCAAGATGGGAATGAAACCAACACAACCTTGGAAGGACAGTTTCCACTCCGATCTGTTCCAGTAGCCCCAGCAACGGCAGGGGGAGCCACTACTTTAGTTTATTCTCACATCCCCTTCTTGACTTCAGACCTTATAAATTGGTCCAACCAATTTACCACCTTAAAAGATGAACCGGATAAATGCTACTGCCAAATCTCTACTATCTTTTCCACACACAACCCTTCATGGGCAGATGTCCACATGCTGTTGACCGCGCTATTCAACGACCCAGAAAGGGAGATTTTAAATAAGGCAGGGGAGGCGTTAGTATTACCAGAGTTTCAATCGGATAAGCCCGACGCTGCAGAACTAGTGACGGCGCCCCAGATAAAGAATGACCCGAACCGGGATTACAACACCCCTGCCAGTGCATGGTACCTCAAAATATTTCGGAAGGCAATACTAGAAGGAATTAAGGCAGCGAGGGGAAAGGGCATTAACTGGACAAAGATTCAAGCCATATCCCAGGAGTGGATGAAACCCCTTCCTCCTTCTACACCAGACTGATCTCAGCCTCCAGGACATGGGGAGGGATCGACCCAGACATCCCGGAAAACCAGATTATTGTGAAAAGCTTCTTTAAAGACCAGTGCAACCCCGACATAAAGAAGGTACTCTCCCTCCAATTAGGATATGAAGGTATATGCACACTTCTTCAGGTACACATGTATCTGAAGAAGCGTGCATGCACACGAAAGCTCATACCAAGACCAAACTTAGTTGGTCTCTGAGGTGCTACTGGAATGAATGTTTTTATTTTGTTTAGTCATCAACAGGTTTACCACAGCTCTCAGCCTATCACCCATTCCCACCACCCTTCTGAGTAATACCCCTCCCCACCCTCTCACTATATATAAGGGTCTGGTGACTTCTGTTTCAGTGTATCTGAAGAAGTGTGCATGCACACCAAAGCTCATACCAAGAACAAACAGTTGGTCTCTAAGGTGCTACTGGAAGGAATTTTTTTTTTTTTTTATTTTGTTTTGACTATGACAGACCAACACGGCTATCTACCTGTAACTGGAACTATGGAAGGCACCACATTGAGCCGCATGAAATTGAAATCCATAAGCCTCACCAAGAAACTTGCACAGGTACAGACCGACATCTTCTTTCTGACTAAATGCAAGAATCTGGAAATTATACCCAAGGGTCTTAAAATTAAGAACCCTTTGCAATCCACGTATCCCAATAATTATGCAAGGAAACTATGCCACGGTTTCTCTAAGAAGCTGCTTAAACATCTTATTGGCATTCTCTATTTCAAACAGAAGCTAATAAAGGAGGAACTCTCTCCATTGGACATCTCTATTAGGAACCACCCAGCTTGGCAAGAGTTCCACAAGGAAAAACAAACCATTTACCACTCTCTCTCTCTCTTTTTAATTTTTATTGGTTATACAAAAGAAAAAAAAAGACATACAAAATCATTGCTTTACATACATTACATACAGTAGAATCCTAAATAATAGATAAGAAAAAAGAAAAAGAAAAAAGAAAGAAGATAAAGAAATAGAAAGGAATTAGTTATTTTTCCATTAAAAATTACATATTTAAAACGGCCCACTAAGGGCCCAATCCTACATAAGAAATATTGACACATTAACAACTGATACAAAGAAAGAAATGGTGACTTCCACTACCGTTCGTTAACACTTCTTATTTTTAATCTAATATATTTATCTGTTAATTCTTACACGAATTCATCTCTTTTATTTTTTCACAGTTACGTTACTCCATACTCATCCAAAAATTCATATTTACATCTCTCCTATTTAAATAATCATTTAGCTCTTTCCATTGGGATTGGACTGTATTCTTAGATTTTTGTCTTATTAAATTTGTTAATTTTGCCAACTGAAGATATTCGCATATTTTATGTACCCATTCCTGTTTTGATGGTATGTAGTTCTCCTTCCAGTGATGGGCTATTATCATTCTTGCTGCAGCTGATGCATATAAAATAAATTTGTTTTTTCCTTTGGGATGTCTTTGTTTATAATTCCTAATAGGTAAAGTTCTGGTTTTTTGTTAAACGTTTGTTTTATTAATTTCTGAGTTTCTTCGTGGATCATTCCCCAGAATTTCTTTATCTCCGGGCATGTCCACCACATGTGGTAAAAGTTCGCATTTACCTCATTACATTTCCAGCACCTGATGTTATTTGTTTTACTCATCTTAGTTATTCTATCGGGTGAAAGATACCACCGGTGGAGCATTTTCATAATATTTTCCCTTATCTGATACGATGCTGTGAAATTTATACTGTTAGTACATACTTTTCCCATTCTTTATAGTCTAATTCGTGGCCCAGGTCTTTCTCCCATTTTAATAAATTCCTTCCCTTCTTTTCTTGGTCTAATTCGTCCACTTTTAGAAATTTATACATCTTGGTAATTAGTTTTTGGGTTTTTTGTAATATTTCTTTCTCAAATCTACTTTCAAATCCCTTCTCTTTCACATCTTTATCAAAATTTAACTCTCAACTGGAGTTACTGAAAAAACAGAAGAACAAAAAACTCTCTAACCTTTCCAACCTACAGGCTACTAATCAAAACAACAAGATCAACAATATTGTCAATCTCTCACAGCAAACACTCAGCCCAGCTGAGGAGAAAGTCCTTTCACATGGAATATCATTCTGCCCTGCCAAATCCCCACACACGATTCAGTTCTGTGGGGACTTGGAAGCATTTTTCCGCCGTTTACGCCTGAAGGAGTATTTTCAACACACACAAGAAGACAAAGCAGAACAAACAACATCTTCACAACACAACATCTCTCAACCTACTGGGGAACAACAACCACCCTCCCAACATAACATTGACCACCAACTACCACCAAAAAAATGTTACACAAAAAGGGGCTCCACATGGACCCCTCCTGATGGACGCAATACCACACTTGATCTGTACATCGATTGCTTCCGCCACAGAATCCATCTCAAAAGCATACAGACTCCTCCTTGACTGGGAAGTAAAGGTGGAGGTGGTTAAACCAACTTATCAGATGGGATGGGCCCAAGATTTTGGCCACAATATAGCGATGTCCCAGTGGTAAAATCTTTGCAAGGTCAACTGGAAGTTTATGTCTAGTTATACCACAAGGCAAAATCTCCAAAATATGTTTTATCGCTGGCATTTGACACCTTGCAAACTAGCTAAGATGAATACAAATCTTTCAAACAACTGTTGGAGATGTGGAGAGCCTGGTGGGACAAGTAATGATCGCTATGATAAGGGGTGCAAGATAAGGATGGGGGTGCTGTGGCAGTGACCTTTTGGAACTCCCTGCTGTTTCTGGATGCCAGAAATTGATTAGCTTTATTGGAATGATGATTGTTGGAGTCTCTTAGAATAGCTTAGCTATGCTGAATTTACTAGTCCTGTGTTGATGATAAAGTCCAGTCCTTGACGAAACTGCTGGTGAAACGGGAGGATTTGAAGCTGACCACCCGTCGAAAGACAGACCTATACGGTTGATGGACTTTGATTGATTAATCATCTTTAACACTGAACTGATAGACTCATACGTCTGATGAACTTTGCACAACCATCTCTATTACCCATATATTGCACTTTGAATCAGCACTTTTAATGTTTGAAAGTATATACAGGCTTTTGCCTCTAAGGAGATACCTATGTATGCTTTTTGTATAACCGTTTCAGTTTAGTTTGTGAATCAATACATTTTTCATCTATAGTGGTTCACGGTTTTGTATTTTATCCTTTGTTTCTGGACGCCAAGCAGGTGCCTCCCGCCTTCTCTTTTTGGAGCAGCTTCAGAGGTTCTCATGCAGGGCCCCTATCCGGATGCTTACAACATCTGCAGGCGCTTTCATTGTGTTTTAGGCTGGTCTGTCGCCGTTGTCAACTCTCCATGTTTTAAATCATGGCTGTAAATGATTTAGCAATGGCTTTTCTAAATAAAATAAAATGGAAGCCCCTTTGAGGTTCCCTCTGCAAACAAGCAGTGTCTCAATCTTAGGAGACCCACCGGGCAGAGCTGCCCCTTCCGCCTGAACCGGAAGGGAAAGAAGATTTTTACACTGTATAATTGGAGTTCGGGTGTGTGTGAAGTGCATCTACTACTAGCTCCTTGGTGACATCTTCCCAAACATTCATACCGTTTCTCCCCTGTATGGAATCTCTCGCGTGGTTGACTAGGAGCGATCCCCCTCCCCCCATTCACGAGTTGACACTTGCCCCTGGGGGCCATAGCAAACAAGGCATGGCAATTCTCTTCAGTCTGTAATGTCTCCGGAAAACCCTGGACCTCAGCAATGAGGAAGCAACGCTGCTAGACAGTCTTTACCAAACAGTAGATTGAGTAGTGGTTACATACCCTTATGACCGCTACTCCACAGAAGGATTTATATTCACAGTTTCATGATACGGTTTAGTACACGTTCTCTTCAAACCTGTATGTTGTGCGGAAGAAGACTCCTGCGAAACAGTTTGTATTATCCGGGATCGCTGTGCACATTACTACTGGAACTACTTGGACGTTATTGCTACAGTATATGGACCGATTACATGATGATAACGTATGATCCTTTACCTCAGGTTTTGTCCTGCTGTTTTATTTAATAAAGATGCTTGTTTAAAACATTCATACAAGCCTCTGTTATGCCAACTTCTGCTGCGTAAAGTAATCTGAAGGTGTGCCTAGCTGTCTGAAGACTAGGCCCATGATTTCTGCTGTTCCAGGGACTGAAACTCAAACGCCAGTTTTTAGCTGTTACTGAGTGAGCTAACTGGGAGGGCATGCCAGTTGCTCTGGTCAACCTGGAATATCAATAACAATTGCTACAGTATATGGACCGATTACGTCTTTTCATGGACATCATTAGCTCATTTCATTTAGAGACTTATATTTTATGTTCTCAATGACTTTGTTCATTTCTTGATATATATTGAGTTACATGCGTACTAAACTAATATGAGGTAATAATGAAATATGATTGGTTAAATTGAAATCCTTTGTCTAAAATGTTATAAATACCCCTGCCTGGACCTTTAGGGGGGGTTGCAGATTTGGGAATGATTCCGTTGTAACCTATTGCTTTGCAATAAACAATAATGGACTCCAAGCTCCTAAAGTCTCTGAGTTTGATTGGCGTAGCTCAGAAGATAGGCCTTTCCGGCCAATGCAACATTTGGTGCCGTGACTACTCAGATAAACCAAGGTTGAAGCAGGACGATTAGGGACGTTTTTCTCATGCGGGTGTCGGGAGAGCCCGGCAGATCAATCAGGGAGCCGCTGAGGCCTCCCGTGACTCCGCCGGGCTGGGGCCGAGATTATTCCGCCCGGCCGGCGGCCTAGCGAGGCTCTGGGACCTTGAGGCCTGGGGCCACTCATCCCGCGTCGCTTCAGAGGGGGCCTGCCTCGCTGCCGCTGCCACCGCCACCCAGCTGCCCCAGAGAGGGAAAGGAAGGAGAAAGGGAAGAAAAAATGTTTATTGCTTCCCCCCTGTTCTCCCCCCTTTTTTAAAAAATAAAATTTATAATAATACCCCCTCTCCCCTTTTTCTTTCTTCTTTTTTTAAAAAGAAACCCCCCCTTTTAAAAAAAAACCTCCCCCCTCTTTTTGAATTTTTAAAACAATAATTTTTTACTTCATCATACCAACCTTCAATTGAAGGTTTTTTAGCCAATGAAATTCAGCAAGAAAAAAGTCACTAATAGGCAGGTTAGTTAAAGAATTCTCCCTCCCCCTCACTTATCTTAGTTCACAGCACCCCACACAAGTTAAATAATATCAAGACCAACAAAAGAAACCGACTGACAAAGAGGTCGCTAAGCAGGTAAGTTAAATAATTAATTTTTGGTTTATGAAATAGTTATATATTACAATTATACATTTTTGTTATTTAAACTATAAATATTGTGAAATTATGTTTTTTTCTCGAAGTGACACACCACCCGAGTTATGCTCGGTTTTTTGGTGAATTTTGACACACCAAGCTCAAAAGGTTGCCCATCACTGCTATAGGTTAAGGCCTAGCCATGCTTGTTTACCTGGCTGGCCTGTGCTGATGCCTCTGGTTTATGCTTCTGGTTTATAGGCTTAGGCCTTCCTATGGATTTCAGTACTTTCCCTTAATTTGGTCCTCCTGGTATTAATGTATGAGAAAGGGACTCTGTGTTCCCGAATTGTTTCATATTTTGTTACTTCTTTCTGCATTCCCAAGCCTCACTTCCCAGGGGGGAGGGGGCATGTTCAGGGAGGGCATCAGGGGAAGGGGGCATATTGTGGGTACGTTTCAGGGAGCAAAGGGGAATATTTTGGGAAGGTTTCAGGGGGGAGGGGACATGTTCAGGGAGGAATTAAGGGGTGAAGAGGCATATTGTGGGAAGGTTTCAGGGTGGGCAGAGCTGGGATGAGGGCAGGAGTTAAGAGGGAAGGCTTGGAAAGGGTCTCTTACAGGGAGGGCTCAACATGCGGAACAGGTTGATGATGACGCTGAGGTTGCCAGCAGCACGGCCAGGATGAGCAGCAGCAGCAGCGAGGCGTAGAGGAGCGAGAAGGCGCCCCCCGACGACAGCTCCGCCATGGCGCCGGGCCACGGGAAGTGCATCTGGATGAAGCACCAGGTGCCTGGGCAGTACTGGACGTAGCGGCCGAAGCCGAGCAGCGGCAGGGCGCAGAAGGCAGCGGCCAGCGCGTAGAGGGCCGGCAGGAGCGGCGCGACGGGGCGGGCGCTCAGGAGGCGCTCGTACAGGTAGGGCGCGCCGATGGCCAGGCTGCACTCCAGCGCCATGGCGCCCAGGCACCCCATCGTGGCCAGGCTGAAGAAACTCATGGCGAAGGCGAAGTAGAGGCACACGAGCAGCACCCATAGGCCGTCAGCACTACCGGGCTCAGCAGGCACGTGCTGGCCAGCGCCCTGCTTCTAGGGGGGGGCAGCTGCCCCCTCCTGGGTACGCCCATGCTGGCCATGCTTGCCTTGCTTGCTGGCCTGTGCTGATGCTTCTGGTTTTCTCATACTACAGGCTTAGGCCTTTTGTTCTGATTAACTTGTTTTTGGTTTCTTGCTTTGTATGTTACCAGCCTGTTTGTTGTTTTTTTTGTCTGTACACACCTTTTCACATTTTGTTTAATCTGTATACTTTTCTCATTTTGTTTAGGTTTTTCCTGCAGTTTTTGCTTTGGCTTTAAATAGCAGGCCTAATCTGTACACTTTTCCTCATTTTGTTTAGGTTTTTCCTGCAGTTTTTGCCTTGGCTTTAAGTAGCAGGCCTAATCTGTATACTTTTCTTATTTATTTTTTTAGGTTTTCCTGCAGTTTGTCTTTTTGACTTTGATTAGCAAACCCGATCTGCACTTTTCTTTTTTTTAAGGTTTTTTCCTGCAGTTTGTCGTTTTGGCTTTGATTAGCAAACCCATTCTGCACTTTTCTCATTTTTAAAAGGTTTTTCCTGCAGTTTGTGGTTTTGATTAGCAAACCCAATCTGCACTTTTCTCATTTTGTTTAGGTTTTTCCTGCAGTTTGTGGTCTTGGCCTTGAATGGCAGGCCTAATCTGTTGTTTTACCTGTATTCATTTTTGCACCTTTTAGCCTTGGTTTTAGAAGCAAAAGAGGAGGGAGGTGAGGTGGTGTAGCTTGCAGCTTTTGTCTTTTGAAGCAAGCTGCACCTGCCCGTCCACCTGTAGTGTTGTTTTGTTTTGTTTTCTCATTTCTAGTTTCTATTTTGTCATGTAGCCCCTCTTGCACAACAATCTAAGCAAGAGGGACAAAGGGGGGCCTCACAACCCCTCCAATGAGTGAACATGTTACAGTTGCTGGGTGTGGGAATGTAGATGAAGATGAACGTGATGTGGAATGAGGGTGGCAAGTGCAGAATGTTGGAAAAGGAAAAGGCGGGGCTCTTGGCAGCAGCAACTGCAGTAGGAGCCCCGGCACTGTGAGGACATGGGGGAACTTTGAACCTCAGGAGAAAAGTGGGATGCAACTGGTGTGCAAACCAAGGGCAGAAATTTGGAATGATTTGAAGAAAAATTGATGGTAAAGAGCATGTGTACATTGAAAGCAAAGTTTCTCTTCCACACAGATTTGAAGTGGGCTTTCACACCTCTCCATGCCCATTTTGCAGAGCACGTCTGAGGGGTGACTCCATCATCAAAACGGAACACCGTAAAGTGGAGTTGGCGGCCCGCCAAGCTGGCCACCGTGGGAGCGTGAGACGATGAGAGGAGCCTAAAGATGGCTCTGAGTTTAGGAGTATTGGAGGGAATGGAGAAAGCAAACACTTCGGAGACTGTGGCTCTCCCTATTGCCCTGTCCAGAATTCGTTGTTACACAAAAAGTACCCTAAAATTGTCACCCTTTGAATGAGCACATTGAAGGGTTATAACTCCATTGTCCAAACAAAACACCGTAGTGCGGAGTTGGCAGCCCTGCCAAGCTGGCCGCCACGGGAGTATAAGACGATGAGAGTTACCTACTGATGGCTCTGAACCAAAATCAATGGCCAAGCTCTGTCTGGCGACCCAACACTGTCAGAGCTGTTCCCTATTGCCCTGTTTGCAGACCCCACCCCAATTTCTCCTGCGGGTCAACAGTGGGCTGGAGGTTGTCAGGGGACATGCATTACATCACCACGTGCAGTCTCTCCCCCGTGTTTTGTTTCTTTTTCTCCACAGGTGGGTCCTTGAGCGTACCCCTTTGATAGCCTCTGCACCAGCGCACCAGTACACATCTGGCTGACACAGTAAATGGACGAGCCATTAATACCGCGCTGGCGAGGACCGTTTGCCGTTTTTGCTGACCACAGACTGCGATTGCTGGGGGGTTGCTCCTTGGATTCACCTTTGGTTTGTAGGCACCAGGACGTGTGCTTAGGCCCAAGACTCTAACTTAGAATTGACTTTGTACCAACAGGACCCCTGTGTCAGGCTCTACCTGGAGAAAGAGTCTGGCCACGGGCAACAAGAAAACACCCCGGTCTGGTTTGCTCAACGCAGAAGAGGAAGCTTGAGGATCCTTTGACCCTAACCTCCAAATCTAAAAGACTCCCCTATTATTAGTGCCCCCATCTTTCCATTTCATAAGAAACATAAGTTCCCCACTACTGTCTGTGGCTCCAATTATTCGCTCAGGATCAAGACCTCTTGCAAATCCCCTGGGTTTCTCAACAGAATCTCTTTTTTTCTTTGATTTGCTGTCATCATGTAGCAGTGGCCCAAAGGGCCCCAATTAATATAATAATGTGAACCCCAATAAATCATTGAATATGCCTCTAAATAGAAGAATGTAACCTGTTGCTTTAAAGAAACTGATGATTTAGCAAAAGAGGCCTTCCCTACTAGAAAGTACAGCAAATACGTCAATCACACAAAGATGCCATTCATTAGCTAGAACATAAGTTGATACACGAAAATGGCTACACACAGCTAACACAGGTTCCCATACATGCATACTAACAGAATGTAACAGTTAATTGAGATCAAGGTTTACTTAACGATGCTTATTGCACATGCATATTGAATAGGTAATGTACATGCGTACTAAACTAATATGAGGTAATAATGAAATATGATTGGTTAAATTGAAATCCTTTGTCTAAAATGTTATAAATACCCCTGCCCAGACCATTGGGCGGGGTTGCAGATTTGGGAATGATTCCGCTGTAACCTATTGCTTTGCAATAAACAATAATGGACTCCTAGCTCCTAAAGTCTCTGAGTTTGATTGGCGTAGCTCAGAAGATAGGCCTTTCCGGCCAATGCAACACCATCACAGAAAGCATGTCAACTTGCCAGACATAATGGTCCTCCCTCTCCTCTCTCCATGCATTTAACGTGGCATCTACTTTGGTCCCAAGAGAAGTTTTCTGCCTAGGGGCTGATCATTGGACTTTCCTCCCACAGAATCCTTCTCCAACTTGATGCCATCTGGAAGTTGTTAGACGACAACTCCCATCATTCCATTGGTCATGCTGGCTGTGGCTGAGGGGGTAGTATGTCTGGAGGGTAGTATGTTGGAGAAGGCAAACTCATGAGGTTCTGGCAATCCCTTTGTCTGAGAATTTCAGGCAGGGGAAAGGAAATAGCAAAAGTACGCAAGGACCCAGACCCCAACCATTACCCAGAAAGCTGGCCTCTTCTTCACTCTCTCCCTCAGCCTTTGCAGAGAGATGGATGTTCTCTGTGTCCAAGGGATCCTGCTCAGGCTTTGGGGAATTAATAACCACATCTTCCACAGGCCACGATTCCTTTCCCAGAAGCAGCAGGGACGTTGAAAGAACAAACTTGCTCACAATATCTTTGCTTGCTTTAGATGGTTCGCTTTTTATTTGAAAACCAGCTGTTGGTGTGGTGAGGTGCTGCTGCATCACCACCTCCTAACAGTGGCACTGCTGCCACTTAACACAGCAGGGGCGAATTTGGGGTTGTGCAGATGCACCAACAGAGCCAGTCTGGTCCTTTCCCACAGCCCTGCCTCCCTTTTCCTGCATTGCTGTTGGGAGTCTTTAGTTTGAGTTCAACACTTTGGGTGTAGAAATGCCGCTCCTTATGATTCAGTTGGAAGTTTAGATAAACAGGCACGACTGCCATAAATTATTTTAAAAAGGCACAGCGGGTTTCATAAGGGATTGTAGATATATATATATATATATCCTTTCAGACTGCTCATTTTCTTTTTTCTCAGAAAGAAATTTTGCAAGCTCTTGGAGCTTTTAGAAACCTTCACTACCTTTGAGAAAACTGGCAGATCCAGTGAAACGGGAATATTAGCTAGCGTCTTGTTAGGTTATTTAGGTTATTTCAGTTTATCAGTTTAAGTTTCCTCCTTGCAGCTTAAGGTATTTAAGTTATTTTAAGTTTTTTTCAGTTTACCAGTTTAAAGTTTTATCTTATCTACTTGCAGCTTTTTGTTCCTTTGAGTAATGATTCACTTCGGTTTAGTATTTCAGTTTCTAATATCCCATTTCAGACAGAGCCTAGGCTCTTCCTTTTTTTCGTTGGGAGAGTGGCGGCACAGCATTGCTTCACTGTGCTCCTGAGAAACCACTTGGGACATGGATGCATTTGTAGGCAATGCAGTCAATAGACCGTGCTTCCAGACTGTTGCTATTTTCAGTTAGGTGAATAACAAAAAAATTACGACTGCAACAAAACTGAAAATTCCGTGATTTAAAGTTCATTTTAACATATACCCACAGGTAAAAATATCCTATAGTATTTGAGCCCAGAACAAATGCCATCGTTTTATCGAGGTTTACGCAGAAGGGAGTCTTATTGGTTTCAGTGGGGTTATTGAAGTTTCAAATTTGCGCAGGATGCGATGCTTAAAAGTACAGTGGTACCCCGCAAGACGAATGCCTCGCAAGACGAAAGAGTTTTTCGTTTTTTGAGTTGCTTCGCAAGACGAATTTCCCTATGGGCTTGCTTCGCAAGACGAAAACGTCTTGCAAGTTTGTTTCCTTTTTCTTAAAACCGTTAATACCCAGGGTGCATTGCTTGAAGAGGTGCAGTTGCGACTTGACTTCGAGGAGCAACTCATAGCACGCGGTGTGGTAGCCTTTTTTGAGGTTTTTGAAGACTTTGGTGATTTTTGAAGCTTTTCCAAAACTTATTTTGCAGCCATTTGGTAAGTTAAACTTTTAAAACTTTTTTGGGGGGTTTTGGATTTTGGGTTGGGGTGTTTGGAATTCAAGGACTTGGTGTTGGGGAGGGGTTTGCAAGAATCTGGAAGCTTGTGTGTTTTTTTCTGCATTTTTATGGTTTTTTGTGACCATTGGGGCACTCTGCTGTTGTTAAAAATAAAAAATTCGCAAGACGAAAAAGCTCGCAGAACGAATTAATTTCGTCTTGCGAGGCACCACTCTAGTCCGTATCTGGCCAACTCCCTAAGGATGCTCTTCTCCCAGCTTGATTGGAATTTATCACAGTGTATCAGGGGGAGAAGACCAGATGTTGTTTTGTTAAATCTTAACCACAGGTTGAAGGCGGATTGCCATACCTGGGCTTCCACCCTATGCAGGCCTGATTCCAATCGAAGAGCTGCATTTGGCACACATTTTGGCGTTTGGAAAATTGTTCTTAAAAATCCGGATTGTATTTTTTCTTGTGCGTCCAGATTGACAGACGGCATGAGTGGTGCACCCTATAATAATTGGGCTAGTGGTCTAGCCACAAATAGTTTAAGGGCCGCTGGAATATACTTCCCTCCCCTTGATCGAAAGAAGCTTACGATTGCTGACGAGCTTCTTAAAAGTAACATTTGAACCTGTCCTGGGTTGGAAAGCTGAGCTTCATTTGATATGCAATTTTCCTGGGCCTCTGAACAACTGGCATGTATGTGCGGGGCGTGTAGGCCCATGGTAAGGCACTTGTATTGCTTGTCTCCTGTATGGCATCTCCCGTTTTCAAAAGCTCACAGAATGGATTAGAAAACCTTTTGGCCCACTTCAACTGAAGCTCTTTACCAGGGGGTCCTCAAACTGTGGTCCGCGGGCCATATCAGGCCTGCCAGGGTCCTGAACCAGTCTCCGTAAGAGCTTTGTAAGAATAAGATCATAAAAGCTTTCTTAGCCTCTTTTGAACGTAATTTACAAGCTATGGGGGCTTGTGTTTGAACCTTAGTGTAGGTTTTTACCTTGGAGAAGAAGCTAAATCGGGTGTTTTGAGTGGACAATTACCACGTTTTGTTTGGGAGTTTTCTTTTTGAAGTCCTTTTGATTCTCCCCTTAAACTTAACAGCAATTATGCCTTATTGGAATTATAGTTAACGTATTACCCTCTTTTTTCCTTCTGAGGAAACTGTTAGACTTTCAACGAGTTTTATAGCTGGCACCTCGTTGAGTTTGGTGTTTTTTTGGGGAGGGTTCTTTTCATTATTTATAACCTTTTGAGTTAGTTTACAATGTGTCTAGAGCATTTCTGCTTAAAAGCAACCCAAAGAAAAAAAAAATTTAACAGTAACTCAACACATTTTTTGAATACACGTTCACCTCGTTTCAGGGGTCTTTCATGGTGTTATTTCCCTTCTTTTTTGCAGGGTCTTGAACCCGGCTGGCCCAGCAATTGCAGAACCCGCCGCTAACGGGTCTATGGCGTCCCGTGCGAGCGCCACCTCTGCATCCAGTGCCCGTTGATATCGCAAGTGGTAGGCTGGTTGCAGGGAGGGGGTGCGCACGCAAGAGGGATTGTGTGATCCTGCGCACGCACAGCAGGCGGGCTGGCGCTTTTGCGTTCTGTCTTACTTCCACAGGTTTCTGATTTTAAGCTTTCCAAAAAACAAAGAAGTACCAGGGCTCAAAGATGCAGAATGGAAATGGCACCTTGCCTTTCTGACCGATGTAACAGAGCTTCTCAACAGGCAAAGCTCATCTGTGATTTGCATTCACATGTGGAAACTAGACGACCTCATTAAACAAGCGAAGGAGAACTTCTGCCATCTCCCCACAACTCAAAACCTGTTGGCGGAAAAAGCACCAGTTTAATCTCCAAACCAAACATGTGTGGATTTACTAGAAATGTTGCAAAAGGAGTTTCAAATTCAATTTAAAGAGCTTCATCTCCATGAACCGGAGACATGCAGCTTCTTCAGAACCAATTTTCTGTTGACATTGAAACTGTTGATCCGATTGACCAAATGGAATTGGCCAAACTACAGAACTGTGACTCTGAAAGACGCATTCAAATCAAGCAGCCTCACTCATTTCTAGGTCTCTCTCCCTTCTGAGACATATCTTAATCTCAGGAACCATGCACTCAAAATTGCAACCATCTTTGGCAGCACCTATGTCTGTGAACAGACCTTTCCCCCAAATGAAACATCCAAAATCTCCAATCAGATCCAGACTAACTGATGAACACTTGCCTCACTTGCCGTGACTAGCAGTGACAAATATGGAACCGGATATTGACCACCTCATTAGCCAAAAGCAGGCCCATACTTCCCATTGAAATACTTCTAAGTTTATGTTGATTATAATCGTTCTTCATTTTAAATATTGTATTGTTTTTCGTGTTCTTTTGTGGACCACAAATAAAATATGTGCAGCGTGCATAGGAATTTGTTCGTATTTTTTGCATACTATAGTCCGGCCCCCCAGCAGTGTCTGAAGGACAGTGAACTGGCCCCGTTTAAGAACCCCTGCTTTAAATATATGGAGTGCGGAAAGATCTTTCATTTAGAGGTAGTTATTTTGTGTCATGCCATGCCCTACCCAAATGGCAGCCATTTTGTGTTATGCAGGATTGCAGTAACCAGAACTATGGACACAGCTCTCCCCACCCCGGGCAGGAAGACCAAAAATCCATAAAACCAAACAATTTTGGCAGCAGCATAGCACGCCAAAGTTGCACGGGTTTTGGGGGGAAATCAAAGTTGTGCAAGTTTGTTTTTTTTAGCAGCCACCCTACAGACCCTGCCTTTCTGGGTTCACCTTGAGAAATGTGCAGTTGAAACAGGTGCTTCGGGGCCTCCCGACAACTTTTCCCATTCAAGACCATGCTGTTTTTACTTTGGGGGTATCAATACATCCTCTGAGTATTAAATAAAGACTTCCAACTCAGTACCAACAAATGGCTGACCCTTTGAAAGTGCCCAGCGCAAGGGACCCCCCCCCCCATGTGTGGGAAAGGCTGAGGAGAAAGCAAAAAAAGCGGGAAGTTGAATCGACTTGGAATAAACGTTTCCCTAAAGCTGAAAGAAATTTATTTATTTATTGTCATTGTAACAAGTACAATGAAATTAGATGGCATCCCATTAAAATAAAACAAAATAAAGGGAGTGGTTATTTTCCAAGTTGACTTGGAGCTGGTGTACTAGTGTCAGCCTTGGTGCCCTCAGACACGGTGTGCTTAGCCGACTCCCCAGGCAGCATCAGGCGCACAGCAGTCTGGATCACCCGGGAAGTGATAGTGGATCACTTTGTTGTAATGGGCCAGGCGGAAAGACTCAGCAGCGATGTGCTCGAAAATGTCGCTGACGAAGGAGTTCATGATGTTCATGGCCTTAGACGAAATGCCCGTGTCTGGGTGTACCTGCTTGAGCACTTTGTAGACATAGATGGAGTAGCTCTCCTTCCTGCTCTTCTTGCGTTTCTTGTCGCCCTTCTTATGGGTCTTGGTGATGGCCCTCTTCGACCCCTTCTTAGGCACAGGAACGGACTTTGCAGGCTCTGGCATCTCGAAAAGATTACAGCCACCGCTGAGAGAGAAAGAGAAAACTGCTTTTTGTCTCCTCCTCCGTAAGGGGATATTAATCCATGGGGAGCCTGGTGCCATGGCTGCTCCCACAGTAATGTTGTTTGGGCAAAAAATAATCATCTCTTACAGCTTGTTCACACTGTAACCCATCCTTTAGGAGTTTCTGCCAACTGTGAATCTTGCTCGTCACCATCTTAGATTTGTATCCTTAAAGGGGCATGGCAGTTATGGCACGTTATCAAGATCTATTTATTTTCCATTTAAACAACAAATTGATTCATTTTTCATATGGTTGGGACAGAACATCACCCTAAACTGCTATCAGCAGGGGAAAGGAGGATGTCAGGATCTGCAAGGCGGGGAGGAACATGTCTGCACTAAAGGTTGCTGCACATGTAGCAAAGCGCATGTCAGAGCACTGCATTCAGCCAGCCGGATGCACCTGTGCAGCATGGCGGTTTGCTTTCACATGCTCACCGCCCTCTTGGATAGCTATGGGGCAAGTTAAGCAGGATGTGGGGGCCATGCCCTTATTCTTATTTTAACTAATAACTTCATTTATTTTTGTAATATATTCTTATCCCAAAATGTTTTGTTTATTAATATATTTGACAATAGAAAACATTATCAGAAGTTGGATGAAGAAACCTTAAAATAAGGAAGGGGGGGGAGCCAGGATCCTAATACATGGTTTGTCAAATTCTTCCCCGCATCAATTGGCACATCCCTGTTTTTGTCTTCTCAATACATCTTTGGGAAACGTCCTCTGCGGGTGGCAGAGGGAGGCAGCCACCGTGAGAAAAAGGTGCTGGGGCATTAGTGGCAGCCAGGTCCGGCCCAGGACGTTTTGCAAAAACAAAACTTACAAGGCATAGGAAAATGCTACCCCTCCTCCTACTCTGTGTGCCAGGGGGCCAACTGATGCTGCCCATACACCTACCACTAGGTGGCAGGCAAATATGGCGGGTGCAGAGCAGGAGGCTGTATGGATTAACTGCGGAAGATTATTGTTATCTCAAGGAGATGAGTGATCTGATATGGAGCTCTTCCGTCTCTGGTTCCTTCCTGACTCCGGCTTCGGCGTTTTATTGCTTTCAATATCCCTTGTGAAAAGGTCTTTTGATGTGTAGGTGGACACTGGTCAGCAAAGCCTTCTATGTACAGCCTGGCATTTTTGTCTTTTGATGTAGAATAGCTCATAGTTGAGCCTGTACTATCCCAACAGGGCACAGCAACTATAAAATATAGTTTCTTAGCATGCCAGTCAGGAGCTCTGCATAGACAGTGGCCACAGTGCTATGCATCAAGACTGCCTGGGGGTCGCTTCGCCACTTCTGACAGGGCTTCCCAGTGGCCTTGCTTGAGGTGCTTGCTTGGTAATGTATAACTGCTTGCTATTTGGAATAAAATCTGTAATCTTCTCAACCACTTGCGTTTGTATTGATTCTGAATCTAGTTTTAAAAGAACAATTTTGCATTTGGCAAAGACAGAGGCAGGCTGACAGGCACCAGGCATGCTCAAGGCGCACCGCACCTCTTGGCCACATCCACGGAGGCCTGCAGGGCTGTAAACAGGAGTGCAAGGCGCCATTTTCTCTTTTGTGTGGGAAATGTGGGTGTGTTGGTTGGGTCCTGACTGGGGCTTGCTATTGAAAAGGCCGGAGGGGGGGGGGGAGAGAGAGAGACACACGACGACATTCTGGGAGTTTAAAGAAAGCATCGGGCCAAGCTAATTACAGCAATCATGCATTATTTTTTACCATTTTTAAAAATAAATTTTCACAATCGAACAAAATCATCACATTAAAAGTAAATTTAAAAAATCTAAGAACAAAATATGTGAATACAGTTTGAAATCTTTTATTAAATCCACATTTTGGGATTACTCAAATCCCTCGACTTCCCTCCCCTGGTTCCTTTGTATTATCTTTAATTTGGAGAAAATCGAAAGATAAAAGACGTTTGACATACGGTAAAGAGGACCTTGTTCATCACCTACTACATCAGCAGAGGACAGGAGACCCTCTCAGGAGGTTCGTAGTCTAACAGAACCATCTTCGCCATTGGGGTCCAATAAAGACTCCCAAGATCTCCTGTAACGATTTTGCAAAGATTCGGAAAGAAGTAGACTCCACTGTGTGGGGCCGGGGTGGGAGAGTGCCAGAGCTGTGTCTAGTCAAGTTGTATGAGGTAAATTTCAACCTGTTACCTCTTGAGGTTGTGGACAGGCTGCTTGGACGAGTGAAATCCTTGTCTCCTGGATCCTTGCCTGTCCCGACTCATAAAAGCGAGCCGGGCAGGACTGGGCAATGAGGCTCTGTGGGGTGGTGAATGCTTCCCTCTGCTGAGAGGGTCCTCAAAGAACCCCTGCAAGAAGCCATAATCAAACTGCTTCTTTAAAAAAAACCAAAAAAACCACACCATTATTTGGACCTGGCCATTATGGCTGATTAGTCTCCAATATTCCATTCCTGGGCAAGGGGATGGAGTGGGTAGTCACTGAACTGCTGCTGCCATTGTGAGTGTTGGGGAAGGCCACTCCCTCCTGCAAGCAAGCTTTAAGAGGCTCCAGCGAGGCCTTGGGACATTGCTGCTGTTGCTACAGCAAATGTCAAAAATGATTTACGTATTTTTTCTCCCACCCTTCGGAGAGCTTTTACTATGGCCCGGTTTCAAACATTACCTACTGCATACCTGACTGGTAGATTTGCAAGAATCCCAGTAGAGCACAGCCTATGCCCTTGTCCCATGAGAACCAAAGAGGGTCTTACACATTACCTTTTTCATTGTCCTATTTACTCGGGCTTTAGAGGTGCGATTCTGCAAAACATACCCATTTTAATAAATGACCACTGCTCCATAGAAGTCTATTCTTTTCACTGAAGTGCTACTGCTGAGGAAGATTCATTCGAACAGTGCTGTTATCCGGACCACTGTCCTTTCGATCTCCTTGGCATCATTCCACATGTATCGACGTGCATCTAAAAACTTTTTACTGCATTGCCAGAATAATATTATTGCAGTTGTTGCTAAAAAGACTATATGACGCACTTTATCTTTGGAGATTCTGATGTTATCATGTGTTTATTATGTTGAATGAATTAGTGCCTTTACCGTTTGTTGCCTTTCATTATTCTAGTTTCAGAGTTTGCAAAACAGGGGTTAATTGGTTGATATCTGTATAAAGGCATGGTCCTCACAATAAACTGATACTTGACTATTTTTAAATGTTTTAAAAGCGTTTTTACTTTGTTGCACCGTGAACTGTGGTTTTTATTTATATATATTTATTTCGTTTTGTTTTTGTTTGGGGTGGGATAAATGTTGAGTTGTGGTGGGAATTAGTTTTATTTCAGCATAATTGTTTTTGGCTTTGTTTTTACTTTTACTATTTTGTTAGGCTATTGTATAGCTTGCATTTTGCTTTTTAAGGGGAAAGGGTCAGGGCTGCCTGGGAGTGGGCCTCAGCCAACAGAATGGCTGGGGCAGCTTCCACAGGGGCAGAATCACCCGAACACCCGATCTCAGTGATCACGGGCAGGAGGAGGAGATACGCTAAGACCAGACCATGCAAGAAGCCATAATCAAACTGATTAAAAAAACCCTATTTGGACCCGGCCATTATGGCCAATTAGTCTCCAATATTACATTCCTGGGCAAGGGGATGGAGCGGGTAGTCACTGAACAACTCCCAAGGATGTTTGGAGGATGTAGTAGACCATTGGGATCCTTCCTTTTCAATTGGGAACTGAAACCACCCCTTCCTTCACTCTTTTTCCATTTTCCCCGACTACAGGGACCCCCCCCATTTCCGCCTGTCTCTGTTCAGAGATATGAGATAAGAAGGATGGTGAAAGTAATTTCATTTGGGTTATATCACCCCTTAAATCCCTGAGGCAGAGGCTATGGGGCATCGCTTACCGGGACCTCCACTCTCAATCATATATAACCTGCAGACCATTCGCGTCCAGAATTCAGTATGGGTATGATTAATAATCACCATCGTTCTCTTCATCTGTCCATCCCCAATTATCGCCAGCTGCTTACAAATGACAAGACTGAATGTATTTCCTTAAACGGCAGATCCTGGCTACGCCCATGTAAATATTTTTTTTTAAAAAATATATTTATTGGGTTTTAACAAGAAAAACAAAAGTATAAACATCATACATTATACATAAGAATAACAAAGAAAATTAGACAATACAAAAACACACAAACACACATATTTTCCCTTTCATCATGTCTAGTAATGTTGGGGTGACTTCCTCCGTCTCCCCTACTGCGTTTCATTATCAATCATCTTTAGTAATTTGACATCTTTAACTATTATTTATTATTATCACTTATGTCCTTTTCTTATACAAGTCTTAACCTAAAATCATAAATACGCCCATGTATAAACAGGCCAGGAAACAACAAATAAAACCCTTATCGGCAAATTTACCTGGAAATTATGAAACCAACCTCAAGTTTGTCCTTGAGGATAAGACAGATGGTATTACTCGGGCTGTGGCAAAATTTCTGAGAGGCAGTAAGAATTAAGCAGTCGCTGTATTTACTTCTAATGTTTTTCCTGTATTTCGCTTTTGAAACTGTTCTGAACGTCTTTGAACCATAATAAAGAATGGGTGCATTAGTATTTTGTTGCGAGCTGCCCAGAGTGGCTGGGGCAACCCAGCCAGGTGGGCAGCATAAAAATAAAATAGTAATTATTAAAGCATATGTGTTGGGACGATTCTATGAGCCCACGCATGATACACGCAACACATACACTCGAAGACACGTGTCGCCGCACCGTGCTGGCATGCCACTGTGGCTCCGCGCTGGCCGGGGGCTACGTGTTGGCAAACCACGTTCTCCTAAGGCGACAGGGAGACTAACACTTCTCAGGGAGAACAATTGACCATGGCAAATGGTGGTAAACATTAGGAGCTACATGGGGTGAGCACGAGGAGGGTGCGTGAAGAGGAGCATGGAGATTGAGCACGTACCTAATGGCGGGGTCCTGGGTGAGGTTTGGGGGTGTCACCCCATGCCATATATGGGGTGGAAAGTTTTCAAAAAGTTTCCCCTGTTGGGACCAACTTTATGCTAATGTTGCTAATGTTTATGCATGATGTAAAACACAATAAATAGAAGGGTCCGAGAGAGATCAAGGTCGCCTTCCCGTTTGAACTCATCCTGTCCTAGGGTCTTGTTATTTCACCATCCCCGCACATAACTGCATAACTGCTGCATGTCCAATTGTAATAAATTTTTAAAACAAGTATGTGCCATTTGTATGTATATGCAAATTTATCCAACTTAGGATAATAAGAAATCAAAGTGGTAGTATTCTGCTTGTGGAATGCTCTCCCAAGGGAGGCCATACCTCGACCCATTTTATTTATTTCTCCCCCATGTTTGTAATAAAAATTCAAGTATAATAGCAGATGCCAAATAAAACAAAGCAAAAATATACACCCAGAATGATACCTAGCATAAATTTTCATACCAATATTTTAATTTGTCAAAGCAAAATACTTTGGGGTCTTTAATTGCTAGGGTGGCATTGTAACCTTTTTATTATCTGCTCTGCATTGTAACCTCTTAGTGGGGTGGAATATAAAAGCCCTGCCTTTTAATTGCATACTGGCATTTTTAGATTTTTATTGGATGTTCTTAACTGGTTTTTGTTTCCTTAGCTAGGTATTTTAGTTATTTTTCATCATTTTGAATGGCTTTTCTTGTTTCCTTGTTGTACTCCTCCCTGATATTTCACAAGATGACAATACTGTACTATACACAAAACTAAACTTGGGCCAATGGTTAGGAAGTGTATGAAATGTAAACTTTGGGGCAGTTGCTATTCTCATGTGCCCTGCTTTTGCGCTTCTCAGAGGAATTGGGTTGTGCACCTGAGAGTTTATCAGTTTTTTCTAAATGAAAACGCTGGGATTCCCCCCCCCCCTTAATTGTTTCTTAACCACCAGGTGGAGCATCTAGCTAATCTGGGCTGAATGCAGATGTTGGCTGTTTGTGATTAATAGTGATAAATTCTCACCTGTCCTTCCTGAGGTACCAGCAGAGGTTAAGAGCATTAAAAACAATAAAAGTGGCTTTAAAGTAACTTTGAATTATAAAAGTAGAATTACTGGTAAAGGGAAACTAAAACCAGCAAACGTCACACTGGCGCTCACCAAGGCGGAACCGAAGGGCCCCTGCCCTTATCGGGACACGCGTAGCTTCCTCAGGGTTCGGCCTAAGTCCAAGGGCCCTTTCTTCATACATTCAGACATGCGTCCTTTATCGTGATTGCAATTCACGTCAGTCTTGCGCAAAGTCATAGCAGCCTGCGGAGCCGACCCCCAAGGATATTCCAGGCACTCCTTCCGTATTGGGGCTGTCACTTCTGCGGCAGCACAGGGCTGGGACCCGGAACGCATCAAGACTCTGGGGCGTTGGCGGTCGGCAGCATACAGAAGTTACATTCGTCCCGGCTCCTCCTCTTTAACACTGACAATTTAATTTTCTTGCAGGTTTGCCCTCCACGAAGATCTGGGTGGTGGGACACAGCATCGTCCACTGGGTGTCGGAGCATGCCTGGTCATACAATGGGGATCGCAACCTTGACATTCACCCCAAGGTACGCATGTATTGGATGGGCCACCGGGGCATGCGTTGGCAGGGCATGATGCCCATGTTTAGTAAGGCTGCAGCGGCGTTTGGCCCCCCAAGAGTCTTGGTTTTACACCTGTGGGGAAATGACCTAGTGGAGAGGAAAGGCCAGATATCGAGCGCTTGCATGCCTCGTACCCGACAATGGCGATTGGCTGGTCCAACTTACTCCCCCGTCTGCGCTGGAGAGGGGTTCCCAATCCCTCTCGCATTAATTACGCGGTTGGTAAAATTAACAGGGCCATGCGAAATACCATGTGGCTTATTGGGGGATTCTCCATCCCTCATCCCGCCATCAGGGCAGATTCGGCAGGAATATTCAGGGCAGACGGCGTGCATCTGACACCTTTCGGTAATGATCTTTGGATAAGCGACTTGCGACAGGTACTCTTGGACTGGGTAATGGCAGAGTAGGGGTGTTGGTTCCTCAGTTGTGGGATTCTTGGCGGCGAGGCCCTTGTGGACCTTGGGTAGCGGGTATATATATATATATATATATATATATATATATATATATATATATATATATATATATTGGCTTTTTGACATAAAAACAGCAACTTATTACATTCTACATAGTAAAAAATACAAAGTACACAAAACACATACATCTTATTTTCCCATGTATCATGTCTAATCATGTTGGGGTGACTTCCTCACGTTCCCCCCCCCCCCACTGCGTTTCATTATCAATCATCTTTAGTAATTTCTTGACGTCTTTAAATGTTATTTATTAATATCACTTATGTCCTTTTCTTCTCGGGTGGCGGTTTTAGGCCTTGGCGAGGTAGTCTTTAGTCTATCATCAGGTTGGGCTGGATGCTGGCATGCTCCCAGCCCACGCGGCAGCGCTTGCAGGGCCCGTTAAAGGGAAAACCAGGAGTTTCTGGCCCTAGAGCGGCGGCATGTACGTCGGGCCTCCGATTCCAAAGGGGGCCTCGGTCAGCATATTCACAATCGCTCACCTGAGGTGAATGTAAAAAATCAGAAAAAAACACCCAGAAAACGCGGAGGGCAGGAGTGTCGTGCGTTTCAACCGCGGAGGGCAGGAGTGTCGTGCGTTTCAACCTGCTAATAGCGCCCTCTGGTTGTGTTGGAGAGGTGAGGGATTGTGAATACGCCCTCGGTAAGCAAGTAAGGTCTTCGTCAAGTCAAGTGTTTGTGATGGTGGGTTATGTTTTTCATGCTGTTGAAAGTTGGTGAGTTTTTGTTTGAAATCTTGTTTGCCAAAAATTTAAACCACACGTAACTTAAAGTTAAGTGTGTTGGCTTTCTTATAGCTTTTTTCTTTTTGAAAATGATGAAAAATTGATGAAGATGTGGCCATTTGTTTAAAAATTTGTTGACTAGGCCAGGAATATTACTTACACCCGAGGATTACGCATTTTCTTATCATTACCAGCTACAGTGGTCTCCAATGAGAGAAGTTTCAATATATTAAAATGAATTAAGTCTTTCTTTCGATCAGCAATGGCTCAAGCATGCCTAAATGGTTTAGCAATGATAAACATAAACCACGATAAGGCGAAGTTGCTTCCCGGGGGGGGGGAAGGGGGGCACATTATCTACCTGACCCGGGCCTCTGCCTGGCTCTGCCCCTCCCACTGCACCTCTTCATCCTGCATATCCTCAGCCACAGTGGCTGAGAGGGTTGCCTGCCAAGGCCTAGGCCAAGTTTCCCACTTCTGAAGTTGAATAAAGTTGTGGCCAATTTGATCCCATACTCTGGTCTCGTGCTTGGGGAAAGGGGTAGGCACCCTCAGACAGGGTTTCGCGCGCGTGTCCACAATTCTGAATTAAAAGTGTAAGATACTTTGGGGAATGTTTGATCAACTGGTTCTGTTTCATACGGTTACAGGAATTTCCCCGTACCACCCAGTTCCACAAGCAAGACACACACACACACACACACACACACTTGAGTGAAAATGTCTTTCTCTATAGTGTTTGTTAGAAATTCATATAAAATCAACGATATGTCGGATCATAGTGATGACCTGGTTAGTGGGGTAGAAGTGGTAGGATCATTAGGTGGGAGTGATCATGCTCTTCTGGAGTTTATTATACATCAGAAAGGAGCAACCAAGCATACTAAGACTCAAATTCTAGACTTTAAGAAAGCCGACTTCAGAAAACTTAGGGAAATGCTGGGTGTGATCCCATGGTCAGTAATACTAAAAGGGAAGGGAGTTCATGATGGATGGGAGTTTGTTAAAAGGGAGATATTAAAAGCACAACTTCAAGCAGTACCAATGAGACGAAAACATGGAAGGTGCCTAAAGAAGCCAGGGTGGCTATCTAATGAACTTTTAACTGAGTTAAGATTTAAAAGGGATATGTACAAGAAATGGAAAAAGGGGGAAACCACCAGAGAGGAATTCAAACAAATAGCCAGCACATGTAGAGACAAAGTCAGAAAAGCTAAAGCACAGAATGAACTCAGGCTTGCTAGAGAGGTTAAAAGCAATAAAAAGAGTTTTTATGGGTATGTCCGTAGCAAAAGGAAGAACAAGGAAACAGTGGGGTCACTTAGAGGAGAAGAAGGTGAAATGCGAACAGGGGACGCAGAAAGGGCAGAACTCCTCAATACCTTCTTTGCCTCAGTCTTCTCCAAAAAAGAAAACAATGCCCGACCTGAAGAATATGGAGCAGATGATTCAGCAGGGGAAACACAGCCCAGAATAAGTAAGGAGGTAGTACAAGCACACTTGGCTAGTTTAGATGTATTCAAGTCTCCAGGGCCAGATGAACTACATCCCAGAGTATTAAAAGAACTGGCAGAGGTGATTTCAGAACCACTGGCAGTAATCTTTGAGAATTCTTGGAAAACAGGTGAAGTCCCAGCAGACTGGAGGAGGGCAAATGTTGTCCCTATTTTCAAAAAGGGGAAAAGAGAGGACCCAAACAATTACCGCCCAGTCAGCCTGACATCAATACCAGGAAAGATTCTAGAGCAGATCATTAAGCAAACGGTCTGTGAGCACCTAGAAAGGAACGCTGTGATCACTATAAGTCAGCATGGGTTTCTGAAAAATAAGTCATGTCAGACTAATCTGATCTCATTTTTTGACAGAATTACAAGCCTGGTAGATGAAGGGAACACTGTGGATGTAGCCTATCTTGATTTCAGCAAGGCCTTTGACAAGGTGCCCCATGATATTCTTGTAAAGAAGCTGGTAAAATGCGGGCTAGACAATACTACCATTCAGTGGATTTGTAACTGGCTGACTGACCGAACCCAAAGGGTGCTCATCAATGGCTCCTCTTCATCCTGGAGAGAAGTGACTAGTGGGGTGCCACAGGGTTCTGTCTTGGGCCCAGTCTTATTCAACATCTTTATCAATGACTTGGATGATGGGCTTGAGGGCATCCTGATCAAGTTTGCAGATGACACCAAATTGGGAGGGGTGGCTAATACCCCAGAGGACAGGATCACACTTCAAAATGACCTTAACAGATTAGAGAACTGGGCCAAGGCAAACAGGATGAATTTTAACAGGGAGAAATGTAAAGTACTACACTTGGGCAAAAAAAAATGAAAGGCACAAATACAGGATGGGTGATACCTGGCTTGAGAGCAGTACAAGTGAAAAGGATCTAGGAGTCTTGGTAGACCACAAACTTGACATGAGTCAACAGTGTGATGCAGCAGCTAAAAAAGCCAATGCAATTCTGGGCTGCATCAATAGGAGTATAGCATCTAGATCAAGGGAAGTAATAGTACCACTGTATTCCGCTCTGGTCAGACCTCACCTGGAATACTGTGTCCAGTTCTGGGCACCACAGTTCAAGAAGGATATTGACAAGCTGGAACGTGTCCAGAGGAGGGCAACCAAAATGGTCAAAGGCCTGGAAACGATGCCTTATGAGGAACGGCTTAGGGAGCTGGGTTTGTTTAGCCTGGAGAAGAGAAGGTTAAGGGGTGATATGATAGCCATGTTCAAATATATAAAAGGATGTCATATAGAGGAGGGAGAAAGGTTGTTTTCTGCTGCTCCAGAGAAGCGGACACGGAGCAATGGATTCAAACTACAAGAAAGAAGATTCCACCTAAACATTAGGAAGAATTTCTTGACAGTAAGAGCTGTTCGACAGTGGAATTTGCTGCCAAGGAGTGTGGTGGAGTCTCCTTCTTTGGAGGTCTTTAAGCAGAGGCTTGACAGCCACCTGTCAGGAATGCTTTGATGGTGTTTCCTGCTTGGCAGGGGGTTGGACTGGATGGCCCTTGTGGTCTCTTCCAACTCTATAATTCTATGATTCTATGATTCTAGGACCGTTCCACTTTTGTTCTTCCCCTTTTTTAAAGGACTGTTAAAGGGGGATGGACCTGGTATGCTCACAGGGCTGCCATAATCTCCTAGGCGTTCAAGCACGTCAGCAACGGAGCCCTGCCAGAGGATATGCCCACTCAAAACTGCCAGACGATGGGCCAGAAGGAAAGTCATTACCCCAGCACCTGAAAGTGGATTGAGCCCAGGCTAGAACAAAGGTCATCAGCCCTACCCAGCCAGGGCAGGAACTTTGGAACACTCTTTTGTTTTGTAGATATGTGCACCTGGGAAGGGTTCAAGGGGTGTCAAAATACTCAAGTTACCTCTCCTGACCCTCCCAATCTGTGATGCAGTTCTGATGTATCTGTGATGTATTTGTGATGTAGTCTTCGGGGTGTATCCTGGTGGTGGGAAGTTAATAAAAGTTGGGGTGTCCTCGTGCTCGGGGCTTTCCATTTTGTTCCACCTGGTGGCGGGTGGGAGCCCTGTCGCTAAAGTCTCAATAAAGACCAAGCCTACTGGCTGTTGTTTTGCTCTGGCATTCCTGGCTGGTGTCCTTGTTTTTAGTCCAAGGGAGCCCTCAGATTTTCTCCTTTAACAATACCTTGCCCAGTTAGCCCTGCTAGTTTGCCAAGAAGGCCCCAGGAATTAGGGTGGAGGCATTCCATGGGACTAGCAAGCACGAAACACAACAAAACAAGGGTTGGTTTTTTTGTAACTAGAGGTGGAAATTTTGCAGCTGCAAAATGCTTTGCAATTACCGGAAAACAGCAGCTCCTGACACTGGGGAATCTCTGGGCAGGTGGTTGAGAGTCAGGAGAAAGACGGATGGTGTGCAGGTTCACAAAATAAGCTAAAATGCTACGGGAACGGTCTCTTGACACAAGATTTCTTAAATTACTGCTTAAAAACCAACATGGGATAACACTTTGTGCATCTGCTGAACTTTACCCATATATACCATAATTCTGCTAGTCTTTCAGGCAGGGGTCCTTAAACTTTTTAAACGGGGCAATGCATAGGGGTAAGCTTTGGTGCAAAAAAAAAAAAAATTGCATAAAATTTATAGGTTTTTTTTAAAAAAAAAACGATCAGTGGGTTTGCAAAGACTCAAATCATGGCATTTACAGTGAAAGCCATTTAAAACACTCAATTAAAATCGGCAAGTGACTAAAAGTTTTAAACACATTGAATACATTAGCTTGTTGCATCAGAAATGCATCTATTCAGGCAGAATCTAGAGTACTGCATAGCTTTGAGAAATCTACTGACACTAAACAGAAGTGTTTGAGTGGACCACTCCCCAATGTTCAGGGACTGCGTACTTCTGAAATGCACCTAAAAACTAGGCAGCCCTGCAGCTGGAACCATTTTGCAGCTTCATTGGGCAAATTACCTGAATTCATTGGGGGGGTTTCGGAGGAAGGAATTGCAGTTCCATTTAACCATTGTTAATAACTGCAAACAAACTACTTATGTTTCTGGAGCAAACAGCAACTGACCTTTTTTTAAAAAGGCAGCATTCTCCAAGCTTTTAGTTTAATTGTCCTTTTTAATTTAAACACAAACCTTTACAATAGCATTTCTCACTACAATGCAGACAACCAATTCCCTTTTGATGTAAAATTTACATGTACTGGGTGGTTTATATTGATTTCGGCATGAACAAATATGTACTCGTTATTCAAAAACTCCTGTATCTCTGCACTGTAACGAAGCATTGTTTTACACTTATTGTTATGAGTTTGAAACTGCATTTCTTCCTTAAGTTTGCAATCTCTTGTTTAAGTTTGTGATTCTTGTACACACTTTGACTTGCGAGTAGGATCTATTCCTATTATTGAAATTCATACTGGCCAGAGTTCTTGGTGTGCTTTCTTCTTGATACAATCTGCAACAAGAACTCCAAATTATTTAATGGTTTATAGTGACAGCAATTCTGTAAAAATGACCTTTCTACAAACACACATCCCCTTTTTTTGGAAGTGCCAGTAGTTAAGTGTAAAATAAACAGATCACTTAAAAAAATAAAATAAAGCTTTTGCATGGTACTTAAGAAAACCACATTTGAGTGTTTCTTTAAAATGCCGCTGACTTTTTGTAAAAAATAAATAAACTGATTGTGTCGTTTTTGTGCAGTGATTATTTTCGCATAGTTCTCTCTTTTTAAATAAGCCATATACGTTATATTTAACTTTTAAGGGCCAGGAAAGCTAGTCCGCCCTCTGGTCCTGTGCAAAGCTGATATGTAGTTTCCCCCTCCACTCCCCTAAACCTGAACTGGAAATGGAAATAATTCCTATGCAATTCTTCTAATTTAAAATAGAAACGTTCCAGGCCAACAAAAGGTTTTGCAAGGCAAGCCCTAACTCTTCCCACCACCCTCCTCGCCCGCTAACGCGCTGCGCACATCTGAGGACTCGGCTCAGCTTGCAGAACAGATAAGGGGAGAGAAGCAATGGATCGTACCAACTCAAGAACGACAAGAGGGGAGAGCTCTTCCCGATCGCCTCTGCAGAACACTCCACCACAAACCTCGTGCCCTGATTGCACACATCACCACAAACTCTTTTTAAGTACTACCCTTGGTATCTGTCAAGCTTACATTGGGTTTCTTTAGCGGGCTCTCCACCTAAAAATACTCTTGCATGAACACTCTCTTCCCCCCCCCCGTTCATCTGTTTGGAACAACCCTTCCGAAAGGCTTGCAGAAGCTCATGGACGCTCAAGCGTATGGGGTTTCCCTAGTGCTCTGAAGGGGCTAGAGTGAAGGTGTTAACCCTTTCTTCCCCTCCCAGCGTTATGCACCAAATGGTTTTGCAGAAACCTGGCGTTGATTCCCAAAGCAGGCGTCGCACTGGTTAGCATAGCAGCCAGCTTCAGACCTGCCCCCCCAATAAAATATTTGCAGTGCTCGCCCCCCAAGTTGATGGGCATCCATTGCCATTCAAATGGTGTGCGGGCACCACCTCCTGTGATCGATTCTGTGGAGGGTTTCGGTGGATTTTTCTGCCTGGTGCAGCAATAAATACTGAATTGGAATTCTGTGGCATTCGAATTGTAATGCAATAAAAGACCATCTTTCTTTAGAAATAAAATAAGCAATAAAAATCCAATTAAAGACCAAAATGGATAATTAACATGGCAGATATCCTTATTCAGCCACCGATCCACAGACACGCCAGGCCTAGATCTGTAGCAGTGGCCCAAAGGGCCCCAATTAATGTGATAATGTGAACCCCTATAAATCCTTGAATATGCTTCTATAGAGACGTTATGATAACCTGTTGCTTTAAAGAAACTGATGATTTGGCAAAAGAGGCCTTCCCTACTGGAAAGTACAGCAAATACGTCAATCACACAAAGATGCCATTCATTAGCTAGAACATAAGTTGATACATGAAAATGGCTACACACGGCTAACACAGGTTCCCATACAGGCATACTAACAGAATGTAACATTATTAAGATCAAGGTTTACTTGACAATGCTTATTGCACATGCATATTAAATTAGGTAATGTACATGCGTACTAGACTAATATGAAGTAATGAAATATGATTGGTTAAATTGAAATCCTTTGTCTGAAATGTTATAAATACCCCTGCCCAGACCTTTGGGCGAGGTTGCAGATTTGGGAAAGATTCTGCTGTAACCTAGTGCTTTGCAATAAACAATAATGGACTCCTAGCTCCTCTAGTCTCTGAGTTTTATTGGCGTAGCTCAGAAAATAGGCCTTTCCGGCCAATGCAACAGATCCACACCATACATTTAACGCACATAACTTTCCCTCAAAGTTTCTTGGGAACTATAGTTTGTTAAGGATGCTGGGAATGGTAGCTCTGTGAGGGGAAGACATGTTTTCTTGATTTTCTTGTTCTATCTTTTCGTAAACTGCTTTGAGGTTGTTGTTTTTACAATCAAGCCGTGTATACATCTTATGAAAATAAATAAATAAATGGACACTGTGTTTTAAATGTGCATTGAATGGGGCTTAAATACATGGTGTGGATCTGCCCGGTGTCTGGCAGTAGGAGCCATTGTGATAGGACATGGCTACAGAGCCCCTTTTCCCAACAGGCATTGTCGTTTTTTTTCATGGTGCAAATTGCACAATTTTTAAAGGAAGGAGTTACAGATATCATGTCCTTGATATGGCGCATGGTTGGAAAGAAGCGATAAGCCTTAAAATCAGATAAAGAATTAAGTAAAACCAACTGTCTGATACGGCCCTCCAAAACCCCGTGTGGGTAGCTGGAGGCCATGAACTCTTAAGAGAAGTGTTTACGAAGGTTAGGAACGGAAACCGTACCCTGTCAAATTGATAAGGTGCTGTTTGGCCCCTTATCGATCGCGAAAATTAAATGCGCACAAGATACAAGTTGACTGTAGTTGACTGTAGTTGTAATTGTAAGTATTCCAAAACCTCCTGAAGGACACAGGTAAGCTTCATCTGATCTACCGGATTACAGTGGTACCTGTAGCAACCGGAGATGTTGCTTCTGCGCACGCACGTGGCGCGAGAAAGCACTTCTGCGCACGAGCGTAGAGCGCTTCTGCGCGAGCATGAGCAGCAAAACGCAGAAATATACTTCCATGTTTGCCACTTCCGCAACCCGAAGTTTACGTTACCCAAAGGTAACGTAAGCCGAGGGTCTACTGTATTCCCAGTAAGTCAGCAAGGGGTTTTGATTCCCAGTTGTGTATCAACAACAAAAAGTCACCCCCTCCCCTAAATTAGCCTATTAGAAACATTAATATGGAGTGATTGAGCAGGAGTCTTCTCCCAATCCTGCCTGGGGGTCCAGGAACATACAAACATTTGAGTTCAGGGATACATAATTTTTGCCCCTTTTATTAGTGTTTCAGACTTCTGAGTGAATTAGGAATATGGCAAATTAAGCTGTTGGAGAGCGCCAAAATACTTACAACTTACTTAGGAGACCACTGTAAGCAGATAAAAATGTTCGCAGGATTTTAATAACACTTGTAATGTAACAAATACTATGGATAATATGGAGAGGTACAATACATGGATTATGAAATAACATGCAGTTGATGATGTTGACAGTTGGACCCACGGAAGGGAGATGGGAAGTCGGGAGATTCAGAGAAACCTAAATAGATGATTGTGTATTTGGTACTTTTTGTTTGTAAAAACACATAAACATTATTTTAAAAAAAGATTAATATGTCAGCAACTGCAGAATCCTGGTGAATCACATTGATTAGCTGGACAGAGACCCTTCCAGGCATCCCCTCTCCCTGCTGTCCTGGGACTATTCCTCACCCAAATGTACAAAATGGGAAGGCTCATGCCAAATTTCAGAAGGCATCACCAATTTAGCTCATGGGAGAGATCAATGCCCCCCCCCCGGAACACCAGGCAGAAAGGGGCTTTGGAAGGGGGTGGGGTTTTTTGCTCCTGATAACCCCTCCCCACCTACCCTGGCTATGGTCCTTCCATATACCTAGTAAGGTGAAGAAGAAGAAGAAGAAGAAGAAGAAGAGGAGGAGGAGGAGTTTGGATTTGATATCCCACTTTATCACTACCCTAAGAGACGCGGGTGGTGCTGTGGGTTAAACCACAGAGCCTAGGGCTTGCCGATCAGAAGGTCGGCGGTTCGAATCCCCGTGACGGGGTGAGCTCCCGTTGCTCGGTCCCTGCTCCTGCCCACCTAGCTGTTCGAAAGCACGTCAAAGTGCAAGTAGATCAATAGGTACCACTGCAGTGGGAAGGTAAACGGCGTTTCCATGCGCTGCTCTGGTTCGCCAGAAGCGGCTTAGTCATGCTGGCCACATGACCTGGAAGCTATAAGCTGGCTCCCTCGGTCAATAATGCGAGATGAGCGCCGCAACCCCAGAGTCGGTCACGACTGGACCTAATGGTCAGGGGTCCCTTTACCTTTACATTTACCTTTACCTAAGGAGTCTCAAAGCGGCTCACAATCTCCTTTCCCTTCCTCCCCCACAACAAACACTATGTGAGGTGAGTGGGGCTGAGAGACTTCAAAGAAGTGTGACTAGCCCAAGGTCACCCAGCAGCTGCATGTGGAGGAGCGGGGAAGCGAACCCGGTTCACCAGATTACGAGTCTGCTGCTCTTAACCACTACACCACACTGGCTGTAGTGGTGGTTGTGGAAGGCTCACCCATTAGCCTGTGACTGCTGCTTACCCACCCCAATTCACAGCCATTGCCTAGACAAGGAGGTGGCAATTACGGTAACTTGCAATTGTCCAGATAGCAACAGAATCCTCCATCAGCTTTTAACCCTGACTGGGTACAAGACTCCGACAATCAGAAGGGGCTGAGGGCATCACGGAGACTGAAACCAACTCACAACAATACATTTGCTAAAATGAATTTCTGGCGAAATGGCTCTATTGACAAATAAACTAAGGGGTAATACAAAACAACCATTTATTCAAAAACGGGATATGTTCAAGAGATATTTACAAAAATGTAACAGTGATATAACATCTATGGCAGCGTTCAAATGACCCTTGTGTAAGGTAAATATTAACAAATAAGGAAAAATGGTACGGCACGTTGTAAGAAAGTATTAGAAAATATATTAAGAGTAAGGTAGTAATTATAAGTACATTCAATATTACAAACATCAGAAATGATGGGAAGTCTATTTTATTTTATTTTACTTTATTTTACTTTATCTTATTTTATCTTAGTTTAGTTAGAAAATAAGTGGAAATAGTAATTTAATATTTAACTGTGAATTAATGTAAGGTTATTTTTTCTCCTTTGTATATGTGGATTTAAGATACTGTATGATATCTATGAATTTCAATAAAGGATTTTAAGGGGGGGAGAAAAAAGAAAAAAGGGGGGAACCCCCCCAAAATATGCCACAGTAAAAAAATAATTAATAAATCTGGCAATATTTTACGTGCAGCAGCAAAATATTTAGCCGTCCTGGAAGAGATGGGTGCATTCTGATCTGAAAGGGGCAAAAGAAGTGTCAAGTGCATACGTCCAACCTGGGAATTTCCTAAAGAAATAGTTCAGTAAACATTGAAAGCGTGTCACGATAAAAAGAGCAAGAACTCTGAATCCACTTGACAAAAAGGTCCAGGAACAAGAAGCATTGTGGGAGAATCACAGGGAGAGTGCTTGATCCATAGCTGTCAACTTTCGGATTTGAAAATAAGGGATTTTTTCAAACTTTTGGATTTGAAAATAAGGGATTTTTCCAAACTTTTGGATTTGAAAATAAGGGATGCCGCGAGGGCAGTGCAATTTAATTCTGTATTTTAATGTTCTTTTGGAAGCCGCCCAGAGTGGCTGGGGAGACCCAGCCAGATGGGCGGGGTATAAATAATAAATTATTATTATTATTATTATTATGGCACCAAGTAGCCTCACCACCCTGCGCTCCAGAGGCTGCGCACGAACGGGTGAGCGAAAGAGCGAGCGCGTAGACGGCAGGCAGGCTGGCTGGCTGGTTGGGCGTGAGGGTCTGGCTGCACAAGGCATGCAAGCTCCACCCCCAGTCGGTCTCAGACTCCTTATTGGCAGCCGAGCAACGCAGCTGAGGAGCCTCCCTGGCCGGCAGGGAGGGAGAGGAGCTGCTTCCTTTGAAATCCGGGAAATTTAAGGGATATCAACAATCCGGGATAGCAGCGGGAAACGGCATTGGAATAAGGGAGTTTCCCGCAAAAAAAGGGAGGGTTGACAGCTATGGCTTGATCCAAGAGAAGAAGAAGAAGAGTTTGGATTTGATATCCCGCTTTATCACTACCCGAAGGAGTCTCAAAGCGGCTAACATTCTCCTTCCCCTTCCTCCCCCATAACAAACACTCTGTGAGCTGAGTGGGGCTGAGAGACTTCAGAGAAGTGTGACTAGCCCAAGGTCACCCAGCAGCTGCATGTGGAGGAGCAGGGAATCGAACCCGGTTCCCCAGATTACGAGTCTACCACTCTTAACCACTGCACCACACTGGCTCTGGAATACTGGTTAGTGCCTGCTCTCCTATAGTGCCAGGTGCATCCAAGATGGTGCTTTAATTCTCCTTTCCCTTCCCACACTTCAGTCCATCCTATACCAGAGTCGAGCAACCGCCCGCTGGCTTGGGGGGCGGCCCTATATTGGCCGCACAAGGAGTTTGGGTAGAGCTGTCCACCCTGTGCCAAGCTCATCTGCAGAGCATTAGCCAGTTGTGAAAACCACTTCCTCCTCCTCCACAGCAAGAGCAAAGCTGTGTCACACCTTGACAAGAAAATGTGGCTTCCTGGATGAGTAGTCCTCACACCTGAGTTTCGCCTATTCTTAAACAAGGAAGGGGGTGGATGGGGAGAGTCAGAGGGAAACGCTGATCAGACTTGAGACAATGTGCATATAAATACGTTATCTAGTGCCTTTCCCCTGGCTCTGCGCTAGAGAGGAGTGTCGGCTCGCATTCAGTCAGTGGAAAACCTACTGCCACCTTCAGAACCAGCTCAGGCCTGGAGAAGACATGGGTGGCTTTTACACCGGATTGGGGCTACTTCTCATATTGGGCATTTTCCAACCCACTACGTTGGCTGCCACTGCTGGTAAGTAGCAAACTGCTGCAGCTATCATCTGGCTGTCCTAACTAAATGGGTTCGACCTGATGAATTGATGAATTACACCACAATCCTTGCCAGTTTTACTCGGAAGTAAGTAAGTCCTATTACAGACCCTCCAAATGTCCCTATTTTCCAGGGACAGCCCCAGATATACAGAAGTCGTTCCGGTTTCTGATTTGATCCTAGAATGTCCCGCTTTTCCTTAGGCCATTCCAAATGGAGAAATGTTGGAGGGTTCGGAGTTATGTGACACCCCGAGCCAAGGAGATTAGTAGCTGTAACAACCTTTAGAATATATTTGAAGGCAGCCCTGTATAGGGAAGTTTTTTTAATGTTTTATCATGTTTTGATATGTGTCTGTTGGAAGCTGCCCAGAATGACTGAGGCAACCCAGTCAGATGGGTGGCATACAAATAATAAAAGTATTTTAAATTTTATAAAAATATGGGGTATAAATAATAAAATTGTTGTTGTTGAATAGGGTGTCCCTATTTTCATTGGGAAAATGTTGAAGGGCGTGCTATTAATTAAGTGGGACTTTCTCCCAAGTAAGTGGCCTTAGGAGGTCAGCTTTGATGGATTAAATGTGCACATAAGTAAAAACAGTTTGAGAAACATAGAAATTTGCCTTCCTCGGGTGCCGGTAACACAAGGAAGCTAGCTCAGACTGAGTCAGATCTTTGGCCCCCCTAGGATAGCATTGTCTACAGTGACTCTCATGGGATTCAGGCATGGGGCAGTCTCAGCCTTCCTTGCAGGTGCCAGGGATTGAACCTGAGACCTTGTGCCTGCAGTGTGCATGTTGTGCCACTGAGCTACAGGATCTTCCCAAACAATGCGCTCCAGAATGGGCATGCACACCAGGAAAGGGCCACCTAACGCAATGGCTGATCATCTGACTTGCATACAGAAGCTCTCTGGTTAAATCGCTGGCATCTCCAGCTGGGGCAACGAGAGACCCAATGAGTTTGGACAACACTGAGCAAGATGGACCAATGGTATGAACACATCTGTGATATTTTAATATATTTTGATATTTGTTGGAAGCCGCCCAGAGTGGCTGGGGAGACCTGGCCAGATGGGCGGGGTACAAATAATAAATTATTATTATTATTAAATTATTATATAACACAGTCTCTTTTTAAGGGATGTCATCCATTATACGCTGGAAGAAAGTGAAACACATAGGGTACGTTTTCCAGAACAGAAGTAAAGCTTCCCTTAAATGTTGCTGAAGTATATCCAATGATAGATAGATAGATAGATAGATAGATAGATAGATAGATAGACAGACAGACAGACAGACAGACAGACATGCATATACACAGAGGTGTGTTTTGGCTCTTGGATGGCCAATACAACAAGGTCCCGTAGTACCTTGTACACAGACAGAATTTGTATTAGTGGTCAACCTGAGGTGGAAGACATCACTCATTAACTGTTAGCCTGCCCCTTATATACTCAAGAAATTGCTTTATGAAACCTCTGTTCACACAAGCAAGCAGGTACACCCAGGAAGAAATGGTCCACATTCTTTTGCGTGACAATAATAGCTCTGTAACACAGCGAGTGGACCTCTATTGCGCTGGCTTTGAGAGGAAAAAATCAGAAAAAAGGAGTTAGGTAAAATTGCTGGAAATCATTGCCGTGAGTTGGCGGTTTAATTTGAAATCAAGCTGGATTTCAGTTTGTTGGTGACCCTGGTAACCCCTCTTACACTGCAGATGTTGGCTCAAATTATGGGTGTATGATCTCAATTACTTTATTGGTACTGCTGCTGCAGGTCTGTCATAGACTTTGGCTAGAACAATAAACTTACATTGAATTGAATATATTCTGCTTTGGTCAGACCACACCTGGAATACTGTGTTCAATTCTGGGCACCAAGATTTAAGAAGGATGTTGACAAGCTGGAATGTGTGCAGAGGAGGGCGACCAAGATGATCAAGGGTCTGGAAACCGTGCCTTATGAGGAACGGTTGAGGGAGCTGGGCATGTTTCGCCTGGAAAAGAGGAGACCGAGAGGAGATATGATAGCCATCTTCAAATGTCTTAAGGGATGTCACATGGAAGAGGGAACACACTTGTTTTCTCCTGCTCTGGAGGGTAGGACTCGAACCAATGGCTTCAAGTTACAAGAAAAGAGGTTCTGACTAAAAATTAGGAAAA
This sequence comes from Darevskia mixta, assembly GCA_034641385.1. Lineage (NCBI taxonomy): Eukaryota > Metazoa > Chordata > Lepidosauria > Squamata > Lacertidae > Darevskia > Darevskia mixta. The sequence continues at coordinate 488,560 of JAWWNH010000012.1, read as the reverse complement.
ACTTTCTGACAGTAAGAGCTGTTCGACAGTGGAATGGACTTCGTCGGGAGGTTGCAGACTCTCCTGCCTTTGAGGTTTTTAAGCAGAGGTTGGGTGGCCATCTGTCATGGATGCTTTAGCTGAGATTCCTGCATTGCAGGGGGCTGGACTAGATGACCCTCAGGAATCCCTTTCAACTCTACAATTCCATGATTCTGTCAGGGCTGGCTCTACGATAAGGCAAAGTGAGGCAACTGCCTGCCCTGTATCCCCTAAGCTAGCCTGCTGCCCTCAAATCCAGTGGAAGGCGTTGTCCTTTCACACGTATTGGAGTAAGATTCAACTACCAGTCCAATTGGCTTCTGTATGTAACTTGGGGGAGGGTGCCATCTTGTCCTTCGCCTCAGGCTGCAAAAAGTCTTGAACCGGCCCCGAGTCCCGTGGTTAAAATGACTAATAGGTGCCCTGAACCATTTGCCGGTCCTCGGCCAAAACAATATGTCTGTGCGTGTGCTTTGCGTGTGAATAACATGAACGGTTTTAAGGTCACTCCCCTCCCCTTCTCTAACCTAGAAGCAGGCTGTGGTTCTCCTGCAGGACTGCTGATCGGAAGAGAGAGAGCTTAACCGCACACCTCAGCCACATATTCTGAAACGAAAGCAGGCTTATCAAATAAAAAAGTCTCCGCAAGCTACGTCCTCGCACTTCCCCATAAAGGGGTGACACATTTCTGCTAAGGCTTCAAACGGTTCTTTGAAAGCAGCGGGCAGCCCGGGATTTCCTTTTTTAATCTGTTTTTGGCGCTTATCTTTCATTCATTTCCCCCTTTGCCCCAAAACTGCCTATTCTAAAGGGCGCTCTTGATTAAATGAGTCACAAGAGACTCATAGCGCAGTTGCAGGGTGAAGCTCGAAGCCATCTCTAAAGGGCCTTTACAGGAAAATCCTAATACGTGTCTACTAACACTTTTTGTGTTGAGATAACTGCATTGTAAGGGGTTGGGCTAGATGACTCTTAGGGTCCCTTCTAACTCTGCAGTTCTATTATTCTAAAGCAGGCTTCCTCAACCTCGGCTCTCAAGATGTTTTGAGACTACAAGTCCCATCATCCTTGACCACTGGTCCTGCTAGCTAGGGATCATGGGAGTTGTAGGCCAAAAACATCTAGAGGGCCGAGGTTGAGAAAGCCTGTTCTAAAGCCACAATCACCACACCATACATGTGAATAACTATGACACTGCTTCAAATAGCCATAACTTCCCCCAGAGAATTCTGGGAGCTGTAGTTTGTTAAGGGTGCTGAGAGTTGTTAGTCCCCTGCCAGAACTACAATTCCCAGAGTTCCCTGGGAAGAGGGATTGTTACACCACTCTGAGAATTGTAATTCTGTGAGGGGAATGGGGGCCTCCTGATACCTCAGCCATAGGCAAACTCCGGCCCTCCAGATGTTTGGGACTACAACTCCCATCATCCCTAGCTAACAGGACCAGTGGTCAGGGATGATGGGAATTGTAGTCCCAAACATCTGGAGGGCCGGAGTTTGCATATGCCTGTGATAACTTAACAAACTACAGCTCCCATAATTGTTTGGTGGGGAAAGTTAAAGTGGTATCGTAGTGCTTTGTATGCATGGCATGAATGTGGCCTCAGTTTCTCATTCTTCCAATGTTCAGTTCAGTTCCTCATAGTTCCACACCCGTTTACAATTTATTAATTTTTAAGTCCTCATGGAAACCTGTCAGCATTTTAATGCAAATTTCCCCAAATGTACACATTTGTGTGTGCAGTTTTGCCCGTTATACACATTTTCCCCAAAGCAATTTCACCCAATATAATGTCTTTTCATACGCTGTTTTGGGCAATGAGTGCGCATTTACCCCAATGTTATACGTTGACTGGCTGAAGAGCTGCACTGCGCAACTTGGAGAAGTGTGAATTTCGAAGGATGGCTGTGTTTCAATTTGCATGTTGGTTTAGAGAGTGTGAATTAGGTAATTTCCCCTTTAAATGCAACTGAGTTGAATCTCTCTCCCATCCCTCAAGTTGTGATTTGTGGACTTAAACCCCAGTAATATTTCCTGGGGGAGCAGCAAAAGCAGGAGGAGCAATGGATATGTTGTTGTTGTTGTTGTTTAGTCGTTTAGTCGTGTCCGACTCTTCGTGACCGCATGGACCAGAGCACGCCAGGCACTCCTGTCTTCCACTGCCTCCTGCAGTTTGGTCAGACTCATGTTGGTAGCTTCGAGAACGCTGTCCAACCATCTCGTCCTCTGTCGTCCCCTTCTCCTTGTGCCCTCCATCTTTCCCAACATCAGGGTCTTTTCCAGGGAGTCTTCTCTTCTCATGAGGTGGCCAAAGTCTTGGAGCCTCAGCTTCAGGATCTGTCCTTCCAGTGAGCACGCAGGGCTGATTCCCTCCAGAATGGATAGATTTGATCTTCTTGCAGTCCATGGGATATATATGTATTATTGTCACACACACACACACACACACACACACACAGGCAAGCAAGAGCATTTTCAGAGTTCAGGGATGCATTCTGGCTAGACGCACGAGCCTGAGGAGTCTGTGGAACAGGACTGGTGAGGGCTGCGGCATGGGGAGAGTCTTGGGGACTGACCAGAGAGGTTTGGAAAGCTGCGTTTGGCCCCCAGACCTTGGAAATGCAACAACAAGGTGTTGCAGCATGGGGTTAATGATTTCAGCAAGTGATTTCAGCTCTCTGACATAGCAGGCAGGAGACAGCTTCTTCATGTAGCAATTCTTTATTCAGGCAAAACAAGACTAAGGGAACTGAGGGTAGGGAAGCTACATTTATAGGGACAGAGGACTGGCTAGGAAAATATACATTTTGGAGGGAACAATCTCAAGCAATCACACAGCTGCTTTTTGGTGGGAACCAATAAGACTGAAGATCCAAATGCAGCAACTTGAATGCACCAATAGTAACTGTTCCTTCTGGGACAGGAAGGCAGTTACTTTACCCTAATGTGATTACAGACAATAGTAATACAGATATGATAACACTTTGAATCAATACACAACACAAGGATCATCCAGTTTGCAACTCAAGGGTTAATTCTGTTAAAGGAGAGAGGGACTGGTAGAGACATTTCTTAGCAACCAGGCAGTGTGTTTACTGAGGTAGCATGTGATTGGCTGTTCTGTTCTGAGGGAGTTCCCCCACCCCTCTGTATGACTGGTTGAATGTCTTCCCGCTAGGAACCAGGCCTGAAGTAAGAAAGTTCCTTTCCTCTCAAATTATACACTGTTTTGTTCAGTTTCTTTAGTGAAGTGTTGTCGGGATTTATTTTCCTCCTGGACTCTGCTTGCATTATTTGAATGGCTTTGCTAACATCCCGTATCCCTGGTTCACACATGCACACCTCCTTTCTCTTTTGCAGAAGAGTGCCCTGATCCACAGGAAATCGAGTTTGCGAAATACACTGCTCCTGAAGGGTATGTCGTGGGCACACCTGCTCGTTACAATTGTCATAAAGGGTATCGGCGAAAACCAAGGATAAGCAACCTTCTGACATGCAGGAACGTGGGCGGTACAGCTCAGTGGAACAGAACTGCTCCGCTCCCCATTTGTGTAGGTAAGAAGTTGCGCTTCTCGGAGACAGAATGAATTTCTATACCTTGTCTTCTTCTCTGAAGCCAGCTTGAAGATCTGAGAAATGGAGAGATGCATCTGCAGGTTAAAAATCTCTGTTTTTGCATGTAACGTCACTTTGCAAAAAAGAATGGCAGCCGGTCGCAGCCATACGCAGCTCTACCTCCTGTTGAAGTTGGAACCAGTGATGGCGATGAAGGTTCTGTGAAGGTGTCTGGAAGCAGTTGGAGGGTGGTTAATGGGTTGAAATTGAATCCCAACAAAATGGGGAGACAGGGGGCAGGGAAGTGTGAGGGACTCGCTGGTCCTGAACAGAGTAACTGTGCCCCTGAAGGACCAGGTGCGCAGCCTGGGGGTCATTTTGGACTCGCAGCTGCCCATGGAGGTGCATGTCAACTCTGTATCCAGGGCAGCTGTCTACCAGTTTCAACTGTTGCGATAGCTGAGACCCTACCTGCCTGCGCACTGTCTCGCCAGAGTGCGACATGCGCTGGTTATCTCCCGCTTCGACTACGGCAATGCGCTCTACCTTTGAAAAGACCTCAGAAACTACCACTAATCCCAAATGCAGCTGCTAGACTGGGAGCAGCCACGGGGCCACATAACAACGATGCTAAAAAAATCTACACTGGCTCCCAGGATGTTTCCAAGCACAATTCAAAGTGTTGGTGCTGACCTTTGAAGCCCTAAATGGCCTCGGCCCAGTATAGCCTACTTGAAGGAGCGTCTCCACCCCCATCGTTCAGCCCAGACACTAAGGTCCAGCGCCGAGGGCCTTCTGGTGGTTCCCTCACTGCGAGAAGCAAAGCTACAGGGAACCAGGCAGAGGGCCTTCTCAGTAGTGGTGCCTGCCCTATTGAATGTCCTCCCATCAGATGCCAATGAGATAGGTTCATAATAATAATAATAATAATAATAATAATAATAATAATAATAATAATAATAATTTATTCGTAGGACCCCCCCCCCACATCTGACTGGGTTGCCCCAGCCATTATTGGCAGCTTCTAACATATAGGTAAAGGTACCCCTGACCATTAGGTCCAGTCGCAGACGACTCTGGGGTTTCGGCGCTCATCTCGCTCTATAGGCCGTGGGAGCCAGTGTACAGCTTCCGGGTCATGTGGCCAGCATGACTAAGCCGCTTCTGGCGAACCAGAGCAGCTCACGGAAACGCCGTTTACCTTCCCGCCAGAGCGGTACCTATTTATCTACTTGCACTTTGATGTGCTTTCGAACTGCTAGGTGGGCAGGAGCTGGGACCGAGCAACGGGAGCTCACCCCATCGCGGGGATTCGAACTGCCGACCTTCCGATTGGCAAGCCCTAACATACATGAAAACATGATAAAACATTAAACCATGAAAAGCTTCCCCAAACAGGGCGGCCTTCAGATGTCTATGAAAAATTATACAGAAGACATCTGAAGGCCGCCCTATTTGGGGAAGCTTTCAAGGTTAGATGTTGTTGTTGCTTTTCTGTGTTTCTGTTGGAAGCTGCCTAGAGTGGTGGTGGCAACCCAGTCAGATGGGTGGGGTATTTATTATTATTATTATTATTATTATTATTATTATTATTATTATTATTATTACTCTACCCGGTTTTGCTTCTGGATCCACCCACCACGGTTATGTGGCTCCTGCCAGGCTCACCACAAGGGAAAGTGAACCCTGGACTGAAAACAGACCCTTCTGCTTTGCAGTACAGCGCATGATGCGCTTAACAAGCCAGCACTTCTATATTGTTTGGAGTACCTTATTTTCTTCCTCGTTCTTCTACACAGTTGACCCGCGGCAGACTCTTCCTCCTACAGTACATTCTACAGCAGGAAACTGGAGCATAGCTTCTTCCAGCCCCCAACCTACAAATCGGGCAGGTAAAACAGACACTTCCATCTTCGTATCCTATAGCCTACAGGTGAACTCACTCTGCGAGTGAGGATGTAGCCACACAGGAAACAAAGAATAAACTGGTGTGCTGTGTGCCGCTCCAGTTAGGGGCATTATCCTTCCGAATACTATTCCTTTTCAGTTTTAATTGTTTTATTTCTATGCCCTCTTTTCACTTACATGAGTCACAAAGCGGCTTGCATACATCTTAGGTTGCCTACCCCTGTTTTAAACAATAAGCAACCACGCAGAGCATCACCATTGCAACATAAATTACTGTGTTTTTCCATGTATAAGACTATATTCCCCCCCAAAAAATTTGTAAGTTTAAAATCGGGGGGCATCATACATGGAATGTTTAAAACAGGGGTAGGCAACCTAAGGCCCGTGGGCCAGATGCGGCCCAATCGCCTTCTCAATCAGGCCCGCGGATGGTCCGGGAATCAGCATGTTTTTACATGAGTAGAATGTGTCCTTTTATTTAAAATGCATCTCTGGGTTATTTGTGGGGCATAGGAATTCATTCATATATTTTTTTCAAAATATAGCCCGGCCCACCACATGGTCTGAGGGACGGTGGACCGGCCCACGGCTGAAAAAGGTTGCTGACCCCTGGTTTAAAATATTTATTTCTTTATTTGGGGCTCAAAAATAGGGATGATCTTATACATGGGGGGCGTCTCACACATGGAAAAATACGGTATATAAAATGATTAACAAATCACCAATGAAGCAGCCACCTTCCGTACGACATTAATAAAACAACTTTTAAAAAAATAGATCGAACAGCACAACCACAAGAAAAGTCGTATTCACAAAGCATTGCAGCACTCGTAATCCACAAAACAATTCACAATTCACAATGCCTGTTGCTGGCACCCACAAGAGGGAAGAGGGCTCTCATGCGTAAATCCTGCCTGTTGGTTTCCCATGGGCATCCAGTTGGCCACTACGAGAACAGGATGCTGGACTTGATGAGCCATTGGCCTGATCCAGCAGGCTCCTCTTCTGATGTTACATTAGGCCAGCAGGGCTGGAGAAATTTTGGGACGTTCAGAAGTAGCAGGACATTTCAGGGTGGGTAGGTGGGAATCCTAAGGCATGGGGTGCTATTTATCCTGTACGTGTCCCTGATCGTGCATTTAACACAAATGTAACCATGGAAGAGTGATATCTTTGAGATCTTGGACCCAGAATTGTGGTGACAGTCCGGTGCTTTCATTAGGTAAAGTTAGGCAACCACCTCAGGTGGCAGATACAGGAGGGGCCCCTTGCTATACCTCTCTGCAGGGGCATAGGAAGTGGGGGACGGGGGGTGGTCCGCCCCAGGTTCCATCATGGAGGCGGTGACAAATTATCAAGGAACAATTACTGACCTACTAGGGTGGTTCATAAAAAACTTTTTTTTTTAAATGCCTGCTCCAAAGGTCATATCTTACTACACTAGGGATTATATAGCTATATATGAAATTTCATGCATATCAGTTAATATCTTGACCCTCCTCCACGAAAATAGCTGTTTACTTGGCTGTTTTCCTATGTCGTGAAGGCTGAAATTTCAATTCAGTGGAGCACTTACTGTTCCCAACACTAACCCTGCGGAAAGCCATCTAATTAGACTTTAATTTGAGTTTGACATGTTTTTAGGAGGTAATTTAATTATTGTTTGATTTTATATCAATGTTATGTATCTGATGTTAGCCGCCCTGAGCCCGACTTCGGCCGGGGAGGGCGGGATATAAATAAAAGTTTGTTTTTACTTATTATTATTCCTTTGTAAGAAAATATGAAATAAAAATGAGTTCACAAAATTGAAAATAAAAATATGTGGCCCTTAAAAACAAACAAACAGCCCCTGCTTGTTCCTGGCTCCATCACTGACTGACAGACTTTCTTCTTCCGCCATGTAGGATTTTGCGGAGAACCAAAACCCCTCAGCAATGCCGACGTTAACGTGACAATGTACCACGTGGGGCAGAAACTGCACTATGAATGCCTGGAAGGGTATAGAGGAACTGTCCCCTTCTCTGGAGTCAGCACCTGTGAGGCTTCTGGTGGGAAAAACGTTTGGTCTAAGTTAAATCTCCATTGTAGCAAAAGCTCCAGGGAAACCCAACAGGGTTCTGGTGCAGGTAAGATGAGGTTTAAGATGAAACATTGCATAGTAATAGGGCACGTTTCCCCTTATAGAATATCCCAGGTTCAAACTAGTAATGACGATGGCCGCCATATTTGTTGTCCACTTGTCTCCACCAATCTTCCCCAACTTGGTGGCCTACAGATGTTTTCTGCTACAGCTCTCATCATACCTGACCATAGCTGTCAACTTTCGGGTTTGAAAATAAGGGATTTCCCCCAACTTTCGGATTTGAAAATAAGGGAAGCCACAAGGGCGGTGCAATGGCACCAAGTAGCCTCGCCACCCTGCACTCCAGAGGCTGCTCGCGAACGGGTGAGCGAAAGAGCGAGCGCGTAGACGGCAGGCAGGCTGTCTGTCTGGTTGGGCGTGAGGGTCTGGCTGCACAAGGCATGCAAGCTCCGCCCCCAGTCGGTCTCAGACTCCTTATTGGCAGCCGAGCAACGCAGCTGAGGAGCCTCCCTGGCCGGCAGGGAGGGAGAGGAACTGCTTCCTTTGAAATCCGGGAAATGTAAGGGATATCAACAATCCGGGATAGCAGCGGGAAACGGCATTGGAATAAGGGAGTTTCCCGCCAAAAAAAGGGAGGGTTGACAGCTATGTACTTGACTACTGGCTGTGACGGTTGGGTCTGATGTGTCAGGAGCCTCTGCCTGTTGGCCTCCTTCCTCCCCTGCTTCAGCTTCTGCCCCTGATTCCAGACTTCTTTCGTCATCATGATTCCTTTATGTGCCACCCATCCGACTAGGCTCCCCCAGCCACTCTGGGCGGCTTTCTACAAATTATGTAAGGTAAAGGGACCCCTGACCATTAGGGGTCGTGACCGACTCTGGGGTTGCAGCGCTCATCTCGCTTTATTGGCCGAGGGAGCCGGCGTACAGCTTCCAGGTCATGTGGCCAGCATGACTAAGCCGCTTCTGGCGAACCAGAGCAGCGCACGGAAACGCCATTTACCTTCCCGCCGGAGCGGTACCTATTTATCTACTTGCACTTTGACGTGCTTTCGAACTGGGATGATAAAGGGTAACCATGCAGAATGCGGACCTAAAGCACTGATAGAATAAGCTAGCCAGCTCCTCACTCCCTGACCACATGGTTTCATTTTCGTTTTAAAGCTGCTCTCAGCCTTGCTGCAATGGCCAAGTTTATCATCTTAGAAGGAATCCTCGCAGGAACTGTGGGGTAAGTTGCTGTATAAAATACCTTTTGTGCCGGGAAAGCTGTAACCTAAAGCTGTAGTTACTGTCAGGGACTGGGCAGAGGAGGAAGGGTGGAGGCCACCTCCCCAGCCTGACCCTTCCAGAGAAGGAGGAGACAGTTCAGAATTACAACAGGGGTTCGAGGGAGATCACATCCCACCTTCGTCGCCAGTGAAATATACTCGGAGTCAAGTGTGAATTTCATGCTCTTTATTCAACTCATAGTAGCAAGGAATGAGTCTTTCCCCAAAACGTCTGCTGTATATACATTATTTACACAATGGGCCCCACGTGATTGGCTAATTCTGGGCTACTCCTGTAGGCCAATCAGGTTGCGGATTCACTTCCTCCAGGAGCCTGATTGGCTGCTCTTGCAGGCCAATCAGGTCGCTGATTCACTTCCACCTGGAGCTGGATTGGGTGGCTCCTGCGGACCAATCAGACTGCTGCATTCTGGATCCTATTGTTCTAGGATTCAGCTCAGTACATAACACCGGGAAATAATGGGAGAGGAGGAGGAAGCAGCACCAGGGGAGAGACAGCTGACGGACTCAGTGTGTTCAGAAAGCATTCCAGACCCCACCATCTCCCAGAACATGGCAGGCCTTGAAAGTAGGAAAGCAAAGAGCTAAAAGGCAAAGAGCACTTTTCAGCACCCGTAGCGATGACTCATGCAGGGTCTGAGAAAGGGGTGTGTGGTGGGGATGGGCCATCCCGGGTGTCACCACTGGGGGGGGTGACAAAATGCCGGACGGCACTCACCACGGGGCCTGCAGCGCGCCCAAGCCACGCGTCTCTCCTGAGAGTTACGCGGTGGCTTGAGCACCCACAGGCTCCGCGCTGCCCCAAATGGTCCACCCACCACCTCCCCCTCAGCTGTAGGGTGGCTGAGTGGGAGGAGGCAGGTGGACTCCTTGGAGGCCCCACGAGCGGCTGCGGTGGCTGGCCCCGCCCCTGGCGCAGGGTGTGCGCGCCGCCCCAGGCACCCTATCGGCTTGCTCCGCCGCTGGACTCATGAGGAAGTGGGAGGGACGGAGGGGGTGGAGATTCACTCGGGGCAATGCCATTATTCCAAGAGGCTGCATCCCCAAGCCTCTCTCTGTGAATATTGAATAAAAGCAGATGGAAAGGACTTTTCCTCGTCTTGTCCATTCCTGGCAACCTGCCGTGGGGGTTGGTTCCTCTGCCGCCTGACAGTTATGTTATTAACCTAGCACCCTGAACCTACCTTAATTTGATCATGAAGGCTTTCAAAAGCAATAGGACTTGAGTTAGCTTGGTGGGACTATCTTTAGCTTGGGCTGGAGGTCATGGGTGCGTCTTGCAACTTGACCGCAAGTGTCGGTTCAGTCGCTTATCTTGCCCTCTCTGTTAACCCGGCTGCCACTTAGCAACTGCAGAACAAGTCTTGGTTGTGAGCAAAGGGGGAATTAGAAGAACCAATCAAACTTGGGGAAAGAGTTCTGGGATGTTGGGAAGCAGAGAAAAGTTTGCAGTTTCTTCTGTGGTCAACGTCTTAGCTTCATTTTTCCAGACACTTTTTTTTACAGTACCTGTGTGTGTGTGTGTGTGTGTGTGTGTGTGTGTGTGTGTGTGTGTAATAATTTACCTTTTCTTTTCTTTTTAGATTCTATTCTTGCTGCTTGTAATAAGCATTTTTTCTACAGTTTATGCCTGGACTAATATTCCATCTGGATTTCCCTGGATTGACCAGCCAAATTGGTCTCTAGTAATGTGAATCTAAGACCACAGAAGTTTGCCTCCTGGAATTTCACTTTGGGTTGGCTGTTGGTCTTCTTCTAAAGGACTGTGTAGTTAGGACAGCCTTGCTAATGTAGTAAACTTTTGACTAGAGACATTCTGGGCTTTAGGTGCCCCAACACAGCATTTAGCAGCTGTTAATTTGTAGTTAATCTTAACCTTGCCTATTGTTCTGCGTAGAGTTAAGTTTAAAAGTTCCAGCTTCATGTTCTGTTTTGTTTTCCATGTAAACAACATTTGCCCAAGATTGTCGTGCATAATGTGGTGTTGATTTTCCAAATATTATGATGATCATGTCTTTCATGACCTGTTGATGCATTTGCTGGACTCCTGCTGGTATATATTTTAAAAAAATAAATTCCAAACAGATTTTAGCCTCTTGCAATAACACCCCAATCTTGCACATTTGGGCAAGTTAAGAACCACATTATCTTGCCCCCACCATATGAGAGCCAGTGTGGGCTTGGTGGTTAGAGTCCTGGACCAAGACCTAGGAGACCAGGGTTTAAATTCCTGCTTGGCCACAAAGTTCACCTTGGGCACAGTCACAGTCTCTCAGCTTGGCCTACCTCACAGGGTTGTTGTGTGGGTAAGATGGGGAGCAGAGAACTGTGTATATATCACCTTGAGCTTCTTGGAAGAAAGGCAGGATATAAATGTAATAATACATAAATCTGCAGTGACAGTGGGGCCTTTCTCGTCGTGGCCCCAAAGCTGTAGAACTCCTCCCCAAGGGAAGTCCACCTTACTCCTTCCTTATTGGCTGTTAGATGCCAGGCAGCTCTCCTCTCAAGGGCTTTTGCCTTGCCCTGATCCATCACCTTCCCCTCCACCAACGTTTCTATTGCCCTGTGTTTCTAAAGGCAGAAGGGAGCCTATTCATCAAGGAGTTCAGTAACTGTGGGGCCACCCCTGCGAAGGACCTGTCCTTCTCACCAACCACATTTTCAGTCGAGATCAGCCAGAAAGCAAAACTGGGACATATTCAGAGGGGGAAAGCCAGGCCCCATGGGCTAGTGCAGGAGGTGGGGAGGCCTTCGGCCCAAATGTGCCCTTTCAGGCTTCCCTATCCAGCCCCTAGGACTCTCCCCAGACGCCCTAGATCACACCTCTCACTGTCACCATCCTCAGGTGCTTTTGTCTGGCCGGAATGTAACCTTGAACTCTGCAGACACCTCTTGGTTGCTTGGATGGACCAACGGGGTGTGTGCATGTCTGTACACACCTCCAATGTTGGTATAGCTGGCATGTAGCTGCAGCACTTTATAGTACCGTTGTTTGCTCTGCCCACTCATTGCCTCTGCCCCAAGGTCCCTTTTTTGTTTTTCTTCACTTTATTTTCCTTTTCTTTCTCTCCCCCACCCCTTTTCTCATTGTATCAACAAAGCATCAATTAAAAAATTGTGCAAAATATTAAAATGTGCTGCTTGTGCATTGGAGCTTCTGTGTGTACAAAGAAATTCCTGAATTGAGAGGCAAATGGAACCATGGCAGGATCCAGATTAGAAACACAGTGGGGGCAAATGTTTAAAGCTCCCCTCCCCTCTAAACCAGCTTCCTGATATGGATCAGCGGCACCAGGCTGACAGGCAAACCAATGCCAGAAGTGTACTGGAAGAAGCGAAGATCACCAGTGTCGAAGCAATAATTCTTCAACATCAACTTCATTGGACTGGTCATGTTGTGCGGATGCTTGATTATTATCTTCCAAAGCAACTACTCTATTCCGAACTTAAAAATGGAAAGTGTAATGCTGGTGGTCGACAGAAGACTCTGTCTCTCTCTCTCTCTCTCTCTCTCCCTCTCTCTCTCTCTCTCTCTCGAAAAAGTAGTATAAACACTGACAATTGGGAACACTGGCCTGCAAGCGCTCCAATTGGAGAACAGCCTTTACCAAAGGTGTCATGGGCTTTGAAGACACTCGAACTCAGGACGGAAGGGAGAAATGAGCTAAGAGGAAGGCACGCTTGGCAAACCCTCATCGTGATCAACTCCCGCCCAGAAACCTATGTCCCCACTGTGAAAGGATGTGTGGATCCAGAATTGGCCTCCACAGTCACTTACGGACTCACTGTTAAAACTGTGTTTATGGAAGACAATCTTACTCAGCTATGAGTGATTGCCAAAGAAGAAAACCAGGCTGACTACTTACAAAAAAAAAAAAACACCACAAAAACAACCCTTGTACTTATGGTCACATCTTGTGACTAACATAACACGTGACTAACATAACGTATACTTTGAAATCCACCAGATTCGTGCAGGATGTCTCTGTGGACAATGCTTTATTCCCGGGGACAATCGCTATCAAACAGAGAGATGTGGCTCTGGTTATACAACTCTGCAAGCTTCTCCTCCAACTCCCCCAGAGTGAGAGTCTGCACTGCGTTTTCGTCATTCCGGGCAATTATGGCCCAAGATCTCAGGTGATTGTTGTCTATGACACAACAGGCTGCAGACCATACATGGCTGGGCTTGTTGACCCTCCCTTTGGCGATGAAGCTTTCCCCTGGCACTGCGCCCACCACGGCAAAGGTTTCCTTGCATCCTTCGGTCTTCCTTGCCATCGTCGATTGCTCGTAGTTGTTCCAGGCCCCGCCGTTCAGCTTGATGTATTGCGGCACAATGTTGGTCAGCGTGAAAGTGGAAGACTTGGCATCCCGGTCGGGCTGGTGGCCATTGGGGTTCAGGTGACCCCTGTTGAAATCGGTCAGGTTCTTGTAATCTAGCAAAACAGCCTGGCTGCCTTTAAGCGCATCTTGCATGACCTCATCTTCCTGCAGGAGAGACCCTTCCGTTTCCATTTCGGGAGGCAGTGTTAAATCCAAGAGCTTTAGAAAAAAAGAGACAGGGGCGCAAGCAGGGTAGCTTAGATGAGAAGAGAAAGGGAGTAAATGAGAAGACAACCCGCACTGCCTTCAACCATCTCGCTAGGCTCTCCTCCGCACTTTCAGCAGTAGTAAGGTGTGCCTCCCCAGATCAGGGTTTCTTTGGAAGGAGCTAACCGGAACTTAGGCATTTTGCAATGTCTGAATTCCCTCCCAAATAGGCAGGCTGAATACCGGTAATAATAATAATAATAATAATAATAATAATAATAATAATAATAATAATAATAATTTATACCCTGCCCACCTAGCTGGGTTTCCCCAGTCACTCTGGGCACCTCCCAACAGAATATTAAAAGCACAATAAAACATCAGATATTAGGAACTTCCCTAAACAGGGCTGCCTTCAGATGTCTTCTAAAAGTCAGATAGTTGTTTATTTCCTTGACATCTGGTGAGAGGGAGTTCCACAGGGCGGGCGCCACTACTGAGAAGGCCCTCTGCCTGGTTCCCTGTAACCTCAATTCTCGCAGGGAGGGAACCGCCAGAAGGCCCTCAGCACTGGACCTCAGTGTCCGGGCTGAATGATGGGGGTGGAGACGCTCCTTCAAGTATACTGGGCCAAGGCTTTAAAGGTCAGCACCAACACTTTGAATTGTGCTCAGAAACATACTTGAACACAGGTGGAGACTCCGAGTTTAAAGCGGCGGCTCTTGTCTGCTGAGACCTCTTACCTGGGGTTCAATCCTCCATGTATTCGGCCTCTTTGCCTGCCCAGGGTTGTAGATGTACGCAGAGAACACCGGGATGCGATTGTCTCGGTCGTACAGAGTGGCGAAACGATACTGGTTATTGTACCGCTGGCAAATCCGAGCCGGGCGCGGGGGACCCAGCCCCATACTCGGAGGTGTTCCTCTGAAGAAAAATTGGGGGCAGGAGTCTTCAAAAGAGGTCACCACCTCGGCACTTCCTGGCAAGTTTAGCTGGCACACCGCGATGAGGAGAAAAATCGGCAACATCATGCAGGCTCCCCAAAACGAGCGGCTGTTTGGAGAGACGTTTGTTTAAATGCATAGTTTCATTAGCTGGAAACAACCCCTTACGAGTCTAACACACTAACTTAGGTTTGGGGAACACTTGGCACTCCAGATATTGCTGAACTACAACTCCCATTAGCACCAGCAAGCACAGCCAACGGCCAGGGGTGTCAGAAGTTGTCTTTCCCGACACCTGCTCTAACCACTAGCCCGCAATGGATCTCATTTCCTCCCACCTAGGGAGGGAAAGATCTGATAACTTCAAGTCTCTCCGTTTCTCCAATCTTAAATTCAGGTCCCCACATATTCTGCAGAAACTTTAGTGCTAATTTCTCCTAAATAAACACATTTTGAATACAGTGGTACCTCGGGTTAAGTACTTAATTCGTTCCGGAGGTCTGTTCTTAACCTGAAGCGTACTTAACCTGAAGCACCACTTTAGCTAATGGTACCTCCTGCTGCCGCCGTGCCACCAGAGCACAATTTCTGTTCTTAGCAGAGTTCTTAACCTGAAGCATTATTTCTGGGTTAGCGGAGTTCTTAACCTGAAGCGTACGTAACCCGAGGTACCACTGTACATTTCTTTAAGCGTGCATATCTTGCAAGCAGTTTCTTCTAATGTAACACATTTTGTGTTTTGTTATCTTCACTTGCGCGTTCAGTTTTTTTAACGCAAACTTTCCTTTCACATATGCAGTTTGGGGAACATTGCTTAGCTGGAGCACAGCATTGCAAAATCAGCAGAAATGTGATTTGTGAAGGAGAGCTGTGTTCTGGTTCCCATGGTGTTTCGGGAAGTGTGGTAGAACCAACCCCAAATGCAAAGTGAGTTGGATTTCTCCCCCACCCTAATCTCCCCTGCAACTCCCTCTGCTTAAATAGTCATGTGATTTATTTATTTTTTAAGAACAGGCAACTCCTCCTCCAGACCCAGGTCTAGCACTGCTATCACTCTTTCCAGAAACCATGCAAAATGCCTTATTTAAAGGATGATCTAATCATCCACCTAGCAACAGCAGCAAGGCTGGAATTCACCCAGTGCCGGAGAGCTCAATCTCACTTGATTCTAAAGGGATGCTGGAATAAGATAGGCCAGTTAGCATTTGCAGAAAGTTACGAAGCGCAAGAGACAACGTAGAAGGGTTAAATCTAAAAGATCATTTTCAGTTGTTTGGTTTCCATTGGTCAAACTCATTTTATAACAACAGGGAACAGTCCTTCATCCAGCTCTCCACTGTCCATTATGGACTGGTGTTAGACCTAGACATTTTTGGCCTTTAGCTTTAAATCTATAAATTAGCTTTGTTGGCCTTCTATATTGCTGCATCTGGATAGCTCAGTTGGTTAGAGTGTGGCGCTGATAAAACCAAGGTAACAGGTTTGATCCCCATACGGGACACCTGCTTATTCCTGGATCACAGGGAGTTGAACTATAAATAATCCTCATGGTCCCTTCCAACTCTACAACTCCATTACAGTCGTACCTTGGAAGTCAAATGGAACGCATTTGACTTCCAAGGTACGAGCTCACCCCATCGCGGGGATTCAAACCGCCGACCTTCTAATCGGCAAGCCATAGGGCTCTGTGGTTTAACCCGCGTCCCTTGGCAAGCCTACTCGGAGTTAAATACCATCTGTAAATCATTTTCAAGTAGTTCTCCTTTACCTTCTGGAAGGCTGACACTGTGTTGGTTGACTTGTTCTCCTCCAGGCAAGGCACAAGAATATAAGCAACGTGCAACCCTGAGATTGACTGCTTAAATATGGTTCCCAAAGGAAAACGATAGCACGCTATCTAGCCCCTGATTAACTTCCTCCAACCCTTGTTTGAATACAGTTTCCAATCTATGTGGGTGCCGAAATTAGAATGTGTTTTTTCTTCTTCTTCTTATGCAGGGATTTCTCAAGGTTAGGAAAGATCCTTTTCCTGTAAAGGAGTTATCAAACTGCTTGTGGGATAAAACTCCCTGGTCAGCGTCTGTCACCGATTTTGTGAGAAAGTGCCCAGATGACTTGGCAACTGGTGACCAAATATTTATCGCCAAACTCGATTCTTCTCAAGTCTTCCACCTTATCTTGACCCTGAACCGGTAGGGTCACAAGCACAATCAGATAATTGTCATGGTCAGCTACAAAAAGGGTAAGGATCCTGAATGTTTCCTTACTAGTCAGGGCTTTCAGGCAGAGCACAGTGTGCTAGGAATGGATGTGGGGGGGGGGGACTCATTCTAACAACTTTGCATAGCAGCACAACCCATTACCAGGAAAAGACAAAATTATTCTCAGCGCTGTATTTTTCCACGAAAGCAAACCAAAGAATCGTAGAACCGTAGACTGCCCTAAACAAAGCTGTCTTCAGGTATTTTCTGAATGTCATGTAGTTGTTTTTCTCTTTGTCTCTGATGGGAGGGCATTCCACAGGGCAGGTGCCACTACCGAGAAGGCCCTCTGCCTGGTTCCCTGTAGCTTTGCTTCTCGCAGTGAGGGAACCGCCAGAAGGCCCTCGGCGCTGGACCGCAGTGTCCGGGCTGAACAGTGGGGGTGGAGACGCTCCTTCAGGTATACAGGACCGAGGCCGTCTATTCCAACCCCCTGCAGTGCAGGAATCTCAGCTAAAGCATCCATGACAGATGGCCACCCAACCTCTGCTGAAAAACCTCCGAGGAGGGAGACGGTTCCTCTGTCGAACAGCTCTTACTGTCAGAAGGTTCTTCCTGATGTTTAGTCGGAATCTCCTTTCTTGTAACTTGAAGCATTCCAGAGCAGGAGAAAACAAGCTTGCTCCATCTTCCACGTGACAGCCCTCGAGATATTTGAAGATGGCCATCATATCTCCTCTCAGTCTCCTTTTTTACCCAGGCTAAACATACCCAGCTCCTTCAACCGTTCCTCATAAGGCTTGGTTTCCATCTTGGTTGCTGTCCTCTGCACATGTTCCAACTTGTCAATATCCTTATTAAATTGTGGTGCCCAGAACTGGACACAGTATTCCAGGTGTAGTCCGAGCAAGGCAGAATAGAGTGGGACTATTACTTCCATCGATCGGGACACTTCTCTTCTGTTGATGCAGCCCACAAATCCTCAAGAGCTTTTTTAAAATACAGCCTTTGTAGCTGCGGCTGCTCATTCGCGTGGCTTCGCCACCATGAACACACACGTCACTGGCAGGACTGCCAACTGATAAAAAAAAAACACAAGCAGGTGGTGCTTTTCATTGAATCAGGGAAAGCATCATTCTCCCCTGATGGAGTCTATATATCAGTTTGGTTTCCAGAAGAATCAAGCAGGAGTCAGACTCAGAAGTGGACAATAGTTGACAACCTTAATCATAGGAAAATACAAAGCTACCTTATATGATGATGATGAAAATTATTATTATTAATAATAATAATTTTAAAAAATTATACCCCACCTATCTGGCTGCGTTTCCCCAGCCACTCTGGGCAGCTCCCAACCGAATATTAAAAACACAATACAGCATCAAACATTAAAAACTTCCATAAACAGGGCTGCCCTCAGATGTCTTTTAAAAGTAAGATACCGGTAGTTGCTTATTTCCTTGACATCTGCTGGGAGGGCATTCCACAGGGCAGGTGCCACTACCGAGAAGGCCCTCTGCCTGGTTCCCTGTAACCTCACTTCTTGCAGTGAGGGAACCACCAGAAGGCCCTCAGCGCTGGATCTCAGTGTCCGGGCTGAATGGTGGGAGTGGAGACGCTCCTTCAGGTATACAGGACCGAGGCCGTTTAGGGCTTTAAAGGTCAGCACCAACACTTTGAATTGTGCTCGGAAACGTACTGGGAGCCAATGTAGATCTCTCAGGACCGGTGTTATGTGGTCTCGGCGGCCGCTTCCAGTCACCAGTCTGGGTGCCGCATTCTGGATTAATTGCAGTTTCCGGGTCACCTTCAAAGATAGCCCCACGTAGAGCACATTGCAGTAGTCCAAGCGGGAGATAACTACAGTAGGCACCACTCTGGTGAGACAGTCTGCGGGCAGGTAGGGTCTCAGCCTGCGTACCAGATGGAGCTGGTAAACAGCTGCCCTGGACACAGAATTGACCTGCGCCTCCATGGACAGCTGTGAGTCCAGAATGACTCCCAGGCTGCGCACCTGGTCCTTCAGGGGCACAGTTACCCCATTCAGGACCAGGGAGTCCTCCACACCAGCCTGCCCCCTGTCCCCCAATAACAGTACTTCTGTCTTGTCAGGATTCAACCTCAATCTGTTGGCTGCCATCCATCCCAGTACGTTTCAAAGTGTTGGTGCTGACCTTTAAAGCCCTAAACGACCTCGGTCCTGTATACCTGAAGGAGCGTCTCCACCCTCTAGATCAGCAATGGGACGTGGGTGGCACTGTGGTCTAAACCACTGAGCCTAGGGCTTGCTGATCAGAAGGTCAGTGGTTCGAATCCCCGCAACGGGGTGAGCTTCCGTTGTTCGGTCCCTGCTGCTGACAACCTAGCAGTTTGAAAGCACGCCAAACTGCAAGTAGATATATAGGTACCGCTCTGGCGGGAAGGTTAACAGCGTTTCCGTGCGCTGCTCTGGTTCGCCAGAAGCGGCTTAGTCATGCTGGCCACATGACCCGGAAGCTGTCTGTGGACAAACGCCGGCTCCCTTGGCCTATAGAGCGAGATGAGCGCCGCAACCCAAGTGTCATTCGCAACTGGACTTAACTGTCAGGGCTCCATTTACCCTTTACCCTTAGATCAGCAATAAATGCTCTGTGCCTGGACGGACCGAGAATTTGCCTGGCACAGTAAAATGTTACAAAACAAAAATGATTTCTCGGTTTCCTTTCCCACACTTGATGAACCAGTTGTGGTTTTTTTGTAGGCAAAGGTCATTTGCCTATAGTGAAAAGCATGCCAAGCAAAACTGCAGGAACTCTGGCTAATCTGAGTCAAAGGCTGTCGGCCTGCTAGTGACTTCTCAAAAACCCAAGGCTCAAAGTTTCCCACTCAGGTTCAGAATAGTTTCCCCTTTTCAGTTTCCTCAACGGGGTCATTTGTGGTGATCTATGCCAGGCAGAGTTCGAATGTTAAAAATGAACTCTGTAACCAGAGCCTATGCGTTTATTTATACAACAATCTTTATTAGGGTCCAGAGACCCAACAATTCATTACAAAACAGTACACAATTTCGACAGCCTGCCTTCAGGTTACGCAAGCATTTTGTTCAGACTTAGGAATAGGGATCATTGGTTCTTGCATTCCACTGCCAGAGGCGTAGGAAGCCTCTTGGGCACCCGGGGCGGCGTTGCCATGCGGAGGCACCCCCTGGGGGCAGGGCATCCTGACGCATGCATCGTGATGTCACGACGCATGCGTCAGGATGGACTGCGCATGCCCGGAAATCCCGGAATTTCCGGGCATGCGCAGTGCATCCCGCCCAGCGCTGCAGCTCCCGCAGCGACCCGCCGAGTGAGCGCCGGCTCCTGGGGCTGCCCCGTCCGTGCTGCTTTAAAGGCACTCACTTTAGGCTCCCAGCTCGGGCTTGCGTCGCCGATCGTAGGGGTGGGGCCAGCCCCGAGAGTGTCACCCCCCCAGGGGAAAGCAGGCGGGGCGCCGGCTGGCTGAGAGAGGGGGCCGGCCCCACCCCCGCGATCAGGCAACGCAAGCCGAGCCCAAAACCTTGCTCTGTGTGCAACGGCGGCTGGCTTGCTTTATCGGTCGCTCTCTCAGCCAGCCGGCGCCCCGCCCGCTTTCCCCTGGGGGGGGTAACACTCGCTTGCGTCGTCGATTGCAGGGGTGGGGCCCCTAGAGTGTCACCCCCCCAGGGCGGAACCCGGGGCAGCCTGCCCCCCCGCCTCCTTCCTCGGCCCCTGGCCACTGCTAATGTTCTGTCATTTGTCTGGTCTTCCAGTAGGAACCTGACATAGTAAGCCTCTGATTTTCCCGGGAAAGGTACTAGCAATGGTAATATCAGTTCAGCCCTGGCTTGCTCGGATTTCACACAGTGCAGCAAAATATGTTTTATAGAGTCAATGTCTTGGGTACACGAGCATAGTCTGTCCTGGTATGGAACTCCTCTCAATCTGCCACCCAACACTGCAGAAGGAAAGACGTTAAGTCTGGCTTTTGTAAATAGCCTTCGGTAATTTGGAACTGTCGGATTTTTAATATAAGATGTTAACTTAAAGGCATGCCCATATTGTACTCCTACTGCCAGCGGACTGCAGACTGCGTGTGATCGATATCGCAAGTCACTGTGTGTTATATCCCAGAGTCTTTGCTTTAAAGTCTTTAGGGCACCTTCATAACCCAGGCAATAGAGTTGGGTGGGTGACAGACCAATAGAGGTGGCTTTATTTATTAGAGCAATAGAAGTATCTTTATTTCAAAGAATCATAGAATCATAGAGTTGGAAGAGACCACAAGGGCCATCCAGTCCAACCCCCTGCCAAGCAGGAAACACCATCAGAGCATTCCTGACAGGTGGCTGTCAAGCCTCTGCTTAAAGACCTCCAAAGAAGGAGACTCCACCACACTCCTTGGCAGCAAATTCCACTGTCGAACAGCTCTTACTGTCAGGAAGTTCTTCCTAATGTTTAGGTGGAATCTTCTTTCTTGTAGTTTGAATCCATTGCTCCGTGTCCTCTTCTCAGGAGCAGCAGAAAACAACCTTTCTCCCTCCTCTATATGACATCCTTTTATATATTTGAACATGGCTATCATATCACCCCTTAACCTTCTCTTCTCCAGGCTAAACATACCCAGCTCCCTAAGCCATTCCTCATAAGGCATCGTTTCCAGGCCTTTGACCATTTTGGTTGCCCTCCTCTGGGCACGTTCCAGCTTGTCAGTATCCTTCTTGAACTGTGGTGCCCAGAACTGGACACAGTATTCCATGTGAGGTCTGATCAGAGCGGAATACAGTGGTACTATTACTTCCCTTGGTCTAGATGCTATACTCCTATTGATGCAGCCCAGAATTGCATTGGCTTTTTTAGCTGCTGCATCACACTGTTGACTCATGTCAAGTTTGTGGTCTACCAAGACTCCTAGATCCTTTTCACTTGTACTGCTCTCAAGCCAGGTATCACCCATCCTGTATTTGTGCCTTTCATATTTTTTGCCCAAGTGTAGTACTTTACATTTCTCCCTGTTATTTATAGAGGTGGCTTTATTTATTAGAGCAGGGGTGTTGAACCAGGCTTGTGTGATGAGCATGCTGCTTTTTGGAAGTGAGTTGTGAGGAACTTAACACCCACAAGGAGGGACACCTCAACGCCTTCCACATGCGCCGCGTCAGGAAGATTTTGGGCATCACATGGCAGGACAGGGTCTCAAACAAAGACGTGCTCTCCCAAGCCCACATTCCCAGCACGTTCCTGTCTCAGCTCAGTCATGTCCGCAGAATGGAAGAAGGCAGGATCCCCAAGGATGTGCTCTATGGGAAGCTGGCTTCAGGCACCAGACCCATGGCCAGACCAACGCTGCGTTGCAAAGAAGTCTGGAAATGTGACATGGAGGCTGGCAATATCAACCCCGCCGTGTGGGATGACCGCAGTGCCTAGTGACAGATCATGCACCCACAGCAGTGACCAGAGGAGGAATGACCGCTGGGAGGAACGCAGAGAGAAGAAACGCCCTGGTGCATCTGCAACAGCACAGCCGGACCCCTTTGTCTGCCCCAGCTGCAATAAAACATGTCTCTCCTGTATCAGTCTCTACAGCCATAGCAGGTGGTGCAGCCTTCCAATAGCCTGTCTTCTCTCCCAAAGGTGCATTGCTCCATTGTCTCCCGAGACAGACGGATGCCAACAACAGGTGGTGAATCTGTACTGCTGAACTACAAGTCCCATCTCTCCTGACCATTGGTCTAAAGAAGCTTGTCTTGATTGGGGGGGGGGAGTCCAGTAACACCTGGAAGGCCACAAGTTCCCCTCGCTTGCACTAGAGGGATATGGGGCACAATTAGGCAAAGCATTAAATGTGTTTTGCAGTGGGTTGGACTGGAGACCTTGGGGGTCTCTTCCAACTCTATAATTCCACAATTCTAATGTGCAGTCGTTTTCAAATGACAATTGCAACAGCAGAAGCGGGGAGGCGGGCAATAAGGGATCAGAGCCAGCAGGGAGGGAGAATTTGTCCCTTTCCTCACTTGCAATCACGAGGGAAATGCCTTTTCAGAAGCTGGGGTTTGCATGGGGAAAAATGTCCCCCAGTGGGCACCAGTGCAAATACCAGCTTCAATAGAAGGGGTTTTCCTGAAGACCACAGCGGGGGGGGGGGTCAACTTCCCTCTCCACAGCTGCTGGGATCCTGGTAATTATACCGGTAACACATGCAAACACATCACTTAGTGATATTTGCAATTCATAAAAACAAGAACTGCATGCTAAATGCATCAACATCTCATCGAGTTTGGCTCGAAGTTGCAAAGCAGTAAGCGCGTAGACTCTGTTTGCAAAGGTTATTTTTAACACTCAAACTACCCTGGTCTAGGTCACTGTGCTCCATCCCCCGGAAGTGGTTGGTTGCCAATTTCTGGGCTTACCTTTGTAGTTAAAGCCCTAAGTGACTTAGCCCCAAAGACTGCCTCTCCCTGCTTACCCTCGGGTGTTCAGATCAGCACAGACCCTCCAAGTGTCCCTATTTTCCATGGAAGTTCCTGATTTAGAGAAGCCAACCCGGTTTCTGATTTGATCCCGGAATGTCCCGCTTTTCCTAAGGATGTCCCTATTTTCATTGGAGAAATGTTGGGGGGTATGGAGTTATCTGACCCCCCTGAGCCGTCTGAAGGCAATCCTGTATAGGGAAGTTTAAAAAACAACGTTTAATGTTTTATTATGTTTTCATGTATGTTGGAGGCTGCCCAGAGTGGCTGGGGCAGCTATTTATACCCACCCCCAGTAAGATGTGTTGGGTATAAATAGTAAAATTATCATAATGGAATGGGACGTCTCTATTTTCATCACAGAAATGTTGGAGGGTATGAGAGGAGTCCTACTTTGTAGTTCCACCACCCACAGATGTTGTGGGGGGGTAGGTGGCCTGGGAGAGGGTCTTCTCTATGGTGGCCCCTAAGTAGTGGCATTCCCTCCCCACAGAGCTGCACCGACACATTCACTGTGCAGCCTTCGGCAAATATTGAAGACGCACCAAAATGCCCTGGCTTTTGACACATGAAACTTATCGTTACTTGCCTCCCCAGTCGACTCCAAGGGTTCCAACCCAGAGTGGGGTTTCCTTTGAATGAAGGTCAGCGGAGACCGGGGTGTCTGGTCTGCGCATGCGCAGAGCACGATTTGGCGCTTATGCGCATGCGCTGAAACCCAGAAGTAACTCTTTCCAGTACTTCCGGGTTCGGCGCGGTGCGCGACCCGAAAACACACAACCTGAAGCGGCCATAACCTGAGGTATGACTGTATAGACACAACCTGAGCACGGGATGCAGGGGCTCACAGCGCTACCACCCCAACAAATCTTGCTTCTCCGTTTGTCGCAGCTCTAGATCCAGCACGGAGCAAGGAACATCACTGTCTCCAGCTTCCAGCTCTGGCACCCACAACAACTCAGGCTATTGTTCTTCCGCGAAGGATCCTCCAGCCAGTGGAAGGAGGGCTGGGGAAATGTCTGCCCTCACTTTCCCCCAGAGCACCATCTCTTAGTTGTGGCTATTACAAACTAGCTTATTCGAAACAAAATAAAAAAATTCCTTCCAGTAGCACCTTAGAGACCAACTAAGTTTGTTCTTGGTATGAGCTTTCGTGTGCATGCACACTCCTTCAGATACCTAGCTTATTGTTTGAGGTGCTGGTGAGGTCACTTCCGTGGCCAGCTAAGGCCATTGTCTTCCCAAGAAAACTTGTCCGACCAGTTCCTCTTCTCCTAGATCAGAGGTTTACAGCCTTTTTGAGTCCATGGCTCCCTTGAGTCAACAGCGTGATGCAGCAGCTAAAAAAGCCAATGCAATTCTGGGCTGCATCAATAGGAGTATAGCATCTAAATCAAGGGAAGTAATAGTACCACTGTATTCCGCTCTGGTCAGACCCCACCTGGAATACTGCGTCCAGTTCTGGGCACCACAGTTCAAGAAGGATACTGACAAGCTGGAACGTGTCTAGAGGAGGGCAACCAAAATGGTCAAAGGCTTGGAAACGATGCCTTATGAGGAACGGCTTAGGGAGCTGGGTATGTTTAGCCTGGAGAAGAGAAGGTTAAGGGGTGATATGATAGCCATGTTCAAATATATAAAAGGATGTCATATAGAGGAGGGAGAAAGGTTGTTTTCTGCTGCTCCTGAGAAGAGGACATGGAGCAATGGATTCAAACTACAAGAAAGAAGATTCCACCTAAACATTAGGAAGAACTTCCTGACAGTAAGAGCTGTTTGACAGTGGAATTTGCTGCCAAGGAGTGTGGTGGAGTCTCCTTCTTTGGAGGTCTTTAAGCCGAGGCTTGACAGCCACCTGTCAGGAATGCTTTGATGGTGTTTCCTGCTTGGCAGGGGGTTGGACTGGATGGCCCTTGGGGTCTCTTCCAACTCTAGGATTCTATGATCATCTGCCTTTTTTCTGCACCACCCCTGTGGGGCTCAGGAGCCCAGTTACCTCGCCCCTTGCCTGCAGAGGGAGGGAGGGAAGAGAGAGAAGGAAGGAAGGAAGGAAGGAAGGAAGGAAGGAAGGAAGGAGAGGGGGGAAGCATATCCCTCCCTCCCTCCCTCCTTGTGCTCTTCAGCGCTGCTTTCGGGATGTCCGTTCCTTTCCCCCCCACCCCTCCGCGCCCACCAGGACAGCGCGAAAGGGGGCGGGCGCGGAGGGGTGGTGCGCTGCTCTGGTTCACCAGAAGCGGCTTAGTCATGCTGGCCACATGACCCGGAAGTGTACGCCGGCTCCCTCGGCCAATAAAACGAGATAAGCGCCGCAACCCCAGAGTTGGTCACGACTGGACCTAATGGTCAGGGGTCCCTTTACCTTTACCTTAGTCCCAGGGCAGTTGGGAGAGGGGATGCCTGGAACGGTCTCTATCCAGCTAATCAATGTGATTCAGCAGGATTCTGCAGTTGCTGACATATTCATCTTTTTTGAAAATAATTTTTATGTGTTTTTACAAACAAAAAGTTAAAACAATACCAAATACACAATCATCTATTTAGGTTTCTCTGAATCTCCCGACTTCCCATCTCCCTTCCGTGGGTCCAACTGTCAACATCATCAACTGGATGTTATTTCATAATCCATGTATTGTACCTCTCCATATTATCCATAGTATTTGTTACATTACAAGTGTTATTAAAATCCTGCGAACGTTTTTATCTGCTTACAGTGGTCTCCTAAGTAAGTTGTAAGTATTTTGGCGCTCTCCAACAGCTTAATTTGCCATATTCCTAATTCAATCAGAAGTCTGAAACACTAATAAAAGGGGCAAAACTTATGTATCCCTGAACTCAAATGTTTGTATGTTCCTGGACCCCAGGCAGGATTGGGAGGACTCTTGCTCAATCACTCCATATTAATGTTTCTAATAGGCTAATTTAGGGAAGGGGGTGACTTTTTGTTGTTGATACACAACTGGGAATCAAAACCCCTTGCTGACTTACTGGGAATACAGTAGACCCTCGGCTTACGTTACCTTCAGGTAACATAAACTTCGGGTTGCGAAAGTGGCAAACCCGGAAGTATATTTCTGGGTTTCGCTGCTCGCGCTTGCGCAGAGGCGCTCTACGCTCATGCGCAGAAGTGCTTTTTCGCGCCACGTGCGTGCGCAGAAGCAGCATCTCCGGTTGCGGAGACTTCGGGATACGGCCAGACCTCCGGAACGTATCCCATTCGCAACCGGACGTACCACTGTAATCCGGTAGATCAGATGAGGCTAACCTGTGTCCTTCAGGAGGTTTTGGAATACTTACAACTACAGTCAACTCGCATTTTGTGCGCATTTAATTTTCGCGATCGATCGCATACTTGCCAGCCGGTCAGCTGACATCGCACAAATTAAATGCATGCAAAGTGGAGCGCTTAAAGCCTTTCTGTGCCGGGTTTTCCTGGAAAAGACTTTTAAGCTCCCAGACTTGCTTACTGGGCTCTGGGACCGTCTCAGGCGGGCCCTGAAATGTTGAGATACAAGGGACCAAACAGCACCTTATCAATTTGACAGGGTCTGGTTTCCGTTCCTAACCTTCGTAAACACTTCTCTTAAGAGTTGCAACGCAATGTTATGCTGGGCGGGGGGACATGCTCACCGAGATCCCTGGGCATTATACCCCCCACTTCAAGTACCAGCCTATTTATCAACTCTTTCTATTGCTAGTCATCGTTTTGCTTTTATTAAAGCACGGTTTAATGTATTCCCCTCAAACGTCCTTTTTCATAGATTTTCTAGGGGCCAAGTTTCGGTCTTATGTGCCTGTGATAACCGTTCGATTGAATCTCTTCATCACATAGTGTTTGTCTGCCCCTTGTATTCTGCCGCCCGAAAGACTCTATTACTTCCATTAACTCAAAAATTACCGGGGTATTGGAAGAGTCTTACCTTGCTCTTCTGTTGCAAGATTCAGACTCGATTATAACCCTACATATGGCAAAATTTCTGACATCAGTTCTGACACTTAAGAAATGCAATGGATTGTTATATACAGCTTGAAATTTTAATTTCATTTTTATCATATTTTATTCAATTGATCTATTTTACTGTTAGCAATTGTAAACCAGACTGTGCTGTTTCTGTTTTTGGTTGTTATGTCTATGGGCTTAAAGCCAAAATAAAATGAGTTGAGTTGACTTCTCTTAAGAGTTCATGGCCTCCAGCTACCCACACGGGGTTTTGGAGGGTCGTATCAGACAGTTGGTTTTACTTAATTCTTTATCTGATTTTAAGGCTTATCGCTTCTTTCAAACCATGTGCCATATCAAGGACATGATATCTGTAACTTCTTCCTTTTAAAATTGTGCAATTTGCACCATTTAAAAAAACGACAATGCCTGTTGGGAAAAGGGGCTCTGTAGCCCTGTCCTATCACAATGGCTCCTACTGCCAGACACCAGACAGATCCACAACATGTATTTAAGCCCCATTCAATGCACATTTAAAACACAGTGTCCATTTATTTATTTATTTTCTTAAGATGTATACACGGCTTGATTGTGAAAACAACAACAACCTCAAAGCAGTTTACAAATAGAAGAAAATCAAGAAAACATGTCTTTCCCTCACAGAGCTACCATTCCCAGCATCCTTAACAAACTATAGTTCCCAAGAATCTTTGAGGGAAAGTCATGCGCGTTAAATGTATGGTGTGGATCTAGGCCTGGCGTGTCTGTGGATCGGTGGCTCAATAAGGGCGGTTGCATATCTGCCATGTTAAGTATCCATTTTGGTCTTTAATTGGATTTTTATTGCTTCTTTTATTTCTAAAGAAAGATGGTCTTTTATTGCATTATACAATTCGAATGCCACAGAATTCCAATTCAGTATTTGTTGCTACACCAGGCAGAAAAATCCACCGAAACCCTCCACAGAATCGATCACAGGAGGTGGTGCACACACACCATTTGAATGGCAATGGATGCCCATCAACTTGGGGGGTGTGCACTTCAAATATTTTATTGGGGGGGCAGGTCTGAAGCTGGCTGCTATGCTAACCAGTGCGACGCCTGCTTTGGGAATCAACGCCAGGTTTCTGCAAAACCATTTGGTGCATAACGCTGGGAGGGGAAGAAAGGGTTAACACCTTCACTCTAGCCCCTTCAGAGCACTAGGGAAACCCCATACGCTTGAGCGTCCATGAGCTTCTGCAAGCCTTTCGGAAGGGTTGTTCCAAACAGATGAACGGGGGGGGGGAGAGTGTGCATGCAAGAGTATTTTTAGGTGGAGACGCTGCTAGGGAAATCCAGTGTAAGCTTGACAGATACCAAGGGTAGTACTTAAAAAGAGTTTGTGGTGATGTGTGCAACCAGGGCACGAGGTTTGTGCTGGGGTGTTCTGCAGAGGCGATCGGGAAGAGCTCTCCCCTCTTGTCGTTCTTGAGTTGGTACGATCCATTGCTTCTCTCTCCTTATCTGTTCTGCAAGCTGAGCCGAGTCCTCAGATGTGCGCAGCGCGTTAGCGGGCGAGGAGGGTGGTGGGAAGAGTTAGGGCTTGCCTTGCAAAGCCTTTTGCTGGCCTGGAACGTTTCTATTTTAAATTAGAAGAATTGCTTAGGAAAGTTTATTTTCCATTTCTACCGGTAGTTGAGGTTTAGGGTAGTGGAGGGGGAAACTACATATCAGCTTTGCACAGGACCAGAGGGCAGGCTTACTTTCCTGGCCCTTAAAAGTTAAATATAACGTATATGGCTTATTTAAAAAGAGAGAACTATGCCAAAATAATCACTGCACAAAAACGA
The DNA here is from genome assembly GCA_034641385.1 of Darevskia mixta. Taxonomy (NCBI): domain Eukaryota; kingdom Metazoa; phylum Chordata; class Lepidosauria; order Squamata; family Lacertidae; genus Darevskia; species Darevskia mixta. The sequence continues at coordinate 459,783 of JAWWNH010000012.1, read as the reverse complement.
CACAATCCATTTATTTATTTTTTTACAAAAAGTCAGCGGCATTAAAAAAAAACCTCAGCTGTGGTTTTCTTAAGTACCATGCAAAAGCTTTATTTTATTTTTTTAAGTGATTTGTTTATTTTACACTTAACTACTGGCACTTCCAAAAAAAAGGGGATGTGTGTTTGTAGAAAGGTCATTTTTACAGAATTGCTGTCACTATAAACCATTAAATAATTTGGAGTTCTTGTTGCAGATTATATCAAGAAAAAAGCACACCAAGAACTCTGGCCAGCATGAATTTCAATAGGAATAGATCCTACTCGCAAGTCAAAAAACAAAAGTGTGTTCTGATAAGAATCACAAACTTAAGAGATTGCAAACTTAAGGAAGAAATGCAGTTTCAAACTCATAATGTGTGTAATACAATGCTTCGTTACAGTGCAGAGATACAGGAGTTTTTGAAGAACGAGTACATATTAATTCATATTCAGAAAGGCCGTTTTATGTATAAAGCCGGTTAATATAAACCACCCAGTACATGTAAATTTTACATCAAAAGGGAATTGGTTGTCTGCATTGTAGTGAGAAATGCTATTGTAAAGGGTTGTGTTTAAATTAAAAAGGACAATTAAACTAAAAGCTTGGAGATTGCTGCCTTTCTTTTTTTCAAAAAGGGGTCAGTTGCTGTTTGCTTCAGAAACATAAGTAGTTTGTTTGCAGTTATGAACAATGGTTAAATGGAACTGCAATTCCTTCCTCGGAAAACCCCCCAATGAATTAAGGTAATTGCCCAATGAAGCTGCAAAATAGTTCCAGCTGCAGGGCTGCCTAGTTTTTAGGTGCATTTCAGAAGTACGAAGTCCCTGAACATTGGGGAGTGGTCCACTCAAACACTTCTGTTTAGTCAGTAGGTTTCTCAAAGCTATTCTAGATTCTGCCTGAATAGACGCATTTCTGATGCAAAAAGCTAATGTATTCAATGTGTTAAAAACTTTTAGTCACTTGCCGATTTTAATTGAGTGTTTTAAATGGCTTTCACTGTTAATTGCCACCCTAGCAATTAAAGACCCCAAAGTATTTTGCTTTGACAAATTAAAATATTGGTATGAAAATTTATCCTAGGTATCATTCTGGGTGTATATTTTTGCTTTGTTTTATTTGGCATCTGCTATTATACTTGAATTTTTATTACAAACGTGGGAGAGAAGTAAATAAATTGGGTCCAGGTGTGGCCTCCCTTGGGAGAGCATTCCACAAGCAGAACTTGGATTTCATATGTTCCTAAGTTGGATAAATTTGCATATACATACAAATGGCACATACTTGTTTTTGAAAGTTATTACAATTTGACATGCAACAGTTATATAAAATGAAAGAATAAAACTCCATATGCTTTAATAATTACTATTTTATTTTTATGGGGTTCCATCAAAAAATAAATAAATGAGAGGGGGGGGGGTTAGACTGAGTCCATCCCAAAGGCCAGGCGGAACAGCTCTGTCTTGCAGGCCCTGCGGAAAGATGTCAGATCCCGCAGGGCCCTGATCTGTGGTCGGGCGTTCCACCAGGCCAGGGCCAGAGCTGAAAAAAAGTAAGTGCATCTAGCAGTAGTAGCTAGGCATCTAGGTCCTATCCATGCTTACTCAGATTTGAGTCCAATTAAATCCATGGTGATTTAGCACAGAATCTTAACTTTATCCTACATGTGTTAACTGGAGAGGAAGATTCCACTATATTGAGTCGGGCTTACTCCCGAGTAACCGTGCATGCTGTTGCACAGCGGAGTCCAAATCCTTGCATATATAGCTGTGACGAAGAGCGCTGGTTTAAAACTAATGGGTGCCTAATTGCATGATCGGATTGTTAATTGCTCAGTACACAAGTGTGTCTACTGTATTTTGCACAGCGTCAGGAGAAGAAAGGGTTAAGGGCTCCACGTAGCCCTTCTGGAGTTCTGGGGAAAAGCCCATATAAAGTCCGTTATTTGCATAAAATCCCTGAAGGGTTTGTTCCAAACAGAAATCACTATTGGGGGGGGGGAGGCATTTATAGCTGAAACTCCAGTTTAGGAAAATAAAGACGCTGCAGACTCGACAGATATTTTAAAACACCGTATTTGTGGGGGAAGTGATATTTCAGGACAGGACAGGGGCTTGGGGAGCAGCAATGTTTCCAAACGGTTTTTGAGAAGAGCTCTTCAACTCTCCTCTTGCCCTTCCAGAGTTGGTACGATCCGCTTCTGTTTTAACTGCTGTTGCGCAGCGCCATTTGTCTTTGGGGAAGATTTGCAGTTGAGGGAGGATCGTTTTTGTGGGTTGGTAGGTTTTGCTTTCTGTTTAACTTTGTGGACCTTACGCAGTTTCGTGTAAAATCTAAAAAAAGAGGAAGCTTTTGGGGCCGCCCCCAGCCCAGTTCTTACTGAGGGTTTCTCCCCCCCTCCTTTTTAAGAAAAGCAGCATGCAAAACGATTAAATGACATTATTGGTGAAAACAATTAAAAATAATTAAAATACCTAGCTAAGATAACAAAGTGGAAGTCTCTTCTCAGCTGCTGTTAATCTGCATTAAGCTGTTCCAGGACCTTGGGGTGATCAGGTCTCTTAGGAATTCCTATACTGGACATAATTTTGATAAACTAAGAAAAGTTAACCAAAATAAGTTTCAACACCAAGAAAGGCTAGGCAGAACAGCAAGAAGTGTTTATATGGCAGATTTACAGTTTTTAAAACTTAATTCACAGGTCTTTCTGGATGAATTTGGTTAATAGAAATACAAAATAGAAATAGCATTATTCAGACCAGGTTTTTTTTAAAAAATTGTGTTAGGTCTTTGTTTCCACCTCAAGAAGCAGGTGTAGGACAGGAAAATTCTGCCTCTGATTTTCTTTTATCAAGTGTAGTTAACCTTTTTACAGACCTACCACCCATGGTAAAATTGGTAGTGTTTTTTTTAAAAAAAGGTCAAGTACAACTAAGAAGGCTTTGTTGCAAGGTTTATATTTCTTAACTGCCACTACTTTTTGTGAAATTAGCAGTTCGATCACAATTGTATATGTATTATCATTAAGACCAGAAATGTTACTCAGTTTTGCTAATGTGGCAACTGAATAAAGAAATAATTATATTGTACTTTAATTCCCTTCTTTACTGTTTTTGTTTTCAAAATTTTAAGAGTGCAATTTGAAGTTGTCAAGGCTAGTAGAGTGAATTTGCTGATCATGATTTTGTTTATCTTTATGCATGGGTCATAAGAGTTCTTGACAGGAGTGCCTACCCCAGCACAAAACGTAACCAAAATTCTCTTCTGCAAGTAATTAACTTGATTTCTTTTTTTTAAACCATTATTTTCTCAAAACAAATAACCATTATCATTACTAAACATACAGTTCCCCCTCCCTGTTGACTTCCCTCAACTATCATTTCTGGTTTATTACATCAGATGATAAATTCTGCTGTTTATATATAATATTATGTTGTCACATTATTGTACTTCATGTTCTCTTAACTTAATTATAAAGTGTTTGGTGTGCACAGTAGAGTAAAACCCAAATTAATCTAAAATTGAAATGGGCACACGCTTAGGGCTTTGAGAAGTTAACTGTTACACAAGCTATCTATGCTTTGCAGTTTTCTTGCAGCTAAAGCACGTAATGAAGTATTGACTACATATGGGTAAAAGTCCTTAAAAGAATCTTGATCAGTAGGTTGAGCTAGATGAAATGTGGCTTGGGATTTTTTGTGTGCTTTGCTGTCCTTTGAAGAACATTGCAGTTCATAGTGGTTTACATTCTCCATTCCATACCAGTTTCAAAACAAAATTTTGTACCTGTTACTTACTGCCCCCAAATGGCAGAAGATTTAATCAGTCGGGGGGGAAAGGCCTACAGATTTTTCATGCCCTCTTGTGTGGAAAAAGAATGATAAAACTGAGAATTTTTGAATGATGTCAAAAATTTAAATCTGTTCGTTAACAAACCTATTTGTTAATTTTCTGTCTTAACTTGGTGGGGTAGAATCTACAAGTCCTGCCTTTTAATTGCATACTGGTATTTTTAGATTTTTTATTGGATGTTCTTAGCTGGTTTTAATCTCAGCTGCACTGGGTCCCTCAGAAACCAACTTAACAAGAATCCAAAATCTGTTACAGAAATGTAGTCTGCCACAATAATTTTAGGCTCACTTAAGGGCCAAAAGTATTTTGCTTTGACAAATAAAAATAAAATATTGGTATGAAAATTTATCCTAGGTATCATTCTGGGTATGTGTATTTTTGCTTTGTTTTATTTGGCATCTGCTATTATAATTGAATTTTTATTACAAACATGGGGGAGAAATAAATATAATGGGTCGAGGTGTGGCCTCCCTTGGGAGAGCATTCCACAAGCAGAATAACGCCACTTTGATTTCTTATTTTCCTAAGTTGGATAAATTTGCATATAATAATAATAATTTATTATTTGTATCCCGCCCATCTGGCCGGGTCTCCCCAGCCACTCTGGGCGGCTTCCAACAAATATAAAGATACATTAAAATATCACAGATTAAAAACCTCCCTGAACAGGGCTGCCTTCAGGTGTTTTCTAAAGGTCATATGGTTTATTGCTTTAACCTCTGATGGGAGGGCATTCCACAGGGCGGGTGCCACCACCGAGAAGGCCCTCTGCCTGGTTCCCTGTAGCTTCGCTTCTCGCAGCGAGGGAACCGCCAGAAGGCCCTCGGTGCTGGATCTCAGTGTCCGGGCTGAACGGTGGGGGTGGAGACGCTCCTTCAGGTATACAGGACCGAGGCCATTTAGGGCTTTCAAGGTCAGCACCAACACTTTGAATTGTGCTCGGAAACGTACTGGGAGCCAATGTAGATCTCTCAGGACCGGTGTTATGTGGTCCCGGCGGCCACTCCCAGTCACCAGTCTAGCTGCCGCATTCTGGATTAATTGCAGTTTCTGGGTCACCTTCAAAGGTAGCCCCACGTAGAGCGCATTGCAGTAGTCCAAACGGGAGATAACTAGAGCATGCACCACTCTGACAAGACAGTCTGCGGGCAGGTAGGGTCTAAGCCTGCGCACCAGATGGAGCTGGTAGACAGCCGCCCTGGACACAGAGTTAACCTGCGCCTCCATGGACAGCTGTGAGTCCAAAATGACTCCCAGGCTGCGCACCTGGTCCTTCAGGGGCACAGTTACCCCCTTCAGGACCAGGGAGTCCCCCACCCCCGCCCACCCCCTGTCCCCCAAAAACAGTACTTCTGTCTTGTCAGGATTCAACCTCAATCTGTTAGCTGCCATCCATCCTCCAACCGCCTCCAGGCACTCACACAGGACCTTCATTGCCTTCACTTGTTCTGATTTGAAAGAGAGGTAGAGTTGGGTATCATCCGCATACTGATGAACACCCAGCCCAAACCCCCTGATGATCTCTCCCAGCGGCTTCATATAGATATTAAAAAGCATGGGGGAGAGGACGGAGCCCTGAGGCACCCCACAAGTGAGAGCCCAGGGGTCTGAACACTCATCCCCCACATATTCTTGTTTTTAAAATGGCATATTCTTGTTTTTAAAATTTTATTTACTACATTTCGACATGCAACAGTTACATAAAATGAAAGAATAAAACTGCCTATGCTTTAGTAATTACTGTGGTGTCCTTACTACAGTGCCTGGTGACGTACGTAATTCGACATACAGATAAACCTTGTCTTCGATAAAAAAGTCTTTTTTTCTTTTTATTAACAGTCAAGAACAAGGTAAAAACAAAAATCAGATAAAGACCAGTATTAAGTGTGAAAGACAAGTATTAAGTGAGGAAGACACCTCTGTCAGCAACTGCCACCAACTGCCATCCGTTGCAACATTCTTTCTGGCCAGTAGGTGGAGCTGCACCGACCAACACAACACATACAATCTATAAACTTTACATGTGCCGAAGGCACAACAATTACTATTACTTTATTTTTATGCCACCCACCCGGCTGGGTTGCCCCAGCCATTCTGGGCAGCTCGCAACAAAACACTAAAAAATGAATAATGCACCCATTCTTTATTATGGTTCAAAGACGTTTAGAACAGTTTCAAAAGCAAAATAAAGGAAAAAAACAGAAGTAACCATGTTCTAGATAATACACAGCGACCGCTTAATTCTTACTGCCTCTCACGAGAAATTCTGCCACAGTCCGAATAATACCCATCTGCCTTAGCCTCAAGGACAAACTTGAGGTTGGTTTCATAAATCCCAGGTAAATTTGCCAATAAGGGTTTTATTTGTTGGTTCCTGGCTTGTTTATACAGCCCATAGCGCGTGGGCGTAGCCAGGATCTGCGGTTTAGGAAATACATTGGTCTTTCCATTGGTAAGCAGCTGGCAATAATTGGGGACTGACAAATTAAGGTAATGGTGGTGATTTTTAATCATACCCATACTGAATTCTGGATGCGAATGGTCCGTAGGTGATTGAGAGTGGAGGTCACGGTAAGCGATACCCCATAGCCTCTGCCTCAGGGATTTAAGGGGTGATGCCATAACCCAAATGAGAGAAAAAGGATGGTGAAGTTCTATTTCATATTTCTGAACAGAGAGACAGGCAGAAATGGGGGGGGGGTGTCCCCGTAGTCGGAGGGAAAATGGAAAAAGAGTGAAGGAGGGTGGTTTCAGTTCCATGTTAGGACCTGAAACCCAATTGAAAAGGAAGGATCCCAATGGTCTACATCCTTGGGAGTTGTTCAGTGACTCCCCGCTCCATCTCCTTGCCCAGGAATGTAATATTGGAGACTAATCTGCCCTAATGGCCAGGTCCAAATAGGGTTATTTAAATCAGTTTGATTATGGCTTCTTGCATGGTCTGGTCTTTTAAAACATTTAAAATGTAAAACCATTTTCGACGTTTGATGTAGCAGCAGCAGCAATGTCCCAAGGCCTCGCTGGAGCCTCTTAAAGCTGGTGGTGAGTGTGGGCCCTGCCCCCTAGGCCCGATGGAATTGGTTTGCAGGAGGGAGCGGCCTTCCCCAACACTCATAATGGCAGCAGCAGTTCAGTGACTACCCACACCACCCCCTTGCCCTGGAATATGGAATATTGGAGACTAATCGGCCATAATGGCGAGGTCCAAATAATGGGTTTTTTTAAAGAAGCGGTTTGATTATGGCTTCTTGCAGGGGTTCTGTGAGGACCCTCTCAACAGAGGGAAGCGTTCCCCACCCCACAGAGCCCATTGCCCAGTCCTGCCCGGCTCGCTTTTATGAGCCGGGATGGGCAAGGATCCAGGAGACAGGTTTCACTCGTCCAAGCAGCCTGTCCACATCCTCAAGATGTAACAGGTTGAAATTTATCCCATACAACTTGACTAGACGGCTCTGGCACTCTCCCACCCCGGCCCCCCACGGCGGAGTCTACTTCTTTCCGAATCTTTGCAAAACCGTTACAGGAGATCTTGGGAGTCTTTATTGGACCACAATGGCGAAGATGGTTCTGTTAGACTACGAACCTCCTGAGAGGGTCTCCTGTCCTCTGCTGATGCAGTAGGTGATGAACGAGGTCCTCTTTACCATATGTTAAACGTCTTTTATCTTTCGATTTTCTCCAAATTTAAGATAATACAAAGGAACCGGGGGAGGGAAGTCGAGGGATTTGAGTAATCCCAAAACGTGGATTTAATAAAAGATTTCAAACTGTATTCACATATTTTGTTCTTACATTTTTTTATTTACTTTTAATGTGAAGATTTTGTTTAATTGTCAAATATATTAATAATCAACAAAACATTTTGGGATAACAATGAATATATTACAAAAAATGATGTTAATAGTTAAAATAAGAATAAGGGCATGTCACGGTCCAGGCTGTTAGCAAACAAAGTCCCAGCAAGGCATGTCAGGACCCGGGGCAAGATGGCAGGAACAAGAGTCCGAAGAGCAGGGGTCCAAGGGTCAAGCAGCAAGAGGTACGAAGTCACAGTCCAAGGGTCGAGGAACCAGAAGCACGTAGTCACAGTCCAAGGGTCAAGAAGCCAGAAACACAAAGTCACGGTCCAGAAGCAAGGAGACACACAGCAAGGCAGGGAAGGCGTTGCTGTGGCAAAGGGCTGAGGGGAAATGCTGGTCTTATATTCCCTGCTGGCTCTTGACACCAGGTGCAGCGAGTTACCACTCAGCCTCACCAGGTTCAGTAAATTATCAAGCAGCCTCACCTGTGTGGCCGCGCCCTGGCTCTCCAGAACAAGCCGAAGCTCTGCTGGTCCCAGGGCCTGGCTCTTCCACGCACTCCTGACAGTACTCCCCCCCCCCATAGGAAAACGGGGTTCCACCCCCGGTCATGGCCCGGGCTTGTCTGGGAACCTCCGATGAAAAGCCCGAATCTTGGCAGGCGCGTGCACAAAGTCAGCCGGTTCCCATGATCGTTCCTCCGGCCTGTACCCCACCCAGTCAATTAGGTATTGGAGCTTGCCACAGAACCGTCTCGAATCCAGGACCTGGGCAACCTGGAATTCCTCATGGCCATCCACCTGGACTGGCGGTGGTGGCGGGGCGATGCGACCTGGAAAATGGTCCGCATGGCACGGTTTCAGCTGGGACACATGGAACACGGGGTGGATCTTCAGCGAGGGGGGAAGCTCCAACTTGTAGGCAACCGGATTGAGCTGCTGCAGGATGGGGAATGGTCCCTGGTACTTGTAGTCCAGCTTTGCCGAGGGACGTCCCGTGCGGTGGTGTTCTAAGGACAGCCACACCTTGCCCCGACCTGGAACCTGCTGGCGCCTTCGATCCGCTTGCACCTTATAATCTGCCTTGGCTCTCTCCAGGTGTCGTGCCAGATCAGCTTGTGTCTCCTGGATGTGGGAGACTCGATCATTGGCGGAAGGCACGAGAGATGCCGCTGGTGTGCAGGGGTGGTTACATGGGTGGTATTCCACGCACTCCTGACAGGGCATGGCCCCCACATCCTGCTCAACTTGCCCCATAGCTATCCAAGGGGGCGGTGAGCATGCGAAAGCAAACCACCATGCTGCACAGGTGCATCTTGACTGCCTGAATGCAGTGCTCGGACATGTGCTTTGCTGCATGTGCAGCAACCTTTCTGTGCAGACATGTTCGTCCCTGCCTTGCAGATCCTGACAATCCTCCCTTGTCCCAACCATATTCCTTCGTCAGCGACATTTTCGAGCACATCGCTGCCGAGTCTTTCCGCCTGGCCCATTACAACAAGTGATCCACTATCACTTCCCGGGAGATCCGGACCGCTGTGCGCCTGTTGCTCAAAGAAAAAAGAGCCAATACTGCTCTGCCGTGACAATTCCCTGAAACTGGATATGAGTGATTCGAAAGTAATAAACTTAAACTAAACACAACTCCAAAATATAAGAAGAATCTCCTAAACGAACTCGCTCAGATAAGAGCGTTAATTTGCAAAAGAGCCTCTGAACTAAAGTTAACGCTCTTATATAAATAAAACGCCTGTTGCTGCCTGGGGAATCTGCCAAGTGCACAGTGTCTGAGGGCACCAAGGCTGTCACTAGAACACCAGCTCCAAGTCAACTTGGAAAAGAACCACTCCACTTATTTTGTTTTGTTTTATTTTAATGGGATGGCATCTAATTTCATTGTACTTGTTATAATGACAATAAAGAAAGAAATTTCTTTCAGCTTTGGGGAAACGTTTGTTCCAAGTAGATTCAACTTCCCGCTTTCTTTCTGCTTTCTCCTCAGCCTTTTCCACACACCGGGGGGGGGGGTCCCTTGCGCTGGGCAGTTTCAACGGGTCAGGCACTTGTTAGTACTGAGTTGGAAGTGGCCATTTAATACTCACAGGAAGTACTGATACCCCCAAACTAAAAACAGCATGGTCTTGAATGGGAAAAGTTGCCGGGAGGCCCCGAAGCACCTGTTTCAACGGCACATTTCTCAAGGTGAACCCAGAAAGGCAGGGTCTGTAGGGTGGCTGCTAAAAAAAAACTTGCACAACTTTGATTTCCCCCAAAATGCTGCGCAACTTTGGCATATTATGCTGCTGCCACAATTGTTTGGTTTTGTGGATTGTTTGTCTTCCTGCCAGTGTGGTGTAGTGGTTAAGAGCGGTAGACTCCTAATCTGGAATAGAAGACCAGGAATAGAAGACTCAGAGGTGCCTCTGAGCATATTCCACACCTAAGGATTTGTTTTCAGTAGCAGAACTGAGCTCGGATGAGCGCTTCTGCACTGAGGTCTTTGTCCTTTCAGCAGCCTAATACAACCTTCTCCCCCACCTGCCCAGTGGAAAGAGGATCCTGTAAGCCTAGCCCACCTCGTCGGCAAGTTGCCGGTTCTCCTGCAGGCACTTGTTAGTGAGCCGCTGCTGCTTTGCCCTCTCCTTGGTCTCAGCTCCTCCTCGAGGCTCTGCACGACCTTCTTGAGAATGTGTTTTTAATGTTGTGCACCACCCTGGGATCTTTTGATAAAGGGCAGTATATAAATGGAATTAATCATCAGCTCTTCAAGGAAAGAGTAGCTGCACTCTCAAGTCTCCTGCTGCATTGCATTTCCAGACTGATAGTGTAAACTGTCTGGTCTTGTCTCCTTAAAAGACATGCCAGAACTGTAATAAAAGCTCCCCTCGCTGGGTGTGGTTCCCTCTACAGATGAATGGGAAGCTTAGCTTTGCCTGTCTGGCAAGTGCTGATCTGCTGTTCATAAATAAATACAACTGTCACAGTTCTCCTGACTCCTGCTGCTTCCTGGTAATAGGGCAGACCTGTTGCACCATTTCCTTGCACACTGAGTCTCCTTCTCAAACCCAGAGATGCTGCAGAGTTTGCTTCACTGCCACTTAAATACTTGCCCTTGTTTGGATTTTTGGGCCGAGGCAGATAGACTTAATTTGCTCTCTGTAAGCTGTCTTGAACATTTTCATAGGGAAGCAACAGATCAATGTGGTAGATTTAAGGGTTGTATTTTGATGTTGGGAAAGGTTGAGGGCACAAGGAGAAGGGGACGACAAAGGACGAGATGGTTGGACAGTGTTCTCGAAGCTACTAACATGAGTTTGGCCAAACTGCGAGAGGCAGTGAAGGATAGGCGTGCCTGGCGTGCTCTGGTCCATGGGGTCACGAAGAGTCGGACACGACTGAACGACTGAACAACAACAACAACAAATTTTAAATCAGTAGGGATCAGTCAGATCAGAACAATGCTTTGAGGAGGAAAACTGACTCCAAAGAAGCATTTACATGCCTGTGATCACAAATAACTCCCAAAGATGGGAGCTGCAGTCTTGTATCTATCCCTCTCTACAAAAACCCCAACACCTTCCACTCTCTCTGGTACCTGGGAGAGAACCCAGTAGTTCCAAGTAGCACTTCAAACACCCATTTCCTGGTGCCACAGATGTCCTGGTTCCTAAATGCCGGAACGGCAAATTCAGAAGGCCGCATTGATTTCTCCTGCAGAGGTCAGCTGCCTGATAAGGAGTTAGATGGAGTTCTAAAATGGCGGCGCGCATAGACGCAGCGGCTCGGTGCTCTCCCTTATTTTTTTAGCTGTTCGTATGGCTTTTATTGTTGTTACTCGTGTTGAGTACATTTTTGGTTGGGGGAACAAATGTTTAAATGAAAAATTAATACCGTAGATATGTCATTTAAATGGAAAATAAATAGATATGTAGCCTTAAAGGGGCATGGCAGTTATCAAGATCTAAGATGGTGACGCGCAAGAGTCACAGTCTGCGGAAACTCTTAAAGGTCGGGTTACAGTGTGAACAAGCTGAAAGAGATGATTATTTTTCGCCCAAACAACATTACTGTGGGAGCAGCCAGGGCACCAGGCTCCCCATGGATTAATATCCCCTTAGGGAGGAGGAGAGAAAAGGCAGTTCATTCTTTCTAACCAACACAGAGGTGAATGATCACTTTGGCCCTCAAAGACATTTCCCCACAAATAAGGGCGAAGTTTAGTCAGGGCCCACACCAAAGCAAGACATTCTATTTCCACAACCGTGTAATTTTTTTCGCGGGGGAGGAGTTTTTTGCTCCCGTATACCACTGGGCGCCACTCTCCGGCTTCATCCTGTTGAATCAAAACACACCCCAGTCCTGTTTGACTGGCATCGGTCTGGACTACAAAGGGACGCCTTGGGTTTGGAGCCAGCATCACATTTGAGCTTACCAGCGCTTGCTTTAGCATTCTAAAGGCCTGCTGTACATCAGCAGGTTATATACCATCCTTTAATTCTTTTTTTTAAATCTCACAAGCAAGCAAAGAAAATTTCAATTAATATAACACAGTATAATAAACACTTAATATTAAAACAGGTGTTAAAATCAGTAAGATCCAATAAAGCCATAAATTAAAACTACTGTACTTCAGAAAAAATACTGAAACTATCACACGGGCTAGTTATTTTGTTTTTTCTTTTTGTGCCTGGCTCTCAAAACCAGGATATTGCAACATGACTTGCCCTCTGGGCTGCCTTCCTTGGCGGCCTCGCTCTTGGGCGGGCTCTGGTGGCCTTCTGAACAGCTGCAGCTGGTGGTGTCAGGAGCCAGGGAGGGGGGCACTGCAGATGACATGCAGCAGGTGGTGCCAGCTGCTGGCCCTTCCTCCTCTACACCAACGGACGCTGTGGAGCTAGGAGCCAGGGAGGGGGGCACTGCAGAAGAGTTGCAGGAGGTGGTGTCAGCTGCCAGCTCCTCCTCCTGTGCACTTCCCTGGCTGCATGTGGAGGCGATGGCCACCATGGAATCATTTGAGTGAGTCCGCAAGATCCTGGAGTCCGCGTAGTCATGGTGCCCACTATCTTGCCTCGCCGGAAGTCCTGCTTTTAGAATGTTGGAACCATTATCACTTGTGCTGCAAAATATATTCTTCACGCCTGTCCCCCACAGTAATAATGTGTGCCTGAGCATTTAACCAAGGTGATCTGTGCTGTGGTCCTTCAGAAAATGTTCACAGGCCAAGCAACTATTGGGGTGTCGGATAATGCTATGGAGACAGGAACCAGGGAGGGGGACACTGCTCTTTTTTCTAACCATAACTTAACCCTTGCATCTCCTGTGAACATACAGGCCCTGTCTGTTGTTCCTCTCCACTAAATTTACTGCTCTCCTCCCCCCCTCTTGGGGAATGCCTCCTCCCTCTGGGAAACTGGATACTTTTAACTCTAACTCTTCCCTGACGGGCGTACCCAGGATCAAAACTAGGGAGGGGGGGCAAGCAGGGCTGGTGCTAGGTTTTTTTGCGCCCTAGGCGAGATCACCTTCTGGCGCCCCCCCAGTGGCGTAGCAAGGTAAAATGGTACCCGGGTGCGAAAATTCTTTTTTGTCACCCCTCCCCCACACACATTGAAATTATTAAAAGAAGGAAAAATACGGTGATTCCTGGACCATCTGCGGGTCGGATTTAGAAGATGATTGGGCCAGATCTGGCCCCGGGCCTTAGTTTGCCTACCCATGCTTTAAACCCAAGGCCAATCCAGCAACAGGAAAGTCAAAGCAACAGGAGGTAAACAAAGCGATCTTCTTTGCTGCTATTCCTGCATCGCAGTGGGGTTGGACTATATGACCGCACTGGGTCCCTTCCAACTCTATGCTGCTATGATTCTAAGGCAGGGAACGGCTCTGAAAGTCAGTATGCGCTACTGAGTGGCCATACATTTACAGCACCATCCAAAAGAATCCTGGGAACTATAGCTTACAATCTGCAATCCCCAGCACACCCTTAGCAAACTACAGTTCCCAGGATTCTTTGGGAAAAGCAATTACTTGTTGCTGGAAACCACAGGAGTCCAGAGAGCCATTGTGCTTGTGATCTGCTTCGGGACTTTCCACTGTGGGAACAGGATGCTGGACTAGATGGGTTTCATCCAGGCCATTTTATGTTCTTAAGCTGTCTTCTTAAGCTGCCGCTGGGGATGAATTTATGACAAAGTTTGGACTAGAAACTTGGGTTATTGACTAGAATCGGTACTCCGGAATCTTGGGATATCAAATAAGGACTAGAATCTTGCATACTCCTCATCGCATTTCTTTTTTGATCTGATTTGCATCTTATGCCCTTTTTAAGTGGTTTTTTGGGGGGGGCTATTGGGTTTTTGTTTGTATTTTTATTATGTATTTTGTGGTTTTATATCAGGGGTAGGCAACCTAAGGTCCATGGGCTGGATGCGGCCCAATCGCCTTCTCAATCAGGCCCATGGACCATCAGTGTGTTTTTACATGAGTAGAATGTATCCTTTTGTTTAAAACGCATCTCTGGGTTATTTGTGGGGCATAGGAATTCGTTCATATATATATATTTAATATAGTCCAGCCCACCACATGGTCTGAGGGACGGTGGACTGGCCCAAGGATGAAAAAGGTTGCTGACCCCTGTTTTATATACAGTGGAACCTTGACTAACGAATTTAATGTGTTCCGAATGGGCATTCGTTAGTAGAAAAATTTGTTAATCGAAACGCGATTTCCCATAGGAATGCATTAAAAACGGATTAATGCGCTCCTATGGGAAGAGAAATCAGGGACCACTTACCTTTTTGATGTGGACGGCCAGGCTCCCGCAGCTCTCCTTTCCTTGCAGGCGGCTCTGGGGGGTGCTCGCCACCCCCGCAGCCGCCTTGGCGCGCAAAAAAAGGCGAAAAAGCGGCCGCCTGCCAAATAAAAAAGTGCCAACCCCCCCCCCCCCGAAAAAAGCGGCTGCGGAGCCGCCTGCCTCCAGCCATGGCGGGCGGGAGGGAAACCACCGCCACGGCGAGGGGAAAAAGCAAAAACCGTCCGAAAAGCGGCAAAAACGGGGGGGGGGGGACAGAAAACAGCTCCGCTGGCCGCCACGGCCAAAAATCAAACCCCGCGCCAAAAAACAAACCGCCACCATGACGAGGAAGGAGGAGAAGAAGCGACCTCCAGCTGCTCCGGGCTCCGCTCCAACCAAAATGGCTGCTGGAGCGAAGTCCCGCCTTCTCTCCCCTTCCATGTGACCTGTACCAAAACAAAACAAAACCTCAGCTTCCGATTCGGAAGTCGAAGAAATTCGTAATCCCGCGGCCGCCTTGATCGTTCGTAAATTGAAAAATACGTTAGGTGAGTTATTCGTAAATCGAGGTACCACTGTATTGATTTTATGAACCGCCCTGAGACCCCGGGGTATAAGGCAGTATATAAATTCTAATAATAATAATAATAATAATAATAATAATCAGCACCAATCTGTTTGGGGCTTGGTGGCCCCAGTACCGAACAGCATCATCTCTGAACTGCTAAGAGATCATTCTTACGTCATAAATTCAAGCTCTATTGCACCTGCAGACATAGTAACTTAGGCATTGTAGTAGTAATAGTAGAAATAGCACTATTACTACTGCTAATAACAGTAATCATCACCACTATATCCTTTTCGCTTGTACTGCTCTCAAGCCAGGTGTCACCCATCCTGTATTTGTGCCTTTCATTTTTTTTGACCAAGTGTAGTACTTTACATTTCTCCCTGTTAAAATTCAGGGTAGAGCTTACTTACCCATAAAAGAGTTAAAATAAATAATATCAAGAACAGATCATCTGTGGGGACAAAAATCTCCATGGTTGTCAACGGCTGTTGGTCTTTACAGCGGGAGGGTGGAGACTCCTTTCGAGCCGCGCTCTTCTACCGCCACCTAGTGGCCAACCTGGATATTTATTTATTTATGTTGATGAAGCTCTAGAACTCCGCCTTCCCCAAGAAAGGGCTCCTGGCAGTTTCCGCCCTCCGGGGTCCCATTAGGGGGGGCAGTTGCCCCGTCCTGCCCCCCCCAGGTACGCCCATGTTCCCTGACATCCCTGACATGTCCTGAACTAAGGCCAGGACAATGACCGTTACACAGGCACCATACATACTGTTAGGGGTAGCTGAGGAGGGGTACCCCCCCTTCTTGCTGTCTTTCCCCTCCGCTTGCCGCAGAGACAGCGCCAGCCAGTGCGGGACCCTCTTTCGCCCGGGTCTCACCCCCCTTTTCTCTAGTTTCCCCTTTACCCCACAGGTTGTAATACAAGCACACACAAACCCTCGTGAAACTCAGTTTCAAGTGGTTATTAATACTATTTGGATATATTGTATCAATATATCCTGAGCATGTGCAGAGCCTTTAAACCTTTGGAAATTCATTTAAAATCACAGCCTCCATGGATTTTCTCCCTGTTTGTGCCCTTCTACTCCTGCTGGCCTTGCCCCCCAGGTCACCCCTGGTCTGCCATAATCCCCTAAGCAGAACATCACATACGCACACCCAAGGTGCTCCAGGAAATGCCACACCTGGACAATCCTCTCAAGCACCCATCATCAGGTTTCCAAGACGACAGACAGTCTCCTGGATGCTTCTCATTGTTCTTCCCCGGTTGCCACTCAAAATGTATATTTGACCCACCCAAGTGTCATTTACCTGTTCCTGTGACCCATCACCTGTATGCTAATCTTGTTTACCCATATGTTAATTTTCCTGTGCCCTCCTACTCTCCACCCCTTCTTGACGTTTTGCTGATGTATTAGTGATGTAGTTGTGATGTATGGTGAACTGTATTCTGGGTTGTAGCGGGAAGTTTTAAAAGTTTCGGTCGCCCTTTGTTCTGGGTCCAGTCTCATGGCTGTAACCTGTTGCGCAATAAACTCCTTTGCCTTTGCTCCAACTTCTGGCTGTTCTCCTTTGATCTCCGCTGCGAACCACGGGCTTCTCTCGTAGGGCTGGGTGCTGAGCAACCTCTAACCCAGGAATTTCCTCTAACAATACACAACAGCAAAGAGACTCAGAAAAGCAGTCCATAAAATTGTAGCAATAAGCAGATACCACATATATTGTTTCCTCTGACTATCCAGTATAGAAAACTGTAGAAACTTGAAATAATGCCAAAATTCAACGGCTAATGACTCCTCTGGAAGAGGGGAATCCAGGCCTTCCCCTGCCTCCATAATCCCTGAGGCATAGAGTCATGTACACCTCACCCCTCCCTAGGGAATGGGGAAAAGGTAACAATGGACCAGACAGATATCCTTGATGGAGTTTGCTGAAGTCAGGTGTTAACAAAGCTAATCTGCAGGAAAACCCGGAGGGCAAGGATGGTTGTAAATTGTTTTATTGGTGGTGGGTACTGGTGTTGGGAACTGACTGTGATAACGGAGATGAATGATGGACTCATGTTACCATGCAAGATCTCTTCCTTAGTGACACATTGGTGATATATCTGGAAATGTATTATGGGAAGGGGGGGGGAGGTCTTAAAAGTCGATCTCCGGTCGCGGCGGCTGTTAGGGGGACCAGGCAGGCAGTGCAGTTGGTGCTGGCTGCCCTCAGGAGCTCCGCGTAGTCATGGTGCCCACTATCTTGCCTCGCCGGAAGTCCTGCTTTTAGAATGTTGGAACCATTATCACTTGTGCTGCAAAATATATTCTTCACGCCTGTGCCCCACAGTAATAATGTGTGCCTGAGCATATAACCAAGGTGATCTGTGTTGTGGTCCTTCAGAAAATGTTCACAGGCCAAGCAACTATTTGCGTGTCCGATGCTGCTATGCAGACAGGAACCAGGGAGGGGGACACTGCATTCTAGAATAAGAAACTGCCATTTTCCCCCTCAGCTGCTATGTCTGTTTGTGACATCACAGGAGACCATACATAGGCAGGGCTGGGGAAACTAGGCCTCAAGGGGAGCATTTATTAATAAAGAAATGATGACTGAGGAGCCCCCCCCCCCCGGTGACACATGTGGCAGGTGGACTCCATGGCACCCTCAGAAACCCCTCCCATTTTTAAAAAAGTTTCCCCCAAATCTGTTAGTTTTTACAGTGCTCCAAGACCGTTTGTTTTGGCAGTTGAGGGATTGGTATTACTTATTTTGCCCTTTGTGAGAGAAAAATAAACTGGTTCCTTTGACTTGTCTCTGGATCCTTTTAAATAAAGTGACCTGGACAAAATGGGTGAATTAGGAAACCTTTTTATTATACACACTTGCAAGTGGGGTAACCCAGTATATATTGTACAGCCACGTAGTATAAAACTAGCGGATTTCTCCAGTCCTATGGTGAACCCTCCCTTTCCAGCTCTAATCCCAGGAACCTTATTCAGCATCATTTTAGCAACACCGTATACAAGGAAACGTGCCACTCTCAAAATGTTTCCTGTACTTTATATGTACTGCTTGCATTTAATTTATAAATAAACTGCACTCTCCAGTGCTTAGAAAACTTTACGTAATTTATCATTGTTTTAACACTGATAACATAATTTACATTCAAAATGAAATAGATTTTCTGTTTGTGTTTTATATAAACCTGGTTGAAATTTAAGGCGAACTACTACTAATAAACTTAGTAACCTTCCAATTGTGTTTCCAAGCAAATGGCAGATCTGCACCTATAGGAAATGTTTACAGTCATACCTTGGTAGTCGAACAGAATCCATTCTGGAAGTCTGTTTGACTTCCAGAATGTTCGGAAACCAAAGCGTGGCTTCCGATTGACTGCAACAGCCGCTGGAGCAGAAAATATTCATCAAAAGTCCGAAGGAAAAAAAACCAGATGAATCGGGCCAGCCTGCCCCTCCCAAACGGAGGAGAGGACGTCCTCCCAAGTCTGAATCTCAGGGCACCATAGCAAAAAATGCTGAAACAAGTAAACCGTTTGGTAGGGGGCGGGAAAGGGCAGCACCCAGCCAGGAAGGTCCAGGAAGTTTAGAGGCAAGCAATGCCAAAGCACCAAAACAAGCACCCTTTCAGATGACATTAATCTGCTGAAACTCTTGAGAGAGGCTAAAAGCATCTGTACTTATTTTCCCAGAGACTTTTTTTTTATTATGAAAAATCAATAATTAAGCAAATTGCTTAACACTTGATTCCAGTTTCTGCATATCTGGAGTTAAAAGTGTTTTACTCCATAAATTTTCATGCTGCATTTTTTAAAAGAAAGAGTGAGATCCTTACAGCAATGTTTTAAAAAATTCAGACCTAGAATCAGATATTGCCCACCCTTTTTGCAAGAAAAAAATAGAAGCTTACTGAATTAATTTTAATCCAAGACACAAGGAAAATACCTGAATTCTCATCTGTTTTCCTTTTGGAGACTCCTATGTATAATTCTTTCCAGCTAAATAAGATGTACAGATTTTGGTTCCTGCTATGAAAAGTCACATAGTGACAATTTTTATACATGTTGCTTTCTGACTTTTTATCTGAGTGGGAGACTAATCACTTGATTGATTTGCAAGTAGACATTTCATCTTTTTTTAATTTCCCTCTCCATTTTAGTTTAATATAATTTACAATAAATGTACATATAGTTGGTTGTTTTATAAAAACATCACTTTTAAGTGGGTTTGCTCTTGTGGTTCTGTTGGAATATTCTAAATTTAATGGAGTAAATGCAGCCCAGCATTTGATTTTATAATGTTTCTCACCAGATTTTTATTATTGATGTAAAATACCAATTTTTAAAAATAGTTGGACTTTTGGCAGCTTTGTAAGGAACGTTGGAAATGTTCAGGATTGCTCTCAATTTTAAGCATTGTGCTGATTGAAAGTAAGTCTGTTTTACGTTTTTGTCTTCCTGTCCAAGCTCATTTTTTAATGTTTAATTTTAGAAGACTTGCATCAATATTGATTTTTTTTCCTGGCATTGTTCAGCATACAGTGTACACTTTTAATGTACACATGATCATATTTAAGTTTGTTGCATAAAATAAATGCTTCTAGGTGTCAAAAAAAAAAAAAAAGAACACCCAAGCCATTTATTGGCCTATTAAATTATTATTCTAAGATGGCGATGCACATAGACGCCCAAACAACATTACTGTGGGAGCAGCCACGGGACCAGGCTCCCCATCGATTAATATCCCCTTAGGGAGGAGGAGAGAAAAGGCAGTTGTTTTCTTTTTTTCCCGGTGGTGGCTGGAATCTTTTCGAGATGCCAGAGCCTGCGAAGTCCGTTCCTGTGCCTAAGAAGGGGTCGAAGAAGGCCATCACCAAGACCCATAAGAAGGGTGACAAGAAACGCAAGAAGAGCAGGAAGGAGAGCTACTCCATCTATGTCTACAAAGTGCTCAAGCAGGTGCACCCGGACACGGGCATTTCGTCTAAGGCCATGAACATCATGAAGTCCTTCGTCAGTGACATTTTCGAGCACATCACAGCTGAGTCTTTCCGCCTGGCCCATTTATTGGCCTTGTACATTATTTTCTATGGAATCTTTATTTCGCTCCTAGTGCCTGCTCTGTGCCGTGGCCTTTGCTTACTTTGCCTGGTGCCGATGGGGGGCACTAGAGAGTTTAAAGGAGTTGTGGTGTCCGCAACAATATTTTTCCTTCCCGGGATGTGAATCACAGTGAACTGGTAGTCTTGCAACGCAAGACTTTACCTCAACAATTTCTGATTTGTGTTTTTCATTCTTTCTAACCAACACAAGAGGTGAATGATCAGTTTGGACCTCAAAGACATTTCCCCACAAATAAGGGCGAAGTTTAGTCAGGGCCCACACCAAAGCAAGACATTCTATTTCCTCAACCGTGTAATTTTTTTTGTGGGGGGAGGAGTTTTTTACTCCGGTATACCACTGGGCGCCACTCTCCGGCTTCATCCTGTTGAGTCAAAACACACCCCAGTCCTGTTTGACTGGAATCATTAGGATATTGATGTGGTGCCAGCTGCTGCCTCTTCCTCCTCTACACCTCCGACGGACGCTCAGGAGCCAGGGAGGGGGGCACTGCTGATGATGACCTGCATCTCTCTCAAAATCATTAGGATATTGATGTGGTGCCAGCTGCTGCCTCTTCCTCCTCTACACCTCCGACGGACGCTCAGGAGCCAGGGAGGGGGGCACTGCAGATGATGACCTGCAGCAGGTGGTGCCACCTGCTGGCTCTTCCTCCTCTACACTGACGGACGCTCTGGAGCCAGGAAGAGGGGCACTGCTGATGACCTGCATCTCTCAAAATCATTAGGATATTGATGTGCCAGCTGCTGGGGCAGCTGATGGGTCTGGGATGGGGGACTAGAGGGGCCCCTTTTGGAAGATCCATTCCAGCCCATCACGCTTCTTCCTCCCGGAGGATCTTTTCCGGTTCTTCGCAAGGAAGGCTGCCTCTTCTGCCGCCTCCGGGTTAGATGCGGGGATGGAGAAGGAGGAAGATGGACAGTTGGCCTGGTCAGGCTGTCTCCCACAACCTTTGAATGATCTCAGAGAGATCTGAAACCAGCAGCTTGTTTTGCCTTCTGAACTCCTCAGGAAGGATGAAAGAGGCTGATCCTGTGAACCTAGCAAGGAGATGTGTGGGGGATCCTGACTGAAGGAGAACCATCAGAAGTGGCACCTGAAAGACCCGAGGAGCAGAAGAAGCAACAACGGAAACTGCGGGTTCAAGTTGGAACCTACAGAAAAGAGGGGACCCAAATGCCGAAGGTGGGGAGGGAAGCCACTGCTCCTCAGGTTAATGGAAATCAAATTCACAGAGAGAAGTATGAATGTACTGTGTGTGGAAAGAGATTTCCTTATCGCTCAATGCTTACTTCACATCAAAGCGTGCACTCGGGTGAAAAACCGTATAAATGCTGGGAGTGTGGAAAGAGCTTCAGTCAGATTGGCTCCCCTTCCTTTGCATCAAAGAACTCCTACAGAAGCCAGCAAGGTAGCTGTGCTCTCTTCCAAGTTCAGGGTTTTGGGGAGGGGGATCCCTCCTAGTCAACCACACGAGAGATTCCATACAGGGGAGAAACCATATGAATGCTTGGAAGTGTGGAAAGAGCTTCAGTCAGAGTGGCTCTCTTACTTTGCATAAAGAACTCAAACAGGCGAGAAACTTCATAAATGCTTTGAGTGCGGAAAGAACTTCAGTGATAGTGGCTCCCTTAATATACATCACGCAACCCACACGGCACAAACCATATGAATGCTTGGAAGTGTGGAAAGAGCTTCCCTCAGAGGAGCATTCTCGCTAAACATGCAGGTGAAAAACCCTACAAATGTTTGGACTGTGGCGAGAGCTCTGGGTACAGTGACTCCCTCACGAAGCATCCAATAAGGTTTTTCCCCCTTGTGAGTTCTGAGTGAGGAGTGTGGAAAGCGCTTGATTTGGAGTACAAGAGCCAGTCTCTATTAATAGTTTGGTTGTTTTGTAACTTTTTTGTGTAATAAGGATCTGAAAATCCCCTACTGTTACCATCTGGCGCTGGCCTTTGCTTTCTTGCGTACTTGCTCACCCAGATGCTGTGCAAATAAAACAGTGTTTTTATCCTGGATTCATACAGATCTTCCACCTGCAATTGGTACCCATGTTGTTGAATCTTAATCCCTGTGTCAGCAAAGTTTGGATACTGCTGGCCGCCAGATCCTTTTCCTAAACAGTCTCCCAGTGTTAGATAGGCAGCTTGAAATGAGACCTAGTCTGTATGGTACCATCAACTCTCTTTATTTAACATTGGCAGGTTTCAACAGCAAATACAAGAACTTTTTTAAAAAAATAAACTTTATTTAGATTTATTTTTTAAAATACAAAGAATAAACAAAAAATACAGCAAATACAAAATCAACATAAGTTAAGAAAATCAGAATATTAAAATATAATGTTAAAA
The DNA here is from genome assembly GCA_034641385.1 of Darevskia mixta. Classification (NCBI taxonomy): domain Eukaryota; kingdom Metazoa; phylum Chordata; class Lepidosauria; order Squamata; family Lacertidae; genus Darevskia; species Darevskia mixta. The sequence goes on along the minus strand of JAWWNH010000012.1, from coordinate 437,271 downwards.
TGAAGAATGAAATCGCCAATTGAAATAATTAGAGATATAAATGAAACACAGAGGGATTGACAGGAGGAAGTCAAATTAAAATGTTAAGGTAAATAGGAAAGGAATATTTTAGAATTTTTAAGTGCAGTATTGTTTATTTTTGTCTTGTGTGTGTGTGAATGTTGTATGTGTTTATATGTAGAAAATCAATAAATATTATTTGAAGGGGGAAAAAATACAGCAAATACAACAAGAACTTACCTGTCAAACTCCGACCAAAACCCGGTCTAAAAGACTTCCCCGTTTGCACGCTTACTTCCCATTGGAACATTCACCCACCACACGCTCTCTGATTGGTTGGGTCACGCCAGGCAGCGGTCCCCGATTGGTGGCCGTGCGGCACAAGTGTGTTGAACCACATACATAACACCCAAGCCATTTATTGGCCTTTTACATTATTCTTCTAAGATGGCGGCGCACATAGACGCCCAAACAACATTACTGTGGGAGCAGCCACGGGACCAGGCTCCCCATCGATTAATATCCCCTTAGGGGAGGAGGCAAAGGTGGCGCAGAGACAAAAGGCAGTTGTTTTCTCTTTCAGCGGTGGCTGGAATCTTTTTGAGATGCCAGAGCCTGCGAAGTCCGTTCCTGTGCCTAAGAAGGGGTCGAAGAAGGCCATCACCAAGACCCATAAGAAGGGTGACAAGAAACGCAAGAAGAGCAGGAAGGAGAGCTACTCCATCTATGTCTACAAAGTGCTCAAGCAGGTACACGCGGACACGGGCATTTCATCTAAGGCCATGAACATCATGAAGTCCTTCGTCAGCGACATTTTCGAGCACATCACTGCTGAGTCTTTCCACCTGGCCCATTTATTGGCCTTGTACATTATTTTCCATGGAATCTCTATGGCGCTCCTAGTGCCTGCTCTGTGCCGTGGCCTTTGCTCACTTTGCCCGGTGCCAATGGGGGGCACTTGAGAGTTTAAAAGAAGTGCTCCTTCCTTATTCCAGTAGTTCAGTGCAGCCTTGAACGTGTTTGTCTTGGTTGTTATTCTTTAGCAGGGCTGTGAACTCCCTTCACCTTTTTGGTATACAGCTTGTTAAGGCATACTGTATCCTTAATGCCTGGATGCCAGCAAAGCCTGGATGCTGCTTGTAGCCAGATCCCTTTCCTCCCGGTCGTTTTGATTGGACAATCAGCACATTACTTCAACATGCATTGCATTGTCTCGATAGTTGGGGCTTATTGATGTGGTATCAACTGCCTGCTCCTCCTGCTGTACACCTCCCTGGCTGCATGTGGAGGCGATGGCCACCATTGAATCATTGGAGTGAGTCCGCGAGATCCTGGAGGATAATGACCTGCAGCAGGTGTTGCCAGCTGCTGGCTCTTCCTCCAGACCCGAGGAGCAGAAGAAGCAACAACGGAAACTGCGGTTTCAAGTTGGAACCTACAGAAAAGAGGGGACCCAAATGCCGAAGGTGGGGAGGGAAGCCACTGCTCCTCAGGTTAAAGGAAATCAAATTCACAGAAGTATGAATGTACTGTGTGTGGAAAAAGATTTCTTTATCGCTCAACGCTTTCTTCACATCAAAGCGTGCACTCGGGTGAAAAACCATATAAATGCTGGGAGTGTGGAAAGAGCTTCAGTCAGAGTGGCTCCCCTTGCTTTGAATCAAAGAACTCCTACAGAAGCCAGCAAGGTAGCTGTGCTTTCTTCCAAGTTCAGGGTTTTGGGGAGGGTGGTCCTCCTAGTCAAACCACACGAGAGATTCCATACAGGGGACCCAGACACGGGCATTGCGTCTAAGGCCATGAACATCATGAAGTCCTTCGTCAGCGACATTTTCGAGCACATCACTGCTGAGTCTTTCCACCTGGCCCATTTATTGGCCTTGTACATTATTTTCCATGGAATCTCTATGGCGCTCCTAGTGCCTGCTCTGTGCCGTGGCCTTTGGTTACTTTGCCCAGTGCCGATGGGGGGGCACTTGAGAGTTTAAAAGAAGTGCTCCTTCCTTATTCCAGTAGTTCAGTGCAGCCTTGAACGTGTTTGTCTTGGTTGTTATTCTTTAGCAGGGCTGTGAACTCCCTTCACCTTTTTGGTATACAGCTTGTTAAGGCATACTGTATCCTTAATGCCTGGATGCCAGCAAAGCCTGGATGCTGCTTGTAGCCAGATCCCTTTCCTCCCGGTCATTTTGATTGGACAATCAGCACATTACTTCAACATGCATTGCATTGTCTCGATAGTTGGGGCTTCTGAAAACATGTCCTTTTAGTTCCTCCGTTTCCTCGGAGGTGCCTCCCTGCTCTCTGCTTCCAAGCGTGGGCCCTGCTGCAGCCTAATGGGCCTCTCATGAGTTCAGGTGGTGCTGGTTCCTGCAGGCCTATCCGGCCTGCCTTGGGGGAAAGGGTCTCCTGCTCGCTAGCCCTGCTCCCTGAGCATTGAGCCTGTATGCAGCCCACAAAAACCACACATCTCATGGGGGTCGCTTTTCTGTTCCCATCCATAACGCACAGTAGCTGGGGCGGGGGATGTCTTTCCCAATAAATAGATTCGTGTGGTTTTTAGTTTGTTGAAAAGAGAGAAAGTGGGGAAATTGCCGTCTGTGATACTTCTACTGCTGCAAAACTGTTGTGACAAAGAGTATCTAACTGTGGAGACAGTGCCAGCCCAAGAGCCTTATGAACTTTTACCCACAGTTTGCCCATCCTAACATTGCCAAGGTAGTTGCCGCAAAGGGTACATAGAAGTTTAGGTGATGGCCACTGGGGTTGCTTTAGCTGTGCTATAGGAATACCAAACTTCCCTTACTTTTCTTCCCCCCCCCCCCCCAAGGTAGGCAAGTGAGGAAGTTATTGGGACAAGAGCTACGTGACCCTTGGGCCCAGCAAAGAGGCAGACCACTTTCAAGACTACTTGAATTGCCACAGGCAGCCCACTTAGGGGCCACATTTCCTAAAAGAATTGTGCCAAATTCTACAGTGCTCCACATCTCGTGTCTAGAACTACAGTAGTCTCCTAAAGGAGGTTTGGCATACTTAGGGTTTTTTTGAGGGCAATTTTTTAAATTAAAAAAACAAAAGAATCTTGTGAGATCAAGAAAAAACTGAGCAGGAAAACCATAAAGTTCTTCTCTAGTGCCCTTGTACTAAGAAAATGAAGATATAACCAAGGATTTATTTAAAGAAAGCTCAACAGTTTTGGGATCTTCCTAAAAAACGTTTGGGGTGTCCTGGTGTGGCGATCACACAGAGCCCCCGGACGTTTGACCGTCTATTCACCCTGTGCCAGCCACCACTTTTCTGTCTTGCTGCCACAAACCAGGCCCCTACCGGGTAACACACGGAGTCCAGTCAGAGTTAACTCAAACAAAAACTTGTGTTTATTTCATGTAGTTTAACAGCATATGGTTTCATAACGTTCACAAGATTACAGTTTAATTGTCTTATTTGTTCCTAACTCAACTGAACTACTGCCTCTTTCCTCACTGACTGACTCAACTGCCAGCCAACCACCCACTTCAAACCACCCTCAGAACCTCCACCCAACAACCAACTTCATCCTCCCCCAACTTCCCCAAAGTGGGCTTTTATATTCCCTCTGACTCCACCTTCCCTCTCCCTCTGGGTTCTGATTGGGTAACTGGTTTAACTGTTTCCCTTCCAGCACTCCCATATGCTAACCTCACCTACCGGTATCGTCACACCTGGTTCTTTCTTTTTGAAATATGGCAACCCTATATTATGTGGGAATTAAGCTCAAGCAGAGTTTTGCGGAAGAGGAGATTAACTGAAGTCTGGCAAGAAAAAGGAGAATAAAAGCGCCATTTTGGATGCATCCTGTTCCCTTGGATCCCCCCCCCAATGGGTCTTGTTCCTGGACCTCATTGTCAACCATGGCTGCCCACCCTCCTTGTTCCATTTGCTTGCTTGCCAGCCAAAGAGTAAGCAGGCAATGGCATCTACCGATTCTCCTGCAGGCACTGTTTTGTGTGACCATTTTATGTGCACATGCACGTTCCTGCGGACCTGGAAGTGGTCCAGAAACGGGGTTTAACTGTTGGGTAAAAATTAGGTGGAGCAACTACGCCGCAGAAAACATGCTGAGGAGACTGCACGTAAATAAGAAGATGCAAAAGCAATTCCTTTGCATAGTTTAATTATAGAAAAGTAAAATAACAGAAATTATACTAATACCACACATGACCCACCCACCCACCAGGGTACAGCAGAGATGCACAACACTCCTTATATACTGTAATCATTGAGACATTTCCAATGTTTTTGAATTATGTTTTTTTGTCTTACCAAGTCATGCCAGTTCCAGATACTGTATTCGATCAGTTTACTCAGCCATTCTTTTTTAGATGGAATATAGTCTCCTTTCCAATATTGGGCTACTAATGTTCTCGCTGCTGTTGCTGCGTATAGAAAAATATTTACTTTTTCTTTTGGGATGTCTCCATCTGTTATTCCTAATAGATATGCTTCACCTCTTTTGTTATGTGATGTTTTTATTAATTTTTTAATTTCCTCGTGAATCATATTTCGATACTTCTTAATTTCAGGACACGTCCACCACATATGAAACAATGTTCTGATCTTTTCCTTGCACCTCCAACACTTGTTATTTCCTGATTTGTTTATTTTGGCTAACCTATCTGGCGGCATATACCATCTGTGGTGGATCTTTATAAAATTTTCTTTTAGTTGATATGATGCCGTAAAATTGATATTTTTTACCCAAAACTGCCTCCATTTTTAATACTCAATTTCATAGCCTAAATCCTGTTCCCATCTTAACATATTTTCCCGTTTAATTTCTTGATCTAAATGTTTATTATTTAATAATCTATACATTTTTGTAAGTATTTTGTGTTTACTTTGTAAAAATTCCTCTAATTTCACTGATCTTTCCTCAAATCCCCTATTTTTTATATCTTTTTCAAATGTCGCTTTCAGTTGGAAATACTACAACCAGCTTAATCCCATCCTTTTTAATCCCTCATATTCTTTTAATTCTGGTCTTTCTTTCAATTCTGGTCTTTCTTTCAATTCTACCACTAATTCTTTGTAGGTTGGCCAAGACTTTCTTACCTCATTTTTGAGTATGGAAGTGGCTTCTACCGGGGAGGTCCACCATGGTGTTTTTCCAATCACTTTCCTTTTCGTTCTTTCCCACACCTCTAGTAGAGCTTTCCTCACTAGGTGATTAGTGAATCTTTTGTGGACCTGTAATTTCTCATACATTAAGTATCCGTGCCATCCGTAGATTTTATCCCATTCTCATTCCAAGATTTCCCTTAGGTTAGAAAAGACAAATACATCCGAATGAGCTTCTTTAGGATCGAAATGCATGGAAAACAGACTAACAAGCTTCTATCATGTTTCTTTCAAAAGCTAGGTGTCTTTAAGTTGTGAATGCAAAGTAACGCAAAAAAGTTAAAATGAAGGTTAGAAAAAACAAATACATCCGAACGAGCTTCTTTAGGGTCGAAATGCATGGAAAACAGACGACCAAGCTTCTATCATGTTTCTTTCAAAAGATAGGTGTATTTCAGTTTTGAATGCAAAGTCACGCAAATAAGTAAAAATGAAGGTTAGAAAAGACAAATACATCCGAATGAGCTTCTTTAGGGTCGAAATGCATGGAAAACAGACGAACAAGCTTCTATCATGTTTCTTTCAAAAGATAGGTGTATTTCAGTTGTGACTGCAAAGTCACGCAAATAAGTAAAAATGAAGGTTAGAAAAGACAAATACAGCCGAACGAGCTTCTTTAGGGTCGAAATGCATGGAAAACAGACGACCAAGCTTCTATCATGTTTCTTTCAAAAGATAGGTGTATTTCAGTTGTGAATGCAAAGTCACGCAAATAAGTAAAAATGAAGGTTAGAAAAGACCAATACATCCGAACGAGCTTCCCTTTATTTAAAACTCAGGGTCCTTAAAGGAGGAGGATGTGTCCGTCTCGTCCCCCCGGGCTATGGGTTTTGTCCTCCCCCCCCTGTTGTTTCATCCCTGTGATTCCTGTAGGTATCCCGTCCCCCCAAGTCATCCCTGTGACTTCCCCCACCCTGGGTGAGCCCATGACCTATTCGGGCCCCTCCTCCCCCCACCCTCCACTCGGGATAGTCTGTAAAGTGGAGCCGAGGCCTAGTCTGTCGGCCTTGGCTGGGGCTAGTATGTAAATGTGAGCCAAGGCCTCCGCCCTGTATCTCAATTCCTTGGCCCTGGCCTGACTGGGGGTTTTTGCAGCTGAGGGTTTGGGCTAGTTGAGTTTATTGTTGTGGGAGTGTTTGCGAGGGGGGGGAGTGTTTTTGGGTTGCGACCTGTGGCTGTGGCTCTGGGTTTGGCCGTTTGCCTTTGTCTGGTAATGGCTCTGTGGGTTGTCTGGTAATGGCCGCCTTGGTGGTTTCAGTTGCTCGGTTGATGATGTCATTATTTGGCGCCACCCTTCAGAGCTTTTGCTGGTGACAGCGCGCAATCTGCCTTTCTATTGGATGCTGCTGGTGTCTTCAGAGCTTCTGCTGGTGATGTCTAATACATGCGCTAATTTTTTTTTTTTTTTTTTTTTTTTTTTGCCTTTATTCTATATTTTAGGTATGATAGGTGTGGGTTTTTTTGAATTATTATGCCAGATCCTTCCTTGATGGTCATGGTACGCTGTTTCCTTAATTTGATGAGATTTGGTCCAGCGGTTACGGAGCACGGTGGTGTCCGCCGCGCGCGCAATGGGAACATTTTTATATATATAGATAGCTACAAGATTGATTTAAAAAAAACCCAACACACACAAAAGAGAATAAATGACACTTACACAAAATATTTCTCTGATGCCTAGTGCCAGTTCTTCTGACTTGGATGCAAGTGCGAGACACAGATAAGATCTGTAATGAACTATGTGAGCACAGCCTTTTATTCCCTTTATATCTTCATCTGCCCCCCTTGATGATAAGCTCCCACCTAGTTCCTTGTCTTGCTGTTCCATAGTACACCATGCTCTGCCTCGAGTTTCCTCATTTAGACATTTCTCAACGTTGTCATTAATGAGAAAACATTGTGCTCATCATCCGACTGTTGATCCCTTTTGCCCAAGCATGCTCTTTGTGCCTTGCTTTGGTTCGGCTTGTGTAGTAAGTTCTGATCTGATTTTAGTTATCTGGGGGGGTATTCTTTTGATTGCATGTCCCCATAATCTTGAGCCTCCTCACTTAATATGTTTATTGGTATACGATTGTTAGTGCGTGAGCATCTACTCTTAGGGTTCCTTTGTTTGTCACAGCAGTTTCCACAGAAAAGTCTTCCGGCATCATTGCAGCAGCAGTTCTGCCTTTCTTGGTGAATTCCCATTACAGGAATAAACACCTCACTCATTTGGTTCTGTTAAAACCGAGAATTGGGGGGAAGGGGCAGTTAAACGACGTCCGCAAAATCCCAAGTCCCCACCACAGCCTTGAGCTGTCTGGGCCGGCCGGTTCCTCTTCACATTACTACGCAGACGCCTCTTGGTCTTCTAAAGGCCTGCTGTACACCAGCAGGTTATATGCCATCCTTTAATTCTTTTTTTTAAATCTCGCAAGCAAAGAAATTTTCAATTAATATAACACAGTATAATAAACACTTAATATTAAAACAGGTGTTGAAATCAGCAAGATCCAATAAAGCCATAAATTAAAACTACTGTACTTCAGAAAAAATACTGAAACTATCACACGGGCTAGTTATTTTGTTTTTTGTTTTTGTACCTGGCTCTCAAAACCAGGATATTGCAACATGACTTGCCCTCTGGGCTGCCTTCCTTGGTGGCCTCGCTCTTGGGCGGGCTCTGGTGGCCTCCTGAACAGCTGCAGCTGGTGGTGTCAGGAGCCAGGGAGGGAGGCACTGCAGAAGAGTTGCAGGAGGTGGTGTCAGCTGCCAGCTCCTCCTGTACACCTCCCTGGCTGCATGTGGAGGCGATGGCCACCATGGAATGATTTGAGTGAGTCCGCGAGATCCTGGAGTCCGCGTAGTCATGGTGCCCACTATCTTGCCTCGCCGGAAGTCCTGCTTTTAGAATGTTGGAACCATTATCACTTGTGCTGCAAAATATATTCTTCACGCCTGTGCCCCACAGTAATAATGTGTGCCTGAGCATTTAACCAAGCTTCTTGTTGCCACTTTGAAAAAGTTACCGAATTATTAATTTTTAAAAATTTTGTGGGACTTCCCATGCTTCAAACTTTTCAGGAGTTCTGATCAACATCAAATTGCCATAATATCTTCTGTACTGGTGTTATGTAGCAGCACCTTTACTTCACCCTGGAAATCAGCATCTATGATCCCTCCTGATACCTGTATGCCTTTCATGGCCAGGCTGGATCTCGGTGCAGTCCGTCCATATGTGCTATGAGGGACCGCAATGCCAACACCCAGGGGTACTGTCACCCACCCTCCGGCCAGCTGCACCACCCCCTCTGGTGTTATGAGATCGGCTCCTGCGGATTAAAATTGAAAGGAGGTCGATCCCTACCGCTGATAAGTGAAGGCAGACTCCGATGCTGTGGAAGCCGCAGACTGCGACTTTAAACTGCAAAGTGCTCCTTTTACCTCACGGAGCTTCTGAACAAACTCATCTCTAGGCAGGGGTAGAGGGGGGTGGCGACTTCAACGATATTGTGATGCCCCTGTGAAGACTTTGATACTATTTGTGACCCGCTGCTTTTTCTGCTGCGAGCACAGCCCCCCCCCCCATTCTGAAGCAAGCCGCCATTGTGACGTCACAATTAGAGTGGAAACTTTCTACCTTTGATTCCCACTCTGGGTTGCTGTCAATGGAGAGAGCCCTTTGATATGTAAACAGGGCTGCTGAAAAGACTATTTCCCTTACAATACTGGTAGAAAGAATTAAAGACGTTTCTTGTGAGAAAAGATACTCAGAAAAATCACTGCTAAAGTATCTGCTTGCCCAGCCGCTTGACTTGTCACTATTTGCAACTATATGCTGTCTTAAGAAACAGCCAATACTTCCTGACAGATTTATCTGGAAAGTTTCCTTGAGAGACTGTGGTTTATGTTGAAGCTTAATGCCTTTCCCTGCTGTGGCTGGAGTGATTCCCAGGAACTGATATACAGAAATATGCTGCCTTTGAACCTGGAGGTAGTTTGGGTCATTGGGTTTGGTGCTTTTGTTAACTGGATTTGTAATGACTTTTATTTGTAAATGATTGGTGAAAAAGTGATTTTTTTTCCCCTGAGATGCTAACTTTCTCTCTGCATGTCATTCCTTGAACAGCTTCCTGTGCAAAGATAAGGCTTGCTTTCATTGCTCTGTTCATTTGTGCATTTGACTAACCTGACCCCTTTGGCGACAGTTCAGAATCAATTTCTGAGACGATTGTTAAAACTACCGCAATGTTTAAGCAATGCGGCCATTCGTTTAGAATTAAAAATCCCTTCCTTAGAAAATGTCCTATGGAGGCGTATTTTTTGCTATTGGTTGTCCTTGTGGCACAGGCTCCCAAATCTTTATCTTATCCAGTGTCTTTGGAGAGACGAATTCGCCAGTCCATGGGCTAAAAAGATCCACGAAAAAATCGTGTCCTATGGACTGTCCCCATCGGACCTACTCAAGCTTGACCTCGCCTCAGCAAAAAGAACTCTTATTCAAAAACTGGATGAATTTGATTGCCAGCAAAATATTATAATGGGGAGTGGTACCTGCTCACCGCTGAATCTTGGTTTGGGGCTTACACCGCAGATTCCAACTTACTTGTCATCCCTAACAGTAGCGACCCATAGAATGGCTTTTATTAAAGCTAGATTTAATGTTTTTCCATCTAACATTTTGAGTAATAGGTTCACTAAAGGACAAATTTCAGCACTATGTGCATGCGATAATAAAACTACAGAATCTCTTCAGCATATACTACTCTGCTGCCCCTTGCACATCGTTGCCCGAACCAGATTCATAGCTCCTTTAATAACAGAGATCTTGGCTGAGACTCCGGAGTCGCAGTTAATATATCTGCTACAAGACAATGACCCGTATAAAACACTGCTCGTAGCAAGATTTTTGATTACAGTTCTTTCATATAAAAGGAAAAATTGTTTATTTCATGACTAATGACATCCCACCCCACTAGTAGATTTAAAGTGGAGATCTTCTGGACCAAATGTACTGTTGCATCTATTTTTGTTAAGGGATAAACTTAAATCACAACTGCATATATGTACTGAATTATTTTAGTTTCATTTGTTTACACATATTGCCTCATTGGTTTTAACCTGTTGTATGCCGTGGAAACGTACACTGTGTTGTATATGGTTTGTATTATGGGCCTATGGCCGCGAAATAAAATGAACTGAACATTTGACTAGTGTTGTGTGGAGGGAAATGCAACCACTGGGCTGAAGAATGTCCCCCGCCTGCCCTCCTGTATTTGAAATTCTAGAATAAGAAACTGCAGCTTTCCCCCTCAGCTGCTATGTCTGTTTGTGACATCACAGGAGATCATACATAGACAGGGCTGAGGAAAGTAGGCCTCAAGGGGGGCATTTATTAATAAAGAAATGGTGACTGAGGAGCCCCCCCCCCTTGTGACCATCGCACCCTCAGAAACCCTCCTTAGCACCTAGCAAGGCCCCCTGACCCTCCCATTTTTAAAAAGTTTTCCCAAAATCTGTTAGTTTTTACAGTGCTCCAAGACAGTTTGTTTTGGCAGTTGAGGGATTGGTATTATTTATTTTGCCCTTTTTGAGAGTTAAACTGGTTCCTTTGACTTAAGGTCTCTGGATCCTTTTAAATAAAGTGATCTGGACAAAATGGGTGAATTAGGAAACCTTTTTATTATACACACTTGCAAGTGGGGTAACCCAGTATATATTGTACAGCCACGTAGTATAAAACTAGCGGATTTCTCCAGTCCTATGGTGAACCCTCCCTTTCCAGCTCTAATCCCAGGAACCTTATTCAGCATCATTTTAGCAACACCGTGTACAAGGAAACGTGCCACTCTCAAAATGTTTCCTGTACTTTATATCTACTGCTTGCATTTAATTTATAAATAAACGGCACTCTTTAGTGCTTAGAAAACTTTATGTACTTTATCATTGTTTTAACACTGATAACATAATTTACATTCAAAATGAAATAGATTTTCTGTTTGTGTTTTATATAAACCTGGTTGAAATTTAAGGCGAACTAATAATAAACTTAGTAAGCTTCCTATTGTGTTTCCAAGCAAATGGCAGATCTGCACCTATAGGAAATATTGTACAGTCGTACCTTGGTAGTCGAACAGAATCCATTCTGGAAGTGTGTTCGACTTCCAGAATGTTCGGAAACCAAAGCGTGGCTTCCGATTGGCTGCAGGAAGCTCCTGCAGCCAATCGGAAGTCGCAGAAGCCCTGTCGGACATTCGGCTTCCAAAAATAGTTGGCAAACTGGAACAGTCACTTCCAAGTTTGTGGCATTCAGGAGCCAAAATGTTCAAGAATTAAGCTGTTCAAAAACCAAGGTACGACTGTACTGTATCGGGACAATGCAGAACCCAAAGGTTGAGAAGAGGTTTTATCATTCTTAGAACTGACTGAAAGTCCACTTGGTGGATTTCCCTTAGAACAAGCATTTGGAAGGCCCTATGTTCTTCTACAACCCAACAAAAATTGTGTTTCATTTTATCATTTATTATCTGGGCCAAAGTTTTGCAATGCCTCCACCTCCCTTTTACCTGTTTCAAAAGTGTATCCAGGTCATTTGCATTCTGCTTGCTTTGTTCATCCAGATTTGACCATGGTGTAAAGTTTTCTGATGGGTGTACAAACAGATACAAGCATTTTCTGTAATCAGATTTGTTCATCATTTTAATCGAAACCCCAGAGCTCTTCAGAAGGTGTAGACCAGGGGTGTCAAACTCAAATTCATCGGGGGCCGCATCAGCAGTTTGGTCACCCTCAAAGGGCCGGTTGTATCTGTAGGACTATGTGTCCACTCTTTATTATCATAAATTATTGTCACTGCATTCAATTATTACTGTTTTTTGTAATAATGTGAGTAATAACTAGCTCAAAGCAGAAACATAGAATAATGGCAAGTAGATATTCAAATGTACAATTATTGTACAATTTATTGAAAAATGATTTTTGGTAACAGACAGTAATTTTTTTTTAACATACAAATATTGCCAAACACTGTTTATTACACATATGGCAAACACAAGGCATTAACTTTTTTTTAACTTTTCTGACTAGATGGCTGACATCGTTTTCCTGAGGTCAGTCCATCGATGTCTGGCGTTAGGTCTTGTGCTGTAGCAATCCGCAAAACAGCATGGAGGTTATCATCAGTGATGCGTGATCTGAGCTTGGTCTTGTTCAGATTCATGACTGAAAACATCTGTTCACATAGATAGGTGCTCCCAAACATGGACAGAACACGTGCAGCTTGAAGTCGGAGCTGTGGCATCAAAGCAGGGGGGAGGAGACGGTAAAAGTCGTCGACTGTCGCATCCTGGAATTTCGCTTTCAGGCTGCTGTTGCACTGAAGTTCTATTAATTCCATTTGAAGGTGATGTGGTGCACTGTCAACATCGATGTTGAAGGGATTGGCAAAGCTGGTAAAGGTTAAGTTTTGTTCTTTAAAGTCAGAAAAGCGTCGATTGAATTCATCAATCAGCCGATTCACTTTGGTACCCAATCGAGCACATGAAAAAGTACCTGGGAATGAGGTTGAGATGCTCTGGCAGATAGGAAAGTGGGCAAGACTGTCTTTTTCAAGCTGTGACTTCCATAGGCGCAGTTTCTCCTGGAAAGCTGTTATTGCCTCATACATTGAGGTTATGACTTGTTTGCGGCCCTGCAGCCTCAGATTCAGTTGGGCGAGATGCTCTGTTATGTCACACAACATGGCAAAATCGCACAGCCAGTTTGGATCTGACAAGGGCTTCCCTTTACTTTGCATAAAAAGAGTAATTTCTTCCAAAAGCTCAAAAAATCTCTTGAGAACGGTGCTCCTACTCAGCCACCTTACTTCTGTATGGTATGGCACATCTGTATGTTCCATGCCCACCTCCTTCAAAAATTGTTGGAACTGACGATGATTCAGACCCCGTGCACGCAGAAAATTCACTGTTTTCGTGACTGTGGACATTATGTTACCCAGTTGCAGAACCTTGCCACACAGAGCTTCTTGGTGGATAATGCAGTGATAAGTTATCAGCGGTGTATGGCAATTACTTTTTTTCATTTTCTCTTTTAACAGTCCAACCAAGCCATTTCTCTCTCCACACATTGCTGGAGCGCCATCAGTAGTAAGTCCCACCAACTTTTCCCAAGGTAATTTCATTTTATTTACGGATTCCTCCACTGCATTGAAGATGTCCCTCCCAGTTGTTGTCCCATACATGGCGACCACATCCAAGAGCTCCTCACTGACAGACAAGTCTTCCTTCACACCTCTTACAAAAATAGCTAGATGAGCTGTATCAGTATTGTCAGTGCTTTCATCAACAGCTAATGAAAATGCCAGATAACTGCATGCCTCTTCAGCCAACTTTGTTTTAAGATTACAGGCTAGGTCCCTGACTCGGTCTGTGATGGTGTTTCTTGACAAGCTGATGGTGTTTCTTGACACTGTAGACCTTTTCGTTCTCCTTCTCTGTAAAAAAAAATACGGCTTTGAAGCTCTTATTTTCATGCATATTCCACTTCTTTGTGCCATAAAAGATTTTAACCTTTCACTGCATTCATGGCAAGGGGTGTGTGACACACAAAAATTCAGTTCAGATTTTCCTTTGGTTATGTTTTCTGTGATAATGGTCTGTAGTGGCTTTTTTACCCTCCTCTCCACTTATCCAATCCTCCCAAGCACCGGCCGGACTTAGATAAGGAAGAGGAGAGTTTTTCCATGTTTATTTGGCAATACAAGTAACAGAAGGTACGCTGCCACTGTGGCGATCACACAGAGCCCCCGGATGTTTGACCGTCTATTGACCCTGTGCCACCACTTTTCTGTCTGGCTGCCACAAACCAGGCCCCTACCGGGTAACGCACAGAGTCCAGTCAAAGTTAACTCGAACAAAACTTGTGTTTATTTAGTGTAGTTTAACAGCATATGGTTTCATAACGTTCACAAGATTACAGTTCTTTAATTGTCTTATTTGTTCCTAACTCAACTGAACTACTGCCTCTTTCCTCACTGAGTAACTGACTCTCAACTGCCAACCAACCGCCCACTTCAAACCTCCCTCAGAACCTCCACCCAACAACCAACTGCAACTCACCCAGAGTGGGCTTTTATATTCCCTCTGACTCCACCTTCTTCCTCCCTCTGGGTTCTGATTGGGTAACCAGTTTAACTTTCCCTTCCAGCACTCCCATATGTTAGCCTCAAATACCGGTACCGTCACATAGGAGATCTCCTATGCAAACAAAGCAGTTGTTGGTACTGTTGCTGGTGGTCGTAGTGACAAACCTGTCGTGAAAGCTGAACGTGGTTACACAGCATTAACGTGGCTGACATGCCAAGGTCACAAAAAAGTAGACTTCAAGTTGCTCGAATTAAGAACTGATAAATCGGAACAGACCAAAAATAGTTTGAAAATAGGAGAGATTGCTAAGAGCAACAAGCATTCAGAGATTTTTAGCTTACTTTCATGGAGTAAACACCCTTTCAAAGAAAGATTCAGTAACGTGACTAAAGCAGAGGCTATTCACAAACTTCTGAAGGCCGTTCCCAATAAATTTAAAAGTCAGAAAACCAGTTCCTATGTAGTTTTCGGTGAACTGGAGGCATGTTTACAAGGCCTTGGGCGTGAACACGTAACAGAGGTCCTGAAGCAGCAAGAGAATGGTTCCAGGAAGCTTTTGACCATGGGAAATGAGGACTTTACACCACTTGGACTCCACGATCGTTACAGACGCCTCGAATGCAGGGTTCGGAGCGGGACTGTGTCATCCGGTCGAGGAAAGCAGCTTGCATCTCATCGAGTACGTCAGAAGAGAAAAGAAAAGGAAAAGAAATTGGGGCCCAGAGTAAGACACCTCTTGCCGTGGTTAAGGACAATGAGAACTAATAACAAACTAATGAGGTGGGCTCTGTGGCTGCAGCACTTCGACTTCAACTTAAGAAGCAAGAAAGATGTCCCTGAACGTCGTGTAGATGCCTTGTCCCAAGCACCGGCCGGACTTAGATAAGGAAGAGGAGAGTTTTTCCATGTTTATTTGGCAATACAAGAAACAGAAGGTACGCTGCCACCACCTCCTTTCTCCGAGTAACCAAATAGGAATCAAGGGAGGAGAAATCCTATTATTAAGCAGGTTACACGCCTTGGCTCACTATACCATGGCACCAATTAACAAAGAAAAAGACTGGTAGAGTCCGAAAGGTGAGACCCTGGATTCAGCTTCCCCAATGCAAAGGCAATCAAGACAAAACAGTTGGTATTTCCTGTCCTATACATTTTAAACAGTTTAACTGGTGTAAGATGCCATCTATACATCATTTTATAAAGGTTTTCCACCAGTGATACGGACGCTGTAAACTTCATACCTTTGGTCCATAATTTAATCCATTTATCAAGATCAATGTTGTAGCCTATATCCATGGCCCATCTTGTCATCACACTTTTGATCTCTTCATCTTTCAGGGTCTATTCTAATAAGAATTCATAAAACTTAGACAATGGCTTGTTATTTCTCTGAATAAGTATTGTTTCTATTATTGAATTTTTCTGGTCAAACCCTTTATTATTCTTATCTTTCTGAAACACGCTATAGATCTGATGATACTCAATCCATCCTGTAAGTCGCCCCTGTATCGCTTCATATGATTTGATCTTTGCCTCATTATTTTCCCATGATATTAACTCTCTATTACTCATCCAATGTCTCTCCGTACTGTTTTTCCTCACTGCCAAAGCTTCCTGGGCTGAACACCAACCTGGGGTCTTCCTCTCTAGCCAGTGTTTGTATCTATCCCAGACTTGATACAGGGGCTTCCGTATTACGTGATTCAGAAAATCTTTATGAACCTTTACCTTGTCAAGGCAAAGGTAAGCATGCCATCCGTATTGATTCCCTGCTCCTTCTAGGTCTAATACCCTCTGATTTTCCAAGCTGAACCATTCACACAACCAGACCAGGCAAGCCGCCTCGTAATATATCTTGATGTCAGGCATTGAAAAGCAGCCCCTTTCTCTTTTATCAGTTAACAGTTTGAATTGTATTCAGGGTTTCTTCCCTTGCCACAAAAATTTAGAAATTGTTTTCTGCCACTCCTTAAAGTGGCCTACCCCGGTGATGATCGGAAGGGTTTGAAATAAGAATAGTAATTTGGGAAGGATGTTCATTTTTATAGCGGCAATTCTTCCAAAGAACGATAGATTTAGTTTAGTCCAGACTTCATAATTCTTTTTTATTTCTTTCCAAATTGGGTCATAATTATCCTTAAATAAATTTGAATTTTTTGGTGAAAGCCAAATTCCTAAATATTTTACCTTTTTTGTTATATCTATACCTGGTTCTTTTTGAATTTGTTCTATTTCATTCAAATTTAAATTTTTCACCATCATTTTGGTCTTATTCCTATTTATTTTTAAACCTGCCACCTGTCCGAATTCTTCTATAACTTTTAGGGTTTCACCAATCGATTTCTGTGGGTCTTGTACGGTTATTACTAGGTCATTGGCAAATGCCTTGATTTTATATTCCCTGGTCCCACATTTTATCCCTATTATTTGATCTGTATTTCTTATTTTTTGTAATAGTATCTCTAATGTTGCAATAAACAATAGGGGGGAAATCGGGCATCCCTGCCTAGTGCCTTTTTGGATCGCAAAATTCCCTGATAGATCATTATTGATTATTATTTCAGTCTTTTGGTCTTTATATATTGTATCTATACTCCTCCGGAATTTTTCTCCCAGTCCCATTTTCTCCAGGTTCTGCTTCATGAATTCCCAGGAGACGTTATCAAACGCTTTTTCCACGTCGATAAAAATCAGCGCTGCTTTTGTATTTATTTTTACATCTAAGTATTCTATGATATTTAACATATTGCGCACGTTGTCTCTTAGCTGTCTGCCTGGTAAAAAGCCCGATTGGTCTTCATGAATTTGATATACCAAAATCTTTTTTAATCTTTGGGCCAGAATTGTTGCAAATAGTTTATAATCGTTATTGAGCAACGATATGGGCCTATAATTTTTAACACTTGAAGGGTACGTTCCCTGCTTGGGAATCAGCATTATAAACGCTTCCGACCATGTTTTTGGCGCCTGTCCTTGCTCCATTATTTTATTCATAACCTCTTCAAGAAAAGGGACTATTTCCTGATTTAATATCTTGTAATATTTTATTGAAATGCCGTCTGGGCCAGGTGCTTTGCCAACTTTTCCTAGTTTAATTGCTTCTGTGATTTCCTCTCTTACTAT
This sequence comes from Darevskia mixta, assembly GCA_034641385.1. Classification (NCBI taxonomy): domain Eukaryota; kingdom Metazoa; phylum Chordata; class Lepidosauria; order Squamata; family Lacertidae; genus Darevskia; species Darevskia mixta. The sequence continues at coordinate 419,869 of JAWWNH010000012.1, read as the reverse complement.
TGGTCTTTCTAGATTTTGTCTATCTTGTGGTATTTCTTTTAGTTTATGCTCTTCTAAATATTTCGTGATCTTATGTTTATCCTCTTTTGGTGCTTTATAGAGATCTTTATAAAACTTGTAAAAAGTCTCTTTGATTTCTTTGGGATTGGTTATATTCTTATCATTCTCTGTTAGTTTGGTTACGATATTCTGAGTTTGTCTTTTCTCCAGTCGCCACGATAACCATTTGCCTGTTTTATTGGCTGACTCGAAATATTTCTGATTTAAGAGCTTAATCCTCCACTCAACCTCTTGATTTATCATTGATTCTATTTGCGTTCTTAATAATTTATATGACTGTTTCAGTTTGTCATCTTGGGGCTTTCTAATCATTTTTTCCTCAATTATTTTAATTTTGATTTAAATTTCTTCCTTTTGCCTTTCTCTGTTCTTTTTGAATATACTGTTTTGTTGAATGAGGAGGCCCCTTGCGACAGCCTTGCTGGCATCCCAAACTACATTAATATCGGTGCCTTTGTTTGCATTTAGATTAAAATATTCTTTCATAGCATGTCTCACCCTTTGAAGCACCTCGTTTTCATCCAAAAGACTATCATTCATTCTCCATCTAAAATTTGTCTGCCTTCTAGTTCTCCATTCCATCAATACCGCATTGTGATCTGAAAATATCCTGGGTAGTATATCAGTCTTCACTATATTTGATGTTAACTCTTTTGAAATCCATATTTGGTCTATCCGACTCCAACTCTGATTTGGATCAGAGTAGAACGTGAATTGTTGTCGGATTTTTTAGTCTCCAGATATCTACCAATTCATTGAGATCTACCATCTCATCAAATGTGTTCGGTAGTTTCCCTAAATTAGACTTATTTGTTTTTTCCCCTGATCTATCCATTTGTATGGAGGGGACTCCATTGAAGTCCCCTAACATAATTATTTTGTAATCTAGATAGTCTGTCATCTTTTCCAATTTTTTATAAAAGTCTTGCTTCCTTTCATTTGGAGCATACACTCCCACAACAATTACTTTTTGTCCTTCTAGTTGTACTGAAATCACTAAAATTCTCCCTTCATTATCTTTATATAATTGTTCGGCCTTGAACTTTTTTTTTACATAAATTACTACTCCTCTTTTTTTATGTTCATCTGCCGATACAAATTCATTTCCCAATTTCAAATTTATCAAAAGTCTGGTATGTTTTTTTGCTATATGTGTCCCTTGCAGACAAATAATGTCTGCTTTATGTTTGATTAATACATGTGCCACCCTATTTCTTTTGGCCTTATCGTTAAGGCCATTCACATTCCATGAAATCAGTTTCACAGTCATCACAGTTGTTTATTAAATAGTTATTCTTTATTAAAGGCTTTAAATACTTCCCTCCTTTACTTCTTGTACCTCTTCCTGATCTGACTCCTCTTCCTCCTGGTCTACTCCTTCCAGTTTTCCCAGCTCTTTATATTTCCTCCCAAATTTCTTTAGTTCTTGTTGGGAATTAATTCTGAATTTCTTCTCTTTATAGTAAAAGGATACCCCTTCTGGGTACTCCCAGCGAAATCTGATGTTATTTGCGTTTAGATTTTTAGCTAATTCTTTATAAGGGTTTCTCTTACGTAGGAATCGATTTGGGATATCTTTGAACACTACCACTGCCTTCCCCTCAATTATCAAGTTTCTCACTCTTACATCCCTCAGAACATTGTTCCTCACTTCCATTGAACTAAAAGTGACTAGGCAGTCCCCTGGGTATTTCTTTTTTCCTCTTATTTGGGCTGGGTTAACCCTTATTCTGAAAGCTTTCTCTATCAAAAGATCTGTGTCTTCCTCTGTAATGTCTAATACTTTGGCTAGTTCTGTAACCAACATTCCTCTTACATTTTCTCCTTCCCTTTCTGCAATTCCTCAAAATTTCAAATTTCGTGACTTCTGATTCATTTCGAGAAAGGCAAGATTATCCAGTGTTTCCTCTTGAATTTTAGATAATTCTTCTATTTGCCCTTTGATCTTTTCTCCCTCTTTCCTACTCTCCCTTAGTTCTTTCTGGACTTTCTTTGTCTGGTCCTCGACTGACTGTACTTTGGTCTTTATTTCCTTCATTTGTCCCAAGAAGTTTGCTGACAAGTCAGCTAACTTCTCTCCAATATTCTTTTCACTTTCCTTCACCTCTCTTCTAACTTCCCTTAATTCCGCCAAGATCTTTGCCATGTCTCCTTCCCCTTCTAAATCTGGTTTAGGTGGTCTTGTCTCGGTTGGTGTGGCTATTTTATTGCCCTTATTTGGCATCTTGATCTATTCCTTAGCTCTATGTAAAAATAATGGTAGAAAGAGGGTATATACAGGTGATACTCAAAAAATTAGAATATCGTGGAAAAGTTTATTTATTTCAGGAATTCAATTTAAAAGGTGAAACTAACATATGAGATAGACTCATGACATGCAAAGCGAGAGATGTCAAGCCTTTATTTGTCATAATTGTGATGACTGTGGCGTACAGCTGATGAAAACCCCAAATTCACAATCTCAGAAAATTAGAATATTAAATGAAATCAACAAAACAAGGTGTCAGAGGACTGGGGAGCCTCACCCCCTCCCCTGCGCTGACGCAGTACCGAGAGCCCACGCCCCTCCATCTGACAGATTCCAGCGAAAGTTCCGGAGAAGAGGAGGTGGAGGGAGGTCTGTCGGTGGCATCAGAGACCCAGGCCGTCGCAACAGGAAACAGGAGAGGGAGGGGGTGGTTCCCCTTCCGGGAGTGTTTTAGCAAGAGGCGCGAAAAGCCGGAATAAAGCAGTCAGGACATCTCCATTGATTGAGATGGATGTGTTTCACCATCGGTGGAAAGTTGTAAAGTAATTAGGACCAATAAAACGCTAATTGATTTACATGACGGACTCGGCTGGAATGCTTCAATCGAAACAACAGCCAGAGGGCTGTGACAGCATGTCCTGACTCTTTTTAAAAGAAACAGCATTTGCTGGGCATTCCAGAGGAGGAGCACCCCCACAGCAACCGAGACGTCCTGTCGGCAAGCCGGCCGGTGAGCACAAGCGGCCAGCAAGATGACGGATGAGGAGGCAAGAGTGGCTGCTGCCGTGGAAAGCAGAATTCGGCAGGTCAGTGCTGATTTAGAGAGACAAGCTCAGGAGCAGGTGATCAAATGCAGGCAAGAAATGGAAGCCCAAGTTCACAAATTAAACCTAGAAATGCAGGAAATGTCAGTGAGGCATGAGCAACTTAGGAGTCATGCCAGAGAATTAGAGGGACGTCTCGAAGAACGCAGATTGCAGGGGCAATCTGGGGGGGCAGTTCCCTTGGGAAGGAAGTTGCAGACACTGATCAAGAGATTCTCAGGGGATCCCAATGAGTATCCTGGATTTAGAACAGACGTGGAGTTCTGCCTGAAAATGCAGGAAGGAGAATTTTCAGGGGAGGAGCAGCAGATCGCTTTCATCATTGCGCATTTGGAGGGCGGAGCCAAAGATTGGGCTCGCCCCCTGATGGCGGCTGGAGGGAGAGAAACACGCAACCTTAAGGAATTTCTGGGTACAATGGACGGGATGTTTGCCCATGAGGGACAAGAGGAGGCCATTAGGAAAGAATTGCTGAGACTCAGGGAGGAGGCAGTGTCCGTGATTACTTACACACGTTTCGCGATGCTGGCACACCGATTGAATTGGGAATTGGAGAGCGAGTTTTTGCAGGCTTGCACCCTGAAGTGAAGGATGAGCTCAGCCGGGGGCCCAGGACAAAGAGCATGAGGCAATTGACTGAGGCTGCGTTAGCCATTGGCATGAGAGCGGAAGATAGAAACCGGGAGAGGAGGTACCCAAAGGCCGAAGGGGCCGCAACACATCGCTACCCGGGGAGGGAGCAAGGCGGGAACCAGGCAGGACCACCTCTTCCAATGCTACCTGCTGAGGAACCCATGGAGATCGGGGCAGTGCGTGCTAAACCGGCAGGGGGGCCATCGCCAAGGGAGCAGAAGGATAAAGGGGAAAAGAAACTAGAAAATGTTATGTATGTGAAGCCCCGGGGCATTTCGCGAAGTTCTGCCCACAACGGCGCGTGTGGCAAGCCAAGGGGGCGTCAACAGCAGATCAGGAAGAGCAGCGGGGGCAGAATTCGGGAAACGAACGAGCCCGGGTGGCAGAGATGTCGGGAGGGCCAAGCACCCGGGCGAGCAAGCAGTGAAGGCCCCGCAGGAGACCCCCATTACCACCCCCCACCCGCCCAAGGTAGGAATCGTGGTAAAAGTGATGCTGGAGCTCCCCAATGGATACCCCCTGGAGGTTGAAGCGTTACTTGACTCAGGGGCCTCGGCAAATTTTATGAGCAGATAATTTGCATTGCAGCATCAACTACACTTGCCCCTCGACTTCCCGCTACTGGTTACTACAATTGACGGGAGGAAGCTGTTGGGAGGAGAAGTGGCGCAGCAAACGCCCCCCATGAGGATGTGCATCTCCAAGCATTCTGAAGTCATCGCTTTCAACGTCACCCAACTGGCAGGGTGCCCCATCGTCCTGGGAATGAGCTGGCTTGACCTTCATGACCCAGTAGTGGCTTGGCATCAAAGATCGCTCACGTTTGGATCGGGGCACTGCGTGGAGAACTGTCTGCATGACATGAGGACCCCAGACAGCAGCGCGCAGGCGGCGACAGTGCGATTGGAGGCCACAAGGGGGATTCCACCCCAATATGAGAATTACAGTGACGTTTTCAGCGAGAAGGAAGCGGACAAGCTTCCGCCACATCGATCCTTTGATTGTCAGATCAACTTGATGCCAGGGGCCCAGCTGCCTGCAGGGAAACTCTATTCCATGTCTGAGCAAGAGCTGCAGGAACTCAGACAATTTATAGACAAGAACCTTCAGCAAGGGTTTCTGCGAGAGTCCAAGAGTTCCCGAGGGAGTCCAGTGTTCTTCGTGGACAAGAAGGGGACCTCCCAGAGGAGACTTATATGTGATTTCAGGGCCCTGAACAGCGTGAGTCAACCCATCGCCTTTCCCATGCCTAGGATCGATCTGCTGGCGGTGGTGCGCAGAGGGAAGATATTTACCAAGCTGGACTTCAGGGGGGCGTACAACCTCATACGGATGCGAGAGGGGGATGAGTGGAAGACGACCATGTTTATCCCCCTGGGAGCGTTTGAGTACCTTGTCATGCCGTTTGGCCTACAAGGAGGGTCCGCGGCCTTCCAGTCCTTCATGCATCACGTGCTGGGACCCCTGCTGTACAAGAATGTGGTTTGTTTTCTCGATGACTTGCTCGTCTTCTCGGAGGATGAGGCCCAGCACGAGCAGCACGTCAGGCAGGTGCTGAACAAATTGAGAGAGCACCAGCTGTACGCCAAACTGGAGAAGTGCCAATTCCATGTGAAGCAGGTGGATTTCCTCGGCTACCGAGTGTCCGATAGAGGGCTAGCCATGGATGGGGAGAGAGTGAAGGCAGTGTTAGACTGGAAGAGCCCCCGAACCAAGAAGGACGCGCAGAGGTTTCTGGGTTTCGCCAACTTCTATCACAAATTCATCAGGGGATTCGCAAAGCTAACGGCACCCATCACGGACTGTTTGAGTGGCAAGAAGAAATTTGTGTGGACATCGGAAGCCCAGAGGGCATTCGACACCCTGAAGGGAGCGTTCGCCGCAGAGGAGAACCTCCTGCATGTCGACCCGGAGCGGCCGATCAAGCTGGAGACAGATGCTTCAGATCGCGCAGTTGGAGCCGTGCTTTTGCAACAGGACAATAACGGGGACTGGAGACCATGCGCTTTCTTTTCGCGCAAACTCAGCAAATCTGAGAAGAATTACACCATCTGGGACAAGGAACTGTTGGCCATCTTGGCGGCTTTCAAGAAGTGACGCCACTTTCTGATCGGGGCGCAGCACCAAGTCCAGGTGCACACAGACCATAAGAACTTGGAGTACTGGAGAACCACCAGAGTGCTCAACCAGAGACAGATCCGGTGGGCAGAATTCTTCGCGGACTTCAATTTCCGTGTTCACTACGTGCCTGGTGAGCAGAACGTGCGGGCCGACGCTTTGTCGAGGAAGCCGCAGTACCTAGAAAAGGAGGAGCCGCCGTCCGCGAGACACATGTTTTCCACACAGCAGTGGGCGTGTGCCGGCACCATGGAGCAAGCCTCGCTACTGCTGAGACTCACCCGCGCAGATCCCTTTGTGCAACAGAAGTTCAGAGATCTCAAGGAAGGGAGGGGGGTCGAGGAAGGGTTTTTGGAGAAGGGAGGGCTCTTGTTTTATAAGGGGGCTTTGTACATCCCGGGGGATCAGATGAGGGCCAAAGTTCTCAAACAACTCCACGACAACCCTTCCGCAGGACATTTTGGACAACAGAAGACACTTCTCCTAGTCACCAGAGATTTCTGGTGGCCGGGAGTCCGGGAGGATGTCAAGGACTACGTGAGGGCGTGTGACACCTATCAAAGGGCTAAGGGAGATACTAGAGCACCGGCAGGTCTGCTGCAGCCCTTGCCCACCCCCAGCAGACCCTGGGAAATGGTGAGCATTGACTTCATCACCGATCTGCCCATGTCCAGGGGGAAGACGGCAGTGCTGGTGGTGGTTGACATGCTCACCAAGATGTGCCATTTCGTAGCCTGCCCCAAGGTGTTGTCTGCGGAGGAAACGGCCAGACTTTTTGTAGACCATGTGTTTCGCCTGCACGCGTACCTTCGAGGGTTCTGAGTGACAGGGGCCGGCAATTTACCTCGCGGTTCTGGCGCAAGCTTATGAGCTTGTTGCAGGTGGAGCTGAGCTTCTCCACAGCCAGGCACCCCCAGACCAATGGGCAAGCAGAAAGGGCCAACGCCATTCTGCAGCAGTATTTGCGCTGCTACGTCAACCAGAGGCAGAATGATTGGGCGCAATTTTTGAGTTTGGCAGAGTTTGCTTTCAACAACTCTGTCCATGTGTCCACAGGGATGACCCCCTTTTTAGCCAATTACGGGCGCCATCCCAAAGCTTTCCCAGGGGGGGAGGAGGAGCCAAGTGTACCAGCAGCAGAGAGTTTTGCAGAGGAGATGCAAACGGTGCACAAGCAGCTCCAAAGCAACCTGGAAAGGGCCAAAGAGGCGTACAAGAGGGCGGCAGATGCCCATCGGTGCACAAGCAGCTCCAAAGCAACCTGGAAAGGGCCAAAGAGGCGTACAAGAGGGCGGCAGATGCCCATCGCAGAGAAGGCGAGGTCATCAGGGTCGGGGATAAGGTGTGGTTGTCGTCCAGGGGTCTGCCCATCAGAGGGAGCTGTAGGAAGTTAGAACATCGCAAGCTGGGACCCTTTGAGGTCATCGAGCAGGTCAATCCGGTAGCCTTTAAGCTGTTGCCGGATACCATGAGGATTCACCCGGTATTTCACAGATCACTGCTCTCACCATACAGGGAGTGGCACCGTTTCCACGGGGAGGGTGGGACGCCCCCCACACCACCCGTTGTAGAGGAGAGGGAAGCCTGCAATGAGGCCACGGAGATCCTGGACTCTAGATGGAACGGGGACAGGGTGGAGTACTTGGTGGCATGGGAAGGGGCTGCCCCAGAGGACAACACGTGGGCACCATCCGATCAGATAACTGAAGAGTACCTTAGGGCTGAATTCCACACCCTGTTCCCACATAAGCCAATGCCCCCAGATCTCTTTCTGCAAGAGGTGTGTGCCACCACGGAAGATGATGAGAAAGATTACTGGGGGTTCAGATTCAGTGAAGAGAGGGAAGGAGGAGAGACACCGGTTTCCCCCCAGAGAGAGTCTGGGGGAGGGCAGTACTCGTCTTCAGGAGAAGACTCAGAGGGATTTGAGGGATGGGAAGAGGTGTTTGGCTCACAGGATGATGAAGATACAGATTTTATAGGTTTCGTCACCTCCCCTGAAGAGGGGATGGGAGGGGCGGTGAACGAAGGGGAAACTCACAGAGCTCAGGGGCGAGACACAGCAGAGAGGGAGTCACCCGCCTCGTGGGAGGAGGAGGGGGCTTAGAGGGGGGAGTGGATGTCAGAGGACTGGGGAGCCTCACCCCCTCCCCTGCGCTGACGCAGTACCGAGAGCCCACGCCCCTCCTGACAGATTCTAGCGAAAGCTCCGGAGAAGAGGAGGTGGAGGGAGGTCTGTCGGTGGCATCAGAGACCCAGGCCGTCGCAACAGGAAACAGGAAAGGGAGGGGGTGGTTCCCCTTCCGGGAGTGTTTTAGCAAGAGGCGCGAAAAGCCGGAATAAAGCAGTCAGGACATCTCCATTGATTGAGATGGATGTGTTTCACCATCGGTGGAAAGTTGTAAAGTAATTAGGACCAATAAAACGCTAATTGATTTATATGATGGACTCGGCTGGAATGCTTCAATCGAAACAACAGCCAGAGGGCTGTGACACAAGGATTACAAATAGAACAATATTGGTCCTCTGAAACGTAGAAGCATGCATATGTACTCAGTACTTGGTTTGGGCCCCTTTTGCATCAATTACTGCCTCAATGCGGCGTGGCATGGATGCTATCAGGCTGTGGCACTGCTGAGGTGTTATGGAAGACCAGGATGCTTCAATAGCGGCCTTCAGCTCTTCAGCGTTGCTCGGTCTCATGTCTCTCATCTTTCTCTTGACAATGCCCCATAGATTCTCTATGGGGTTCAGGTCAGGCGAGTTTGCTGGCCAATCAAGCACAGTAATCCCATGGGCATTGAACCAGGTTTTGGTACTTTTGGTAGTGTGGGCAGGTGCCAAGTCCTGCTGGAAAATGAAGTCAGCAACCCCATAAAGCTCATCTGCGGAAGGAAGCATGAAATGCTCCAAAATCTCCTGGTAGACGGCTGCGTTGACCCTGGACTTAATAAAGCACAGTGGACCAACACCAGCAGATGACATGGCTCCCCAAATCAACACAGACTGTGGAAACTTCACACTGGACTTCAAGCATCAAGCATTGTGTGCCTCCCCATTCTTCCTCCAGACTCTGGGTCCTTGGTTTCCAAATGAGATGCAAAAGTTGCTCTCATCAGAAAAGAGGACTTGAGACCACTGAGCAACAGACCAGTTCTTTTTTTCTGTAGCCCAGATAAGATGCTTCTGACGTTGTTTCTTGTTCAGGAGCGGCTTGACAAGAGGAACACGACATCTAAAGCCCATCTCCAGGATCCGTCTGTGTGTGGTGGCTCTGGATGCACTAACTCCAGCCTCAGTCCACTCCTTGTGAAAGTCCCCAACACGTTTGAATGGTCCTTTCCTGACAATCCTCTCCAGGCTGCGGTCATCCCTGCTGCTTGTGCACCTTTTTCTTCCACATTTTGCCCTTCCGCATAACATTCCATTAATGTGCTTTGATACAGCACTTTGGGAACATCCAACTTCTTCCGCAATTACCTTTTGAGGCTTTCCCTCCTTATGGAGGGTCTCAATGATGGTTTTCTGCACAGTTGTCAGGTCAGCAGCCTTCCCCATGATTGTGATTCCTACTGAACTAGACTGGGAGACCATTTAAAGGCTCAGGATTGAGTAGCTACTGCACCTTTTCACAATATTCTAATTTTCTGAGATTGTGAATTTGGGGTTTTCTTCAGCTGTACGCCACAGTCATCACAATTATTACAAATAAAGGCTTGACATCTCTCGCTTTGCATGTCATGAGTCTATCTCATATGTTAGTTTCACCTTTTAAGTTGAATTCCTGAAATAAATGAACTTTTCCACGATATTCTAATTTTTTGAGTATCACCTGTAGTCTTCCGCACTACCTACCTGTCCTCACTAGAGGTCAGTTAAATCCCAGTCCCTTGTTATCAGGTGGTATGGTCTAGTAACATCACCAGTAACTTCTCTTTAAGAATTACCCCTTAATAGGACTTTGGTTTAGCCCGTCAAGAGCCTCAATCACTTTCCCCCCCCAACCCTTTGCCTATATATATATATATATATTCCCCCCACCCCCCTCAGCTCTTAATGGAAACACAGTTTTTCTGCTTTACATTTCATATCCATCTATTCAGTCCAGTCTCAAAGTTATATCGCAGTGTTACACCCCTCCTCAGGTGGAGTGAAGGGAAGGGGAAGAGAGAAAGGGGGTAAGATACAGTCCTCCAACCGTCCAGAGAGAATGTCTCTATAACAGCTGCTGCTCCATCTGTCTGTTAAGGAGATTTCCGTCCCACCCCATTGGAGCTTGTGTAGAATATGCAGCAACCAATGCAGCAACCGATGCAGCCAAAGTGTCGTTCTCCAAACATGTACAAGAGAGAGTTCCTGCAGCTACTGTACAAAGTATCTATTAAAGTATCTTGCCACAACTGCTCAAAGTATCCTGCAGCCGCTGTTCAAAATATCTATTAAAGAGGCTTGTATCCAATGTCCTAATTTTCTAGCTGCGGAGTATAACACTTTATAGTTTATACACTTTATCCATCTGTTAGATAGTCTCAGATTTGAGCTCACAGCCTGGTAAAGCTGGTAGGAGCAGGAGCAAAGATTAAGGTTTATAATCGTTCCTTTTCCGTTGCTATAATTTCCCAAACTTGAAGAGTCAGTGTATTCCTTGAGACACGGTAGGAAAATTTGTAAATTTATAAAAGAGCCTGTATAGTTAGGGGTCTTCCCTTCAATTTAAATATTAAAATTGGGCTCTCAATTCCGCGAAGAACGCTGACTCACTTGTAATTAACCGCTTGTGCGCCATTTTCAGACGTCGCTAATAAGAGTCTCCTTCTTGTCCATTTTTAACTTCTTTCCCCAGCTCCCTCTTCTGGGTGGCTTCTTTCACCCCGATATCACACCCACACACACACAAAAAAGAGGGGGAGTCTGGGGAATTAATCACTCACGGAAAGCTCCGCCGCTCCTCCTTTGAGCTCGAGGCTTCACTTTGCCGGCTGTGTTTGATCCCCGCGTTCCCGTCTCTACCTTCCGCCTTTCCTGACACCCATTTCTCCGGGTCAGTACTCGCGAAAGAGAGACGTCTCGAACACCGGCAGGCTCCTTATCCCCAGGGTCTCTTCCACCTGGGTTCCGAGGTTTGCTTAGCCTTGCACAACCTCTCTTATCGCCTGGCAAAGTTCAGAGTCGCTCCGTAAGGACGACCCCACGCTCCGTTCCGGATGGCGGCGAAACCGGTAGTCTGGACTCCATGATCGTTACAGACGCCTCGAATGCAGGGATCGGAGCGGGACTGTGTCATCCGGTCGAGGAAAGCAGCTTGCATCTCATCGAGTACATCGGAAGAGAAAAGAAAAGGAAAAGAAATTGGGGCCCAGAGTAAGACACCTCTTGCCGTGGTTAAGGAGAAAGAGAACTAATAACAAACTAATGAGGTGGGCTCTGTGGCTGCAGCACTTCGACTTCAACTTAAGAAGCAAGAAAGGTGTCCCTGAACGTTGTGTAGATGCCTTGTCCCAAGCACCGGCCGGACTTAGATAAGGAAGAGGAGAGTTTTTCCATGTTTATTTGGCAATACAAGAAACAGAAGGTACGCTGCCACCACCTCCCTTTTCCGAGTAACCAAATAGGAATCCAGGGAGGAGAAATCCTATTATTAAGCGGTTACACGCCTTGGCTCACTATACCATGGCACCAATTAACAAAGAAAAAGACTGGTAGAGTCCGAAAGGTGAGACCCTGGATTCAGCTTCCCCAATGCAAAGGCAATCAAGACAAAACTAGAAATCAGTTTCAGAATTTATTATAAAACAAGACAACTTTTAAAAGGTGCACATGTACTTACAGCATAAAGATTCAGATATAGCATAAAGTCAAAAGATCAAGCCCTCTGGTCACTGCCCTCAGGCAAGGAACCTTTGGCAAGAGGCATGGCGAATTCCCCTGGCGGAACGCGGAGCAATTATCCTAAATGGACCCACGTGGTGTTCTGTTCTTAATCCTATTAGATGCTTTCTTTAATTGTAAAGAGCCAATGGCTAAAGGCTAGGGCTGTGACTCATGATGGTCAAAACAATCCACACAGCTGCATTATTGTTTTTAGAGAACATCCTGAGATCAAGGGCACTCCCTATGTTCCCAGGTCTGGCTTGACATATCGCAGACACCCTGGGCTGCAACTTGATTGATTTTTACAACCCCCAATACATATGTTAACCCGGCTGTATAACATCTCTTCCTTCAGGCCGGAGACAATTCCCCCCCCCCCCGGTCAATCAATAGAAACTGAGGGGAAAATTTATCTTAAAGGGAGACCAGGCACACATTCCCAGAATACCAGGATTTCCATTCTCCAATCAGGCTATGGGGCAAGAACCAAAGTTTTTAATACTTACTGAGATTCCTCTTTGCACTACATGGTCTTCAATATAATCTAAAACTAAAACTTCAGCATGCTTGTCACCATGATCATTGTACGCATAGCCCCATATTTCCCAAATCAGGTTTTCTTCCTTTTTAAAACTAAACAACAGTAACGTTGTTTTGAGTCTTTTTGTGTTGTCAAAATTTTCTTGGAAGTCTTCCTTGGGCAATAGTTCTTTGAGGAATAAGGGCATTTCCTCTGACAGTGCTAAGCCAGAAACATTCAAAAGACTGTAAAGATAAAAAAGGGCATTTAAAATCGAAATTGATCACTGCTTTTGTCCATCAGAACTGCAAGCACCACCCCCAACACATGGTTGGGTGGGGGTATTCTTTTAGAAAAAAATAAAAACTGGGTATTGAAACAAAAGTACTGGGTACTGAAACAAAAAGCTCAGTTTTTCAGTGGCCCATAAAAGTATGCTTTCCGCAGAGTTTAAGTAATAAGCGCAACAGAAAAACCTTAACTTGACTAAAGCATGCACCAGGAGTTAAAATAAACTTTACTAGCAGGCGCTTAATTGCAAAAGGAAAGTAAGAACTCCCTGCTAGTTCCTTACAGAGACTCTGTTCACTGAACGCTAATTATCCTTTATCAAAAGATTCACATTCCTATACCCCTAGCCACAAACACTCCCACTCCCACCAACTCCAAAAGCTAGGAGCAACAAACGCTCTGTAGCAGAGCCTTAAATACACCCAGTGACACCCACGCTTCAGTCAATCAATCACAATCACATGTATAACTTAGTGAATTGATTGCCACCATCTTCTGGGGACCTTCTTTTGTATAATGGGTATCCATCATTTCCTGTAATTGTGCTGGCAACAAATGGTCGGGGATAGCGTTTAGTGCATTTTCCATCTTTCATGCATGGTGATTGTGGGTTGATTGCACCGCAAGATCCATGGATCATATTTTTAGTGATAATTTCATGTAAACCGTTATCTATGTTGACATTGGGAATTTCAGCAGAGATGACATTGTCAATTTCTTCTGATTTTATTTTATTGTGAAGCCAGATTAATATATGTGTATGTGGCAATCCTCTTTTTTGCCATTCCACAGAGTACATCCAGCAGTGTACGGATCCAAAGACTTCATGCTTTACAATGAAATCTATGATTGATTTTAGTTTTTGACGGAAAACTCTTGCTGTAATGTCATGTCTGTCTGTTGTTTTTTGGTGAGGAAGTAATAGTTGTTTGATTTCGTCCCAAGTTGGATTACATGTAAATGTAATGAAGAGGTCTGGGCGACCACAATGACGAACATATGCAATTGCATCTTGCGCGTATTCATGCATATGACGCGGGCTCCCTGTATATGTTGATGGAAGAATGGTTAGTTTTCCAACTGCAGTTGTATTGGCATCATTTTGTATTGCATCTCGTAAATGAATGTATTGTTCTGAATGTAGTTTTTTTTTATTTAAACGGATGAATAGTAAACGCTCCGTTTCAATGTTGGCATACATATCAACGATGTATTGGTGGAATAGCTGTTGATATTTTAGAATGTGATTGTCTTCATTTTGTCTAATCATTATTTGGTATGAGTAATAGTTCATTGCACTGCACTTTTTAGTTGTTTCTTGTTTAGTAAATGTATTTCATTGGAGATACTGATGCAGAACTAAATGCACGTTGCCAAATTACATCCAGCATAAACAGAACCATCATTTCACAACTAACAAATCTACTGCATGAAAAAAACCAATTAGGACGTCTGTTTAAAACAGCATTAGACATGATGCCATCAGATACTCATAAGATTGTAATCCATGCCGACAAAACACCTACTGGACAACATGAAAGAAGATTCAATGCACCACATATTGATGAAGTTGCTATTGTTATTGTGGGAGATAAATTCCAACCAAGAGACATTGTCCTACATCGAAGAAACAATGCATTGACAAGTGTTTCTGAAACACATTGATGCTATGATGCCCTCCAATATCCACTCATTTTTGGGATGGTGCTGATGGATATCACTTTAACATTGAAATGGTAAATCCAATTGTAAAAATTTGTGTTTGTCGTTTGGTAAGGGTAGGAGGGAGCCAGCTTTATGGTAAATTTGACCTTTGATTTTTAATGTTGGCATGAATTATGCTGTGATTATTTCTGCCCCAAATGATGTCATTTGAAAGCTGGAGTTGTATTTTCTGATATTTGCTAGAAAATGTTTTGAGTCTTTGGTATATCCGGACAACAATGTTTTCAATTGTTCTGGAGGATCTTTTATTTTTGGTAGTTGAACTTTTCCTGCAGCACAGCACATTCCTTTTCTTTCACCTTTAAATTTCATTGCTTTACAATGAGGACATACGTTAGTCATGTCACCAATGATAACATTCTTGTCTTCAGTATAGTTATATGTTGGGTTGTAATTGAAAGCAAGGCGATAGTAATTCAGGATTTTTTTACTTTGGATTTTTGTTTGATTTTGTAATGATGGTTTTTCAGTATGTTTAGGATTTTCCAATGTGTGTTTTTCTTTGTGTTGGGAGCGTAGTTGTTTTAAAATTTGATATCTTGCTTTTTGTACTCGTAAGCGTGCTTCTTCACGTCTTACTGAACTTTGATCTGGTGTTTCTACTGCACGTTGCTGTTGCTTTCTTTGCTTTTCCTCTACAAATTTTTTGTTAGGTTTTTTAGCATTTTCTTGTGCTCATGATTTTTTGATTTTTTTTTAGCATTGTGAGTGCATTGACTTAAGTTAGTTTTCCGTGGCATATTTCTTCTTACAGGTTTGTTGCAATAGTTGAATTTCTGGTAGAAAAAGAGAATGAGTTATATTAGTTAAATTATTTTTTAATTGTTTGGCTTTATATTGAATTCAAATGAAGAAGCCCCAGCCTCCCTGGCAGGGCTGGTATCAGGGGTGAGCACTGCTGGACCCCTACCAAGGCCCACACCCCTGGACACTCCTGTTCCTCAGCCTCTTTGGTCACCTTCCAAATGGGAGTAGTCCTCTTAGCTTTCATTGAGCCATATGAATCAAACTTGCACTTTGTGCATATTGATGGTCGGACATCTGCTACAAAACTAATGATGCTTAAGCTTCAGAGCCCCTAATCCCGGAGGGGCCCCAGAAGCAAATTGACTGTAGTCCACATTGCTTTAAAATTTTGGGTCTAGTAGACCCAATTTGAGTCACACAACTCAAAATGATTAATTTTTTTGTTGTATATATATTTCAACAATCTCAACGTTTGAGAGCCAGTAGCACAGATGTTGTAAAGGTTTGGTGGTATGTTGTGGAAAAACCCCATGGAAGGAAGGCAACAGTGGTTGCCCAGACCTCGTTGCTGGTTGCAAAGGGGCCCCCTGTAAATTCAAGTTTCAGGGCTGCAAACATGTAGGTCCACCATGGCTTCTTCATGTAACTGATCTGTTGGAAAGTAAAGCTTTGCTGCTGTGGATATTGGCAGGGTCAGTACTTTTACTTGGTAAGGTTGCCCTGTTTTAATTGTGTGTGCATAAGCTGCTTTGGCTGAAGAGGGGGTGAAAGTACAACAATTAAATAAGTGGTTATGTTGCTTTATGTAAATGAATGTTTTGTTTTTTGTTTTAGTTGGAAGGTTAGAGTTGATGTAGGATATGCATGCCTGTGTGTGTGTGTGTGGTAATTTTTTCTTAATAATTTATTCCTACTCCATGTATTTAATTCCCCCCCCCCAACTTACCCCGTGTGTTGCAAGAGGTTTTTTTAGGTATTTGTGGCTGCAAACGTAGTTTGGGGCGATTTTAAATTTGAAGCCTTAAAGTTTTTGCGCCGTAAGCTGAGCGGCGGGAGGCTGCAAAATGGCGGGGTGGGGTGGGTTGTCCTGTTGCCTGAAGACCGCAGATTGCGGCGCTTTGTTGGAGGCTGGTTTTATTTTTATTTTTTTTGTAGTGTCTGAAGGCCGCAGATTGCAGCGATTTCTTGAAGGGTTTTTTTTTTCCTGGTGCCTGAAGGGCACAGATTGCGGCGCGTCGTTGGAGCCTCAAGGCCACGGCGGCGGTGTCAGAAAGCTGAGGCAGTGCGTTGCAGGTGGCGACGGCGGCGTTCGTGGAAGGCCGCAGATTGTTGTACGGCGTCGGAAGCTGTGTTTATTTGGCCTCCTGAGGTTTGTGGGTGCGTTTTCCTCGGCGGCGGAAAGCCTTATATTTTGGCGCGACGTCGGAGGATCTGTTTTTAATTTTTGCGCCTTGTGAAGTGGGCGACGGGAAGGTGCAAATGGCTGATGCGGCCACAATTGGCTTTGAGGCGTTTCAGCCGCTGTGTGAAATGGCGGTCGGAACATTCTTTTTATATGCAGGTTTTATGACGTTGGCTGGCAAAGTGCTTTTCTATTGGTTGTTCATTTTTTTTTCTGGTGATGTATAATGTCTGCAACAGATTTTCTTTGTGGTTTTTCTTTATTTTAGGTATGACAGGTGTGGTTTTTCTGAATTTTTATTATGCCAGATTAGAATGCCATGGTAATGGAAACTCTGTGTCCAAATTTGATGCGATTTGGTCCAGCGGTTACGGAGCAAGGGTGTTTCGGACAAACGTGCAATGGGAACATTTTTATATATATAGATGAAGTAAAGTTTTAATTTAAAAATTAATTTTCTACAGAAATTACTTAACTTACCTTTTTGGAACCAGTTTCTTATATCCATTAGGCAGCCTCGATGTCTTCTAAATGTAAATAAGAAGGTAAACTAATAAACTATAACTGGAATAAATTCGAAATTGGTTGTTTCAAAGAAACACTTAGCAAACATCAACAGTGAATGCTAACTAACGCCTCGCATTCAATTAAAATACTGATCAACTAGCGGCGGGCGGCTCAGTTTTTATAGTGACGCGGAACTCACTAGACCCCTCTAGAAGATTCCCTCTTCTCTCTGCTAGAGCCCGCTAGAGACCTCTCTCTCCCTTGAATCCCACTGGCTGGCTGACATAAGATTCCTCTACCAGTTGCTAGGTGGCTCTAGATACTTCTCGGTTTTTACACCACTTCAATGTGGTAAACAACTGATTATTCGCCATCGTCCTACCTAATTTTGTTTCGTTTCATCACTTTATAACCATTTAATTATTATTTTTTGCTTCTAGGGGGGGACAGCTGCCCCCCTGCCCCATGGGCCCACGCTTATCTTTCAAAAGGGGGCAAGAAGCTTTGACATGTCCTGACTTTCGGCAATAATAGCAAAGCCCCGAAGCAGGGGTTAGTTTTGCCCTGTCACCTCCCCCGACAAAGAGTCTTTAGACCCAGCCAAAGTTTTTTTCTCCGGCTCCTAGGGATTAAAAGCAGCCTTCCCCATTGAACCTGAAACAGAAGGTCGACTCCCGGCAGGCTGGGTTTTGTTACCCAAATTAGTCCTATTCAAACGGAAAGATTCGGCATACTGGGCTGCTCGCTCAAAAGTAGTTGGATTTTGATCAGCTAGCAAGCTAGCAAATTCTGCAGGGAGATAACTCATAAATTGTTCCAGAATCATTGCCTGTCTCAGTTTCGCAAAAGTGTCCACGTCTGGGGCTGCCAGCCAAAAGTCAAATTGCTGGGCAACTTTCGCCGCAACGAGAGGAAAGTTTTCCGTTGACGCTGTTCTATCCATCTTTCTGAACGCCCTCCTATAGCTCTCAGCATGGCGTCCATAACGTTCTAAGACCAAATTTTTATAAAGATGGTAATTCAAAGCCTGGCTTGTCGGGATCTGGCCCATAAGGTCCGCCAACTCCGACGTCACTAAAGCCCTCAAAATGGACATCTACAGTGTTTCTGGAACCCCCAGTTCCGTACAGGTTAATTCAAAAAGCGTCAGGAAGCTTAAAACATCAATTGGAGGTTTATAGGTTGGAAACAATCTCAAATTAACATCTCTTATTGAGAACTTGCCCAGAGTTCGTCTTGGGACACTTCGTGGTTCCCCATCATAGTGATATTCCTGGGCGGGGGGGGGGGGGTGATTCACAGTGCTCCCTTCCCGGTGTTCAGGCTGCTCTTCCCTGTACCTCTGCCGGCTTCTCGGCTGCGGTAGGTAGGCTTCCTCTTGCACATATGAATGAGGTAAGCCTCCTGGGTTCCCACTGTCCCTCTGGTGCGTATGCTCTCACAGGGCTAGCCTCTTGATACACAGGGTGCCTCACATTCTCACCTCCCCGATGGGCAGCAACCCTCAGCCTCCCTGGACTGGTGTCCCTGCTCTCCATAGTCACTTACCCCCATGACACGGCCTTCCCTCGGGCGTCTTGGTACCTCCTTGTAAGCGTACTCCCCCAAGCCGGCTGGCATGGCTGCAGCAGTATGACAGCGCCGCTCCCTTGGGATTTCCATGAGGTCCTCCGACACCCACTCCCTGCAAGGCAAACGGACTTGTTTTGGACGCACCATCAGTTCCGAAGTCACAGTGTAGTTCCCTCTTGGATATGCAGCTGTAACTCGAGTCTTGACATCCCAAAGAGGCTGGAACTGTCAATTTACACATTCCTCAGCATTCCTGGAGGCCCTCTCGATTGGAGAGTTTCCTCAACATCTCCATTCAAGCCATCATCCGAAAACAAAGGAGAGGCGGCACCTCTTGAAGCCCGCTCTCCCCGATAACTCCATCGAATAGGGAGGGGGACTTTGCTCTTCTCTTGCCTCCCACTGATCTATGGTCTGCAAAGTTTCCACAGGGTCTGTAATTCCTGCCATCCCTGACTCACTAATCAATTAAAAATTGAAAAAGATGGCTGCTGCACAAAGCTCTCTCTAAAGCTCTCCGACCTTTTGCTTTGGGTTTAGTCCTAAATTTACCGACAAAGCCATTATTTTAGCTTTACAACTTGCCTGAATAGGGTCGTCGTGACAATCTAACTAACGGCTGGCTGCCAGCTACTAAAGCCAACTTCCAATTAAGCCGACGGACGGAGAAGAAGGGTATAAGGAGAAGAAGAGGCCGTGCAGCGTTCTAAGTGGCCTCACAGCAAACATAGTGAGTAGGAGTTACTAAATAATTAAGTGACCACAGACAGACCAGAGCAAGATCATAGCCGGAATAGTCTGATAAGCACGGGAGAATGCTGAGAGCTCAAGGGATTCTTAATCCACCTGGCTATTTTCAAGGCTTCATAATTTTCTTCCAAATAGTTTCAATAATTACAATACTCCATTAAGGAGCGTGTTACCTTTAATTGCCGGAACCCAGTTCACCTTAACCAATTTCTTACTGCAGCGTCTAGGGAGAATCGTAAATGGTTCTTACCAGACAGAATTATAAAGATTTGGGGCTCCTCCCAATGCCTGTGATGGAGACCTTTCCCAAAGAAACACAGACTAAAATACTACATTACTTCAAACCCAAAGATAAGGTCACTAGAACAACGGAGAGCTTGCACCCCCATGAATGGTCTATTGACCATAACTGGAACGGGAAGAATTGGGGAACAGGTGGAGAAGGAGAGGGGGTTGATTTGGCGACCGAGTTGATACAGGCTTCCATGCAAAATGAGACTACTGAAGTCTCCATGGGACAGGAACAGCAGATGACCACCTCAGACACCTACCCAGATGGACCTGACGTGTTGATTAGGCGTGAAAAAAGATCGGAGTCCTCTAGCTTGATGGAGTCCGGGAAATGGTCGTGTAACGTTTTTGCACTGTTTGTTCCATCCTTTTTAACCCAACCCATCAAGGGTTAACTCAGACTCTAGGCTGGACTGACTGAACATTCCATGAGGGGAGGGGCGGCTGACTGTTGGAGGAGAATGGGCAGCAGTTTGTTCAGTTGAGAGGGGTTTGGCAATTACTTTTTTTCATTTTCTCTTTTAACAGTCCAACCAAGCCATTTTCTCTCTCCACACATTGCTGGAGCGCCATCAGTAGTAAGTCCCACCAACTTTTCCCAAGGTAATTTCATTTTATTTACGGATTCCTCCACTGCATTGAAGATGTTCCTCCCAGTTGTTGTCCCATACATGGCGACCGCATCCAAGAGCTCCTCACTGACAGACAAGTCTTCCTTCACACCTCTTACAAAAATAGCTAGATGAGCTGTATCAGTATTGTCAGTGCTTTCATCAACAGCTAATGAAAATGCCAGATAGCTGCATGCCTCTTCAGCCAACTTTGTTTTAAGATTACAGGCTAGGTCCCTGACTCGGTCTGTGATGGTGTTTCTTGACAAGCTGACATTGTTAAAAGCCTGTCTCTGCTCAGGGCACACCTGTTCACATACCTTCAGCATACACTGCTTTACAAATGCACCTTCTGAAAAGCACTTTGAAGCTCGCGCAATTTCTTCAGCCACAAGATAGCTGGCTTTCACTGCTGCATCATTTTTTGCTGTCATTTTTGCAAAAATATTCCGTTGAGAATGCAGGCTACCTTTTAATTCTTGGACCTTTTGTTGCTTTTCCTGGTGGCTAAGGTTAGCAAATTTGGCTCCATGTTTGGTCTCAAAATGCCGGCGTAAATTGTATTCCTTCATCACTGCCACTGCCTCATAGCACATAAGACATACCGGCTTGTCTCCATTAATCACAAACATGTATTCACTTTCCCATTTGTCCTGAAATTGCCTTCCCTCTGCATCAACTTTTCTTTTCTTGGACATTTTTGGGTTATTTGATTGTAGTTTATGGTCCCTATACCACTGTAAAGTGACACGGAAGTGGTCAGTATATCCAAAGTTTACCGCTCAGACTTTTAAGCAGAATAATAAGCAGACCCCCCCTAATAAGCAGACCCCCCGAAGCGGCTACCCCTCACTCACCGTAGAGGAGGGGAAAAGGGGGGCAGAGAGACTCGGGGGTGGGGGAGAAAGGGAGCGCGTTCCCGCCTCGGTGCCGGCGCCTCCCTCCCTGGGCCTCAGCCGAGATGAGCGGCGGCGGCCGCCATTTCCATTCCCTCCGCCTCCTTCTCTCCTTCCCTCACGGCTCCCTTCAGACTTGTTGCTCCGCCCGCGCCGAGGCTGAGAGGAACCCGTCGCCAAAATGGCCGCCCGAGGTTGCTGCGCACGAGGCGTTGCGCGTTGGACAGGGGGTGGGGGTGGGGCAGAGGAGGACGCGTGTAAAGTGGAGGTTTCCTGTGTAGAACGGCCGTCGCCGCTAGAGGGCAGACGTTCTCTGGCTTGTAGGCTGCCGCGCATGCGCTGAAGAGGCGGCTTTCTTGTTTCAAAAAAAAAAAAGCGAGAATAAAAGGTGAAGGCTGGCGGCCGGCGGCGGCTACACGGGCCACATGACGAGGTCTGGCGGGCCGGATTCGGCCCGCGGGCCTTGTGTTTGACACCCGTGGTCTAGATGTTCATCATAATCAGTGGTGGAGGCAGGGAGGGGCGATAGGAGCGGACCACCCCAGGTTCCATTCTGAAGTGGGGGTGACATTTGGTGCAACCCCCTCCCCACAACTCCCAAACCAACGACTCGAGCAACAAAGCATCTGCAAGCCCCGGCACCCCCCCACGGGCTATTGATCGTGCGGCCACACCAATTTGCAGCCCCAATGGGTAGGCGGCGCAGCTGCACCAATTGGCACCCCGCGAAGGGCGGACGGATGGCGCAGCTTTGCCAATCCGCAGCCCTGGTGGGCGGGCGGATGGCGCAGCTAGGCCAATCAGCAGCCCCGGCGGGGCTCCTTCCCTCCCTCGAGTCGTGAGCAGCAGCCTTGGCAAAGCGCTCTCTTTCTTGGGCTACCCCAACCTGGGAAGAGGTTTGCTGTGCAAAAGGAGAACTCCAGGGCATGCGCTCCTCCCCCTGCAGCTGTAGCTACCACCCTCACCACACCACCTCACTGAAAAGACTCTTGTTTTCTATAGAGAGCCAATTGCTCCAGATCTTTGCTGTCGTTTGAGGGCTGTTATTTCCTAATGGATTTTTCAATCTTTCTCTACTTCTCCCCTCCCCGCTTCCCTTTGTCCCATTGATCTGGTGGGGTGTGTTCTGCCAAGGGCAGGGTTCTTTTTGGATCTGGAGTCAATAAGCACACCAGTGGGTGAAAGAAAAGCAGTTTTATTTGCATAAGGTTAACAAATAAACAGCAGGCATGCAGAACACAAAATAAAACATATTTGACAGGAGCTACACAATCTCCCCTTCAGCTGCCTGGAGCCCCAGGTAGAGCAGCGAGAGAGACCCTGGCCGTCAGTCTCACAGCATCGGGTACCTCAATCTGTGAATAAGGTCACTAAGCTCTTCCCACCTACAGCTTTTATAGCCAACTTTGATATAATCGAGTGCACCTGGCATTACTCATGGTCAGCCCAGGCCCCGGGATGCAATTAATACAGAGCAGCTGGGCATCCAGTCAGCACTTATGTCACGGTCTGGTCAGCGGGTGAATGAAGTCCCGGCAGAGGATGTCAGGACCGGGGGCAAGATGACGAGGTAGGAGCAGGAATGCGAGTCCAGGAACCCGGGGTCTGAGGGTCGAGAAGCAGGGGGTCACAAAGGCGAGGTCCAGGGATCAAGAAGCAGGTGGTCACAAAGGTGAGGTCCAGGGATCGTGCACACACTCGTGCGTGGATGGAATGGAGGCAGCATAATGCCATGGAGCCCCTGCCTGAGGGTGCCTCCGCCTGCTCCTCCTGTGCGCCCTGCTCTGTGCCTCTGGGGACACCAGTGTCGGCTAGGGACGGAGTGGGGGGGCCACCTGCCTGGGTGGGTGCCGTGAGGGGGACAAATGGGAAGCTCTCCTCCTATAGAAGCACCAGAACGCTAAGCTAGAGCTAAGGTATTCAGGCTGCAATCCTGTACACATTTTCCTGAAAGTAAATCTCCCTGAACTAAGTGGAACTTACTTCTGAGTAGACATGCATAGTCTCTGAAGTTGGCTTTAAGCCCGGAAAGCCTTCAAAGCAAAAACACAGTACCTTTTTCATCACGGTCCAGCAAGCTTCCCGATCATCAGTTCAGCAGAGATGTAAACAAACAGTGCAGCGTCTTCAGTTTGCCCTTTTGACCAGGAGATTTATCAATAATCCACACAGAGTCCATGCTACTAACCTAAAGCATTTATTTACAAGCAGAAAAACAAATACCTCCGGAGCTAGCCGCCATTGCTTCCACTCCGGACAGAACCAAAAGAGAAAGTAACAACAGTACAAACAAAGCATACAGCGAACAAAGGAAAAATCCCCGGCTGTAGCCTCCTCCCAGTGACACAGGACGCACTTCCTGTAGCTTCTTAACCCTGTAAGCTCAGGATCCACTCACACCCCCTCTCATCCCGTATCACTGGGGTGCGTAAGCATTACAACTTACCCTATACACAACCCTTCACAGAACTCCCCATGACGCTGGGAGCTCAATGGTTTAGTGAACCCATCTGCTAGGTTCAACTGACTTGGACAGTACTTCAGCTTTACCAAGCCTGTCTGGATGCTCTGACATACATTCTGGAAACGTATGTCCAGATGTTTGGTTCTGGCCTTGAACTGGCCAGATTCCGCCAGCTTCAAGCATGGCTGGTTGTCCTCCCAAACCATGATGGGTAGGCAACATCGTCCGCAGACTTCTTTGACCAAACACCTATAGTACTCCAACTCCCTACAGAGCTCTGACAGCGCGCTGAATTCAGCCTCTGTAGACAACGCGATGAGGCTCTGCTTTCGGGACTTCCACCCGATGAGCGACTCACTGAACTTCACTACCATTCCAGACACTGACTTCCTGTCCCCGAGATTTGCCCAATCGCTGTCTGTCCAGCACGTGAGCTGGGGCTCTCCGACAACTGATAACTCCAGGCAAAACTCCTTTGTCTCCTGCAAATACCTCAGCACTCTCTTGATGCCATTCCAGGCATGTACACTGGGCCTTGTAGCCTCTCGGCTGAGCAGATTTACAGCAAATGCTATATCTGGCCGGCTCCACTGAGAGAGATACAAAAGACTCCCGAGTGCCGACTGGTAGACCTGGGGATTCTCAAACTCTGAATGCTCCCCGGACTGACTGTCCTTCACAAAACAGGTCTCCATGGGCGTTCTGACACCCGCACACTCAGACATTCTGAACTTCTCCAACAACTGCTCTATCTTGCCTGTCTGACTGAGCAAGAAACTTCCGTCCTCGGTTTTATCTATCTTAACACCTAGATAAACACTTACAGGACCTAAGTTCTTGAGCTTAAAGAACTCACCAAGCTCCTCTGCACACTTCTGCACCTGTTCTCTGGTCTTTGACAGATGGATGATG
The DNA here is from genome assembly GCA_034641385.1 of Darevskia mixta. Classification (NCBI taxonomy): domain Eukaryota; kingdom Metazoa; phylum Chordata; class Lepidosauria; order Squamata; family Lacertidae; genus Darevskia; species Darevskia mixta. The sequence continues at coordinate 395,427 of JAWWNH010000012.1, read as the reverse complement.
TCATCCACAAACACGAGAACTAACTCCTGCCCCTGGCCTGCTCCCGCCAGGTAAAGACAACTGTCAGCCTGACTCTGGCTGAATCCAAGCTCTTCCAAAGCTTCATGCAAACACAAATTCCAGTTCCTAGCGGACTGTTTGAGCCCGTAGATGGACTTGTGTAGCCTCCACACTTGATCCGGCCTATCCCCCTCGAACCCCGGCGGAGCTCGCATGTACAGCTCCTCCTCGAGATCAGAGTTCAGATAGTCGACATCAACATCAAAATGGTTCACCTGGAGACCTCTATGGGCAGCAGTTGCTAACAGCAAACGCATGGTCTCACTTCTGGAAGTGGGAGCATACACCTCGGTGTAATGCAGCCCCTTCCGCTGCGTGAACCCTCTGGCTACCAACCTAGCCTTGTACTGCACGTCTCCAGATGCTGTAGGCTTGAGTCTGTACACCCAACAACAGCTCACTGCCTGCTTTCCTGCTGGTAGCGTCGTGGGAGTGTACACACCCAAAGACCTCATTGAGTCCAACTCCTTACCCATTGCCTCCCGCCACTTCTCGGCTTCCTCCTGAGGCAACTGTTGAACTTCCTCAAAGCTTTCTGGTTCAAAGCCTGCACCTGGCCCATACACTAGTGGCTGTGAACCTTACCGGTGGAACCCCTTTTGTGGTTCTAGCAGACCGCCTAGGTCCGGGTTCCCCCTCTGAACCTGTCGCGCTGGCCTCAGCCTGCGTGTCTCCGCCCTCAGGCTCCTCACCAACTGACCTACTGCGCCTCTTGATCCTCACTGGACTGCCTGTGGGTGATGTTGGCGCACTTTTGGGCTCCTGCTTCACCTTCGGTAAACCCCCCTCTAACACTGGGATTTGGCCCTGGTCAGTTCCTCCAGCTGGTGCTGCTGGTCCTATCACCTCATCATCAAAATCGAGAACTTCCCTCGCTAACACATCAGGGTTTCCGTGAATGCGTGACCATCCACTCTGCTCACAAAACTCAGCACTCCTGCTTACCAGAATCTTGGACTGGTCTCCACTAGGCCACGCGAATCTCCATCCTTTCGTTCCTACCTCATATCCGCAGAAAATCATCCTCTGCGACCTGTCACTCCCTTTCCTTCTCTTGGCTCGGGGTACCAAGACCCATGCTTCTGAGCCGAACACTCGAAAGTAGTGAACTTTTGGCTTCTTGCCATTCAACAGAAAATAGGGCGTTTCCCCTACCACAGAATTGTGAATCCTGTTCTGGACAAAGTTGGCAGTTCGCCAAGCTTCCCCCCAAAACTTCCTGGGAAGACCAGAATCAAACAACATGGCTTCAGTAGCCTCCTGAAGTGTACGGTTCTTTCTCTCTGCGATCCCATTTTCCTGTGGGGAATAAGGGTTAGTGAGTCTCTGCACCACCACCCTCTCACGGAAAAAGGCTTTCAGGGATGACCCAAGGAACTCCCCGCCGTGATCGCTTTGAAAACAGCGCACTCTGGTGGAGTACTGCAACTCCACCTGTATCACCCACTCTTTAATCAGATCTGCTTCACTCTTCTCCTTCAGCAGAAATGACCAACTATTCCTTGAATAGTCATCAATCAGGGTCAGGGCAAAACGAGATCCACCCAGACTGGGCTCTCTCATTGGACCTGTGATGTCCATATGGACTATCTCAAATGGTCAGGTGGTTACCCTATCGGACCTGGGGTATGAACAAGTTTTCACTTTCGCTTTCTTGCACGCTCTACAGCCAAGGTACATGTCACATGACTTCATCTTGCACCCCTCAGCAACTTCTGGTTGCTTTTGCACCTTCCCCCAATGCCCATGTGCCAGCCTTCTATGCCATAAATGGGCACATTTGTCGTGAGGTGGCACATTTGCACACTGAGCCTCAACTGCACCAGTGTTACCTCCACCTGCACTTGGGGGTTGCATCTCAATAGCAAACAGCCTGTCTTCTCCATATTCCACACTGACAAGCTTCTTCTCACCCCTGTAAATAGAACAAGTGTTATTCTCAAAACACACTTTAAAACCTTAAAAAACCTTTAAAAGTGTTGACACAGATAAAAGACACACTTGCATGCCAGGCAGAACAATTCTATTCTTTTTAATCCAATCTAATAGATATCTTTCTTGGTGTTTTGAGTAGAGTTTACATATGGTAGATATTAGACTAATAGGATGATAATTGCATGGCTGCTCAGGATCACCTTTTTTATATATTGGAATTATTATGGAGGTCAGCCAAGAATTCGGTATTATTCCTTTTTTATCAATAAGCGTGAACAGATTGGCAATTGGTGGAGCCCACCAATCGGCATACTTTTTCAGGATCTCAACAGGGATCCCACCAAGACCTGGGGCCTTTCTAGGTTTTAATTCTCCAATCAGTTCCTTTATTTCGCCGATGCTTACCAGAGGCCAGTTTGGAGTGTTTAAGGGGACATACTCATCATCAATAGGAAGAGAGCAGACAGAGTTGTTGAATATTTTGCTGTAGTAATCAACCCAAGATTGGTGGGGGATAGTAATAGGGACTGTGGTGTCCTTACTACAGTGCCTGGTGACGTTCGTAGTTCGACATACAGCTAAACCTTCTTGTCTTTGATAAAAAAGAGAGACTGTCTTTTAATCTTTTGCTTTATTAACAGTCAAGAACAAGATAAAAACAAAAATCGGGTAAAGACAAGTATTGAGTGTGAAAGACAAGTATTGAGTGATAAAACAACGATGTGATCCCACAGATGGAGAACATGTAACAGCACTCCCTCAGGTTCTCTCACCCACTGAACTCCCTCCCCTCATACACCTCTGCCAGCAACTGTCAGCAACTGCCATACGTTGCAACATTCTTTTTGGCCAGTAGGTGGAGCTGCACTGACCAGCACAATACCACCCCTACAATCTAAATACATTTATAAACTTTACATGTGCCGAAGGCACGACAGGGACAATAGAAGAGAGGTTATTATTTAAGTGACCAGAGGTTATTTGCCAGAATGTTTTATGATCATTCAAATTTATAGCGTTAATTAAACGTGACCATTTTTCCAGATAGTATGCGTTCTCTTTCTTGGCAATAAATTCATTGTTTGACTTCCTACTAGCAAAATAAGTTATTTTATTTTTATCATCACTCTTTTTACGAAAATCCCTAAAGGCTGTTCTAAGCAGTCTTTTCTCTGTATAACATTCCCGATCAAACCATGGAGAACGGTTAGAAGTAGTAACAGTTGTAGGTTTGGCTATTGTGTCGCACTGGTCTATTACTTGGGAGTAAATTGAGACTGCTATATATGCCGAATCAGAATTGATGAGGGAAGCTCTCAAGAAAACATTCTGTCAGAGGTCAGAAATTTAGTAATCGCCCCCTCAGCTTCATTTGACCACCTGATCCTTTTGAGGATGTTATAAGGGGATTGATCAGGATGACTAGAATGTGAGAACTTAGTAGCGGGACCACTCTGAAGGGTCAACAGTAGAGGTGAGTGATCACTTTCGGTGCGAGCTCCAATTGAAAAAGAACTACGGTAACTACTGTTTGGAGATTTAGAGAGCAGATACAATAGTCAATTACACTGCGGCCCCTTGGCAAAATGAAGGTAAATTCATTATCGTCGGAAGTTGTTCAGGCCATTTAAGATAACAACATTGTGGACAATGCAGAATTCCGAAAGTTTTAAGCCTGCTCCGTTCAGTATGCAATCCCTAGAGGATCGGGGGACAGAGAGAGAAGGGGGTAGGATATCAAAGCCTTCCAGCCCCAGCTGGGAAATTATTTGGTGATTAGTGGCCCCTATTCGTACATTTAGATCACCCATACCGGTAATAATAAATTGGGCGGATGGCCAAAATTTTGTAAGAGAGAGCATGATATCTGTCATCCTAGATCAGTTGTCATTTAAAACGGTTTCGTCCTCTGAAGGAGGAAGATAAACATTTAACAAATACAGTAATTGCATAATCATATGGGACTAAATTGCATTATGTTGTAAGGACCTTTTATTAAATCTTGGAATTGTAAAGTTGGAAGCGACCCAAGGGTCATCTAGTCCAACCTACTGCAATGCTTGGAGCCTGGCATTGGGCTGCAAGAATGTACTGTAAACTACCACATTTTCAAAATGTCTGATAGCCAAGTTCCACTACTTTTCACAGGCTGGGAGTAGTGGCTCCCTCAGATTGTACCCATTATGGAATTAAACTTGAAAAGAAAGTACTAACACAGTTTGTGTTGTGGATATGCTACTTGACATGCTTCAGACTGACCAAATGCATTGTTTTCAGTGACAGTCTGTAGCAGTTGAAGCTGTGAAATGTGGTAGGGGCAAGCATTTTTGTTGTTGTGAATTCTACTGATGTTAACTATCTGACCAACAGCACACAAAATCTCTTAACTGGTATTTGAAGCATACAGTATGTGTTAATGAGATGAAAGCAAACTAACCATGGCTCCACACTGACTTTTAGTGACTTTTTTTGTGGGCTGATTCATTTTCCACATTGAACAATGTTTTATGACCAACAAATTTGCTAGACAGAATTTTTTTTCAAAAAAACCAACAAACTTTTTTTAGAGCTGCCTTGATGTAGTGGATTTCAAATTTTAATTATTTTAAAATATGTCCGCATGTTGTTTTAAGGTCTCCCTTATTAAAGCAAAGGATGAAGGTGTTAGGAGAACCTTAGAATGTGAGAAAAAATTATACCATACAATGTACTGTATCAAACTATTTAACATGAATAAATTTCTTTTCCCAAGCAGAGATAATGTGTAAGCGTGGTGTCAGCTCCCTAAAAAAAGTCAAGAACTCTGGGGAAACTTTCCTAAAAAAGATCAACAACTTGGGGGTCCTCCCCCTTAAAAAAGGTCGACAACTAAGCGAGCCAGGGAGGGAGACAGATGGGAGCCATGGCGCTCCAAGGAGGGAGTGGTCTTCCAGACACTCACGGAGCAGCACCAGCAGCAGTGTCCCGAAGGCCTCTCTGCAGGCCTTTAAGCTGTAGCGGTGAGTGCAGGCCCTGCCCCAAAGGCCAGGTGGAAGCGGCAGCAGGAGGGAGTGGTCTTCCAGACACTCATGAGCAGCACCAGCAGCAGTGTTCCGAAGGCCTCTCTGCAGGCCTTTAAGCTGTAGCGGTGAGTGCAGGCTCCCAAGAGGGCGCAGCTTTGTTAGCGCCCCGGCAAAGCGGCGTGGGGGGGTATGTGACAAAAAATTCCGCACCGGGTACCACCTGGGCTTGCTACGCCTCTGGTGGTACCTCGGGTTACATTTGCTTCAGGTTACAGACGCTTCAGGTTAAGAACTCCGCTAACCCAGAAATAATGCTTCAGGTTAAGAACTTTGGTTCAGGATGAGAACAGAAATTGTGCTCTGGCGGCACAGCGGCAGCAGGAGGTCCCATTAGCTAAAGTGGTGCTTCAGGTTAAGAACAGTTTCAGGTTAAGAACGGACCTCCGGAACGAATTAAGTACGTAAACAGAGGTACCACTGTACTAAACAGAAAGCGATGCCATGTTCCTGGAGAATATAAAGGGTTTAGAACAGGAGTGGAAGGGAGAGCTCAGCAGTAGCAGAAAATATCAGAGAACACAGCTGCTTACTCCTGCAGCACTGCAAATATTTATTTGTCATTTCATAAAGTTCATACACTGCTTGTTAAAAAAACAACCTCCTCAAAGTGATTTACAAAAGAACAATAAAATCATCAGTAAAATCAGTAGAAAAATAACTCCTTCAAACATTCATAAGATAAAATCAACAATAAGTAAAAACATTTTTTAAATTATTATTACCAGCTTATTATACAAAATGCTGGAATAAGAGGTATGCACCCTGTACATTCAATGTACATGTAATTCTGGCTTTAATTTGCAATGTGTTTTATAAATTTGTATTTTGTTATCACAAAATTATCGTAAGATGGGATGTTGCCATTTTACAGACAGGGAACTGAGGCGCAGAGTGTGGTTTTTGTCTAAGGCTGCACAGCAGGGACATGCTAGCTGATGAACTCAGGCCTCCCTGATATAAATCTAGGTCTCTGACCACAATTACTCAATTCTTATTTAAAATACTGTGCTGAGCGCAGGTGGAGTCAAGATTCCCAAAATGGAGACTAGAACTGGTAATATAAAGTTCCTTTTGTTTGCAGAATTGATGGTCTGGAATACGCTGCAGAGTGGACATTAAGTTCCCAAATATAAATGTTTTATGGCACTAGCTGGAACGGGATTCTTCTGTTTGTTGCCGTCAGAATGCCCACAAGTCCCTTTCCGAGAATAAAACTCCTTCACATTGTGGAAAAATAGTGATTGAAATGTCTGTCACTGATCCTGCGTTCAGAGCAACCGCTTCACACAAACACGGCAGAAACTTCATCAGCGATGCCTAGGAGGCAATGAGATAAACATTAACCACAGGATCATTGGATAAATCCTTTATGAAGGAATGTATTATTGCAACATCATCTCTTACTCCTTGGCTCCCATGCTGTACCAATATTACAGAACACCCTTTCATTTTAGATCACAAATACTTCCAGGAAGGAGTGGGAGAGGGTCCCAGCAGAGACACTGATGTTCTGAGTAGCTTTGATCACTGCATTAGAAGTGAGTGACGGCCGGCTTTGGAGGAATAAAAAGGCAAAGGGACCCCTGACTGTTAGGTCCAGTCGCGGACGACTCTGGGGTTGCGGCGCTCATCTCGCTTTACTGGCCGAGGGAGCCGGCGTTTGTCCGCAGACATATTCTGGGTCATGTGGCCAGCATGACTAAGCCGCTTCTGGCGAAACCAGAGCAGCGCACGGAAACAACGTTTACCTTCCCGCCGGAGCGGTACCTATTTATCTACTTGCACTTTGATGTGCATTCGAACTGCTAGGTTGGCAGGAGCAGGGACTGAACGGGAGCTCACCCCGTCGTGGGGATTCGAACCGGCGACCTTCTGATCGGCAAGCCCTAGGTTCTGTGGGTTTAGACCACAGCGCCACCCACGTCCCTTTCAGAGGAATACATAGTGCTTTATCTGTCTCTATACTTGAGCTTACTTTCCCCCAGCTTTTTTACTCAAGTAACAAAAAAGCTGGGGGAAAGTAAGCTCAAGTATAGAGACAGATTTTTTACTCAGGAAAGAAAGTCAAGTTGCTCATGAGCCATTTGCTTGTATTTTGTTGAAACGTTCCAGAAGGCCTGCAGACACCATTTTGGTAATCAAAATAACCCCAAGCTAATTGGTTGTTGTTGCACAAATGAGCTCTCATATACGTTTATATTCTCTTGCTTTGATAACATGCTAATGGGCTTGCTTTGATGCTGCACTTATCTTCATCCTGGGACGGTAACATTGAGAGGAGGAACGTAAAATGTGTCTACCTGAAGTTTCAAATAGCCTCTCAAAATAGGGTCATGGAAGAACGCATACGGAGGCCTAAATGCGAAGGATCAACAGCAGTGCCTTTTCCTCAACTTACCACACATATTGGACCCTATCTTAATGCGAACGTAGCCATCTATTCCCCACGAAGTGCCCCAGGAATTTCGAACAATCCAATAAGGAATGCTACCTGTAAAATAATTTCAGTAAGTTTTGTTTTGTTTAGGACATCTTCGGCGAACTTTAATGCCATTCGTTGGACAGACACGGAGGGACTTAAAAGCAGAGCCACAAAACAGAATCTGGATTCTTGTAAAGAATCTGGCATAGTTAGCACATAGTACTTCAATATGCAGAAGTGTGTGTTAAATTGTATTGATGCAATTCACTAGGGGTTCTTAACCTGGGGCCAATGGACCCCTAGATTATTCCATGGATGGACTTCAGGGCGCCTGTGAACCAGATGCAAAATAAAAAAAAATAAAAAATGGGATCCATCTTGGGCAGGCTGGCTGAAGGCTGGCTGCAATGCTGTGGGGCCAAACCCCTCTTTAAATGACCATGCTGTAAGATCTGGACCGCCTCCATGCACACTGAAGGTGTGAATAGGTGGGTGGGTGGGATTTCTTAAAGCTACGGCAGTCTCTGCTGTGTCTCAATTCTCCAAAGGAACACAGACCCTGGGTGAGTGTCTGGGACCCCAGGCTTTTGCCACCAGGTGGCAGAGAGAGGGGGAGGCACCCAACTTTCGTAACAGTTTGTTGCACAATGAAATCTTTAATAAAACTATTCAAAAAGAAAGGGATGCCACAATAGCACCCCAAACTTTGTCACTTTACTTCTGCAATTTTCTGTGATAATGGGTTGCAAATGGATCCCCCCCCCCCCGGAACCTATTAACACAGAAATGAGCACAAAAGTTATACTATATTCCAGTAGATTGTGCCTTTTTTGTCTTTTGAAAGCACAGATAAAATGCTGAAATGAACAATTAGGGAAACATCAGATGAACAGAATAAACCGCCATGTGAGCACAGATACAGTTGGGATGTCACTAATATTCTCTGAGCTGATACGTTAATAATCATTTAATTGGCGGTTGAAAACCTCACCTGTCGTATCATAACCAGTAACTATAACAGCGTGATTTGCTTCTCCACTGGAGCAGTGATACTGGATGATGCCTCCAAGATAATCTTGCCAGCTGACTGCGTCTACAATTACTGGCAAAGGCCCATATTTAACAAGCATCTTCATCATTTCGTCTTCATGGCCACTGCAAGGTAAGAATAGTCCCAGTCTCTCAGGGTCAGAATTCAGTCTAGCATCAAAATAGTTCGAAACCAACCAGCTGCTGAGCACCTTTTGTTTGGCAGGTATCCGGCCCCTTAGGTTGCAGAAGTCAGTCTATAGTACAGGAAATAAACTTGCTGTACTAAGCAGAAGTTATTCAGAGTAGTATTGGTGTGTTGGTGCCGCCATACATCTGGAGTTTCCTGGACACATTCAGGACTTGTCCGTCAAAAACCGTGTCTGAGCGGAACTGTTAAAATTATCCGGGGAAAACCTGAGCGTATGGCAACCCTTCTCAGAAGTGTCCAGGCAACTTTTGTGTCTAGATTTTCACTTTTTGAAATTTGGCAACCCTATTTATGTTATTTTACGGATACTGAAACTGGCAATTTCAACAAGGGTGGTTTCAATTAAGAACTCTTTCACGATTTTGTGTATCATGCTGCTTGGGAACCGCCCTCACGGTAAGCTAGCATTTAGAGAAGTCTAGTCATCTGATGCGGGTGGCGCGGTGGGTTAAACCACAGAGCCTAGGGCTTGTCGATCAGAAGGTCAGCAGTTCGAATCCCCGCGACGGGGTGAGCTCCCATTACTCGGTCCCTTCTCCTGCCAACCTAGCAGTTCAAAAGCACATCAAAGTACAAGTAGATCAATAGGTACCGCTCCGGCGGGAAGGTAAACGGCATTTCCGTGCGCTGCTCTGGTTCGCCAGAAGCGGCTTAGTCATGCTGGCCACATGACCCGGAAGCTGTACGCCGGCTCCCTTGGCCTATAGAGCGAGATGAGCACCGCAACCCCAGAGTCTTGTCACGACTGGACCTAAGGGTCGGGGTCCCTTTACCTTTACCTATTCATCTGACAAGGATCAAGAATCATATTTTGTACCATGACCTTATTTTTTCATCACTGATTATTGCTATACATGTAATAAAGCAGAGGTAATAATATATAAAGGTAAAGGGACCCCTGACCATTAGGTCCAGTCGTGACTGACTCTGGGGTTGCGGCGCTCATCTCACTTTATTGGCCGAGGGAGCCGGTGTACAGCTTCCAGGTCATGTAGCCAGCATGACTAAGCCGCTTCTGGCAAACCAGAGCAGCGCACGGAAACGCCGTTTACCTAATACCTATTTATCTACTTGCACTTTGACGCGCTTTCGAACTGCTAGGTTGGCAGGAGCTGGGACCGAGCAATGGGAGCTCACCCCGTTGCGGGGATTCGAACCGCCGACCTTCTGATCGGTAAGCCCTAGGCTCTGTGGTTTAACCCACAGAACCACCTGCGTCCCGCGTAGGTAATAATATGCCTCTCCTTAATTGAGAGAGAATAGTACTTGTGGTGCTCAGTTTGCTGTGGGAAGACATCTTGCCAGTAACAGGTAGGTAGCCGTGTTCATCTGCCATAGTCAAAACAAAATAAAAAATAAAAAAATTCCTTCCAGTAGCACCTTAGAGACCAACTAAGTTTTTTCTTGGTATGAGCTTTCATGTGCATGCACACAAAAGCTCATACCAAGAAAAACATAGTTGGCCTCTAAGGTGCTACTGGAAGGAATTTTTTTAGTTTATCTTGCCAGTAGATAACACCTCTTTCTGTAGCAGGCTGAGACCCTAGCTGCCCGCAGACTGTCTCGCCAGAGTGGTGCATGCTCTAGTTATCTCCCGCTTGGACTACTGCAATGCGCTCTATGCGGGGCTACCTTTGAAGGTGACCTGGAAACTGCAATTAATCCAGAATGCGGCAGCTAGACTGGTGACTGGGAGTAGCCGCCATGATCACATAACACCGGTCCTGAGAGATCTACAATTCAAAGTGTTGGTGCTGACCTTTAAAGCCCTAAACGGCCTCGGTCCTGTATACCTGAAGGAGCGTCTCCACCCCCACCGTTCAGCCCGGACACTGAGATCTAGCGCCGAGGGCCTTCTGGTGGTTCCCTTACTGCGAGAAGCAAAGCTACAGGGAACCAGGCAGAGGGCCTTCTCGGTAGTGGCGCCCGCCCTGTGGAACACCCTCCCATCCCATGTCAAAGAGATAAGTAACTACCTGACATTTAGAAAACACTTGAAGGCAGCCCTGTTTAGGGAAGTTTTTAATGTGTGATATTTTAATGTATTTTAGTGTATGTTGGAAGCCGCCCAGAGTGGCTGGGGGGACCCGGCCAGATGGACAGGGTACAAATAATAAATTATTATAATATTATTATTATAGCCTCTGCCCACCCTCCAATCTGCAAAGATTATCTCCCCCTCCACCCTGCCAATGGATGCCCAATGGAGATAAACCAGTTAGATACCACTCTTTGATTTCTAGCTATTTGTAAACCACCCCCCCCCCCCGTAGTGTTTGCTCAGGTCAAGTGAGAAAAGCAGGGCACACATTGCAAAAGAAATGCAAACACCACAGGCCAACTTTTACCGTGTTGCGTACCTGCTTTGTACATCACCCTCCCCCACCCTTGTCATGGAAATTGAAAGCACTTTCTTGCATTGACAAGTCATCCAGCTCTGCAGTCAGACTGCTCTGCATTTGGATGGGAAATTAGAGCTGTGAACGCATTTGCTTCACAAGGGGCCGAAGTCTCTCTCTCCCTGGAATGTCTACATTCATGCATGATCTTCAAAACTCCAGAAGGGAGGCAGGATTTAGCAAGAAAATAATAACAAAAAGTCCTTCCAGTAGCACCTTAGAGACCAACTAAGTTTGTTCTTGGTATGAGCTTTCGTGTGCATGCACACTTCTTCAGATACACTGAAGCAGAAGTCACCAGACCCTTATATATAGTGAGAGGGTGGGGAGGGGTATTACTCAGAAGGGAGGTGGGAATGGGTGGTTGGCTGATAGGTGTGGTAAACCTGTTGACGATGGTTAACGACTACAATTGGTCTTACAGGAAAAAGCTGTGGGATGTATAACACTGGTGCAGTCAATCACAACATTCCTAGAGTGTACACAAGGGTTCTTGGTCCTCCAGCTAGTTTCCTGTGCCTGGAGGAGGATCATTTCCTTTGTGTGACCAGAGGTGGGAGTGGCCTTACCTGAAGCACAGAGGTCAGAAGCCATTCTCCCTCTCTCTTCCCACCAGGACTCCGAGGATGCAACATCTCAGGAGATGCTCTCTTGGCTTCCAGCCAAGAGAGGCCCACATGGAGCCTTTCTCCCTTAAGGAGAATCTCCACATGTAAATACATTTAATCTAAGCTAGCCTGCCTTTCTGAGACTGTAGAAGCTTGAAATGACTGTGAGTAAAACCTTTATACTTTTATAAGCTTATGTGTCGTGTATTTTCTTTTAAGAGGGAACCAGGGGAAATATGTGCCAGGATCTGCCTTATTCTAGAAGTTCATAGGAACTTAAACGCCACGCTTTGCTGCGCTTTATTGGGGATGAGAAACTCTGCTAGTTTGGAGCTTGTTAGCACAAGCTGGGATAGGAAATATTAATCAATATTCCCTCATCCACATTCCCTCTCATCTCCCACAAAGGGTTTTGAGGCCCAGAACTGCGTATTTTGTGTATTTTTAAAGGATTGCTTTGGATTGTGATTTTTGGCAGAGTAGAATTTTTCTGTTTGTACTTCCTGGTAAGCACATGGTCTTTTGTTCTCCATTGTGCTGTGAAAGGGGGATTAGCGACCCCTCCCCTCCCTCAGAGCTCACAGACCTCAGAGGCAGTGAAGATTAGTTTGCATTTTGAGATTTTTAAGTTTTGATTTTTGAATTTTAGCCATTTTTGGGAATTTTGAAAATTTTTCAATTTTTGAGGATTAAGATGGCAAGCTCAGGATTTGATAGTGAAGCAAGATCAAGCTTTATGCTGCTGAATGATCGTAACTTTGTGCAATGGAAGCAGCGCCTTTTAGTGCATCTTGGTGCAAAACAAGTGCTTAAAGCGGTGAAAGATCCCAAACCTGATTTTGCTGATTTAACCAAGAAAGCAGATTGGGAAAGGCAAGATGCAGAAGCTAAACACATAATTTTGAGCAGTTTGAAAGATGAGCATTTATCTCTGATTGACTATGAAAGTGATGCATCTCAGATTCTAAAGGATATTGAGAGGGTTTATGCACAATCATCAGAGAACTCTTATAGACATTTATTGGATAAACTGCTGAAGTTAAAGATGAATTCTAGAGAACAATTTACAGGGCATTTTAAGGACTTTAATGAAATTGTTCAAAGGATTGCCCTAACTCCCAGAGCTTTTGATGATGCAACCAAAGTGACTTTTATGCTAGCATCATTGGGACCAGAATTTGCTTCATTTAAGAGTATAATGGATCACACAAGAGATTTGACTTTTAATGAACTAGCAAATCACTTAAGAGAGGAATGCAGAGATTACCTTGATTCTCCACAAAGGAATCCAAGGAGGGACACAAGTTATGTTTCTAAGCAATTTCCCAAGTCTAAGGAAGTGTCCAAAGAATTAATATGCCATAACTGCAATTTAAAAGGGCACATTGCAAGGAGTTGCCAGAAGCCCAAGAATAAGTCCCGCCCCTTTCAACCAAAAGGTGAAAAGAAGGGGGGTCACGAGCGTACATTTCTACTGCAAGAAAAGAGTTTAAATGTGCAAAGAAATGAAAGGAAAAGTGACCAATTTATTTTAGATTCGGGAGCTACAAGCCATTTTGCGCATAAAAGAGAATATTTCAGAGAAATTAATGATAGTGAATGGACTGAAATCCAGATTGCTGATGGAAATGTTCTAAAATCACAAGGTGCAGGTTCAATGCGTTTGAAATTCAAGGTGAACAATGAATCTCTTGAAACAACTGTGCCTAATGTTCAATATGTCCCAGAATTGAATTGTAACTTGCTTAGTGTGTCTGCTTTAGACAAGAAAGGTTTCAAGGTTACATTTGCCAATGGAGAATGCAATGTAACGAAAAATGATGAGGTTTATGCTCAAGGGAAACTAATCAATGGTGTTTATGAGATTAACGTTTCAGAAAACCAATCAGCACAAGTCGCCCAATCCAAGCAGAAGCATGAAGCAGATCTGGAGCTCTGGCATCGAAGACTGGGTCACCGGGATATCAGAGTCATCCAGGAACTGCAGAATGGAGATCTTGTGAGAGGTCTACAGGTAAACAAAAGTAACACACCCACACCAAAGTGTATAACTTGTGTAAGTGAAAAAGGAGTCAAACCTTCTTTCCCACGTTGTGCAGAAAAGAGAAGCACAAAAGTTCTGGACATTGTGTACACTGATTTAGCTGGACCTATGAATATACCTTCCTTAGGAGGAAATAAGTATATTTTGATATTTTTAGATGATTATTCAAGGTTTTGTGTGGGATACCTTCTCAAAGAGAAGAGTGAAACAGTGGAATTGTTCAAGCAATACGTAAGCATGGTCAAGAACAAATTCCATCGAGCACCCACCACCCTAATGTCCGATAATGGTGGGGAGTTTTGCTCACGTGAAATGGAAGCCTTCATGGCTCAGGAAGGCATAGCACATGTGACCACAGTAAGCTACACACCTCAACAAAACTCTATTGCTGAGAGGAAATTTAGGTCCATCCTAGAGATGACAAGGTGTATGCTAAAAGGATCCAACTTGTCGAAGAAACTTTGGGGTGAGGCAGCAAATACTGCGATTTATATACAAAATAGGCTGCCAACAAAAGGCACAGAGCGCACGCCATTTGAACTTTGGCATGGAAGAGTCCCAAATTTGTCACACATACGTGTATTTGGAAGTTTGTGCTATTACCACGTGCCCAAGGAGCACAGACACAAACTTGACTCCAGAGCAAAGCCTGGTATCCTAGTTGGATACGCTTCTGGAGGAAAAGGCTACAGAGTTGTGGACTTACAAACAGGGAAAACAAGTTCACATCACGTGATTCATTTTGAGGAGTATGAAAAGGCTGACACAAGGAACACAGCAATTGACTGTTCCAATGAGCCAGCAACAGGAGAGTTTGTAAGTTTTCCTTTTGAAGCCATACCAGAAACTAACCTACCTCCTAGTGTTATAGCACCCCCTACAGATGACACCCCAGAAGACGCGGAGGACCAGATGTCAGAAGGCTCCAGAGACGAAGAGGACCCGTATGCAGGGATGCCGCCATTGGAAGGAGATGAGGAAGCTGATGCGGTTCAACAAGAGCCAGAGGTCAGACGTTCCTCCAGGTCCAACAGAGGCGTTCCACCACTACGACTGTCCTACTTTGCAGGGTCGGCGCCACCACAGGAACCTTCCACGTGGGAACAGGTTCAACGGTTGCCAGCTGCTGAGGCCAGTCTCTGGAAGCAAGCCGCGCAGGAAGAGATGGATGCACTGCATCGCAACAAGACCTGGACCCTGACAGAGCTACCTCCTGGTAAGAAGGCAATTGGGTCCAAGTGGGTGTTCAAGCTTAAGAAGGGGTCAGAAGGGGAGGTGCAACGCTACAAAGCTAGGCTTGTAGCACAAGGATTTTCACAACAGTATGGTGAAGATTATGATCAAGTATTTGCGCCTACAGTGCGATACAGCAGTGTTAGATTACTTCTAAGTATTGCAGCATCTAAAGGCCTATCAGTCCGTCATGTCGACATAGCAACAGCTTTTCTTCATGGGACGATTTCTGAACAGATTTATATGAAGCAGCCCAAAGGCTTTATCAAGCAAAATGAGGCACATCTTGTATGTAAACTTCAGAAGGGAATTTATGGTTTGAAACAAGCTGCAAGAGCATGGAACCAGAAATTACATGAAATGCTGGTTCAGCTTGGGTACAAGCAGTCAACAGCTGACAAGTGCCTGTACACTAAGAACAGAAATGGACAATTCTCTTACATTCTGGCTTTTGTCGATGATTTATTAATATCAACGTCCAATGACAGAGACTATAAAGACATAGTCAGACATCTCAACAAAGAGGTGGAAGTAAAGGAATTGGGACTTGTCCAGTATTACTTGGGAATTCAAATTGAGAGAGAAGAAGACGGCTCATTTCTTCTCAGCCAGAAGCAGAAGATAATAGAACTGATAGAAAGCATGCAGATGCAAGGTGCACACCCTGTCGCGACACCCATGGCCACAGATTTTCTAAAGAATCAGCAAGATTCGAAGCTGCTGCCAGACAACAGCGAATACAGGTCAGCGATTGGTAAACTTTTGTATTTGGTTACTACCAGCAGACCTGACATAGCAAGTGCAGTGGGGATCCTAAGCAGAAAAGTAAGTTCTCCCACTGAACATGACTTGGGTGGGGTCAAGAGGGTGGTGCGTTACCTTAAGGGTACAATGAATTGTAAATTAAAATTGCCAGCTGTAAGGGACCCTAAGTTGGTTGGGTACAGTGATGCAGACTGGGCTGGGGATAAGGCGGATTACAAATCCACAAGTGGTTATGTTTTTATGTTTGGAAATGCACCTATCATATGGGGCAGTTATAAACAGAAATGTGTAGCCTTATCGTCCACAGAGAGTGAATATATTTCAGCTTCGGAAGCATGCAGAGAGATCATCTGGCTGGATCAACTCCTGAAAGACTTTGGTTTGCCGAGAAAAGGACCTGTCAGCTTGATGGAGGACAATCAAGGCTGCCTGCAGCTAGCGCAAACCGAAAAGTTCCTTGCACGTTCAAAACACATTGGGGTCAGGTATCACTTCATTCGCCAGATGATCCAAGATGGACTAGTAGAAATGTCCTACTGTAATACTCAGGAGATGACTGCGGACATTCTCACGAAACCCTTGCCACGAGAGAGTTTCCAGAACCTACGTGTCAAGCTGGGACTCTGGGTGGTTGAATAAAGTTGTTTTATGTTTGTTAAATGTTGTTCAGACTGAGAAGGGGTTTGTGGGATGTATAACACTGGTGCAGTCAATCACAACATTCCTAGAGTGTACACAAGGGTTCTTGGTCCTCCAGCTAGTTTCCTGTGCCTGGAGGAGGATCATTTCCTTTGTGTGACCAGAGGTGGGAGTGGCCTTACCTGAAGCACAGAGGTCAGAAGCCATTCTCCCTCTCTCTTCCCACCAGGACTCCGAGGATGCAACATCTCAGGAGATGCTCTCTTGGCTTCCAGCCAAGAGAGGCCCACATGGAGCCTTTCTCCCTTAAGGAGAATCTCCACATGTAAATACATTTAATCTAAGCTAGCCTGCCTTTCTGAGACTGTAGAAGCTTGAAATGACTGTGAGTAAAACCTTTATACTTTTATAAGCTTATGTGTCGTGTATTTTCTTTTAAGAGGGAACCAGGGGAAATATGTGCCAGGATCTGCCTTATTCTAGAAGTTCATAGGAACTTAAACGCCACGCTTTGCTGCGCTTTATTGGGGATGAGAAACTCTGCTAGTTTGGAGCTTGTTAGCACAAGCTGGGATAGGAAATATTAATCAATATTCCCTCATCCACATTCCCTCTCATCTCCCACAAAAGCAAGGGGTGAGATGCAATTCAACTTATTACCAAACTAAAAACCATGGAGAGACCTGGTCTGAATAGAGACATTGGATTCTTATCTCATTATACATGATAAAGCTATTTTTAGCCATCTCACCCCTTGCTTTTTCCTGTAAGACCAATTGCAGTCGTTAACCATCGTCAACAGGTTTACCACAGCTATCAGCCTATCACCCATTCCCACCACCCTTCTGAGTAATACCCCTCCCCCACCCTCTCGCTATATATAAGGGTCTGGTGACTTCTGCTGCAGTGTATCTGAAGAAGTGCGCATGCACACGAAAGCTCATACTGAGAACAAACTTAGTTGGTCTCGAAGGTGCTACTGGAAGGAATTTTGTTTTGTTTTGTTTTGTTTTCACTACGGCAGACCAACACGGCTACCTACCTGTAGCAGGATTTAGCAAGGTTCAACAACCTGCTGCTGAATACTTTAAAAGAACTGAAGATGAGAGGCGTGTTTTCTTAAGAACATCTGTTACGATAGTTTCAATGTTTTGTTAAAGCAAACATGTTTGCATCTCTAGCATGCATGCTCAGTACGTAGAGATGCGAGAAGCTGGAATCCTCTGGATGTTGTTGGACTCTCTGCAGCCAGCATGGCTATTTGTCAGTGACAATGGGAGCTGTGCTTTCGGCAACACCCAGAAGGCCATACATTCCCCACATGTGCAGTACTGAAGAGGTTTATAACTGTAGTAGTCACTTGGAATGTGAATCTACTGAGCTAGTCAGGGAGGAAAGGACCCTGTGAAAATACTCACTAGTTGTTACCTTAGATCATAAGAGGTATATCCTGTGATTGAGACTCCAAAATCAGAGCGGCTGAAGTAATGGCACATTCCTGTGTCAGCTTTAAAAGAATACTCTGCATCTCTCACCAGTTTCACGCGTGTCTGCAAGAAGACGAATCAAACAAGTTGCTTCTGATTAAATAACAACACATTTTTGTGCT
The DNA here is from genome assembly GCA_034641385.1 of Darevskia mixta. NCBI lineage: Eukaryota > Metazoa > Chordata > Lepidosauria > Squamata > Lacertidae > Darevskia > Darevskia mixta. The sequence continues at coordinate 377,411 of JAWWNH010000012.1, read as the reverse complement.
ATTGAAAGTTGCTTTGGTCATGCCAGAGTCTGTACTACTTAAATCATTTTATTTACTTCCTAAAATGTATTTATCGCTTGATTTAAAAAAAAATAAAAGTCAACAGCTTATAAGAATAAAACAATAAAATTATCAAGTAAGAACAATTGAAAGCAACTATTTTAAACATTCGAAAATAATTAAAACCAATGATGAACTAAAAGTGAATTAAAACACATGTCAACATTCTACGTGTTCAGATGGGCTTTTCTAAACAAATATGTTTTTAGCGGGTGCAGTGGAGGCTCCTGCGTGTTGTCAATAGGCAGGGAGTTCCAAAGTAACTGCCGCAATAAAAGACTGGTTTATTACAAATAACCCAGGGTTGCCAAACAGTGAAAATCCGGAAAGAAAAGGTGTTGAGCTTTTTTGGCAAAATCGCAAAACAAATGCCATTTTTGGGCTACAGTCATACCTCATGTTATGTCCACTTCAGGTTGCATGTTTTTGTCTTGCTTCCCACGGCAACCCGAAAGTACTGGAATGGGTTACTTTGGGGTTTCGCTGCTCACGCATGCACAGAAGTGCTAAATTGCGCTGCGCAGACGCGGTGCTTCGAGTTGCAGGCTTTTCATGTTACGGATGGGCCTCCGGAACAGATCCCGTCCGTAACACGAGGTACCACTATATTCTTATAGAAAATTGACAAAAACAGCACTGCCAACAACAGGAAGATATGAGCCCGCTAGCCGTACTCTAGATCTCAACTTATGTTAGGGTGGGAGAAATATTGCCTCAACGGAGGTCACGTGATGAGCAGATGCTGGAGCAGGACCATCTATTGCCCATCTTGCCTGACTTAGGACAGCCCTGGAGATATCTAATTGGCAAAAGTTGGAGAAAATATTTGGGACTACGCAACCTTTGATCCTACAAGAGGGCAATGTTTTTCAAGTCTGAGATTTGCCTTCTCTTTACCTAACACTGTCACGTATTAACGGAGCCTGTGGGTTTGTAAGAAATGAATACCTGATTCAGCCAACTCAGCGCAGTAACCGTAGAGCCACCTCTACAGCCTTTATTCTCGTATGAACAGTCGATAATCTCCTGCACGCTGAGGTTCTCCAAAACGTTCTCTTTAATTGCATACGCGGACTCTACTGCACTGACAACGCTGAAAGCCCAACAGCCGCCGCACTGGAAAAGAAATGCTGAGGGTGATGGAAGCGTAAAACAAGCATTTCACACAGAAATTTACAGGATAAAATCTCCCCTTGCAAAATTAATGGATATGGAACAGTTAAAATACGAACGAAAGTCATCAGATCAGTGGCTGTTAAAATAAAGGATCAAGATCGGAACTGTTGCATCTGGACTAAAGAGTATTGGAGCAGGACGAAATAAGAACATCATTCCCTGAAATCCAGAACATGGGAAGTCATTTAAAATTGTTTAATTTAGTATTGGATAATTGCCTTTTAAAAATCATATTATAATTTGGTATTGTATTAGTGTGGCTTTTGTTGGATTGTTATAAATGAAAATTAATTTTAAAATTATTTAGAAAAAGAAAAACAATCATCGTTAGTCGCCCTTCATACTTTTTTTTAGCACAAATTTATTTCAAAATAGCCTGTTTTTCACATAGTTCCATACAGATAGTGTTTTATCCAGCAGTGTTGCTCAACTGGCAGAAAGGCTTCCATCAGTGGAACAGGGAAGGAAGCAATTTTCAGGCATTTCCTGTCCCCCTATGCTTCCCTATATCTTTTCTAGAGGGCCCCCTGTGGACAGACATTGTTGAATTTTTTAAAAATATGGCAAGTGCAGAGGCTTCACCTCAGCTTTTCTACTACCTGTAATGAAAAAGCCAGTTCATACCAACCAGATAAATGATGCTATAAACATGCACTACTGCCGTGTCAAGAATGGAGATGTATTCTCATCTCAAAAGGGCACTGGAGCCCTCATTGTATTATCTTTTCTTTCTTTTTGCCAATTTATTAGTTTTTCCAAATTTTAAACTAATCAATGCCGAATTAAATCAAATTTAATGCAAAAAAAATGACCTCCCACTCTTCGTCCTAAATGTGTTCCTTTCCCCACCCTTTCCTGCTTAATAGTACACACCTATCCATAGCTGTCAACTTTCGGATTTGAAAATAAGGGATTTTTCAAACTTTCGGATTTGAAAATAAGGGATGCCGCAAGGACGGTGTAATGGCACCAAGTAGCCTCGCCACCCTGCGCTCCAGAGGCTGCGCGCGAACGGGTGAGCGAAAGAGCGAGCGCATAGACGGCAGGCAGGCAGGCTGTCTGGTTGGGGATGAGGGTCTGGCTGCACAAGGCATGCAAGCTCCGCCCCCAGTCGGTCTCAGACTCCTTATTGGCAGCCGAGCAACGCAGCTGAGGAGCCTCCCTGGCCGGCAGGGAGGGAGAGGAGCTGCTTCCTTTGAAATCCGGGAAATTTAAGGGATATCAACAATCTGGGATAGCAGCAGGAGACGGCATTGGAATAAGGGAGTTTCCCGCCCAAAAAAGTGAGGGTTGACAGCTATGCACCTATCTCTGGTTCACAATCCATTCCTTATGTTCAACTCCCATTGTTCAACAGCTGTCGATTTATCAATTCCTACTCGTACATTTACCGAACAATACCATATACCCTTAAAGAACAAAAGAGGTTACACATCCCCCTGCCTATTGATTTTAAATCATCCTATATAATAAACTTGCTGTGTCCCTGCGTCCGTTCTGTGTGTCACGGAAGTGCGCTACTGCGCATGTCCGGGACCCACACGGACGCAGGGATTGGAGTGGGCGGAGAGGGGGGGCGTGTCCGCGAGGCAGCGGCGGCGCATGCGTGTTCTCAGTTGCGCCAGCGCCGCTGCCTCGCACGGACGCAGAGGCAGAGCCCAATCCCCGCGGCTCGCCGCCGCTACCGCCGCCGCCGGGGAAAAAGAAGAAGGGGGAGGGAGCCCCTCTCCACCCCCCAGCGGCCGCTGTTCTGCCTCCTCCTGCCTCCTCCTCCTCTAGCGCCCGTTATGTAACGGGCTAACTTCAACTAGTTGCTCAATATTTCTTTGTTAATTTCCCTTTCTTATCTTATTGTCATCTTGCCTCATTGTATTACCTTAAGGTTGCTGGAGTTTTGAGGGAAGCAGGTCCAAAGTTAGGCAGAATATCAACTGTGGAACTTACCGCTTCTTGATTCCTCACGCTGGTAACGACGTTCTTGTCCCTCCAATCAAACTTTGCTGGTAAGGGTGTTTCTGTGCCCTCTAGGCTTGCTCCCGGTATATACTTGGGAACTTTAAAAAGTCTACTTTGTAAGTAAGTAGCTTTAAAATAAAACAAAAGTTCTGTTATTTTCTAGTTTTGATTACAGCCAATTCAGAGACATTGTTTCTAAAAGCCACTTGCATTTTTTCTAGTCATTATTATTTATGAAATGTAGATACTGCCCTTCATCTGAGCATCCTATGATTTACAGCGCTTTACAGTATAGAAACGCAAAAATAAACAACATAATAATGAACAAAACAATCCCTCCCCCAGTTTAAAACACCAAAGGCCTGGGATAATCATAGAATCATAAAATTGTAGAGTTGGAAGGGACCAGGTGGATCATTAGTCTACTTCCCTGCAGTGCAGGAATATTTTGCCCAACGTCGGGATGCTTGTTCTGAGTTCAATAAAGTATGGTTTATTAAGCCAGGAACTGATCCACATGATCTACCACAAGACAGAGGCTTGTTCGTGTGGGCACCTTGTTTTCCTTTCATTGTCTCTTGGCCACAGCAAGCCTTCATCATACCGTCTGCTTGCCAAGCATTCTAGTACTACTGAATGATCTCAGGCTATATTGTTTTGATAAATCCTTGCTTTCTGCAAAGGTCTGGACTGCTCAATTCTCAGGTCTACCCTAGACCCAGAGATATCAAACTATTAAGGGAAAAGATCCTGTTAGAGAAAGGGATGATTAAATGAAATAAACTCAGAAAGGGATGATTAATAGCCGCAAAAGTAATAATTGTCATAGCAACATGCATAATGAAACATTCTGATAGGTTGAAGCTCAGATTGTCTGAAATTTAGGGAGACCATAGATCTTCTCAAGACAAAAACGAACACTTTAGTCCTGCTTAGCATGATGTTCAGGCACACCAAATCATATCAAAAGGATGTCAAAATAGCTTGCACTGAAGATAAGGCAAGATGGTATTGTTTGCAAAAGCATTAAATATTTTGTAATGTAATACTCTGTACCTCTAAATTCTTCAGGAAACAAGTGGGAAAATTTATTTATTCCATAGACAGCAGTAGCGTTGTCGCTAGATGGTAACGAATTCAAATGCCTGATTCTTTTAATGCTTTCCTGAAAAAAACCAAAAGCATAATTACGCTCTTGAAATGTAATAAAGTCTGTCTGTCTGTCTGTTGGATGGCACTTTGTACACTTCCTTCCGGCAACTCCTGCAACCAAGCTAGTGCCAAATGTATTGCTCTGCTTTCCTTTGGACCGCATCAGAGAGGCCGAGAGGGGGGTCTTGTTGTCTGGGCAGCCCAGAACCCACTGGCGAAAGATGAGGAGTGCGGGGGGAGCGCACCGCTCCTGGCAGCACGATCCCGGTAGAGTGCCATCGCGGCTGCCACCCCGCCCCTGCAGATGGCATGCCCCGCCCCAGGACATGCACCACGCCCCTACGGGCGGCGTGCCCCACCCCCAGGACGTGTGCCAGCCCCGCCCCCACCTGCTCTCCCCACCCGCCCCCACCTGCTCTCCCCACCCGCCCCCCGGTGCCAGAGCATAAAGCTCTGCCACTGCTAGGACCTCCACACACACTGTCTAGGCTTGCACCCCGGGGAGGTCATTTCAGTGCTGCTAACACAGCAGTCTGACTTTACCTCCAGAGGCACACTCCATTGTCTCTCAAGACAGACAGATGACGCCGACAACAACAACTAGGCAGAGGCCTGTCAACAAACCTGGATGCTACCTCTGCTGTTTCCCAAGTGTTTCCTTGGGATCAAAAAGACGAGTTACATTGGTGGGGTGGGTGGGTAATGGAATATAAGAGATTTATCTGTGAATTAGCAATCTGCATTTGTAGTTATGTGTGTGTAGCTTTGTTTTATGACACAACATTTATATCAGTGATGGGGGAAACTGTGGCCTACCAGGTGTTTGACTCCAGCTCCCATCAGCCTTGCCCAACATGGCCAATGATCAGGGATGATGGAAGTTTCTGTCTAGGATACCTAGAGGGCCAGAGGTTGGGCACCTACTTTGTACTATCAGCTGGCGATCATACCTGCCCTCTTTTGCCCAAGGCCACATTGACCTTTAACAACTGTGGAGCATTACAGTTAACCAAATAAGGTGCTTCTTCCAATACTGATACCTTCCATTAAATCATCAATGGCAGTGGGTTCATTCACACTTTTTCTCTGCATTTCTAGGCACAGGTATGGGCTTTCCAGGTCTGTTTCTGAGCGCCCCCCCCCTTTTTTTTGCCCTGCAAAAGCTGCTCTTTACCACTGAAAACAATTCTACTGAAAACCCAAATTGCTGTTTGCTCCAAATCCTGGGAACCTAACCTGCAGACACTTCTTGGGAAAATGGATGTCATTTCACTTTTCTCTCGTCCCTCTTTATTTGGAGTCTTACCGGCACTCATCCCTTAATTTTTCTACATTCTCTCCTTTCTTCATCCACACAGCTTTCTGCTTGCATATAGGCACATTTCATTTAACTTGCCTTAAGTGTGCCTTGGGACACGGGTGGCGCTGTGGGTTAAATCACAGAGCCTAGGGCTTGCCGATCAGAAGGTCGGCGGTTCGAATCCCTGCGACGGGGTGAGCTCCCGTTGCTCGGTCCCTGCTCCTGCCAACCTAGCAGTTCGAAAGCACGTCAAAGTGCAAGTAGATAAATAGGTACCGCTCCGGCGGGAAGGTAAACGCCGTTTCCGTGTGCTGCTCTGGTTCGCCAGAAGTGGCTTAGTCATGCTGGCCACATGACCTGGAAACTGTACGCTGGCTCCCTCGGCCAGTAAAGCGAGATGAGCGCCGCAACCCCAGAGTTGTCCGCGACTGGACCTAACGGTCAGGGGTCCCTTTACCTTTAAGTGTGCCTTACGCCATAATCACAGACCCTCCAAGTGTCCCTATTTTCCAGGGACGTCCCTGATTTAGAGAAGCCGTCCCGGTTTCTGATTTCACCCTGGAATGTCCCGCTTTTCCTTAGGATGTCCCTATTTTCATTGGAGAAATATTGGAGGGTATGGAATTTTCTGACCCCCGAGCCGTCTAAAGGCAATCCTGTATAGGGAAGTGTTTTTTAATGTTTAATGTTTTATTATGTTTGTTATATATATTGGAAGCCGCCCAGAGTGGCTGGGGCAACCCAGTAAGATGTGTTGGGTATAAATAGTAAAATTACCATTATGGAATGGGATGTCCAATTTTCATTGGAGAAATGTTGGAGGGTATGTAATCAGTTACATGCAATTAACGTAAACAGTTAATGCTGAACTTAAAAAATGCTAAACATACAAACATTTATTTGTTTTATGCCAACACAGGAATTGCCTGAACAGCACCAACTTACCACAAGGACCCACAATTTCTGAGCAATTCCCTGTTCGTCTATGTTGCAGCCAAAACAGCAGAGAATCTCATAGCTCACAAAATTAGTACGGCATAATAAACTTTCACAAACAAACAGCCCCACTTTCAGGATTTAGGGTTTCAAGTCTGACATCTTGTGGTGAAGATGAGGAGTACAAAAACTATCCACTTTCATTTATTCACTGAAAAATGTTGAAAATGGTCTCCTAAGCATCTGCTGTTCACTGCTTGTCAGTTTTACAGGGGGGAAACATATTTCAAATTGGGCTTATTCTTCTTCCTTCAACTGCACACCGAAACCTACTTTTCCTGTATGTCTTTCTCCTTAACCCCTTAAACTCCAAGCATAGCCATTTTTCTCCCTCTGTACCCTTCGTTTTTCCCACCCCTCTTTTTGTTATTTTATTTCCTCCAACTTTTTAAACGGCAAGCTCCAGCTTGATTCGGTCCGAAACAGCATACAGATGGTGCCATAGAAAACAAGACAGGTAACTTTTGTATGAACTCCCAGCTGAATACGAAGCTAAGCTATTGGAATCAATGGAAAGCAGCGCTGGGCGTTTATTAATTATTATTACTATTATTGTGTAATACATGTTATGTATTTTATTATATAATAATTCAATATCTACACCTCCCTTTATCCAAAGATCCCAGGGTGGGGCACAGCATTAAGAACATAATTTAAAGAGCAGACTTGGGGATCTGGAAAGGGGTGGTAGCCAACTACGCTTTACTCAAGAGTAGACCCATTGAAATCCATGTCTGTAATTAAATTGGGTCCATTAATTCCACCGAGGTCGGCTCGGGAGTAAATTGTGCGGCAGATGCACACCATACGCTTAAAGCGCATGACATGACTTCCCCCCCCAAATCCTGGAACCTGTAACCCCCCCCCCCATGTCTGATGGCCGGTATTTATTTTTTGAGGGGGAGGGAGAAGCCATATGCTTTAAATATGTGTTGGATGTGCGTGTGTGGCTTGGCTGTGCCGCCACGTTTGTGACTGGGATGGAGATCTCGCCTCCAGCCCCACAAGGAAGCAGCGCAAGGACTGGGACTCCTGTCGGCCTCTCCCTCTCCTCTCCCCACTCGCACCTACCTGCAAGGCGGCTTCCTCCGTCCCCTCGCTGCACCTGGGATGCAAGGAAGGCAGCCTGGATCCGGGATGCCGACCCTCTCCGGCTCCCAGGAAGGGCAGCAAGCAGGAGAGGAGAAGCCACGGCTTCATGGAGAGCCTCTGCGGAAGAGCTGCGCCCCGGCGCCGCTTGGTTTTCTCCAGGACTCGTTTTTTCCTTTCGCTTTGCTGGCTCCTCCTTCTCCCCAGAGAAGAAGCCTCAAGGGAGACTTTCCGCTTCTGAGCACTTCCAGCTGCCTTCGGCTGGGCTCTTTTGTTCCACTTGTCGCTGCAGAAAGCACTTTTGAGTGGTCCGGGAGGGAGGGAGGGAGGGACGAGCGGCGTCCGCCTCCAGCCTTGCAACTTGGCAAAACTTGTCACTGCAAAAACGGTGGCTCTCATCCTCAAGGTGAACTCTGGCTTCCCCCCTTTTTGGACCCAGGGCGCTCCTTCCTTGGAGGTTTTTAAGCAGAGGTTGGATGAGATTATTGGATTGCAGGGGGGGGGGGTTGGACTAGAGGAGGGTGTGTGTCGGGTCCCTTCCAGCTCTACAATTCTAGTTTCTAATTTCCCCTTGTTTAGTCTTCGTGACCCCATGGGCCAGAGCACGCCAGGCACTCCTGTCTTCCACTGCCTCCCACAGTTTGGCCAAACTCATGTAGCTTCGAGAACACTGTCCAACCATCTCGTCCTCTGTCGTCTCCTTCTCCTTGTGCCCTCCATCTTTCCCAACATCAGGGTCTTTTCCAGGGAGTCTTCTCTTCCCATAAGGTGGCCATAGTATTGGAGCCTCGGCTTCAGGATCTGTCCTTCCAGTGAGCACTCAGGGCTGATTTCCTTCAGAATGGATAGGTTTGATCTTCTTGCAGTCCATGGGACTCTCAAGAGTCTCCTCCAGCACCATAATTCAAAAGTATCAATTCTTCGGCGATCAGCCTTCTTTATGGTCCAGCTCTCACTTCCATACATCACTGCTGGGAAAACCATAGCTTTAACTATACGGACCTTTGTCGGCAAGGTGATGTCTTTGCTTTTTAAGATTCTGTCTAGGTTTGTCATTGCTTTTCTCCCAAGAAGCAGGCGTCTTCTAATTTCGTGACTGCTGTCACCATCTGCAGTGATCATGGAACCCAAGAAAGTAAAATCTCTCACTGCCTCCATTTCTTCCCCTTCTATTTGCCAGGAGGTGATGGGACCAGTGGCCATGATCTTAGTTTTTTTGATGTTGAGCTTCAGATCATATTTTGCGCTCCCCTCTTTCACCCTCATTAAAAGGTTCTTTAATTCCTCCTCACTTTCTGCCATCAAAGTTGTGTCATCTGCATATCTGAGGTTGTTGATATTTCTTCCAGCAATCTTACTTCCCCTTACAGAACTCTTGTGGGATTTCACAACATCCCACTTAGATCCCGGGAGGAAGCTTTTGATTTTACCCAGACTCTTTATGACAGACCCTTATTACTCTCTTTATTTTTTACTGCATTTGTATCCCAAGGTGGCTTACCCAAGTGTTTAGAAACGCTGGCGGGAATTTTAATGTGTTAATATTTTAAAATTTTCCATGTTTTAATGCATTGAACCCCCCCCCCCTAATTTTATGATTTTATCTTTTTTGGAAACTTGCTTTGAGGTTTTTTGTTTGGGGGGGTTGGCCATCAAGCGGTGTGTAAATTTTATGAAATGAAAATTTAAAAATGAACACATGCTTCTCCCCTCTCCTTGTTTAATCTGCACAACAACCCTGCCAGGAAGGTAAAGCAGAGAGCCAGTGACTGGCCTCCAATGTCACCCAGTGAGTTTCATGTGAGCAAGTGAAGATTTGAACCCTGGTCTCCAAGGTCCTAGCCCATAAGCCTAAACCACCACACTGCACTTCCACTTTTATTAAAAAGACTCTATTTAAAAGAGGTTTGTGTCAGTGAGGGACATGAAAACAAAATGGTTTGTTCTTTCTGTGCCGGACATGACATTCTTGTGACTAGATTAATCATTCATTTCATTAAGGTCAACATCTGGACGTTTCACCATCAGTACAAGCCATGATTCGAGAAGTTATTGCTCACTGTGCAGAGCAGGATCTATTCTAGATCGAAGTTACACCCAGGAGGTTTTCAGCATTGCCAGGAATTTATTCCATTATTATTATTATTATTATTATTATTATTATTATTATTATTTTGCAAAATGTGGGAGCTAACCTGGAGGGAAGTGGAACTGGAGACAGAAATGTACCTGAGGAGCGACAGGTTCTGTTTGGGGGGGGGGGTGCTTCGGACTCTCCTGCCACCCATCTCAGGAGCATGTATGGAAGGAACAGAAATTGGTTTCCTAGTTCTCTTCCTCCGTTAGCACCGGGCCCAGTTTCCAGGTTGCCAGAAGCTGCTGCGTAATTGAAACTTTGCTTTTGTGGGATCTCATTCCGCTGCGGAGTAAGCGCAGGGTGCAATTGCAAGCAGATGGAATAACTTACTATGAAATGCATCATCTCATCTTTCTAGCAAAACCAGAGATTTGCATCGGTTTAAACAAAACACAAAGCCACGGGGCTTATTTTATTTGATGAAAACATGATGGTTGACTTTAGCCAGAATGAGAAGAGTTGAAAATGGAAATTTTCTACTTGCTTAAAAATTACGTTTAGTACTGCCTTAATTTCATGCTTGATACAAGCTCATAATTTCTTCAAAGCTTGTAAGGAAGCATGAAGAAACCATGGGTTTTTATTGATGCATGCTGCCAAGAAGTTCATCAAACCTAATAAACGTATTTTATATTTACTCAAGGACCCATATGGCACGTTGCTTCATTAAAATGGTCATTTGTTGTTTTTCCTCCTGCTGTGTGAGAAGAGGTCTTAAGATGCTGGTCAAGGTAAACCAGATGTCAAAGAAAACAACCACTACCAGACTTTTAGAAGACATCTGAAGGCAGCCCTGTTTAGAGAAGCTTTCAATGTTTGATGGACTACTGTATTTTAATATTTTGTTGGATTCCCGTTAGATTCACAAATTGTTTAGGGGGCTATGTGTCCTGCATTCCCCCAAAACGAAGCACTGCCTATATCTGTTTTTGTCACTTTACACCAGTGATCTTCGGATATGAAAATATAGTCTAAACGGGCCACTGAACCATACCTGTAGGATTGGGACGTGAATTCCCTGTCAGTAGGGTGACTCAGCCGCCATGGATCTCATAAATTAACGGCTTCACCTGGCTTTAGGGATCTGGTACAGGAGGCCTTATGGTTGATCACAGGATTTAAGCAATCGTTCAGATCTCCAATGATTTGGCCTACTTGAAATCCTTATAGAAAAGAAATAAAACTCTGAAAAAAATTGACTTGGCCTGTAGTGGGGACGTAAAAGCAACCTATGGTTAGTTTCTCAGACCCTTGTCAGCCTTTTAATATGAGATACCTGTCTTTTGGGTCTGTTATGGAGTCTGTTAGGGTAAATGAGTGGTTGTTTTTTTGCAGAAGAGGATCCTAGAACATAGGTTTGATCTCCTAACCATTTGCCCTTTAACAGAGGAGTTGATGCTCTGCCTTTTTTTTCTTTTGGTGCGTCTGTTATATCAGGATTATATCCTGATGTCCCTTTTTCAGGAGCGCTTCTACTCTGGAACACTTTGCCCCCATGACTGAGGGGGTCCGAGGCCATGTGATGTCATCACGCTGTGTGCATGCATGACGTTGGCACGCCCCGTGGACTGATGTCTCGTGTCAGAACAGGATTGGATGCGGACCAAGAAGCTGAAATTTAATTCAAGCAGGTTTTTTGCATTCCCTGGAAGAACCATGTTTGCAGCTTGGAAGTGGTCTTAGACAGGATGCAACGCCTTGATTTTTAGGGTGGTGGCCATGGCCTGGAGCACCTTTTACCAGCTTCGCCAAGAAGCGGCAATAGCAACCTTTCATAAAAGAAATGGGACCTGGCCCTTGTCATTCACGCCCGAGTTATACTACAGCTAAATGTAAGGTCTTGGATTATATTGTTATACTATATTTAAAGTAAAGGTAAAGGGGCCCCTGACCGTTACATCCAGTCGCGGATGACTCTGAGGTTGCGTGCTCATCTCGCTCTATAGGCCGAGGGAGCTGGCGTTTGTCCGCAGACAGCTTCCGGGTCATGTGGCTAGCATGACTAAGCCGCTTCTGGTGAACCAGAGCAGCGCACGGAAACGCCGTTTACCTTCCCGCCGGAGCGGTACCTATTTATCTACTTGCACTTTGACATGCTTTCGAACTGCTAGGTGGGCAGGAGCTGGGACTGAGCAACAGGAGCTCACCCCATTGCGGGGATTCGAACCGCCGACCTTCTGATCGGCAAGCCCTAGGCTCTGTGGTTTAGACCACAGCGCCACCCGCGTCCCACAATACTATATTTACTGCACTGTAATTATAGAAGAAGAAGGAAGTGTTTGGATTTGATATCCTGCTTTATCACTACCCGAAGGAGTCTCAAAGCGGCTCACATTCTCCTTTCCCTTCCTCCCCCACAACAAACACTCTGTGAGGTGAGTGGGGCTGAGAGACTTCAAAGAAGTGTGACTAGCCCAAGGTCACCCAGCAGCTGCATGTGGAGGAGCGGAGACGCGAACCCGGTTCACCAGATTATGAGTCTACCACTCTTAACCACTACACCACACTGGCTGTCAGTGTGGGTGTGGGTGACCTTTGGCTGCCCAGATGTTGCTGGACTACAACTTCCAGATGTACTGGCTGGGCCTGATGGGAGTTGGAGGGCAACATCTGGAAAGCCACAGGCAAACCATTGTTGCTGCAATTCTATGTGGGGCTACCCTTGAAGACAGTCTGAAAACTACCTTTGATCCAAAACACAGCTAAGATTTTAACGGGGGCCCAGCTGCTGGATTAAATTATTTCAGTCTTATATTACCTTTACTTGTGTCTGGGCTCAACTAAGCATAGTAATCTTAATCTTGAAAGGTTTTGTCAGTCTATGACCTGGTTACCTTAAGAACCACCTACCCACTTACAAAGCTGCAATGCCTGAAGATCAGCTTCAGACGCTCTGCTCTGTGTCTCTTATTAGCAGTGCAATTATAAAATGCAAGCGGTACCACTTTGGTGGTGCAATAAACTTGTCAGAGACATCTTCTTCCTGTGTTTAGATGGGTGTTCAAGCAGGATTGTTGGATTCTTAAATGTTTGCTGCTGGAATGCTTTGCTTGGTCTGATGCTGCAATGACATCACACTAATAATTACTGTTTGCTGCAATGGATTTCTTGGTTGCTTTGAATATGTCGTAAAAAGGGCTAAAAATACTGATTAAGAAAAGCACCAAACTTGAGACACATCACTACATAATAACCAAACTGAAACATTACAGAGAAGGGTTGTTTAGATTGTAAGCCTGAGAACAGAGTCTGTCTCTTTTTAAAAGTTTCTCTATAAGCTCTTGGGAGTCTTTTCTGCTGAATACTTTGCAGATAAAATAAAACAGTCTCTTTTTTTTTTTTCCAATAAATTTTTATTGGTTTTAACAAATTAATACAATAGAAAACAAACAACAACCAAACAGAAAAAAACACAACATACAATAAAACAAATAAAAACATACATGAATCCTTTTATCCTATCATTCTTACTTATCATTGTGGGTTGACTTCCTCCCGTCCTCTCTTCCTGCGTACCTTGTAAATCATCTTTAGTAATTTCTTTACATCATAAAAACATTTTTTATTAATTTACCTTAACATCTCTACTTTTCTATTATCCATAACATTTATTCAAACAGTTATGCAACATAAATCTATTTTCTAACTCTACAGCCTCACATCTTTCAGCTTACTTCTATTCTTTAATCTTACAATACTTTCTTAAATATAATTTAAATTTCTTCCCATCTTCTTCCACCACTTCCTCCCTCTGGTCACGAAGTTTCCCGGTCTATTTTCCCCGGGGGGGAAATAAAACAGTCTCAACACTTGCGCCCCGCGACTCCTGCAGATAAAAGGGATATTTGGCAATGCTAGACAATACTATTGTCATTCTCAACCCAGTTAATTCAGAAAACAGAAGTGGCTTCACAGAAGAGGCCAAACAACACAAGAGGAGGCAGGAAAGATTTCTTCTTGTTTCTCGCAGTGAACAGTTTGTGCAACTCAAGTTATGAATTACGTGGGTCTTCCGCAAAGGCGCAACTCCAAAGGTGGCACAATCACTGTCCGCCACTTGCACAGGAGAAACTTTGCAGAAGAGCAAGGCAGTGTGGCATAGCAGTCGCTGAGGTCCCAGGTTGGCATCAGTCCCTGCTGGCATCTCCAGGTAGGGCTGGGAGAGGCTCCTGCCTGGAAACCTGGGGAGCTGCTGCCAGTCAGTGTAGACTGTACTGAGCTAGATGGACAAACGGTCTGACTTTGTATATAAAGCAACTTCCCGTGTGGATAAAAATGAGAACCATCCATGTTTAACAGCGGGAGAAGGACCCTGGCTCCACATGGGTGGGAGAAAAAGATTGGGCTGCAAGGGAGGAAGAGGAGGAGGAGGGATGGGTGCCTTGCCATGTTGCACCACCCAGGAAGTCCCCCCCCCATTTCCTCCTCCCCTTTTCTGCACCCTCTGTTTTGCTTGCTGGAGGACCTCTAGTAGAAGGGGGTAGATCCACAGCAGGCATTTAAAGCACATGACTCCCGCCACCACCAAGAATCCTGGGAACTGTAGTGTGGGTGCTGGGAATTGTAGCATGTGTGGGGGAAACAACAGTTCCCAGGATTCTTTGCAGGGACGTCGTGTGCTTTTATTCACAAGGGTGTGGATCTGGCCAGCAGGATCCCTTGCCGGCAGGGTTGAAAGAGCCAACAGGAGCTGCAAAGCTGAGCTCCGTGGAGAACAAGGTGGGATATCAATGCAAGAAATAAATATTAACTCTGCACAAGGCATTTTAGTGGTTTATTGTGCTGGGACACAGCGTGGGACCCACACAGTCAAAGTTAAGGGATGGGTGTCAAGGAGCACCCGTGTTTTCTCTCCGACTACTACGTCAGGGAAAACCCCAGAGGGGTGAACGCCTCTCTATCCGGGCAGTTTCCTCCCCGCCTCCTCTCCTTCCCTGGAGTCATTTTCCCATGACGCACATAAGTGTCAGTTTCCCCTTATTTGTCAGCTACAGAGATAGAAACATTATAGAATAACAAGCCATGCTGCGGATAGAGGGTTACCGAGGTTTCACTGCCCAAGCCATTAATAATAATAATAAAATCTCCCAGCGCTCGTGGGAGCGGACCATAAAAATAATAGCATCATAGAATCGTAGTTGGAAGGGACCCAGGGGGTCATCTAGTCCAACCCCCTGCCATGCAGGAATTTCAACTGAAGCATCCCTGACCTCTCCTTAAAAACCTCCAGCTCCTGAGGGAGACCATTCTACTGCTCAACAGCTCTTACTGTCAGAAAGTTATTCCTGATGTTTAGTGGGAATCTCCTTTCTTGCAACTTGACTCCATTTGTTCAGGTCCTACTGGAATGGGAGAAAGTAACCTTGCTCCATCTTCCATGTGACAGCCCTCGGGATATTTGAAGATGGTTATTCTATCTCCTCTCTTCATATCTCCTCTCAGTCTCCTCTTTTCCAGGCTAAACATACCCAGCAGCTCCTTCAACCATTCCTCCTAAGGCTTGCTTTCTGGACCCTTGATCATCTTGGTTGCCCTCCTCTGCATACATTCCAGATTGTAGCAGAACCGTGGAACTGCTTAAGGGCCCTCTCAGTCTCCGTTTCGATGCAGCAAGCCCCATGCCCTAGCAACTTATTGAAGTTTTTAAAGGTTTTTGATTAAGTGCAATAAATGTTCATATAGGAAATAAGACCTGAAGAGAGAGAGAGAGAGAGAACAGGAATTTTCTCTTTGCTAGTACTGTGTGTGTGTGTGTGTGTGTGTGTGTGTGTGTTGCTTCCAATCACCCTTGTTGTTATTTACATGTATACGGTCACGAAGAGTCGGACACGACTAAACAACAACAACTGTCTTTGAGGATCACAGGCCAGTTTGCAGCATAAAAGCACAAAAATACATAACATAACAAACAAAATTTCGTTGTTCCCGCGAAGGGACAATGACAATAAATATTTATTCTATTCTATTCTACGGTATTCTAAAACAAGCAAGCAAACATATCAACTGTTCAGTGAACATGCAGCAAACATTTGAGTGCTCAGAGAATGACTAAAACAATATTTTAAATAAAGAATTCCAAAGGACTCTTTTCTTTTGCTTTCTTTTTTTAAGGGGAATGGATACATTTGCGAACCCTCATTTCACCTCTTCATTAAAAGCTCCCTAGAATGGCTTAGGGAGCGATTCAGTAGGAATTATCCTATTTGAAAAGCACGGCTCTTGCAAACAAGAACTTTCCCGTGGGATGCTGCAACCCTGCGCTCCATCCTCTGCAAAGCCGTCGCTCTGCTCTCCCTTCCCCGCAGGAAGAAAGCAACCGACAGAACCCAGACACTGAGGCTTGGCGCGCCACTCTATATTTTTTCTGTATGTCTCTGAGCTCTCAGGCAGCGCGCGACGCCTATTCCCGGCCGGGCCCATTGGTGTTTGTGTGGGCGGGGGTGTTTGTCTATGTGTTTTGCGTGCGGAGAGAAGTCAAGCCAGGCCGCTTTCTGGCAGAAACGCGAGCAAGAGCAGCTAAGACGACGAGCGAGGCGAGAGGAGGAAAAAGGGGAAAACGAACAAACGCGCGCGCACCAAAAATGAGGACACAGACGCTCACCCCCTTCTCTGGCACGCAATGGTCTAGTCCGGGAAGGCGGGGAGTGGGCGGGGCTCCGGGCGCGAGGAGGCCGAGCGGAGCCCGTCCCTCGCCTTCTTCCCTCAGACGGTGCTCGGAGGCTCCGGAGGACAAAAGCGGGGAGCGCGGCGGGCGGAGCGCGGACACGGTGAGGGGAAGCGAGGGGGGGCAGAGGCCGCCGCCGGTTATTCTTGACCAGGGCCGGCCCTCAGCGGAGGCGAGGCTGCTGCCTCAGGCGGCAGGGCCCGCGGGGACGGCCGTCCTTCGCCCCCTTGTTCCCGGCGTAGATCTTCCCGGCGACCTCCTCCTCTTTCCCCGGTAGCTCTGGCCCTTAAGACAATGCGAATGTCTCTCAGCGCTGCTCTTGGATGATGGTGACCATTCGCTCCTCTGGTCGCAGCGCTGTTGATAACGGCGACTATAGGGTTAACTGTTAAGAGTGTTGGATGTGGGGGACTCCCCCTCCCCCTCCCCGTGGCTGTTGGGCAAACGGGCAAAAAGGTTTAAAAGAGGAGCGTTAGGGCGACTGCTGTTGCTGCTGAGAAGGTGCTATATTAGGTTTGGTCCCAAAGTATGGGAAGTTGGTGAGGGGCCCGGTTTAAGGGGGAAGCGTTAACGATAATGATATTTGCATTGGTTAGAAGAGGTGGGGGGGGCTGTTTGAGGGTATTAAGATGAGCCTCGGTGGTAAGTGGGTAAATGGCAGGTTTAAAAGAGAATATTTATTTATTTAAATAATGTGTGTGTGTGTCTAGTTTAAGAGGAGTTACAGGTAGATAGCCGTGTTGGTCTGTCATAGTCAAAACAAAATAAAAAAAATTCTTCCAGTAGCACCTTAGAGACCAACTACCAAGAACAAACTTAGTTGGTCTCTAAGGTGCTACTGGAAGAATTTTTTAAATTTTGTTTTAGTTTAAGAGGAGTTATTAATAATACATTGCGTGTGTGTGCATGTGTGTGTACACACACACATGTACGTGTGTGTGTGTACACACACACACATGTACGTGTGTGTGTGTGTGTGTGTGTGTACAGTGGTACCTCGGGTTAAGTACTTACCGTAATTCGTTCCGAAGGTCCGTTCTTAACCTGAAGCGTACTTAACCGAGGTACCACTGTATATATATATATATATATATATATATATATATACACGTGTGTGTGTGTGTGTGTGTGTGTGTGTATACACATACATACATATACACACATACATACCTATACACACATACACATGTACATGTGTGTGCATACACATACAAACACACACTATATATAGTGGGTTTAAGAGGAGTTAATAATACAGTACCTATGTTTACTAGGGGAATAGGCATGCCAAGTGAGGTACCCTTTATATTAGCAGCCTGGTGAATTGAAAATCACCTTTGTACATTATTCAGCATGGTTGCCCCTGCAGAATCCAAGCCATATACTGAATGTAGTGTGGAGGCATGTTTAGGGAAATCTACATCCTGGTAGATTTTGGTTGTGCTGGAGCCATATTTATGACTAGTTTTTTTGTGGTGGGGGGAGGGGGAGGGGACTGTTTATGTGCCCTTTGAAATCTGCCATGGAGAAAATGTTGAGGCTGTGCTGAATCCACTTCTACCTGCATGTTAATTGCTTCCCCATCAACCTTCCCCTCTTAATTGTGGTTCTTCACTTATTTTTATTTACTTGCACACACCCACCCCTCCCCCAAGGCAGCATAGATGTGTTTCCCAGGCAGTCACTCCATCTGGGCAGCAACCTGGCCCCAGACCCTGCTTAGTGTCAGCAAGCTGGTAGCCTCATAGCCCTGAAACTCCCACTTGGTTCTAGCTACCAGTAATAGACTACTGTATTCCGAATAGTACCGAGGAGGCAGAGTGAGTAATGGAGCAGCCTTATTTAATTAAGCGACATGGTTTAATTTTGAAACAAAAAGGACGATCCCAGCACCTGAACACAATGGCTAATTTGTAAGGCAGAGATTAGGTTAGATTTATTCTGTTTATGTGTTGCTTCACACAAAGAACTACCAAAGCAATTTGCAGTGGCAGCAATCATACAAGTCCATTAAAAGTGTTGATCCACGAAAATCACCCAATAGCATACAAAATCCACCCTACCTACTTAATGATAAGATGAGGAGCATGCTGCCCTCAAATACTGCTGGAGCACAATCCCCTTCATCCCTGGCTATTGCCAGTGCTGTCTGGGCTGGTGGGTTTTTGGAATTGAACAAGGTTTGGTGTGCTGCAGATTTACCACTTTTACTGAAAAACATGTGACTCTGAGCATATGTTAGGTTTCAGCCCATTTCAGAGAGTGGGGATAAGAAGTTAGCTTTTTTCTGTTTAGTTTTTAAGACAACAAGGGAGACTGGTCGAAAGGACAATCCTTATTGGTTCTGTCAAAGCGAGCAACTTTTAAAAACATACTAAGGGTGACAAGTATTGCTCCTAGAAGATGAGCCAATGTGATCTTGTGGATGCCTTGACTCTCAAAGATGTAGGTTGAGAACCACAGAATGCACTATTGGCCAGTTCTCTATATTCTTTTGTTTTGATTTCTTTTTTGCAAAAAGATGACCTAAGTTGCATACACATGATTAATAATAACAATAACAAAATAAATTTATATACCGCCCTTCATCTGAGGATCACAGAGTGGTTTACAGTATACAAAACACAAAATACACAACATAATAAGAAAAAAACAATACCCCATGGGAGTTGTAGTTTACACCTCACAGAGCTACAGTTTCCAGCACTCTTAATAGAATAGTTTCCATATTATTTTGGGGTGGGGGTGCTTTAAATGTATGGTGTGTATGCAGTCCTAGTCCTCTCTAGCAAAACCAGCCTCATAGAATCCTGGTTTTAGTTTCTATAAGTATTAAACACAGTACTTCAAATCTCTTGAGGGCCTTAACTCAAATGAATGTTCTGCATAGTAAATGGACTCTTAATAGCTAATAAACAGTTTGAGAGAGAAACAATTTCAATTTACTACAGAGGATGCTGGGTTTCATTAAATTACCCTTTATATTAGCAGCCAGATGAATTGAAAATCATCGTCATATATTATTCGGCATGGTTGCCCCTGCAGAATCCAAGCCATATACTGAATGTAGTTTAAACAGGATGTTCAAGCCAATGACATTACAATCCTTAATTACAACTCTAGTGTATTGCACAGGAGATGTGATCGAGCCTGTTAACTATTCCAGATTAATGCTCACAGTGCCAGCTGTGTTAGGAAAATGTGTGAGGCAAAACATGTACAGTATAGGCTTCAGATGACTTTGGAGGCATTGTTGTGGGCCCAGCTCTGTGGAACTCCTTCCCACAAGAAATTAAGATAGTCACCGCCCCTACTGAGTTTCAGACATCTGGTCAGAACTGTTTTACTTCAGGAGGCCTTTGTACCCTGGATGCTTCTCAGAAGTTTTACATTTTTCTTTTCTTTTTTAGATTTAAACTTTAGAGGTTTAATTTGTGATGTAAACTTTGTGTGTAGTATATTTTATTGCTGTAAGCCACTTTGAGACCTACGTAGTGGAAATCGGAATATAAATATTAAAATAAAAACTGCAAGTCGTGTTCATGTTTTTAGACAAGTGACAAAAATGCAAAATACATTTGTGACTGCCAATCTGAATTGGCACAAATATTTTAAATCCTTAAATACAGTTAATTGTTCACAGGAAAAACAAAGTGAGCATGTCAAAGGGCATTGTTTTCCTTTCATAACAGGTTAAAGAACCACAGAAGAGCATATAATTTAAGCACTTGCTCAGTGAGTTTTAAAGTATTTAGGCCATGTAGAATAAACCAAATGTGGAGAATACTAATCCTGTAGGCTTGAAATTATGAAAATGTAGAATAAAGGGTGTCTAGAAATAAGGCTTCAGTTTTAAATTTATGGGAAATGGAAAATAGAAACTTTCAGGTGCAGTACCATATGTTCAAATTTAGGTTGTGGTTAGTGCTAGGATGTGGTTTTCTTCAGCCTTCACTGGGTAACAAGGCATTTTCTCTTTTAGGGACACTATGAACGAAGAGCAGTTTGTTAACATTGACTTGAACGATGATAATGTTTGCAGCGTGTGCAAGTTAGGAACAGAAAGAGAGACGCTCTCATTCTGCCACATTTGTTTTGAGCTAAACATTGAAGGTAAGTGTAGCCTAACATTGAATAGTAATACTGCGCCATTGAGACTTTGGGAAATTCTGAAAGGAAATTCTTATTCTTATTATTGGAATAATGTCTCTTTTACTGGAAAAGTAGTATATAAATACAACATTTTAACTGTTAGTATATTTGTGAAAATTCTCTGTAGTGTCCCGTCCACTAAAAAAAATCTACAGTAATAGAGACAAATTCAAAAGTAGTCACTAAATAATACAGATCACTTGTTGGACTTTTTCAGGGTTTAAGGATCTAAATGCAAGATAACCTACTGTTTCTAAGCAACCACATTATGTCATTGCCAGATGGAGTAGCCATCTGTAAAAACAACTGAGTTTTGTGACACCTTAAAGACGAACCAATTTATTATAGCATAAGCTTTCCCATATCAGATTTTATTTATTTAACAAGGTTTGTATGCCACCAAAAAAACCCCCAGCAACCCTCTAATATATGGAATGGAATATATGGTCACAGGTATATAAACACAGTGTTGAGAGACAAAATCTTAGTGAGGTCTGAGGGAAATGAAACACAGACGGATAATTGCAATACACACACACACACACACACACACACCTGTATATAATGTTGGCTGTCATTTAGAGCCTGTCAATGTGCAGCAGAAACTCTTGCTAGTCTTGTTTCCTAGCAATGGTTTAAAATACTTTCAAGCTGAAAACTTGTCAGGATCCAGCATGACTGTCAGGTTAGCCTGATGCCACTACTAAAGTCTTAAATTCAGACACAGGAAACCTGCGTTCACATCCCTACTATGCTTTGAGATTTACCTTATGGTATTAAGCAAGATGCTAACTTTAAGCTTCATCTCCCTCACAGGGTGTTTGTGTGAATTAAAAAAAAAATCACTTAGTTTGGAGAAGAGAGGATAGGAATACAACTCAAATCTATTGGGCTTGCACTATATGCATGTGAGCCCTGTAAATAGTTAATTTACTCTCAAGCTTTTTGTAACTTTATAATCTGATAATCAGGATTTGAAGGACTGCTAGTTTAGTTAACCGATACTCACATTTGCCCAGTCTTTAAATAAACACCTGTGCATTTCTAAGCACACATTTACTTTGTGATTTCAATTTCCCTTATTCTCAGTTTTGTTACAGTTCCAGCATTCATAAATACGTGTTTGTGTCTTACGAAATACATTTCTTGACAAATGTTTGGTCTCCCACTTGTCTTTAGAATAAACAGTGCTGTGTTGAAATATGAAGTTTAACCACTCTTTAGTAATGGGTTTGTGGGCTCCAAACAATAGAAATTTGACCTAGAATAATAGTTAAATTGTATGTTTCTGTACAGTATTGTATATTCCAAAAGACAAGTGGAAGCATGTGCATTTTGTCATGAACTGTATTTCGTAAGAGATGAACAAGTCCCAAGTAAACAGGTCTAAACACATTTCTGTAGTAATAAACATTTGCTGGTGTTCCTTCCAGTCCTTCCATCATTTGTCCTTCCTGACTTTAGAGTTTTGCCTCATATTTATTTGAGGAAACAAAGGTTACCAGACTACAGTCAATGCTGTTTTTTAAATACCAGCCTAGGCAGCAAAGCTGATTGAGGATTGTTGATCTATAACAACAAATAGATCCCCTTTCCCTAGTTTACCCTATATGGAATCTAATGATCGGGCAGATAAATATTGAGCAGTTGTTACTAAAATCTTACTTGGTACCAGAAGTAGAAAGCACTCTACTTTTTCTGAGTGCTGTCTCAGGAACAATGGACTACACTGGCCGCTGGTTTGTGCAGGACTTTATATGCTACCGGTATATCCTGCAGCAAAGTACTTGGCAAAGAACAGTTTTTAAAAACAGTGCTGTTGCAGCATTCTGAAGGGCTTGTTGGCTTGCTAGTAAAATGGAGAGAAGAAAGATGGATTAAAAACCAAACCAGTTTGCTTTGTTCGGGTTCCAGAGCAAGTGTCCTGCTTACCTTGGCTGGGCTCACAAGGTTCAGCTCAAAGTTGGGAAGATGTCTTGTTGCTATTCATTCTCTTCCAAAGGCGGCTCCAAAGTTCTCCCAATCTGCAAATTATTAGCTGTAAGGAAACCTGACTGTTTTCAAATGGTTTTTAGGTGTTGTTTGTTTTATTTTTAAATTGGATTGCTTTGTTGCTGTGTTTCACACTCTGGGCTCTTTTGGGCGGCAGGAGTTGGGTTGAAATTTTATAATTAAATAAAATAAGGCAGTGGGTTAGACTGAATGACCCTCCTGTTTTGCAGTCGTATGATCATTCCAAACCTGTATCTTAATGGCCTATTATCTTGGTAACAATTCCCCTGAAACAAAACAAAAAGTTCTGAACAAAGCAAAATCCTAAAATGGCCTTTTACTTCATTATCAGCCACCTAGGGATAATTTCATCTAAGGAAATAAAAACTTGGGTGCCATCCAACCTGGAGAAAGGGTGGCAGTGGAGAAGAGGCACAAACGATGGATGTTAACAGCTAGCTGGCAAGTCCTGGCATCAAAGCTGTGTGTGTGCCTGTTCATGGCTCTTTGAACTTGCCCAGCTGCTAGCATAGCTCTTTGGATTAGAGACTTGCACACAAAGAGAAAACAAGCCCAGCAGCTATTGTGTAACACAGCAACATGAGCTGGGTACAAAAGCTGATGCTGGCTGTTCCATATAATGAGATCTTCCATTGTAGAAGGCTGTAGAAAAGAATAAATGCCTACTTTAAAATACATCTGCACCTGTTCTGAAAATACTTCTTGAAAAGCAGATAATTTTGTTCCTACTTTCTTTACATGTATATGCTTGTTGTTCTAAGCATCTGTTTTATATTTAGCCAAGATAGAAATATGTTGGGACATGAGTTCCCTTTCAGCATTTTAATTAAAGCTTTTCAAATATAGAGGGTCCTCCCAGGCATAATATAAGTAGCTGCTGGCTGAGAGCTGCTTGTCAGTTCAGTTACAACTCTACAGGGAGATAATCCTTCAGATTTAACATACTGGCTAAATGCCTTATGCCAGTATGGCTGAATGCCTAAATGCCTTGGTAAGACTGCATTTTTCCATACTCAAAACCAGTAGTACCACAGACTGATTTGCTTGCACAGTAATAAGCTGCCAGAAATAATTGCATCTTGATTTTCTGGCACAGTCCCTCATGGTGTTGGTGAGGCATTTATTCAGGGTATTTGCTGGATTTAATAATCTGATATTTTTGTTATTGATATAAATAGCAGTGTCTTTAAATATTTTTAAACAATACCATGACCTTGAGTGGCAGAATCATAGTAGACTGAGAGAACTAATATCAATATTTCCTCATTTTAAAAAGTCAGCTGTTCATCAGAATAAATTCTGCTCAGCCAATGTACTGTCACTTCATCTTTATTGCAGGTGTTGTCCACTCAATTGAAAACTTCCATGAAGATTCTAGTGCATCATACATAATGCTTAACTATGGTTTAACTCGAAACAAGCAGTGTTATGATGCACATTAGGGTTCTTTCTGTAAACTGCTTTGAGGTTTTTTGCAATCAAGTTGTGTAAATTTAATGAAATTACTCAAAAGTCCACATTTTGCTCCTGGCCATGCTGGAAGCAACGAAGCACAAAGCTTTTCTTGTTGTGTCGGTCAAACGTGAGTTCATGGTTTGTTTCTTCTCCAAGCTCCTGGTTTGAGTCTTCTCCAAGCATAGCACAAGCAGCCAGGGTTTGTTTGAGGGAAACAAAACATGAACTTTGCTTTGCATGGCCAGGAGCGAGACCATGCTGGAATCAACTATGGTTCCGTGTAATGCATGAACACAGCTTCTGTTGGCTGTTGGGGTACAGAATGTGAAAATCTCCCCTCCATGTGTTTTTGGGTGGCAGTATATATGAAATAAGTGAGCTTCTCAGTGAGATTGGGAAGGAAGATTCGATTTATTCTTTCCAAACTCCTATAGATGATAGACAAAACCCATGTGTAGAATGGAACAAAATTGTTTTTGTAGTCCTTCTGGTAAAAACAGCAACACATTTTTTGCTCAGTGGAGAATTACAGTTGCAGCACTGCCACACTCCTTATAATCTGCTTTATGATAGATGTTCGCAGAGCTTTTCCTAGTCAAAATCCAGCCTATTTAAAGGTGCTTAGATAACAGAGATTCTGTCCAGTAACTCTGCAAAGCATCACTTTCCAGTCCTGTGAAATACTGTCTTGGTGCCATGTTAAAGGAGCTAACTTAGAGATGTTAACCTATAGGTTACCAGAGCATAGACAGAAGTTAGGCTATCCTTGTCCAGATAGGGGCACAGCTGGACCACTGTATTCCTGTAGTCTGTAAATTCCTGTCTTAGTCTTAATAGGGTTCAGTTTGGTTTATGTGTGATATAAAGGTGGGTAAAAGGTAAAGGACCCCTGGACGGTTAAGTCCAGTCAAAGGCCACTATGGGGTGTAGTGCTCATCTCGCTTCAGGCCGAGGTAGCCGGCATTTGTCCTCAGACAGCTTTCCGGGTCATGTGACCAGAATGACTAAACTGCTTCTGGCACAACGGGACACCGTGACGGAAGCCAGAGCGCACGGAAACATTGTTTACCTTCCCGCCGCAGCGGTACCTATTTATCTACTTGCACTGGTGTGCTTTAGAGCTGCTAGGTTGGCTGGGACAGATCAACAGGAACTCACCCCATCACACAGATTCAAACTGCTGATCTTCTGATCAGCAAGCCCAAGAGACTCCGTGGTTTAGACTACAGCGCCACGTGCTCCCTCCATGTGTGACATATGGAACAAGTTGAAGTATACCAGATGGAGTCATACTTGTTGCTGAATCCAGGCAAGACTGGTCATTATGCCAGGTGGGTCCTGTTACTTGGGGACTCCTATCACTGGTATATTTAGCTTCCTCTTAGTCGCTTAGACTGATCCTCTGTGGTAGTTCCTAGGTGCTGAGGTTGTGGAAGTGGAGATGATTTTATTTCATTATATAGGGGTGTGGATAACTTTGAGATGCTTATGAGAAAAATTAAGTGACTATGAGATACAGAAAATTACCTGTTTATCAACCTTGTGTTTTTGCAACCTGTGTCTAGTCTTCATTGAGTGCTTATTTCTTCTTAAAATATATGCAGCCTACAATTTAATATAATTGAATTACAGTGTCCACTTGTAACTTTTTTCTCCCCTCAGGAATACCAAAGTCTGATCTTCTGCATACAAGATCATTAAGGGGACACAGAGACTGTTTTGAGAAATTCCACTTAATAGCAAACCAGAGTTGCCCACAGTCAAAACTCTCCAAGAGCACATATGCAGAAGTGAAAAACATATTGAGCAAAAAAATTAACTGGATTATACAGTATGCACAAAACAAAGATTTGGATTTGGATTCTGAAAGTTCAAAGCAAGCACAGCATCAACTGTTTGGCTTTAGACATCAGAGAGAGAGGAAGCTACTTCCGCAATATGATTCCCAAGTTCCTAAATACTCTGCAAAATGGATAGATGGAAACTCTGGGAGTATTTCAAACTGTTCACACAGTATTCTAGAACCAAGAGAATCCAGCGATTTTAGACTTGATATGTTGCAGCAAGCAGGTGCTACCTTACGCTGTAGTAGTTCATTGTGGTCTAGTCATGACCAGTCAGCGGAGATGGGGAAAGCTGAAACAGGTCCAGATACCCAGGTCCAAAGAAGACATCCGCAGTACAGCAGGGAGCAGTGTAAGTGGAAGAAGTGCTTATGCTTATGTGTCTCGATATTTTTGTTCTAAACATTTATAAAGGCATTTTAATAGCTTTTAGTAATTGGACTTAGTCATCTGAAAGTCACTGGAAACGGGAAAAGAGCAAATGTCGCCAGCTAGTATCTGATTGTCAAATGCACCATGAAAGAAGGGAAGTCTTCCTTTTTGAGTTGATGTGCGAACACTAAAATTGTATTTATCTTTGAGCGTTTCATTGACACAGTGCATTCACTCCAGCGATTAACACATAAGCAGAAGGAGGGAGGTTTTCTGAGTTCACACAAGCGTAGAACCTGTAAATGTAAAGACTTCATTTTAAATTAGCATATTTTGTACTGTGTTTAGGATTGCAGCCTCATGACGTTTACAAGGGAGTAAGCTCCATTGAGTGTATGGAAACTTACTTCTGGGGAAACATGTATAAGATGACACTGTTAATCCAACAGTGTCGATCTCTCTGAATGCTTAATTTAGTGTCTAGTAAAGGTTTTACAATCCTGGAGCAGCTTTGAAGGGTGCAGAAGTGCTGTGTGCTGGCGGGTGGGGAACTGATAACAAGCAAGAGCTACTTTGCTTGTTAAGCCTGTTCAGTTTTTATGGCCACAGTAACGCCGGTGGACATCCCATTTATTTCCCCCAAAGGGATGTTTATAACCCTGACCAGATAAGAGTGTGACACTGTATGGGATGTGACATAGAAGGGGCACAAATTCACATTAAGGCAGTTGTATGAACTTTTTCACTCCTGGGTATTTGGGGTTGCCATGTTCTTCTGAACATTAATACCCTAACATAAGTATGTTGCTGCATTCAGTTATGTTAGTCTTGGTTACCCTTCAAAATGGTTTGTTAAAACATTTCTGTAGATCATCCCTCCTTTGCTTCCCCTCCCACTCTCTTTTGTCTGGTGGCTTATGGTTTTTTTCTTGTTTCAGTGAGTAAGATGACTCTTGCAGAGGTGGAACAGCTGAATGGGAAACTTCTCCAGCAAATCCAGGGTAAGGTGAATTTTAATATTTGCCTATTGATCGGTCTTCCCCAAAATAAATAAATACATAAAGGAAAAAGACTGCTAGTTTTAAGTATAGAAAATGCACTTTTCTCTCTCTTCCCATGAAAAAGGTAGAAATATTGGGAAATAGACACTAATTTTGAAGACTACAATGTAAAAGCATCCATCTGTATTCTAGAAAGTGTCATGTTTCTACTCATATATTGATCCAGAGTAGAATCCCAATGTATAGTTAGCAGAGTAAAAACTTGTTGCAGGATTCCCAGAAAATAGACCAGAGGCAATTAATATTTCATCCAGCAGAGCTTTACTGCTACTGAAGGCAAATGAGCGTAATGGTCACAAATCCAATACATTCAGGATTGGCACTGTCCATAAGAAATCCAGTTGCAGCAGACGCAATGTAAACTTACAATAACTTATAATAAGGCTAAAACTTAACACTATATACAGAACACCACACCAGAAGGAAGAGAGACAGAAAGAGAGACCCAGGCTTCTTCTGGCCTTATTATTATAGTCAGCATGACCTTAACAGAAAAAGATAACAGAACCAGTTTAAGCCAGCTGTACTCAGCTTCTCTGAAGGAATAACCCAAACATCATGAACCTTCTGCTTGTTTCTTTCACACAGAGAAGCTTCCAGAACCCTCCTGAATTAATTAGAAAAGGAAAGATCTCTACATATCTGATCAATACTTTCTGTACTAAGAAATGCAAACTGACAGAAAGGGCTCTAGGTTACTGATTTATAGGTTCACAATTTTCATTTTGTTTTTAGTATCTTGTAAATGAAACTACAAAATTGCAAAGTGATGGGTGTACTTCCTGAAATCATGGACTAACTTGATGCTGATATTTATTTCAGATGTGTTTGAAGAGCTGACTAAGCAAGTACAAGAAAAAGACTCCTTGGCTTCACAGCTTAATGTCCGTCACATTGCTATTGAGCAGCTGCTAAAGAACTGTTCAAAATTGCCATGTCTACAGATGGGACGGGCAGCAATGAAATCCAATATCTCCATATAGCTGCAGCAAAGCTTGCCTTTCCCTGCTTTGTTAATCTTATCTCATACAGTTGCATACTCAAGCAGTATTTTGGAAAATTCTAAACATGTATGTATTGCAAAACACAATGGAAGTTACATACAGTGCTCTTTTTTAAAAGAAGATGAGGAGGAGGAAAAGTGCACTGGAGACTAGTTTGACTCTGGAAGTCATCTAATCTCCTCCCAAAATTTGTTACGTGCTTTCCAGGCACTGATGATAAATACTTTGGTGTGACTTAACAAAGACTTCTGACTGCCTGTAAATAGCCTGGAGCATTAGCTGATGAAATGCCGTTTTTAGGTACGAAGAAAATGATGGCGCAACCAGTATTCGTGAAATCTACATTTCTTATTTATTGTAAGCAATATTTTATTACTGAAATTTTATACAAGAAGAAACTATTTTAGGTACTTTTCCACATCTCTTTATAAAAGTTTTGAATGATATATAACATTTTTGCCTTGTGTAATGATGGTTTACCCTTTTTTCAAGTCTGTGTACTTAACTTTCATGATGGAAGTTGTTGTTTTTTTAAAAAAAAGTTTCCCAAAGACACAATCTCAGTGGCTATAATGCATTACTTTTACTTTCCGGCAGTGTACAATTTATTGGGCATGGGTTGTATCTTAACAGAAGAAATTTAAGCACAGCACCTCCTTTTCGGAATGATGGTTCATGTTTTGTTAATATATGAAGAGCTGGGTTTTGGTTTTGTATGTGAATTTTTAATGCTTAATAAAAGTATATGGCTTCAAAGAAATAAACCTATAATACCTCATGGAAATAATTGTAGTATGCTTTTAATGCTCTGCCTGATATGCCACAAACTCCTTGCACATAGAAAACTAGGGTATTAAGTAAGCTAGGATTAGAAGCCTTATTTTGCACATGCGACGACCACCACTGATGGGCACATGATTCAGGGCAAAATATAACAAACAGCTAGTTTATGCAGTTTGTTCCTGCGAACATCCTACTACAAAAAGTGCTTTGAAATCTGGGGTGCATGATGCTATACAATGCCCGTCAGGGAGAAACTACTTGTGCATTTGTTCGGATATCATCTCTGGTAATTACAATTCTGTGGTCAAACTCTGTTTTGACTGATTAAAGTTGTAGTTGAGTATTTGTCTTCAAGATTTCATCTCTCTCGGCATCTGCATCCAGCCTTCGTTTAGCAAGCATCTTGGCAAAGGTCCAGAGAAGGAGCTGCTTATGCCCAGTGGGACCTATCTTGTGATCATTTTAAAGCATTTCCCTCCCAACTTCAGTTTACAAAGATCAGTAGTAGCACACAGATGATAGTGACCTTTCCCACTCTCCCTCTGGCTCTCCGCACACAGCAAATAAGCTTTTAAAAGTAGTGTGCTGTGTGGTCTTGGACTTCAAAGAAGAGTTAATTTTTTTTGCCTTGAGCGATAGAAAATGATGAATGATGTTTGACTTCAAGGTTGCTCGATCAGTTCTAAAAGTGCTTTGTGTTCTGTAGTGGTGAGAGTGTTAGAGCAGGGGGACTAGGGTTCAAATTCCCACTCAGCCACGAAGCTCACTGGGTGACTGGGTGACCGTGGGCCAGGCACTGCTGGCCTAACCTACCTCACAAGATTGTTGCAGTAAAATGGGGAGAAAGAATATTACCTCCTTGAGCTACTTGGAGGAAAGGTGGGATATATAAATCAAAAAGCTATAAACCTACTTGAATAATCACAAGATTTTTGAATATAATAACACATGGGTTAGTCTCAACTAAATTATGTGAAAACACAAAAATCCTATTTTGGGGACAGGTGACATTTCACATATTTGTGCTACTTTCCTGAGACAGTATTACTGAAGAAATGTGGCCATATACTATCTGTTACCGATTTTACTGTATTTGGTGTGGTGTGATTACTCCTGCACTCAGAACTAACTTCTCAGGCAAAACTAGTTTTTAACCCAGTTCTGGGAGTGACCTTTATCTACTAGTGCATTTTGAACATGCATAAGATGTTCTCATCAACCTCAACACCTTGGTCAATTCCAGAATGGCTTCTGTCCTTTGCAAATAATAAATGCATGCTATGGTTGCTTAGAAATGTGCTGAAGTAGAACCTGGGCAGAGGGTTGGAGGAGACCCTACAAAGATAATAGTAGGCTACTATCGTCCATTCCAAAGTCAGCATATACCACCAATTCTCTTATAGGAAAATACCGTAAATGTCAAGAGGATGGAACAAATTTTCCTCCTTTTAAACTTGTTTTTCTCTATGAGACTGCCTTGGGCGAAGTCAAACCATTAATGCATCTCGCGAAGCACTGTGTACTCTTGGCAGTTCTCAAACGTCTTTTTGTTCTCTGCCCATGTACAGATGCCAGCAGCTATTTTAATTAGGGCTTCACTTCTAAAGGAAAACAAAAGCACAGTGTGCCGTTTGCTCAGCGTGACACCCGATTGTAGCCGAAACAAACCACAGGGGGCGGCTCTGTTTTCATTGTGGTCAAGAATAAATGATAAAGGCCTTGCCTGCATTAATGCAGTCGAAAGCTGCAGAACATTTATACAGTTTTGTGATTTTAAGTAATAATAATAATAATAATAATTTATTATTTGTACCCCGCCCATCTGACCGGGTCCCCCCAGCCACTCTGGGCGGCCTCCAACAAACACTAAAATACATTGAAATATTACAGATTAAAAACTTCCCTAAACAGGGCTGCCTTCAGGTGTTTTCTAAAGGTCATGTAGTTGTTGATCGCTTTGACCTCTGAAGGGAGGACGTTCCACAGGGCTTGTAAGTAGACTTGTAAGTTAAAGTTATATAAATGTCACTCACACACACATGAATCTAACCTTAACTTTTGGAAACAGCTTTATTTACTCTTGCAGGAAGGATATTTCCTACAACACATAATTAGGACCCAGTATGGTACACCATGGGGTCACGAAGAGTCGGACACGACTGAACAACTCAACAACAACAACAACAACAGTACACAGCAAGTTTGTAGGAAATAATGTCCAGGTGAGATGTTTGGTTGTGGAACCCTTTTCTCCTGGAAAAGCTCTGTTCCTAGTGTCATATTTAATTTTCAGTCATTTATTTCAGAAATTTCTATTCCCCTCCCCTTCTCCATTCTTGACCCCAGTTTGCATTATGAATGCATAGATAAATACAATACCCATCCCAGTAAGATACTAAAGGACCATATAAAAACCAGTACTCAAAGAAAACCAACATATGTTGTCGGCAGTTCCATTCAAAAAGTTTGGATCAGAACTGTAGAGTTGAGACCCAAAGTCTCATCTAGTCCAACCCCCTGCAATCACAATCCTAAGAAAAAATAGACCCCCAACCCTTATATCTCACAGAAAGAAAGCCATTGTCTCACAATTTAACTTGCGTTTCCTTGGAGTAAAGAATTAAAACGCTTTGCAATTCCATAGCTATTAAAGGAAAACCTACAATCTTTCCACATACAAATCAATTCCTGGTTATTTCCCCAGCTTTTTTCATTTCAGCTATCTAATTTAGGAGGTGGGGTTCACTTTATTGTTGCTATAACATCTGGGAGGCCAACGTCCTTGCCGCTGATCTACTGCAAGTCACCCAGAGATCTACCAGTAAGTAGATCCCGATTTACCTTCTGCCTTTCTCTGGAAACAACTAATAAAAACTTTTAAAAAACAAACGAGGAACTCTGGGGCTTGAGAAATAAGCAGGGGGAGGGGGCCAGTTATCCCAGAAGTATTTATATAAATTCTGTTGTGCTTACAATTGTTCAACTACCAAGAGGCAGAAATATTTACAACTCTCTTGCAAATCACCTAGATCTACCAGTAGATTCTGATCAAACTTCTGGCCAATCCCTAGCATTGGAACTGCACTCCGTATGAACAAGGCTGCATTTCAAGGCAAGCCTTAGCATGCATGCAGCAGTGCTGGATCAGACCCAACGTGTGTGTGTGTGTGTGTGTGTGTGTGTGTGTGTGTGTTTAATGAATACAGCTCATGTTTATTTTATGCCTCCCAGAGACCAGCATCCTACCCTTTCAGGGCCAGCCACTGCTATTTCCCATCACACACACACACACACGCTTTAACAGGTGAGATTCAACCAATTGAGGATGAATGCTCATTGTCATAATAGCCTCCCTGCCAACAAATCATAACAAGCCCTCCATAAAGTCTGGGCATAGTCTAACTTCTGAGTAAGGCCTGTGCAAGCAAATTGAGACCAATCCTCAATAAATAGGTTGTGTCAGCTCAGTTGGTTAGAACACGGTGCTGATAATGCCAAGGTTGCAGGTTTGATCCTCATATGGGACAGTTGCATATTCCTGCATTGCAGGGGGTTGGACAAAATGCTTCTCAGGGTCCCTTCCAATGCTACAATTCTATGGTTTTAGATGTGGGACTTGATGGTCTTTTGATGGGATCCTATGCACAAGAAGCTGGCATCAAGCAACCCAGTAAAAATTAAACTGGATTGAAACACTGTTCAGCAGCGGGGCTGCTGCTCTGCCTAAGTCTGGCAGAGGAGAAACAAGTCTTTAGAATAGTGTTCTGTGCCAGGTTGCCAGACCAGGCTTAGGATCCTGTCTAAGTCCCCATCTATGGCCCCGCTGTGCTCCCAGACTGTATTTTACTATTTTATACTTGAAGCTTTTGCCTGCTTCCCTCTTTCTGCGTTGCTGATTCAGTATGAAGTGCACTCTTACAGGAACAGGGGAACCTGCCTTTTGCCCCATATTGCCTACACTGACTGGCAACAGCTCTCCTGGATTTCTACCCCAGCCCTACCTGAAGATGCTAGAGATTGGACCTGAGGTCTTTTGCATGCACAACAGACGCCCTACCACGACGCTAATGCTCTTCCCCGGCACTTTATTCATTTTGCAAGAACATTTACAGCCTGCCGACTCATTAAAAGAAAGCATGGTGGCGTTACAAGAAAGCCATTAAAACATCATATAAACTTGGCACAAACTTTCGAAGGTCAGAGACAACAGAGGTAAGAAGAGGGGGCAGGAAAGAGAGCATACATGCTTACGCGTGCAAACACACTCAGAAGACCGTCCACGTATAGCTAGATGAGCGCTATAAGAGGGGAAATGTAAACAGATCAAGAGGTCAATGAAATACTCGCGGGGTTTGTGTTTTGAGTCATGCGCCACTAGGGGTCAGCAGAGAGCTTCCTCCCCCCACCACCCTACGCAGTTTGCGCAGTGCCTATAGGGCTCCTTCTGCGCGCAGCCCGCTCTCGAGGGCCGTAGCGTTCCCATCTGGCCTGCGTACGCGGCTGGCGCAAACTTCCGCCCTCCCGTCGCCGGAGTCCTTTGCCTGGCTCCTCCCACCCGGCCGCCGCGGTGTTTGCGCAGCCGCCGTTTCACCCTCTTAGCTCGCCGCTCTTAGCGGGCGCTTCGAGGGAGGAGGAGCCTGATTGGTTCGCGCCGGCCGTGACGCGGGAGCTTTCCTTGGCCGGAGAGGAGGCGCCTTCTTCGGCGTCGGGTCCTACGCGAGGCCCCGGCTTTGAGGCCTGCGCGGAAGGACGGGGAGGCCTTCGCCGCGCGGGGAAGAGGTAAAACGCCAGGCTTGAGTGGCTTCGGAGTACGAAAAGGAATCCAGCCTGGGAGACGGCTGTCGCTCGGTTTGCTTTGAAGGGTGTGCGAGAAAGCGGTTAACCGGAGAACCGGGTTCGCTTGCCTGCTCCGCCTCGTGCCAAATAATCGCAGCCTCATTTCGAAAAGAAAAACGGGGGAAAGAGTTAATTTTAAACATCGGGTCCCTCTCACGGGCTTTTTTGCGGGCAGTAGCGTGTGTTCCAGAGCATGTGCAGAGCGCCTCTCAGTCAGTAATTAGAAACATCGGAAGCTGCCGTATACTCAGTCATAACTTTGGGTCCATCTAGCTTAGTATTGCCAGTACGGACTGGCAGCAGCACTCTGGGATTTCAGGCAGGGAATCTCATGTTTTTATTCATGCTTTTCAGGTTTATACATTTCATTAATTTTTAATAATTTCATTAATTTTTCGGTCGTTTTAACATTTGAAAACTTGACTTCCTTCCCCCCTCTTTCTGCGGTTCCTTAAATTTATTTTGAATATCTTCTGCATATCACAATTAACTTAATTTGCTCATTTATTCATCTACTTTAAATATATACTCTTATAAAGCTTCAGGTTATTACAATAGTCCTGCCAATGTTCTTAACTGTTTACAATTTATCTGTAAATATTCAATAAACCGTTTCCATTCTTTTATAAACAACTAGTTGAAGTTAGCCCGTTGACTAATGGGCTCTAGGGAGGCAGGAGGCGGCAGAGCGGCTCGCGGGACGCCGGCGCGCCCTGCTCCCGGCCCCCGCTTCGAGCGCGCTCCGCGGCGGCCGCCAGCGCTTCGGCGGCCGCTGTTTCCCCTCAGGGTGAGGCGGCGGTGGCGGCAGCGAGGGCAGCCGGCGGCTGAACGGCGGCTTCTTCACCGCAGCGGCCGCCATATTTGTTATCAGGAACTTCCGGGCTGTGGACCCGCCTCTGCGCTCCAAGTCTCTGCTGGCCAATCCCTGCGTCCGCGTGTGTCATGCGCAGAGCGCACTTCCGTGACACACAGAACGGACACAGGGACACTTGAAGATTATAATATAGGATATGTTATCTTGGTTTCTTATTCCATAAGTTTTTGTATCCAATTTCTTCCTTTGCTGGGACTTCTGCTTCTTTCCATTTGTGGGCGAGTAACATTCTTGCCGCTGTAGTAGCATAGGCAGGGGATCTTTTAACAGCCCTGATGGAGATGCCGGGAATTGAACTTGGGGCTTTCTGCATGCAAAACTGATGCTATACTACTGAGCTAGGAACAGTAGGAACGTTAATAAATAGGAACATAGGAAGTTTCCTGATACTCAGAACTTTGGATCCATTTAGCTCCATATTGCCTGCACTGACTGGCAGCAGCTCTCCAGAGTTTCAGACAGGGGATCTTCCCCAGCCCTGCTTGGAGATGCCAGGCCTTGAACTTGGGATATTCTGCATACAAAACTGGTGCTCTATACCACTGGCCCTTCCTAAGAACATAGGAAGTTGCTTTTTACAGAATTGGACTACCAGTCCATCTACACCCAGTATTGGCCACACCAGGGCTGGGGCACCTGTGGTCTGGACTCCCAGCTGCCATGAGCTCCAACCATTATAGCATTATAGCATCCTGAGGACTGTAGGTTCCCCATCTCTGGGCAACTCTTAGTGGTAGCAGCTCTCCTGGATTTCATTCTCGGCCCTACTTGGAGATGCCGGGGATTGAACCTGGAGCCTTCTCGGTGCAAAACTGACACTGCACCACTGAGCTATGACCATTCCCAAATAGGACTAATTTAAACTTTTATTTGAAATCCAGATCCCTAGGTACTTAACCCTGTTTTTAATTTCCAGGCCTGTTTTTTCTTGAACTTCTTTTTTCTCTTCCGTTGTGAGGTTTTTTGTCAGTAGTTTAGTATTTTCAGCCCCATTATTTCCCCATATTTTCTAATTAAATCTATAGCGGCTGGTAAACTTTGCTTCGGGTCTTGGGTTGTTACTATACAGATCATCAGCAAATGCTCTAACTTTATAGACTTTCTCCCCAATCTTTATCCCCCTTATGTTTTCATCCTTTCTGATGTTATGAAGGAGTGGTTCTATCGCTAATATAAATAACAAGGGTGACAGAGGGCATCCCTGTTTAGTCCCTTTTGTGATTAAGAACTGCTTGACAGTAGAACGGTCTCCCTCGGAGGTTGTGGACTCAGGCTATTGGGCACCAGGGCAAGACCCCAAGAGCACCACTGGCAAATCTTGACTAAAATGATAATATGATTTGTTCCTTCTCATCCTCTCTGATTCCTAGCTCTGAGCTCGAAAGAAAATGTCGCTTTATGATGATTTGGGAGTGGAGACCAGTGATACGAAAACAGAAGGCTGGTCCAAAAACTTCAAACTTCTGCAGTCTCAGTTGCAAGTGAAGAAGGCAGCTCTCACCCAGGCAAAGGTACAGTGAAGACTCTATTAGAAATACACTGTCCTAACCTTGACGAAAATAAAAAGCTGCTTCAAGTGCTTTTGAAGTGCATAGCTTATTGAATAATGTAAAATTAGCTAGCCACTGAATTGGAGCCCAGAAATGATAATTGAAAACAGGAATTCAAGCTCTTGGGTTTTTAGATGTTGACCCTGGAGTGTTCTGCCTTAAATAAACTGGAAAGGTTTGATTGCGCTTCTCAGCATCTGCATCTGAAATTGATAGCTTGCATCATCATTCAGTCTCCAGGGGCTGTTGAATGAATCATGTCCATTATAATCCTAATACCTTGAGGGAGACCAAATTACTGTAATTTGCAATGTTACATCACCTTCATCTTGTTTCCTGTATTTGAGAATCTGGCTTGAATAGTACAAGGGCATCTCCCAGAATTCTGATTCTGCTAAAACCTGAGCACATGTTCTGAGCATTTTTCCATCCATCTATTATCTACTTCTGGATAATAGAAGCAAATGAGGTGTGGGGGGGGGGTTCAGGAAAAAGGTAACAGTCAACATCATTAGAAAGTCTGACTAGCAATATTTCCCCATAATTCCAGTAGTTTTTCTTAATTACCGCTTTTATGACTGTTTTTGAGAACAGTATTTTTTTAAATTTTGCCACAAATTCTGTGTAAATTTGAGCCTCTCATTTCTTTTGCATCAGCAAGCTTTCTTTCTAAGCAGCATACGCTGTAGCTACCAAAAGATACCTGCCCCTACTGCATTAGAGTTGGTTTATTCTACGTAGAAGTTGGAAGTAAATAAAAATAGGGAAAACGTGAATTGCTTCAGCTGCATAGGTAGGATCTTGTCATAATACTTAGAATGCAGAAAGTCTTTATTGTGATCGCTGTCTTTATCAAGATAACTCTAGAATAGTATACGGGATAGCCATAGGACTCTTAAGAGAATATTAATCTCAGGGTTGTGGGTTCGAGCCCCACGTTGGGCAAAAGATTTCTGCATTACAGGGGGCTGGGCTAGATGATCCTTGTGGTTCCTTTGAACTCTATCATAGAATTGAACTATAAATTACAGAAATCTATGCATTTCCAAAAGGGATATATTACAAATCTTAAGAATTGTGAATCCTGCAGATTGTTTATGTTAGCGAGATTTAACATGTTTCCCTCTATGATGGTAAGAGGAAGGTACTTAGCTCTCCCAAAATCTGAACGTTTCTGTAAATGCAGTAAGAATGAACTTGATACATTGGATCATATCTTCTTCTCTTGTAATTTTGGCACTAATGCTAGAAGGCAATTATTAAATGCTTTACAAATGGACAGGTCAACCTCTAAATTTCCAACTATTCAAATGCTATTATCAGACAGTAATGATGAAATCACTTCAATAGTGGCCGAATTTTTAAGCTCAGTCCACGCAGAAAGATTAAGCCATCACAAAGAGGATTAGGGGACCTTAATTAAATAGTAATGTGGAATTGATATATTGTTTTATTATTTATACTAATATTTTAACTTAGGTTTGTTATGAGAAACTTGAAGTTATTTCGTATGGATTAGTAGTGAATCTTAGTGTTAAAGACTTACCGTATATACTCGAGTATAAGCCGACTTTTTCAGCCCATTTTTTGGGCTGAAAAAGCCGCCCTCGGCTTATACTCGAGTGAGGCGGGAGGCTGCGTACGGACAAGCGGCAAAAAAGGGATCCTTTCTTGCCGCTTGTCTCCCCCTTGTCGCTGACAGCTGTGAAAGGCACAGGACGGGGGTTCGGAGAAGCGCTGCGCTGCAACTCTCCGATCCCCCTGTGCGTGCTCTGTGCGAGGCAGCGGGGAGGGAAAAGCGGCGAGAAAGGGCTCCTCGCCTCTTCTCCCTCCCTGCCGCCCCGCTCACAGCTGCAAAAGGCACATGGCTGGGGGATCAGAGAAGCGCTGCGCTGCGATCCTCCGATCACCCGGTACTGTGCCTTTCACAGCTGTTGGCGGGGCGGGGTGGGAAGGGAAAATCAGCGACAAAAGGGCTCCTCCCTACTTCTCCCAAGCCGACAGAGGGGAAAGGCACTCTATGCCTGCTCGTTCCTCCTTCTCTCCGTCTCCTTGTTAACTCTTTCCCTTCCCAGCCTCTCTCTCTCTCTCTCCCCATTCTATGCCTGCTCGTTCCTCCTTCTCTCCGTCTCTCTCTCTCCCCATTCTATGCCTGCTCGTTCCTCCTTCTCTCCGTCTCTCTCTCTCCCCATTCTATGCCTGCTCGTTCCTCCTTCTCTCCGTCTCTCTCTCTCCCCATTCTATGCCTGCTCATTTCTCGCTGCCGAAAGTTCTGAGGAGCCAGCTTCTCTCCCTCCCTCCCTGTGTTAACTCTTTCCCTTCCCAGTCTCTCTCTCTCTCTCCCCATTCTATGCCTGCTCGTTCCTCCTTCTCTCCGTCTCCTTGTTAACTCTTTCCCTTCCCAGCCTCTCTCTCCCCATTCTATGCCTGCTCGTTCCTCCTTCTCTCCGTCTCTCTCTCTTCCCATTCTATGCCTGCTCATTTCTCGCTGCCGAAAGTTCTGAGGAGCCAGCTTCTCTCCCTCCCTCCCTGTGTTAACTCTTTCCCTTCCCAGTCTCTCTCTCTCCCCATTCTATGCCTGCTCGTTCCTCCTTCTCTCCGTCTCCTTGTTAACTCTTTCCCTTCCCAGTCTCTCTCTCTCTCTCCCCATTCTATGCCTGCTCGTTCCTCCTTCTCTCCGTCTCCTTGTTAACTCTTTCCCTTCCCAGCCTCTCTCTCTCTCCCCATTCTATGCCTGCTCGTTCCTCCTTCTCTCCGTCTCTCTCTCTTCCCATTCTATGCCTGCTCATTTCTCACTGCCGAAAGTTCTGAGGAGCCAGCTTCTCTCCCTCCCTCCCTGTGTTAACTCTTTCCCTTCCCAGTCTCTCTCTCTCTCTCCCCCCCTCCCTCCCACCCACCCACCCAGCTGATGTGGATCCCGATAGTGTAGTGCCTGCCCTCCCTCCTTCCGTCATAGGGGGCCACACAGCTGTTCCTGATCCTCATCGGGAAAGCCAAGCTAGCCTTCCTCCCCTCTTCCAGCAGCACCCCACAGACCTCTCCCCAGCTCAGTCACCCCCTTCCCAATCAGGAAAGCCAAGCTAGCCTTCCTCCCCTCTTCCAGCAGCTCCCCACAGACCTCTCCCCAGCTCAGTCACCCCCTTCCCAATCAGGAAAGCCAAGCTAGCCTTCCTCCCCTCTTCCAGCAGCATCCCACAGACCTCTCCCCAGCTCAGTCACCCCCTTCCCAATCAGGAAAGCCAAGCTAGCCTTCCTCCCCTCTTCCAGCAGCATCCCACAGACCTCTCCCCAGCTCAGTCACCCCCTTCCCAATCAGGAAAGCCAAGCTAGCCTTCCTCCCCTCTTCCAGCAGCACCCCACAGACCTCTCCCCAGCTCAGTCACCCCCTTCCCAATCAGGAAAGCCAAGCTAGCCTTCCTCCCCTCTTCCAGCA
Organism: Darevskia mixta; assembly: GCA_034641385.1. Classification (NCBI taxonomy): domain Eukaryota; kingdom Metazoa; phylum Chordata; class Lepidosauria; order Squamata; family Lacertidae; genus Darevskia; species Darevskia mixta. The sequence goes on along the minus strand of JAWWNH010000012.1, from coordinate 337,504 downwards.
GCATCCCACAGACCTCTCCCCAGCTCAGTCACCCCCTTCCCAATCAGGAAAGCCAAGCTAGCCTTCCTCCCCTCTTCCAGCAGCACCCCACAGACCTCTCCCCAGCTCAGTCACCCCTTTCTCAATCAGGAAAGCCAAGCTAGCCTTCCTCCCTGCTTCCAGCAGCATCACAGAGACCTCTCCTCAGCTCCTTCATGCCTCCCTCCATCTCCCTGCGCCCTTGAGCTGCTCAGGGATGTATTGCTGTGGAGACTGATAGCGGCAGTGGCTGCTGCTGCATCTGATGTTGCAGAGAAAGGCCCCACGATCAAAACAACAAGATCAAAGTGTTGTACATGGCCCGTCTAAAACTAATGTGGGAATCCGTAAATCTTTTTCCCTTTGGGGGAAAAAGAATTGCAAGGGCAAAGGACTGTCAAGTTGAATGGGGAAGGCATGTTCCAGGCCCATGTCTCTTTTACACAATCATTTCATTGAAAGGAGATTACAGAAGTTGGAGGAGGCAGAATTGGACAGGGGGTGGGGAGAGTCTGAAATGAAGCTGAATCCCTCCCCCAGCTGATCACTTCAGTGCCTAGGTGGCCTCAGTGTGTGTGTGTGTGTGTGTGTGGTCGCTGAGGATCACAGTTTGAAGGCTTTGGTTGTGGTTTGCAGGGTTCAGGACAGGAGGTTAGGGAGAAAAAGTGAGAGGAATTGTGCCTTTACTTTTTTCCTCCTGTCTCAGGTCCTACAAAGGCTAGACACTTGCTATTTATTTATTTATTTTTAATGGTACCTGGGATCTGGAGATTATGGTTCATCTGGTGAGGTGGGGTGCAATTGCCCCACCCTACCCTTGGAACTCCATGCCCATGGGATTTGCAAGCATGTGTGAATGCTGAAGAAGGGAGCCTCTGAGCTCATGGGTTGCAAAGAAGTGGCATGAAAAGGATTATGTGCACCACCAAATAGCAAATTAATTAGCAAGTGAGTAGGAAAACTTACTAGGATATTTTGAAACTCTGAACTGTTTGAAGAATCATGTTTCTATCATTTGAGTCCAGAGAGGCTTACTCCCAAGTAAGTAGGAATAGGATTGTACCCTTAGAAAGGTTATACAAAATACAAAAATACAAAAAGGAAATGGTTGCTGGAGTCCAGTGTTGTAGGCTGCAATCGGTAGGTGCATTCTATTTTTATTTTTGAAATTTACCAGTAGCTGCTGCATTTCCCACCCTCGGCTTATACTCGAGTCAATAAGTTTTCCCATTTTTTTGTGGTAAAATTAGGTGCCTCGGCTTATATTCGGGTCGGCTTATACTCGAGTATATACGGTAATTAATATAAATCTTATTTTGTTGAGTTTATAACTTAAATATTTTATATACAATGTCTGCTCTGAAATTGTCTGGTCTGTTATGCCTAATAAAGGTTATTGAAGATAACAGAAATCTATGCTTTTAAACATCCTCATGATGAACTAGGTCAAATTACCCATTCTTTCAATATATATATTTCTGCTGTTGTGTCTGGCTCATGATAGACTGTTCTAAAAAGTTGCCCTTGAAGAAGGGCCATTTGACCTCAAACCATATCAGGAACATGTTAACACATATATTTTTGGAGCTATTAGAAGAACGACTTGGACTTTTCCTTGTAACTTTTTGCATTGCAATTTTTTGGGGTGTGGCAAGCTTCCCCTGCCCCGCAAACAAATTGCTTAATGATCCAGGGACATTTTGTAGAACAGCAACATTTCTGATGCTGAGTGAAGTGTCTGCTTGCAATGTTCTTTCTTTAGAGTCAGCGAACGAAGCAAAGCACGGTCCTTGCTCCCGTGATTGACCTGAAGCGAGGCAGTGCATCTGATGAGAGACAGATTGTAGACACCCCTCCTCACGTGGCAGCTGGCCTGAAGGTAAGACTGGAGCTGCTCCGAGGCAAACTGTGTGTTTTTTTGGGCGGGGGCTCATATAGTGGAATCCTAAATGCAGAAAACTCCCAGCCGAGACACTATGAGACACTTTCATCATGGTTTCTAAAATTGATCCGTGCAATAAAGGTGTTAAGTGACAGGGATCTTTAAATGATCTTTTATGAGACTAGTGCTGTCACACTTTTGCAAACATGTTAATATGATAATGTATTACTGTTTTTAAATCTTAAGCCGCTTGAAGACCTTTTAGGTAACAAGTGACTAGTAAGTATAAATAATAAGTACAGTAATAATAATACTGATTATTATAATAACAACAACATTGTGTTATCTGAATAAATGTTAGATGATTGGTTTGTACCAATTTGTGCAAAACACTCAACAACAGTAACTAAGGGATGATCAACCAATAAAGTTGTGTTAATACAGTCGGGAAAAAATGAATGTTAGCAGAAACAGTGGCTTGCAGACAGCTGCAACAGAGGGTGTTGCAGTCAGCAGCGTAAATTTTAAGCTAGGTCTCCAAATGCGTACAAAGGGGGACTTTGACAAATTGCCTAACGGTGTGTGTTACCTGATGAGGCTCCAAGGAAAGTGTTTCACAGCCTTCGTACCATCTCTCAGTACCATTTCTAGGTAGCTGCCATATGATTCTCCCAAAGGCATAATACTTGGGTACTCTTGCAGAGATCTCCTATCCCGCTGGGGGGGGGGCGCTGTTGTGCTCAGGTCCCACTTGCAGGATTCCTATGGACATCTGGTTGGCCACTGCGAGAACAGGATGTTGGGCTAGAGGGCCTTTGCCTTGGTCTGGCAGTGCTCTTCTGGTGTTCTTGACGGAGATAGGTTGAGGTTCATAAGGAAGTGGATGCTCTTGAATGTTTGTTTGCCTGGTCCTTTCACGGCTTACAGGCAAGAGCAAGCACCATGAAATGAAACCAGAAGCAAACTGACAAAGCAGCGCAGTTTGGGTGGGCAAAATAAATATATTATGGGCAATAGGACCCATGCATCCAGGTCCAACCCCAACTCCTCTGGGCGTCAGTGGAATGCAGATCTTGGCTTCATCCCGATTGCAGATCAGCATAAGGGCAGCCGTCAACTTTGGTTTTGGGGGAGGTTGTTTTTCTGTATGTTGGGTTTTGAGAGGAAATCTTTGGGAAATACTTTGAAAGTGCAATCAGCGGCTCTCGGGGAGGCCTCTCGCCTGTTGCAATTTCGTTGGCTAGCTTTCATCAGCGCTTCTCCCCCTTTCAATCCCAGGATCCCGTCCCCAGTGGCTTTTCTGCAGGAGATGTCTTGATTCCTTTGGCTGATGAGTATGACCCCATGTTTCCCAACGATTACGAGAAAGTAGTAAAACGCCAGCGGGAAGAACGGCAAAGGCAGCGTGAGCTGGAGAGGCAGAAAGAGATTGAAGAAAGAGAGAAGTAAGTCATCTGGGCCGTAAACCATCCTCCTAAATCCTTGTCTTAGCCATTTTGATGGTGTTAAAGTCTTTACGAGCTGAATAATTTTGTAGGACATCAGGTCAGCTGATATAATTTTTCATCTTGTAAATCCTCCTTAAACCTGTGGTGCAGTTAATTCACTTGTATGGTCATGTTCGCTACAGGGTATCATGGGCTCTCAGATCCTATTTGTATGGGGAAGTTCGATGTCAGTGCATGGCAAGTTTTCACCTTTCAGAATAGTTTTCCTTGGCCTTTGAGATCAACGTACAGTAAACCAGTATTGATGTATTTCTGTGTAAATGGTATCTGGACTTGCCAAGGAGCTGCCTCAAATCATAAACACTTAGACAGAAAGAAGTACCCCATCATTAATTAGTGTACTCCTTTAAGAAAAAAAATCAGTTTGTGCCCAGGCTTTGGATAGAAAGGAATTACTCTAATAAAACTGCTAGTGATGGATTCCATAGGAACTATGCAAACCCTTGCAGCAAAAGAAATACAGATAGTCCGTCCAAAATGCATCTGTAAACATTTGTATTTCGTAATTGTTGTAGGCAAAACACACCCTGCATTGCGAAGTGCTCTGTGGGTTCCCTGCCCCTGAGGATTGTCATCTTAATTTCTGTTTTAATTTCAAGGAGGCGCAAAGACAGGCATGAGGCAAGTGGATTTTCAAGGCGGCCGGATCCAGATTCTGACGAAGATGAAGATTATGAAAGAGAGAGGCGGAAAAGAAGTAAGGAAATCTTTGTCGCGGAGACACTGTAATCTCAGATGTGATGGGTTCTTCCCCTTGCCTGGAGGCCAGTGTCAGTGCCCATCCGGTTGTGGCATCTGCTGGGGGCCTCTTGGGGCCAATGCTCTGGCTAGCCCCACATCTTGCTACCACTTGAGCTCCCCTCTTGGGGCTGCCAGCCTCCTTGTCATGTGCGATCACCTTTGAACCAGCCTACCCAGGGGCAGCAAGCCATGATGGTGATGCCCCTAGATGAGTTCTCTGGTGGGCATGAAGAGCTCCCTGCAGCTCTTGAGAGCAGACTTTTTTGTTGGCAGCACTGTAGCAAACTGCTACCGCCACCTGGTTAAGTCTGCTCATGAGTGAGTGCAAGGGAGGGTACGCTGGGAGCATAGTAGCTGCAGTGGTGCCAGGCAAGGAGCTGGTTAGTGCTTAAGGACTCGCTGAGAACAGAAAGTTCAGGGTCAATCAAAAGCTGGAGCTGCTTTTCTGCATCAATTGTGGCTGCTGATTTATCTCTTATTTTGTATAGCAAGGGTGGCTTCTCTCCCACCACCCAGACCAGACAACCCCATCCTGTCCTTGATGCTATCAGTGTTGCAGCCCTCCCCACCCCAACACACACAATGGGGTTGGGGGGGGGAGGAGGCAGGAATGGTCTCTTTCTCTCTCCCAGTAAAAATCCCTTGCAACGTCCCAGTGCTTAAATGACAAGACGTTCCATAGATTTTGGCGATGGCTTTGAAGGTCATGGTTTTGGGGGAAGTCTTGCATGTAGCCTTGGTTCTGAATCTGTAAAAAGGAAATGGCAGTGAGACTGGTAGTGCAATCCCGGATTTCTGAGCGTGCGATTTAAATTATCGCTGACATTGAAGAGGCAGGGATGGAGAAGTGGCAAATAGGGGACCACCTAGACATTTCCAACTAGCGAAGTTTTCTTCAAATTTACTCTGCAACACTGATAATTTTAAGTTGCCAGCTTTAGTTGGGCTTCCTTCCTTTTGGGAACTGGAGATAAATAACTTTGTAATGGAGATCTTGCAGAACACAGCTCCCAATTGTAGAGGGCTTTATTGCTTGAAGAAATATGCTTTGTTGTGCTTCTCGGCATCGTGTCATCTCGCTGAGCTGCACTTTTAATTCCCTGGCTGACTTTGAGCCATGTTAATCTCACCAAACCTCTGGCTCCCTTCCTCCCATTATCCTCACTTCTTTTGATGTTTTGCAAGAACACATTTCCACTGGGATTGGTATTGGCAGATGCACAGGACAGGTGACTGGTCGCAGAGTATAAGGAGGTCTTTATTATGCCCAATTAACTGAGCAAAATCACCCTGGTTGTTTCTTGCTGGGTGTCTTATTTCTGGCATGGAACAAGCTGTGCCAGACCTTGGGGTCTGAAGCCTCTAAAAGGGGGTTCTGTGTTTTTCTCGTACAGATTTTGAGGAAGGGGCACCTGGTAGAGCCATATTTTCAAAGACCCTGGGCTTATACCTTTTAGGAGCCAGGACTGGCAAAAACCAGCAGCAAAGTGATAGAACGGCTACACACCTCTCTGATACCCCACCCCCTTCATATCAGTGGCAATGTATCATCAAAGTTTTCATGCTTTGGGTTGATTGTAGCCTGGGGCCTACCAAGGCAACTCAATGTTGGGATGTAGTCCAGGACATGCTGAGCTTTGGGGATGCTTTCTGGCCCCAGGTGCCTCCCTAGGCATTGATGCTTTTATCACTGAAGTTGAGTGCATTGAACATATGCAAAGTAATATCTCTTTATCCCATCAGCGTACACGCCTAGCCTGTTGAACTTCCAGAAAGACAGTTATGCTGAGTCCATTGCAGCAAAGCCAAGGAAGAGTCTATGATTCTTGTGACACCTATTACGTTTTGCAGATTCCTGCATTCCTTATCATGCAATTGTTTCCTTTCGCAGGTATGGGAGGAGCTGCCATCGCACCACCTACTTCTTTGGTTGAGAGGGACAAAGAACGTATGTTTAAATTATTACTTTTCTTTGAAGTTGCTAATGCCATGACTTTCAAAAATGCCTTGCCTTCAGTGGATGCTTTCCAGAGACACCTGGCTGCTGTGGATGTCTGCCACAAAACCCCAGGGCACTGCAGATGATATGAGGGCATGCAATAGGGTTGCTCACTTGGTTTCTGCAGGGCCCTGGACCAGCCTCTTGGGCCTCTCCATCACCTTGTGCAAACTTGAAATTTATTCTTCACAGGCTGCAAGCCTGTGTGTGAGTTGTAGCATTTTGGGCTGTTTGGAAGGGGTGTTCACGTGAATGAATTCTCCCTGCCAAAATAAAAATAATCCCCGCGCATTGAATGCTAGCACGTCAGGAAGAATGCTAGGCTAGAAAGACATCTTCTCCATGACATGTTAGGTTTTTGTGTGTGTAGTGGTTAAGAGCGGTAGACTTGTAATCTGGTGAACCGGGTTCGTGTAATGGCACGAATGACGTTCGCGCCGATCAGGTGTTTAGCGGGCAAGATAACGGAGAGGTGGGAGCTGGAATTTACGAGGCTGCTCAGAGTTTATCTGTGCAAGCGAGTCAGGAAACGCATGCCAGCCATAATGGAAATGCATGGTTTTTGTGGCTTTTCGGCTTAATGTTGAACGTCCCACTTTGCTTCCAGCTGTATCGTCGTCGTTTCCATATGAAGAAGAGCCCAGGCCTCGCGGTTCATCGTCGTCCAAAGCAGCCATTCCTCCCCCGATGTACGATGAGCCCGAGAGGCCTCGATCCCCAACAGGACCCAGCAATTCCTTCCTTGCTAACATGGGGTGAGCGAATGCAACCATTTCAGCACTTTTTTATCATCAAACCTTTTATTGGCATCACATACAAACATCCCTAACAAATCAATACAGAGTTACCACCCACTTGAGCTATAATTTTGGCATTGAAGACCTTAAGGGCAGAGGGAATATGTGAGTTTACCTCTTGTTGTGATGAAACGCATTATGGCCTGCATAGACATCTTAGTGGCATTCACCTCTGATGCTCGGAGCAAGGACCAGAAAAGCCTATGATGGAATACAATTCCCAGATAATTGAATCTGAATAGCTGCTGGATTGGTTTTCCACCAAAAATCCAGCTTCTCGGTCTTTTGGCTAAGATCAAGTGCACTTCCTACAAAATGCCAGGAGGGGGCAGTGGTGGCCAGTACTGGGGAGCAACCCTACAACTTCTGCATGCGCTATGGCATGTAAATTGACAAGCGCCTTCTAATAACTCCAGTTTTGCTACTGAGGTCAAGCCCAATGTCCAAGAGGTGGAGCTACAGTTCCCAGTAGCAGCTCCGGCTCTCCCCTTTTCTCGAGCGAAGCTCTCTCCTGACGGAGGGTGAGTGGCTGCACAACGGCCACATAAAGCAGGGAAAACAAAATAAAAAATAAAAAAATTCCTTCCAGTAGCACCTTAGAGACCAACTAAGTTTGTTCTTGGTATGAGCTTTCGTGTGCATGCACACTTCTTCAGATACCAGGTATCTGAAGAAGTGTTCTTCAGGTATCTGAAGTGTGCATGCACACGAAAGCTCATACCAAGAACAAACTTGGTCTCTAAGGTGCTACTGGAAGGAATTTTTTTATTTTTAATTTTGTTTTGACTATGACAGACCAACACGGTTACCTACCTATAAAGCAGGGAGACAGTTTTGGGACTCTGCATGCGGGCCACATGCTGTCTGCCGCTGATTTCAATTTGGCACCTCGCAGTGTGATCCCCTCCTGTGTGCTGCATCGGCCAGGCAGCTGCCTAAAAGACTGTCTCCCACTTTCACGTCGGACTCTTTTGATGGCCTAAGATAACTGAATTCAGCTCCTGACCTCAAAGAGGCGCAGATTTCTTTAGAGACCTGACATTGACTTTAGCTGCCAGAGCTCCGTGTGGGCTGCAGTTCCATAAAACTACACAGGAATAGCTCAGGTCAAATGCAATCTGCAACGAAATGTTGCACTGTGTCCCTTGCATGCATGTTGATTCTTCTCCTTTGCTCCAAGACTTGGGGAACTGCCTTCATAGGCTGGATATCAGGGGCAGGCAACCTAAGGCCCGTGGGCCAGATGTGGCCCAATCGCCTTCTCAATCCGGCCCGCGGACAGTCATGTTTTTACATGAGTAGAATGTGTCCTTTTATTTAAAATACATCTCTGGGTTATTTGTGGGGCCTGCCTGGTGTTTTTACATGAGTAGAATGTGTGCTTTTATTTAAAATGCATCTCTGGGTTATTTGTGGGGCATAGGAATTCGTTCATATTTCCCCCCCCCCAAAAAAATGTAGTCCAGCCCACCACATGGTCTGAGGGACAGTGGACCGGTCCACAGCTGAAAAAGGATGATGAGAGCCAGTCTGGTGTAGTGGTTAAGAGCGGTAGACTCGTAATCTGGTGAACCGGGTTCGCGTCTCCGCTCCTCCACATGCAGTTGCTGGGTGACCTTGGGCTAGTCACACTTCTTTGAAGTCTCTCAGCCCCACTCACCTCACAGAGTGTTTGTTGTGGGGGAGGAAGGGAAAGGAGAATGTTAGCCGCTTTGAGACTCCTTCGGGTAGTGATAAAGCTATCAAATCCAAACTTTTCTTCTGACCCCTGCTGTATATGCACTTACTCCTTCCCCTCCCTGGTGCACGAGATCATGCATGCACTTGTTGCTTTACCGTTCGGGAGCGGGGATGTTGCCCCCTTTTGTAGGGTCGTAATTTATACTTGTGGATATAGCGGGTTGCGTCCTCCTGCCTGCTTGAACCTTCCTGTAATGCACAGATGATCCTGCTATTCCTACAGAGTCATTGGCACTAATTCAGCTTTGAGGAGACTGGTGACATCAGGCATGGAGTTCAGCTCCCTGACTTCCTGAAAATCTAATGCTGATTTTACGGCGTGGCAGTGAAAGGGGGTAGAGTCCCGAGGCAGTAGAATAGACTGTTCCCTTTCAGATTGCAAGTGGTGGGGCACAGTTTGGTATGCTCCCCAGAGAGAAATATCCTTCCAGCTAACAAACTGACATAGCAGATAGGTTCAGTTTTACAGCATTCTCTCTGATCTGGTGCTCTTTTTAAAATAATAATAATAATAATAATAATAATAATAATAATAATTGCACAGAGCATTTTCTTCAAGGATTCATTCAAAAATGGATTCCCTTTGCCTGCAGTCTGAAGTGATAAAATTCATTCTGCTATCTTACTCTGTTTTGTGTATAACTTCATTAAAATAAATAAATTAAAGCTTCTAGCCTTTGCAGATTCAAATATACTTGAAATCACCTGGGCAATGCTTTTAAAAAAACAAGGAATGCCCGATTAAGATTGTCAGTGTTCTTTATACTTCCTTTCCCTTTGTTGTACTTATAATAAACCATGCAAAATGTTTAAATAAGAGAGAATAAATTATGAAAAAAGAACAACATTATGAAAACTTGTCTTATGAACTTGGAAATAAGTTTCTCTTTGGACAGTCTATCACTGATGATGATACAGTTTTGCTTGCTACCCCAGTTTAGTGAACAACTGTAGTTTGCTTGTGATATTTCAGAAAAGTAGCTGAATCTTGCTTATTCCCTGGGTGTATTCATTTTGCTAAACACTTCTAGATAAATCTCAGGGGCTGCTGTGCCAGTTACCATTTTAGCATTTAATGCTGCAGAGGATCATCTGATTCAACCCCTGCCAAACACATCCATTCTATCGCCTGGTTTGCACGTAATGCTAAGCTGAAATGTGGCTTAGCAGGAAACATATGGTCTCCCAGAGAGGAGATCATTGCTGCTTTGCTGCTCCTAGGTAACTTTGTTAGCTCCTTGCACCGAGCCAAGTTACAGTTTGGCTTAGTATTGGCTCATGGCTTAGCTCCCGCCAGAAAAACCACAAACTGTAGCCAAGGTTTGCCCTGTGGTTTGTAGCTGGTGGTGTGTGTCTGGCAGAGCTCAACCACAAGCCCAGGTTCAGATGACTTGCTAAGCCAAACCATGGTTCAGCTCCTCATAGTGACAAAGCGGCCACAGTGTCCTCATTTGGAGCTGTACGCTTGCTCCTCCGTGCCAAGCCAAGGTTTAGTGCTGCAAACGAGAGCTGTGTGGTTTTTTTCCAAGTGGTTACCCGCTCAGCCCGACTCTGTTTCGTCTCCAGGGGCACAGTGGCGCACAAGATCATGCAGAAATACGGCTTCCGAGAGGGCCAGGGTCTTGGGAAACATGAGCAGGGCTTGAGCACGGCACTGTCGGTGGAGAAAACCAGCAAGAGAGGTGGCAAAATCATTGTCGGAGATGCTGCTGATAAAGGTAATTTGGGGGGACTTCCCCGGAGTGGGGGGATAACCGTGTTCACAGGTGGGCAGCACTGCTGAGGCAGAAAGGTGGGGTGACCTCATGCCGCACGGACCAAGTGCTGATCATGGGGGGGGGGGGGACTTAATAATTAACTGCCCTGTTGGTTTCCGTTCCTTTAATCAGCCTTGCATTCCCCTTTGTGTCCACCTGTAACAGGCTTAACTGAGGCTTATCTGCTTAAGCCTTTTCTTAAAGATCAGGTTAGTTCCTTGCTCTTTGGTGATTATTTGCACGACTTCTCGCTGCAGAGCCTTTGGCCTGACAAATGGAAAAGTTGTGTTATCGTAAATCGCAGTGGTGTGCTCTGCCTTGTCCTTTTCCCTCTGGGCCAGAAGGTCTCCAGTAGGAGTTACTGCTTCATACAGGCCCCATAGAGCCCTACAATGGGGGTGCTTTTGGGTTGTAGTACTTCAAGAGTGAGGGACCCAGGTGGTGCTGTGGGTTAAACCACAGAGCCTAGAGCTTGCTGATCAGAAGGTCGGCGGTTCGAATCCCTGCGACGGGGTGAGCTCCCGTTGCTCGGTCCCAACTCCTGCCCAGATTAATAGGAACCGCTCTGGCGGGAAGGTAAACGGCGTTTCCGTGCGCTGCTCTGGTTTTCCAGAAGTGGCTTTGTCATGCTGGCCACATGACCCGGAAGCTGTACGCCGGCTCTCGGCCAATAAAGCGAGATGAGCGCTGCAACCCCAGAGTAGGACACGACTAGACCTAATGGTCAGGGGTCCCTTTACCTTTTTTTTTACTTCAAGAGTGTGACGTTCTCAGCGCTTTTTTTTCTAGGAAAAAAGTGCTGGTTCTCACCAGCAAGCAGGGGGGTAGGGCCAGCGCATGCGGGAGCAGCGTGGCTAGATACCAGGGCTGGGCAGTGAGGGCAGGATAGCTGCTTGACGCTCCCTTGCCTGCCCACCTGCCTATTGGTGAAGGGGTCTCCCCCATCTGGCTTTGGGAAGGAGGCAGCAGGGCTCCCGGATCCTGCCAGAGCATTATGCCTCCTTCCCTAAGCTGGGCAAACACTAACCAGGCTTGGGGAAGGAGGTGCGATGCTCTGACAGGGTCCAAGAGCCCTCCCACCTCATCCCCCCCCAAAAGGTGGTGGTACTGCATACCGTTGCGTACTGCCAGAGAAAAAAAAGCACTGGGTGTTGTGTTTTTGTATACAGTATACCTTGGTTCTCAAACTTAATCCGTTCTGGGAGTCCGTTCAACTCCCGAAACTGTTCGAAAACCAAGGCGCCGCTTTTGATTGGCTGCAGGAGCTTCCTGCACTCAAGCTGAAGCCGCTTCGGATGTTCGGCTTCCAAAAAACGTTCACAAACCGGAACACCTACTTCCGGGTTTGAGGCGTTCAGGAGCCGATTTGTTTGGCAAATAAGCCGTTCAAGAACCAAGGTATGACTGTGTTCTGTTGGAAGCTGCCCAGAGTGGCTGGGGCAACCTAGTCAGGTGGGCGAGGTACAAAAAATAAATTGTTGTCCACGGTGGGTTAGTGTAATTAAATCTAGCGACCAAAGGTGGGTTTTACTCGGATTGAAATTGATGGAGCTAACTTAGACATGCTCACTAATTTCAATGGGTCTGCTCTGAGTATAACTTAGCCTGAATAGCTGCATTGATTCTGTTCTCTATGATCTGAATACCCACCCCAGAATCCTAGAATCGCAAGAACACCCTCAGCCCTCCCTGGGTCAGGATTAACCCAGCATGCGATTGCTCACAAAATAGCGATACAGTATTTAACGTTGCCCTGTTCCTGCTTTCTTCCTTTCTGCATGGCAGATGCTTCCAAGAAATCGGATTCGAATCCCTTAACAGAGATACTAAAGTGCCCTACCAAAGTGGTTCTACTACGGGTGAGTCTCCCCCCCCCCAATCTTTTAGTTTGTGTGGATTAAGCCTCTGGCTGGCATTACAATATGCAAGGAAGCCGTGGCTCACAGGTTGCAGGAGAATGTTGTTCTGTGGACTTCTTGCAGGATTGAACATCCATCACCAGAAAGCGATACGAAAACTGTTCGGCCGTATGTGAGAGGATATGGATGAACAGGGGTGCTCTGTAGTGGGTCCTCAGTGAAAATATTTAAACGCCTTCTGCAGTTGCTGCCCAGCATTTGGGAAACAAAGCACACACCCTAGTGGGGGAACCAGTTGTGCTTTCAGCCTAAAACAGCCTTTACACCAGCTTGGGGCTTTCCACATGTTTTGGACGCCGACCCCCATGAGCCCCAGCCAGCACATTGGTGGGAATTGCAGTCCGAAACATCTGAGGCCAGCCCTCAACAGGGACATGGCATGGAGGGGGCACAAAATTGTTAGGGGCGCAAAATTTTGACACCCGGTGCTGCCTCATTACAGCTGCGCGCTTCCGTCGATTCTTCCTCAAAGGCCTGGAAACGATGCCTTATGAGGAACGGCTTAGGGAGCTGGGTATGTTTAGCCTGGAGAAGAGAAGGTTAAGGGGTGATATGATAGCCATGTTCAAAGATATAAAAGGATGTCATATAGAGGAAGGAGAAAAGTTGTTTTCTGCTGCTCCTGAGAAGAGGACACGGAGCATTGGATTCAAACTACAAGAAAGAAGTTTCCACCTAAGCTTTAGGAAGAACTTCCTGACAGTAAGAGCTGTTCGACAGTGGAATTTGCTGCCAAGGAGTGTGGTGGAGTCTCCTTCTTTGGAGGTCTTTAGGCAGAGGCTTGACAGCCACCTGTCAGGAATGATCTGATGGTGTTTCCTGCTTGGCAGGGGGTTGGACTGGGTGGCCCTTGTGGTCTCTTCCAACTCTATGATTCTATGATTCTTTCATTATATCTGCAGCTGAAATCTCCCGGGAGACACAGGTGCTGTTAAGCAGTTGAACGTGCATGCGTACTCTTGACAGTTTCCCTGCCTCCCACCCCACTTCCACTCAGCCCCGAGCGCAGGCAACCCACGCTATGCCACTGGCCCCCAAACCTGCCTCTTCAATTGGACTTTTTCTTTTTTTGCAGAATATGGTCGGAGCTGGGGAGGTTGACGAAGACCTGGAAGGCGAAACCAAGGAGGAATGTGAAAAATACGGCAAAGTGGGGAAGTGTGTCATCTTTGAGGTATTAGCTGGCATCATTTTCCATAGTTTCCTCGCCTGTCCCCCTCCCCCCCAGCAACAAATACGTTGTAAGCAGTGCACAAAATCAAAAGCAAGAGACACCTGACAGGGGCTCATAACACATCAAAAACACAAAACGTTGGCAAGAAGATCCAAAGTTACCCCACCATGACCTGAAAATCTACAGAGTATTTATATAGTTTGCTTATATAAATGCTACAGTTCTATAATTTCATTGTACATTGATCAAAACACATATATAGTTAAGGAAATACTGGCAAATTATATCAGTTACCAAGAAGGTGTTTGTTTTTTTTTACTAGCATGCAAATTAAAAGGCATGCCAGTTCTGTTGGGAAAACTGTTGTTGTTTGCATTCTTGAATCCAAGAGTAATTAATAACGTGATTTTTGTGTATGACCATAAAATCTGGAGACTGATTTTCTCCCCCACGCGGTATGGGGTGAAGCTATAGACCAGTCTAGTTAAGATTCGCCTGGCTTTTCCTTGTAGAATTTCAATGCACAGCTTTTCTGAGTTCAGCATATTTAATCAAGGAATGCGACATCCTTATTTCTGAACGGTTAAAATTGTGCTTCACTTGTATACATCTGGCTACAATCGTCAACTGAAAATCTTGCCCTGACACAGCACACCATTTGGCCCTGGAGTCTGAGCGCGGACTGATGTTTCTTGGTTGTTTGGATGTCCTGTAAACTTTGCTAACCTGGTCATTTCCCAAACCACCTGAAGCCCTTCAGACTAGGGCAGCGCTGACTGCTCTTTTCAGCATCTGACGTGCGTCAACCTGGCAGCCGCCAAACGATCCGATATTGGTTCGTACAGTTGCTCCAGTTTTACATATCTAATCCTAAGTGTGTCAAAAGTCATCCGGCAGGCAACCTGAGTCGGCTGGAATTTTGAGCTGAAAGGAATCCTTGGGGGATCACTTGCTCTGTGTCCCAGAATGCAGACAGAGTTTGTTGTGTCTAAATTAATGCCTGGCAATCTTTCATCCAGTCCCTCCATTAAAAAAAAAAAAATCCAACAAAAACTCACGCCAAAATCTGTTCATTTATTACATTTATATCCTGTCCTGAATCTAAAGAGTTTGAGTCAGTCTGTGTTTTGTCCCCCCCCCCCGCCAAATCCTCACAACAACCCTGTGAAGTAGGTTAGGATGAGAGAGTGCGGCTACTAAATAATTCCTAATCATGATTTCCCCCCTCCGAATGTTCGTTGGATTTAAGTAGCCACATATCAACTGCACTTATGACAGCCCTTTGTCTTTTATCGAGATTGATGTTGATTTATATACGATTCTTCAAAAGTAGTAATCCTTGGGAGAAATCGGAGGTTATTTTATTTTCACCTCTTTGCAATTGTGTGTTTGTTTGTTTTTTCTCAGATTCCAGGGGCACCTGATGATGAAGCTGTGAGGATATTCCTAGAGTTCGAAAGAGTGGAATCTGCAATTAAAGGTAACAGTCTAATAATGACCAGTCCAGTACTTAGCTCCTTATTTAAGATTTACATCAATATCCCATCATTGCTTCAAGGGGCTTAAGGTGGCATGTGATTCCCTTTTCCATTCCTCATTTTATCCTCACAACAACAAGGTCATAGTCCAACTTCTGGCCCTGAAGTCCGCGGAACAATATTCAGTTCCATTTCTGGTTGTGGCTCTTGAGCCTGGACTGATGCCCAGTGGGTAGACATTATTCTTCGTTGCTCCTTTGCATGATGCAAAGTCACGTCTCAGTCAGTGACCAAGTCAGCCTCAGTCAGCTTTGAAGCACACACGGGATTAAACACCCAATTTTAGTCCTCCCTCACTTAAAAATGTTAAAAGCACCACAGGTTCTGCATTGCCCAGCTTGAACTGAAATGGATGCCCTCCTTAGCATAATCTAGTGAACTTGACTTGGTTATTCTCCCACTTTTTTGCCCAATTTCTTATAAGAAGGAATGTTTCTCTGGCTGCTGGCGAATTTCGCTCTCAGCGTTTGATGGGCATTAAAAATATTATTATTATTATTATTATTATTATTATTATTATTATTATTATTATTATTATTCCAGCCGTTGTTGACCTGAACGGAAGGTACTTTGGCGGACGAGTGGTGAAGGCATGTTTCTACAACCTGGACAAATTCCGAGTCTTGGACCTTGCGGAGCTAGTCTGATTTTCCTCAACCCCCCCTCCCCCCGGAGGCCAAACGCGGATGCATCACGCCAGGAATCTCATGTTCTTCAGCTCCATCCTGGGGTTGCAGCAAGAGACAGCGTCGTTTAGAACAAACTGGAACTAAGTCCTTGAATGGATGTTTCTCGTTCGTTGTGTTGGACTGTTTATATTTTATTGTGGTAGAAAATTCCATAAATATAATTGCCTGTTTTTCTTTAAGATCCAGCTGTTCTTTGTTTGCCTCCTCCAGAATCCTCCTATAATTTGCAGATGGGGCAGTGGTTTTTTTTTAATTAATTTTTATTTCACAAAATTCCAACATAAAGCATACATCCATACATTAAAACCATACTCACAAATCATACAAATAAATCATACAAATCATACACATAAATCCCCCCTCCCTCAGTTTCCCCCCATACTTATATAACTCCTCCCCCACATACCCAAAAATTAAAATTCACTTCCTAAAGTTCTTCCTCATGTTCCTATCTTTCTTCTCCTTGTTACATTGCGGTTATTCATAATACAATACACTATTTAACTAACCTAACTGATAATATAGTTAAATTCTTATACAATTTACAATTTCTTTTCTTCAATCTATCTGTTATTCTAAGCAGATCGTCAATTCCGTTTTCACTCCTTCCTTCCTTAAGTATTCTTCAACATACTTCCATTCTCTGTTTTTTTGTTTTGTTATATTCCTAATTGCAGCTGTCATTTTAGCTAAATTCATAAATTCCACCATTTTTACATGCCACTCCTGCACTGTCGGAATCTCTTCTCCTTTCCAACACTGTGCTAATAGTAATCTAGCAGCTGCACTTGCATACAGGAAAATGTTTCTCCTGTCTTCTGGTACAGAGACACCAGAGATGGGGCAGTGTTTTGTGCCCCTGTCTTTCTGCTGAGTGGCACTACATGAACACGTCCTGGTGCCTACAGGGGGTCTGTCCTTCCCTCGCAAGCTCTGGTCCCCTTTCGCTTCCACTTAAGCGGCAGACTACAGTACATCTGAACCGGACAAAGCTTGCGTTACTGTTACAGCAGAGAGAGGGAGAATTTAAGCACAGAAAGGGAAGCATGTGAGGTTCATTTCATACTAAACTGTGGTTTGGTGTTACATCTGAACTAAGCAAGATTAATCAGGAACAGCGGGGTGGGAAATGGGCCTATTTCAGAACCGCTGCAGCTTAGAATAATAGAATTGTAGCATTGGAAGGGACTCCCAACAGTCATATAGTCCAACCCCCTGCAATGCAGGAATCCCGGCTATAGCATCCCTGACAGA
The DNA here is from genome assembly GCA_034641385.1 of Darevskia mixta. Taxonomy (NCBI): domain Eukaryota; kingdom Metazoa; phylum Chordata; class Lepidosauria; order Squamata; family Lacertidae; genus Darevskia; species Darevskia mixta. The sequence continues at coordinate 320,488 of JAWWNH010000012.1, read as the reverse complement.
TGGCCATCCAACCTCTGCATAAAAACCTCCAAGGAAGGAGAGCCCACAACCTCCCGAGGGAGACCGTTCCACTATCAAACAGCTCTTACTATCCGAAAGTTCTTCCTGGTGTTCAGTTGGAATCTCCTTTCTTGTGACTTGAAGCCACTGGTTTGAGTCCTACACTCCAGAGCAGGAGAAAACAAGCTTCTTCCCTCTTCCATATGACCAGCCTTGAGATATTTGAAGATGGCTATCATATCTCCTCACTGCCTCCTCTTATCCAGGCTAAACATACCCAGCTCTTTCAACCATTTCTCATAAGGTCGGGTTTCCAGACCCTTGATCATCTTGGATACCCTCCTTTGCACACGTTCCAGCTTGTCAACATCCTCCTTAAACTGTAATGTCCAGAACTGGACACATTACTCCAGGTGTGGTCTGGCCAAGGCAGAATAAAAGGTAAAGGGACCCCTGACCATTAGGTCCAGTCGTGACCGACTCTGGGGTTGCGGCGCTCATCTCGCATTATTGGCCGAGGGAGCCGGCGTACAGCTTCCAGGTCATGTGGCCAGCATGACTAAGCCGCTTCTGGCAAACCAGAGCAGCGCACGGAAATGCTGTTTACCTTCCCGCTGCAGCGGTACCTATTGATCTACTTGCACTTTGACGTGCTTTCGAACTGCTAGGTTGGCAGGAGCAGGGACCAAGCAACGGGAGCTCACCCCGTAGCGGGGATTCGAACCGCCGGCCTTCTGATAGGCAAGCCCTAGGCTCTGTGGTTTAACCCATATTACTTCCCTTGACCCGGACACTAGACTTCTGCTGACATAAGGCTAGTACACCAATGGTTCCATCTATTTTCCTTAGCCCCAAATGACATTTTATTTCTGGGCTGATAAGTGTCCGTGCTCCCCTGAGAAAGGCAGTTCTGCATTTTACTTAGGAGCAAAGATTCTGAAAGCTGGAGGGTGTTTTTCCCCCCTACCCACACTCATATCCCAGGGTAGTGACAAAATTCCTGCTTAGCTATGATCTCATGAGTCTTTTGCTTGTCATGTCCAGTTGAAGAGTTCCAGTATTCCTCCAGCCTCTTCCTCTCCTCCTCCACGGCTTCCTAATCACTTTAGAAGCCAAGATCACATTATGATCTTCCCAGAAGAGAATAACAATTTAAAAAAATCCCATAAGGAAATTAAAATGCACTCTCACTAATGAATTTGGAAAATGAGTTGACGGCAGCTTTGCGTTCAGAGCCAGAAATCTGCCTGCGTTTTTATTGGAAGCCAATTAAATAAATTGTGCTGGTCTTGCCATAGTCAGGATTCCTTGAATTGTGAGTATTTGGAGAGATTTATACAGATGCAATGGGCAGCCTTACACCAAGTGTACCAAACCTGGTGTTCTCCAGGTATTTTGGACCACAACTCATTCATCCCACCTGGCATGGCTGGAGGGCACTAGGTGAAGCCTGTACTATATATTTTTCTATTTTAAAAATGCGACCCATTTTTTTGTCCAAAAAAACCCCATTTTAACAAATTGGCACAGTCATGTCCAAAGTCTGTTTCAGGGGCCTAATTTGGTCCGCTGGTCGGTTTAATCCGACTCCTGCGGCAGTTCATTTCCTGGGGTAAAATCCCCAAAAAAGCTCAACAACCTTGGGGTAAAATCCTAAAAAAATGACAACTTTGGGTGGCCCTCAGGCTTGTTCACTTCATCAAACCTGGCCCTCTTTGGAAAATGTTTGGGCACTCCTTAGCAGAAATGAAGTTAACTGAGCACATTTGCTTACATTTAAGTAGTTTTCCATGTTTCAGGGACAAAAAGTCATGCAGGGTACTGAGGAACATCTTCTGGATTTACAGAAGGTTACCTTGTGCTTCCGACATCATGCTGATAATATCTGAACCTGGAAGACCACGTGGGAAGGGCCAGCAATGTGGTTACTTAACTACACCAGAGTTTACCTCCTGGGATAAGAAAGGCACGTTCCGTGCGGAAGCACTAGTGTGCGGAGGGTTGGCAAATAGCTCTTTGGGTGGCGTGGTGCTTGCACATTAAAGTCTAGCTTCTGCGATGCTTCCTTTTGCTTTTACAGTATCTCTCCCAGGGAATCAGAACAGTAGAGTTGGAAGGGACCCCGAGGATCATCTAGTCCAACCCCCTGCAATGCAGGAATCTTCGGTGGGTCTTGAACCCATGACCCTAAGATTAAAGAGTCTCATGCTGAGCTACAGCCTCTTTCCCCTTCTTGAACTCAAGGGATGAGAAGTGGGTTTGAGAATATACACCAGGAACAAGGGGGAAAGAAAGATTGACATCGGGATCTGCTGCCCCGGTGGATCCTGCCGCCCAAGGTGGTTGCCTCATCTTGCCTCATGGGTGGGCCGGAACTGGGTAAAGATATCCAATGGTTAGTAGCCACGTTGGCTATGCCCTACCTCCACTGTCTGATGTAGAAGGCCTCAATTTCAGTTGCTGGGAATTGCAATTTGGGACAATGAGCTCAGGTGGGCTCCCGCTGGTGGGCTTCCTTTGAGAACCTGGTTGGTCATTGTGAGAACAGGATGCTGGAGGAGACAGGCCTTTGTCCAGATCCACATTGTAAGACTGACCTTGGCTCCCAGTACGTTTCCAAGCACAATTCAAAGTGCTGGTGCTGACCTTTAAAGCCCTAAACGGCCTTGGCCCAGTATACCTGAAAGAGCGTCTCCACCCCCCATCGTCCAGCCTGGACACTGAGGTCCAGCTCCAAGGGCCTTTTGGCCGTTCCCTCCCTGCAAGAAGTGAGGTTACAGGGAAGAAGGTAAAGGGCCTTCTCGGTTGTGGCACCTATCCTCTGGAACACCCTCCCATCAAATGTCAAGGAGTTAAAAAAACTGCAACTTTCAGAAGACACCTGAAGGCAGCCCTGTATAGGGAAGTTTTTAATGTTTTCTTATGTTTCTGTATAAATATGCTGGAAGCCGCCCAGAGTGGCGGGGGCAACCTAGTCAGATGGGGGTACTATTATTATTATTATTATTATTATTAAGCAGTCAGGCTCTTCTAATGTCCTTATTTTGAGTTGATTTATTATATATTTGAAATATAAATGAATCCCAAAGTAGCTCACAAACAATAAAAAATAGTAACATGCTAGTACATAATGGAACATCACAAATACAGCCTAAAGGCCCTAAAGGATGCAGAATAGTCAACAAATCACCACCGAAACAATGACAATCTATAAAACTCTGTGAACAAAGCAATAATTGAAAAATAACCCAAGCAACACAAAGCAAAACTCATTATTATTATTATTATTATTATTATTATTATTATTATTATCGGAGAAATGCCATAATCTCAAATGCTTGGGCAAATAAAATACGGATTGGGCCCCACTCCTTTTGCAAATGTTTTCTGAGCCCATCGCTGACGCCTGAGTGCTGCATCTGCGAGCTTTGCATGCCAGCAAAACTGCAGGGCCGGGAGGCGAAGGGTTAAGCGGCGCTCTGCGGGCTGCATCCTGCAAGCCGGCTTCCTCCTTTGCAAATCGAAGGTGGTGACGCTGCCGAGAGGAATTGACCAAATTTGTCCGTTTCCTTCCCATTGCACCAGTTTCCAGGCACCAAGGGAGACAGGCAGAGAGAGCTGGAAGCCCCGGGATAAGCGAGACCCTGCAGTAGGAAAACCACCTGCTTTGCCCGCGCCTAACTTTCTCCAAGAGGGGGGCTAAGCATCATCTGCAGCGATGCCCTTCCGGAAAGGTAAGCGCTTTGGGGTGTTGTTCAAGGCGGAGCTTCCCGGTCCAGGCCTCCGAGGAGGAGACGGGTGGGCTTGGTCGCTTTCGGTTTTGCCTTGCAGCACTCAGAGCAAGAGTCAAGGTGCTAAACTTGGCTCCGCTTGGCTTTTCAGGTGCAATTCGTACCTTGACACTCAGGTCAACGGCTTGGATTTTCGCCCAGGTGGTTAATCTGCACCTTGGGCTGCACCACGTCAGGCTCCAGGTACGGAGGGGCGAGTGTGCCACGTGACGTGCGGCATGGTGCCCCGTTGCAGGGAGGATTCCCTGCACGTAGAAAATTAGGACCTCAGGGATCGGTCCAGAGTATACCTTCCCTCCCTGAAATGTGGGGTTTCGAATGCATTTTTCATCATTTGTTTAATAAAATGTGTGTGCTCTGTGATTCGGGGGAGGGGGGCAACAACTTAAAGATAATAAAGTTATGGAGGCAAAATTAACCATAATATAAAAATTTAAGACAGTTAAAACAACAATTCTGTTAGTTTGATTCTATGAAGTGGTGCAGTCCAAAGTGGAGGTTTGTCACCCCACCAAAAGCTAGGTCTTTGTTGAATTAGGATTATCCCTGTTTGACTGCTGGTTTTCTGTGCTTGTAATGGCTGCTTGCCGTCAATTAAGGTTTTTCCTCTTTTTTATAGAGATGATTTGGTACAGTGGATGTAGCACATCCTGTTTTTCATTCTGGATTTATGTTGTTGCGACCTGACCTGGGACCTGCGGGTGTAGGGTGGCTGATAAATTTGATAATAAATTTGATGATGATGGGACTGCACCCCCCCCCCTTGTGCCCTATTGCCCACATGGCATCTGAAGCGGCTCAGGGCACATGCATGTGGGTGGGTGGGGGCAAGCAGCTACGATGCACAATGAAGGACATGTCATGAGAATCCCTCTACTGGCTTGCAGGATGTGATCGGCTGGCGTTTCTTTTGCTGAAGCATTTCCCCCAAATGAATTTGCTCCGTTTCAGAAACTCAAGAGGGTTTTAGCCTCTGGCGCATGATCTACTGGCTACTTTTCCAAGTGGCTTCTGAAGCATACATGAGAATCTATTGCTCTCGGGTGGGGTGGGGGCACACGGTATCCCATTGAGTCCTCATAGCCAAGAACAGGTTGCAAACCGCTCTTGGGGGCCATCACTTATGCTGCAGTCCGGACATCCAATTAAGACTATTCTAAAATGTTCCAATCCAGTACAGTGGTACCTCGGGTTAAGAACTTAATTCGTTCTGGAGGTCCATTCTTAACCTGAAAATGTTCTTAACCTGAAGCACCACTTTAGCTAATGGGGCCTCCCGCTGCCTCCGCACCACTGCCGCACGATTTCTGTTCTCATCCTGAAGCAAAGTTCTTAACCCGAGGTACTATTTCTGGGTTAGCGGAGTCTGTAACCTGAAGCGTCTGTAACCTGAAGCGTCTGTAACCCGAGGTACCACTGTATGTAGCCGCCGGTGGAATGTCATGGACTTGTTGAACACAGAGGAATGGGGGGAAGAACCAGCCGGGGAACCCCCAAGGGAAGAAGGCTCAGAGCCCAGGCAGTAGTGGTGGAACAACGAAGAGTGGTCAGAGGGAGAAGACTGGGAAGAGGTGGTGACAGGGTTTAGTGAGCAAGAAGAAGCTGGGGTAGATAGAAATCCAGAAGCTGAAGCAGGAGATGAGGCCAAGAGGCAGAGATGAGTTCGGCTGGTGAAGAGTCACAGGTGTGTCTCCCTCTCCTGCTGCGACAAGCTCTCCTTCCCGCTTGTCTCCCGGAACCAAGAGAGGCCTGAAAAGGGTGGAGAAATTCGCTTAATGCGGATGCAGTCTCAGATTGCTTGGGGAAAACCCTGGAGAAGAGGGGAGCTCTGGGGAGGCGGGGGGCCTTCAGTCTCAGCAACTGCTTCATGGGGGCAAGACCTGCCGGAGCTGAGTTGCTGTGCTCATCAGGCCTGATACCCCTGTGCAGATCCTGTTTTTGCTAATAAAGAGTTAACTCCAAATCGCTCGGTGTGATTTACTGCTGGCTCACCGCTGTCATGGAAGCTGGTCTGTAAGGACAAAGGAGGTACAGTCCCACCAACTCTTGTGTGACTCCTGTCAGCCCTCACCTGCTGTCACCCAACCAACTCCCCACCCCACCTCCCCATTTCAAACTGGGTGGGGACCTCATATAAAATCTGACTTTGGCGCATGCCTCAGTGATGACACCAAGTGCGATTGCAAACTGCGCCTGAGGCTTGTGCCTGAGATGAGATTATGGGAAGGTGGGGGGGAAGCCTTCCTCCGAATAGAGCAGTGTAGAAGGTGTAAAACTGGAATTATTACAGACCGTATGACCGGAGGAATACCTGAGCTACCCCGGGGGCCTGTTTCTGTGTGCAATTCGAAGTGGGGAATGTGGAATCACCTTTGGTGGAATGTATTTTTCCACAACCTGAATTGTGAAAACCAGAATTTCCCCTGGGAAAAGAACAGTGCGTTTTGTTTACGTAGCTGGAATTAGGAAAGTTTTTATTGTGTTTGTGTGTGTGTGTCTATGACGTGAGCTGCCATATCGGTTGTGTTGGGAAAAGGGGAACTACCGCTGGAAAGCTTGAATTCCCTCTGATGGTATAATTTTCTGGGGAAAGTATGTTACCTGAAGGCAAGAAGTACATGTCATGCTGTACAAACAAGAATTGTTTAAGTTGGAGCATTGTCCGTATCGCTGAAGGTCATAGAACAATAACCGTGTTTAGCCAACACAGAGAACAGAGGAAACTGATTATACTGTATACTTGATAAGAATGTATTTTGACTATTTGATTTGTGATCAGACTACTGCCTCAAAATTCATAAGGAGAAAGCGGAGGTAAAATTATTGGGCTGGAAAGCCCTTCAGAAATTGTGTGCAAGAATCGTAAGGCCCTGAGCAAAACAATTTTAAATTTTAAACCTTATTCTTAAGTGGGAAAACAAAACAAAAGAAACCATCTTGCCAACGTTAATGGAAGTGCAAATCATTAAGGTTTTTGGACTCCGGGAACTGAAAGAATCTTTAAGAGGTCTGACTTGAAAAATGCTGATTTAGCTAAACAAAACTGCTGATACTTTGGGGTTGGTTCTTAGGCTGCAATCTGAACCCAACTTTACCTGGAAGTAAGTTCCATTGACTTCAATAGGACTTACTTCTAAGTAGACATGGTTAGGATTGTGCTGTTTTTGGCTGAGGCACTGAGGATGGAACATGATACAAGAGGGGGGAAACAGCTTTCACAAGAGGGGCGTGGTGAGGAATAATTTTCAGACTTGGCTTCGAGGACAAAGCAGAAATACAACCCTAATAACCTAGATGACAAAGCAGAAATATAACTTGAATAACTCAAGAGCTACCAAAACAAGACAGAAAACAGACGGTATTCTCCACAAAGCTCCCAGAGTTATGTAAGCAGAAAATGATTCTGATTTCAGATGCTAAAGAAGGCTTGACATTTATAGATAATCTACAAAACCTAACTCAAGGTTGTCATCTGAACTAGCCAGATGTTTAACTGATCATCAATCACAGTCAGTTCGTCATTTGAAAAATAAGACTTTCAGAGCCGCCTTGCCCAAAAATGGCAAGTAGACATTCTGTTTTGGCGACTGCAATCTTGGTTTAAGGCATGGGTAGGCAAACTAAGGCCCGGGGGCCAGATCCGGCCCAATCACCTTCTCAATCTGGCCCGCAGATGGTCCGGGAATCAGCATGTTTTGACATGAGTAGAATGTGTGCTTTTATTTAAAATGCATCTCTGGGTTATTTGTGGGGCATAGGAATTCATTCATTATTTTTTTTCAAAATATAGTCCGGTCCCCCACAAGGTCTGAGGGACAGTTAACCCTGCCTGTCTTCAGCTCAACCCCAACCTACTGTTGGTCTCCCTGCTTTCCACCCTACCAATTCCAGAGGGCACCAGCCACCACTTAACATAGCATCTTATTTTCCTGTATCAGTTGCTGGAGAATAGCTCCCAAGAGCTAGAGCATACATGGGGAACCTCTGACCCTCCAGACATTGCTGAACCACGGCTCCCATCACCCCCGGCCATTGACCATGCCTGGTGGGCTGATGGGAGTTGTAGTTCAACACATGATAAACCTGAGTTACGTATATCTATACCACCAAACAACAAACTTACCGGTAACAGACTGGCAGAAATTAATTCTGATAAATCAAGATATAAATAATGAAAGCACATGCATGTACAAGACCAAAATCTGTTATTTTGGACTTGTACATGCATGTGCTTTCATTATTTATATCTTGATTCATCAGAATTAATTTCTGCCAGCCTGTTACGTTTGTTGTTTGGTGGAAGTTGTAGTTCAGCAACACCTGGAGGGTCCAAGGATCCCCATTTAGGACCGAAAGAGCCCTGCTCTCCCTTGACTTTGGAGAGCTTCTTCCCTTAGATAATGTGCACAAAAGAAGCTAATTCTCTTTTTCTTTCCCCTCCTCTTCCATCTTTGAGTGCAATTGTCAGCTATTAATGGAACTTGCTTTTATCTAAATCTAGCCACGTATCTGATGACTCAGGATGCCTGGATTTCCCATTTCTGGAAAGGATCCAGTCACGTTGACGGGAAGATCACACTGCTTTAAGAGCAAACTGATGTAGCTTCCCATGTGCCTTGTTCTTGTAGAGACTCACTCAGTCACTTGCGTGTTCACATGCATTTTTCAACAGAAACATATAAAGTGATTTGCTCCTGAACGTCAACATTTTGCAGAATGCTGTCTACCCCCCAATTAAAGTGTAATGTCTCTTTCTGATTACACCCTTGCTGACCCTCCTGCATGCATAATAATAATAATGATAATGATAATAATAATAATAATAATAATAATAATAATAATATATTATTTATACCCCGCCCATCTGGCTGGGATTCCCTAGCCACTCTGGGTGGCTCACATCAGAATATTAAAAACACGATAAAACATCAAACATTAAAAGCTTCCCTAAACAGGGCTGCCTTCAGATGTCTTCTAAAAGTCAGATAGTTGTTTATTTCCTTGACATCTGGTGGGAGGGCATTCCACAGGGCGGGCGCCACTACCGAAAAGGCCCTCTGCCTGGTTCCTTGTAACCTCACTTCTTGCAGGGAGGGCACTGCCAGAAGGCCCTCGGAGCTGGACCTCAGTTTCTGGGCTAAATGATGGGGATGGAGACGTTCCTTCAGGTCTACTGGACCAAGGCTGTTTAGGGCTTTAAAGGTCAGCACCAACACTTTGAATTGTGCTCAGAAACGTACTGGAAGCCAATGGAGGTCTTTCAGGACCGGTGTTATGTGGTCTCGGCGGCTGCTCCCAGTCACCAGTCTAGCTGCCGCATTCTGGATAGCAGTGACTAGTCTGATCCTAATCATTCCTCCCCAAACTGCCCACCGTACATATGCTGCCTGGAAACCAGTAAGGCTGTGTTTTATTTAGAGTGAAAGCTGGAGGTGGCTCCTGGAAATAACCATGCAAAGTGGAAAATCACAGCAGCGCACATGGAGCATCTCTGCCCCAGGTCTTGAGGAGCTGTTTCTCAATCTGCATCAGAGCTGGCCCTGCCATTAGGCTGCCCTAGGCTGCTGGGTATTGGGTGTGCCAAAAGGGCATCAAATCAGTAGTTACCGGTACTTGCTGTATTCTTATTGTGTATAGCCTATATATATACCGGTATATATAAATTCCTAGGGAGTCTCAGTTGCTTAAACGGCTTGGCCAGCCTTAAGCCTTGTGCGCCTTGACTTGGGGAGGGAGAACACCATGTTGTTGTTCCGCCTTGGGCGGCCAAATGTCTTGGGCCAGCTCTGGTCGGAGCAGCTTAGATCCATTTCACACAGGCAGGTTGTGCCTGATGACCTGCTCACAGTTAGAAATCCAGCAGCTTTCGCTCACACACACCTTTCAGCCAGTGTGGTGTAGTGGTTAAGAGCGGTGGACTCGTAATCTGGTGAACCGGGTTCGCATCCCTGCTCCTCCACATGCAGCTGCTGGGTGACCTTGGGCTAGTCACACTTCTCTGAAGTCTCTCAGCCCCACTCACCTCACAGAGTGTTTGTTGTGGGGGAGGAAGGGAAAGGAGATTGTTAGCCACTTTGAGACTCCTTCGGGTAGTGATAAAGCGGGATATCAAATCCAAACTCCTCTTCTTCTTCTTCTTCTTCTTCTTCTTCTTCTTCTTCTTCAGAGCAGCAAGCAAGTTCTGGGCTCCAGCACTGGAATTTTGCAATTGCTCTGCTAAAAGCAGGGCCCTGGTTCTAAATTTTCTGAATTTCCTGTCCCAAATGCCCATTTGCTCGTCCTCTCTCTGTCCCTGTTTGTGGGATGCCCTCCTTCGTGAGGTGACATGTCTGTCCCCTCGTTGTTAGCATTCAGCAAGACTTTTATTCTTTTTATCCTGCTCAGTCAGGCATCTGTTGACTGAAAGATACCGTTCTTGACTACCTTGAAATTTATTAGCTGTGAGAGGGCGGGATTGTTCTTTCTGTTTTCAGATGTTTCGAATGCGTTTTAATTTTATTGCTTGGTTGCTGGAGTCTCCTTCTGGCTTAAGGGCAGTATATTAATTTAATGGACTTTAAATGAATAAAATTTGATCTGATAATGCAGCTGTTTCACGTGTGTGTCCTCTGCTCTGTGCCTGCTTCGTTCCTTATACTTGTTTATTTCCATTCCATACTTCCGTTACCTGCCTTATATGGATTATGCGCCCAAAACGCAGAATAGTTACTTTTTAAATGGGGGGGGCTGCTTTGATGAGAAGGTGGGGTATCATCCCCTCCAACATTTCTCTTATGAAAATAGGAACGTCCTATGGAAACGTCCTATGGGACGCGAGTGGCGCTGTGGTCTAAACCACAGAGCCTAGGGCTTGCCAATCGTAGGTCAGCGGTTCAAATCCCTGCAATGGAGTGAGCTCCCGTTGCTTGGTCCCTGCTCCTGCCCACCTAGCAGTTCGAAAGCACGTCAAAGTGCAAGTAGATAAAATAGGTACCGCTCTGGCGGGAAGGTAAACGGCGTTTCCGTGCGCTGCTCTGGTTTCGCCAGAAGCGGCTTAGTCATGCTGGCCACATGACCCGGAAGCTGTACGCCGGCTCCCTCGGCCAATAAAGCGAGATGAGCGCCGCAACCCCAGAGTCGTCCGCGAGTGGACCTAACGGTCAGGGGTCCCTTTACCTTTACTATGGAAAAGTGGGACATTCGGCGATCAAATCAGAAAGGGGGATGGCTGTAAATCCAGGACTGTCCCTGGAAAATAGGAACACTTGGAGGGTCTGGGATATCGATGCAACAAAGCAAATTACTTATTCCTGGGATTTGGAGCAAGGTGTTCTGCTTCTAAGAAACCTTTGGCTTCAACAACAGTTCCCTTGCCAGAAATGTGTTTATGAAACTGCAGATACCTTGAGACAGGAGGAGGGGTGTGTTTATATGCGTGTGTGTGTGTGTGTTTCTTCTGTTTGTGTATCTATTTTTGCATTTGGCCGGGCCGTGGTACGAGGAGGCTGGCATCCTATCCCTGGGAACATTCTCCCTACTGCCTTCTCTGGAGGAGGAGAGAGAGTACAGCCCCTTTCGCCAGGGAGGTATAAACAGCTGAGCTTATTGGAGAGCGCTTGCTGGCACGACTGCTATCTCAGCAGCCCGGGTGGTTGTGCACGCTCCTTCCACGTGTCCAGGAGCAGGAAGTCTACGTCTTCCTCTCTCTGCACCTCCTGAACTTTCTGTAACTGAGCTCCCGCAGCAAGGCCTGGGCATGTGAAAGAGGCATGTGTGCGCATTGTTGCCGCCGGCCCTGTTCACATGCTCTCTCCATGCAGCAGCAGTTTCCAAGAAGCCTGGGGAACAGGCAAGCCCGATAAACAAGCAGCCCCCGAGTCCACTCCCCGGTGTTTTTCTGCTCGGTGTTTCACCGAGAGCGAGAGCAAACATATTTTTCAAGCGTCCCCCACCCCCGCTTCAAGCTCAAACAATTACACAACATTGCAGAACATCCAAGGAAGAGATTTGAGTACCTTTAACTGGTTGGAGGGTTTTTTGCTGGGGTTGAAAGGGTTGGCTGGCATGCAGCAAATATTTTTCATAAATACGCTCCGGGTGGTTTCCTAGAAAAACGGGTTCAGAACTAGCTGTTTTGTTTTGATTTTGCAGGCCTTGCAACATGCTTGCGGTTAACAGATGCATAAGAAAGGAACAATATCCTTCCGGATCAGGCCAGTGGCCTTATTTTCCAGGGACAGTCCTGGATTTACAGAAGCCGCCCTGGTTTCTGATTTGATCCTGGAATGTCCCACTTTTCCTTAGGACATCCCATTTTCATCGGAGAAATGTTGGAGGGTATGGAGTTATGCAAACCCTGAGCCAAGGATATAAGTAACTATACAACCTTTAGAAAACACCTGAAGGCAGCCCTGTACAGTCATATCTCAGGTTATGGCCGCTTCAGGTTGCACAATTTCGGGTTGCGCATCGCTCCGAACCCGGAAGTAACGGAACGGGTTACTTCTGGGTTTCGGCGCTCGCGCATGCACAGAACCACTAAATCGCGCTTTGCGCATGTGCAGAAGCACTGAATTGCGCCACGCGCATGCGCAGACGCAGCGGCGTGGGTTGCAAATGTTGCGGGTTGCGAACACGCCTCCTGCATGGATCGCGTTCGCAACCTGAGCGTCCACTATATAGGGAAGTTGATTAATGTTTTTATATATAATGGAAGGCACCCAGAGTAGCTGGAGCAGCCCAGTCAGATGGGTGGGGTAGTAGTACTAGTAGTAGGAGTAGGAGTAAGGAACAGGACGTCCCTATATTCTAGCATCCTGTTCTCACAGTGGCCAGCCAGATGCTTCAATGGGAAACCTGCAAGCAGGATCCGAGCACAAGAGCAACTCTCCCCTCCTGGGGTTTCTGGCAACTGGTATTCAGGAACATTACTGTCTCCAACTGGGGAAGGAGAGCATAGCCATCATGGCGGGTAGCCGTTGGTAGTCTTCTCTTTGAGTGCCATCATAGTGCCCATCACTAAGTTCCACAGTTTAACTACCGGTATGCACTGCGTGAAGAAGGACTTTCTTGGCTCTGTCTCCAATCTTCCTGCATTCAGCTTCGTTGGATGCCCACGAGTTCCAATAATAATAATAATAATAATAATAATAATAAATAAATAAATAAATAAATAAATAAATAAATAAATAATTTATACCCCGCCCATCTGACTTGGTTTCCCCAGCCACTATGGGCAGCTTCCAACAAAATATTAAAATACAGTAATCCATCAAACATTAAAAGCTTCCCTAAACAGGGCTGCCTTCAGATGTCTCCTAAAAGTCTGGTAGTTGTTTTCCAAGGGTTACGAGAAAGGGAGAAAATCTTTTCTCGATAGCAACTTTTTTCGTGCCCCTTCTACAAAACCGCTAGTGTTTGAAGCCCATGTACACATGATGTTCGTTGCAATAGTTAGGGATCCTGCGTACCACACACCCCTGCATATTTTACATGAACTATACCATTCATACCATTGATGCTTTTGAATTATGGTGCTGGAGGAGACTCTTGAGAGTCCCATGGACTGCAAGAAGATCAAACCTATCCATTCTGAAGGAAATCAGCCCTGAGTGCTCACTGGAAGGACAGATCCTGAAGCTGAGGCTCCAAGACTTTGGCCACCTCATGAGAAGAGAAGACTCCCTGGAAAAGACCCTGATGTTGGGAAAGATGGAGGGCACAAGGAGAAGGGGACGACAGAGGACGAGATGGTTGGACAGTGTTCTCGAAGCTACCAACATGAGTCTGACCAAACTGAGGCAGTGGAAGACAGGAGTGCCTGGCGTGCTCTGGTCCATGGGGTCACAAAGAGTCGGACACGACTAAACGACTAAACAACAACAATACCATTCAGTATTCCACATCCATCAAAACTTATTTACACCGTCAAATTTATCTAAATGCTGCCAGCGTTTTTAAATGTACACAATTTTCATCCATATATTCAGTAAACATTTTCCAGTCTTCTTTAAAAGTGCGTTCTTCGTCTTCTCTTATTCTGTATGTCAAACCTGCAAGCTGCACGTATTCCATCAGTTTACGTTGCCGTTCTTCTTCGGTTGGGACCTCACTCGCTTTCCGTTTTTTGGGCTTGCGAAATTGCAACCAGTATGTCTGGCCTTGCACTGGTGTTTGTGAGAGAGACGGGGTTAACGCTGAAACCCGCCTGACGAGGATTGGTCATCTTTGGCATTTAGAGGGGACAGGATTCGGTGATGTTGCGAGTCTGGGTTTGAAAATTGGGACACTGGGCACAGATTGTACTGTATTTTAACCCAGAGTCTGCGACTTGCTTACTCAAGAAGGAATCAGAGAAGTTTTACAGCTTCCTGGCTAAGCAGGACACTGGCTGTGTGTGTAATAGCGAGGTATCAGTTTCTTGATCAAGCTGAGCAGCCAACAATTATATAAGCCGCCAGGACAGCAATGAGGAAACTTCCTACGCAGCAAGAAAACAGATTAAGGCTTGCAATCCTATCCCATTTTAGGCCACATTCGCACTGTATGTTTAAAGCATCGTGATACCACTGTAAGCAGTTTGGGCTTATGCCTCAAAGAATTCTGGGAACTGTAGTTTGTCAAGGGTGCTGAAAATTGTCCCCTCATGGTGCTGCAGTTCTCAGAGTGGTTTAACAATAAATTTCTTCACAGAGAACTCTAGGAGTTGTAGCTCTGGGATAGGGGGGAATAGGGTCCTCCTTATAGCTCTCTCTCTCTTTTCCCCCCAATGTATTTTTATTTGCATTTAACATATCACAAAGAAACACATTTAACAAACAAATCCAATAGCGCATACACATATACTAATACTCTGCCGAGTATTGTGATTTCCTTCCTTACCTTCCTTGGTTTTATACCTTCACCTCATTCTTCCGCTTTCCCTCATTTCATTAATATTTATTTACATAAATTGTTGTCTTATTCCAACTTTATTTTTACATTGTAAGTATTATCTTAAATCCTGTCGGTGTATTCATGTTTTTGCAATGATTATTTAAATAACCAATAAATTTACTCCAATCCGTTTGAAGCTTTTGGTCACTTTGATTTCTTAATCTCCCAGTCAATCTTGCTAATTCCAGATATTCCAACAATTTTATTCTCCATTCTTCTAAGGTTGGTATTTTAGACAATTTCCATTTTTGTGCTAGTAAGATTCTAGCTGCGGTGGTACCATATAAAAATAGCTTCTGTTCACTTTTACCAATTTCTCTCCCCCCCCCATAGCTCTCAGCACCTGTAACAAACTACAGCTCCCAGAATTCTTTGGGGGAAGCCATGACTGTTTTGATTTAAAGAGTGCTTTAAATCATAGAATTATAGAGGTAGAAGGCGCCACAAGGGTCATCTATAGCCCAACCTCCTGTAATGCAGGGTGGGGTTTTTTTTTGCCTGACGTGGGAACCCGCGACCCTGAGATTAAGAGTCTCATGCTCCACCGACGGAGCTACCCCAGCTGCATGGTGGCCTTACTTAGGAGTATGCCCTGTTGAACTCAGCGGGACTTACTTTTGAAAAGACTAATCTACAGGGCCACAAATAATTCTCTATTTGTGTGCACGTGGCAGTTGCACCCTGACTAATACTGAGCTTGAGCGTAGTTTGCTGCAAAAACCACGGCTGAGTCACTCTGTGGCATCACCACCGTCAACTGTCTTTTGCAAGGATGGCTGGGGTAGTTGCCACGGTAACGCGGAAGCCTTGTGACTTCACCGGATGAATCAGACCCAGAGAGAAGGAGGCTGTTGGGGGGTGATTTAACCGACAGCGAGGCAATCCATGGGTCCGGAAGGGAAGGCCAGGTGAGTTCCTGATAGAAGTCCGAGCTGTTGAGGGCCGAATGTAGCCGCTTGTTTTCAGACGGAGGCGAGGAACCTGCGGCTGGGTGGCTTTGGACTCCGACTCCCATCATCCCTGAGCTCTGATGGGAGTTGGAGTCCGCCAACACCTCGAGGTTCTTGGACCACCTGTGGCCCTCCAGATGTTGCCGGACTCCAGCTCCCATCATCCAGAGCTGGTGTGGTGTGCTGGTTAGAGAGTCGTACCAGTGATGGCTAACCTTGACACTCCAGATGTTTTGGGACTACAACTCCCATCATCCCTGACCACTGATCCTGTTAGCTAGGGATGATGGGAGTTGTAGTTCCAAAACATCTGGGGTGTCAAGGTTAGCTATCACTGTTAGGAGGACCCCGGAGACCAGGGTTCGAATCCCTGCTCAGCCATGAAGCTCCCTGGGTGGCCTCGGGGCCAGTTGCTGCCTCTTAGCCTAACCTACCTCACAGGGTCGTGGTGAGGATTAAATGAGATTTGGGGAGGGGGGGAGGGAGAGCCATGTATGCCAACTTGGAGGAAAAGGCAGGGTTATATAAATGCCATAAATAATAGAAAATATGATGATATTGATCCTTGATCGCTGGCTGGGGCTGATGGGAGTCGCGTAGCCTCAGGGGGAGGGCACAGGTTTGCCACCCCTGATATGAGGCTTAGGTTGATTAAAACCTGAGGCCAGGTGCGTTCAAAAGACAAAACAGATTAAAAGAGCATGTGGCTGAAGTTCTGTCATGGTACAGTTTCTGGGGTTTCGAACACTGGATGTGTGGGCAAGGATTATGGTTAAATAAGACCTGTAGCCACCCCAGATGCAACTCGGTCAGATGGGTGGCATAATAATAATATATAATAATATATAATAATATATAATAATAATAATTCTTTTATTTGTACCCCGCCCATCTGGCCGGGTCTCCCCAGCCACCCTGGGCGGCCTCCAACAGATATAATATAACAAATATAATATATTGGACCCCCACCTCCCATCAGCCTAGATATTTCTTATTTTCACAACAATTCCTTTAATTGAACACTTTCAATTGGAGTGAAAATGCTATATTGCTGGACTACAACTCCCATCATCACTAACCCTGGATCATGCCAACTCAGACCAACGGGATTTGGAGTCTACCATCATCTATATGGCCACAGGTTTCCTGTCACCTGATTTAAAGGCACAGGACGCCCCCAAAAAGCCTTAACAGGGCTTTATCTGTCCGCACTGGACAGGCTGTAGCTGCAACCGCCATTTCCTTCCAAACGTTTGTCCACAAATCAGGCCTGCAAAAAAAGCATTTTTGGGGCGGGTGTGTTTGTGCAAAAAAACAACAACAACACTGACTCAGCTACTTGGAAAACAGTCACACCACTGCAGTCATACCTCATGTTACGTTTGCTTCATGTTATGTTTTTTCAGGTTGCGTCCCGTGGCGACCCGGAAGTACCGGAAAGGGTTACTTCCGGGTTTCGCCGCTCGCGCATGCGCAGTAGTGCTAAATCGCGCTTCGCACATGCGCACAAGCACCAAATTGCGCCGCGCACTTGCGCAGATACGGCACTTCAGGCTGCGGGCTTTTCACGTTGCAAAGGGGCCTCCGGAACGGATCCCGTTCGCAACCAGAGGTACCACTGTGTTCCTTACTGTGTATATTGGCAGGCAGCCGTTTCAGAGAGGGAGTCTTTCTGAGCCACATTTGCAAAGCTAAGCAGGGTCCGATATGGTTTCAGACTGGATGGGGGACCACTTGTTAAGATTCCTGCCTCGCAGGGGGTTGGACTAGATGACCCTCGGGGGTCCCTTCCAACTCTACAGTGCTATGATTCTAGGCTGGGAATTGACCCTGGGACCTTCTTAATGCAAAACACATTCTCTGCTGCTGAGCTACAGCTTGTTTCTCCAATGGGACTCTGAGGAAATACACTTTAGTGCAATGAACACCTGATTGTCAGGTGGGAAGTTTGGCATGTTAATTCAGGGGGAGGAGGGGGAGGACCGTTTCCTAATGCAGTCTTGCCAAGAATGTGGAAGCCCACCTCCTCGGGTCGCCTTCTGCCTTCCACCCTGGTGGGATGGATATCTGTTTCATTGGGATCTTCTCAAAGGCTCTTTCCAGTTTGGTTTTCGTGAACTTGACTTACTGCCTGGCTGAGTCACGTTCGGTTCACACCGCGTTGCACGTTATTCGTTGGAGGTTTACAAAAGTTCCCCGCTTTTCGTCTTCTCTTTGCAGTGACCACAGGGAGAGGGCAGCGGCTGTCCCTTTGAAATAGTTATAGGTAGACTGCGAAAGACTCCAAGGGAGGCAGGAAGGAGAGCTATTGCCCTAGAGGCATACTGGCAGTGCATGTCGCAAAATTCTGTGTCCAGGGCAGCTGTTTACCAGCTCCATCTGGTACGCAGGCTGAGACCCTACTTGCCCGCAGACTGTCTCGCCAGAGTGCTGCATGCTCTGATTATCTCGCACTTGGACTACTGCAATGCACTCTACATGGGGCTACCTTTGAAGGTGACTCGGAAACTGCAACTACCGTAATCCAGAATGCGGCAGCTAGACTGCTGACTGGGAGCGGCCGCCGAGACCACATAACACCGGTCTTGAAAGACCTCCATTGGCTCCCAGTATGTTTCCGAGCACAATTCAAAGTGTTGGTGCTGACCTTTAAAGCCCTAAACGGCCTTGGTCCTGTATACCTGAAGGAGCGTCTCCACCCCCATCGTTCTGCCCGGACACTGAGGTCCAGTGCCGAGGGCCTTCTGGCAGTTCCCTCTCTGCGGGAAGCCAAGTTATAGGGAACCAGGCAGAGGGCCTTCTCGGTAGTGGCGCCCGCCCTGTGGAACGCCCTCCCATCAGAGGTTAAAGGGATCAACACAACTACATGACATTTAGGAAATACCTGAAGGCAGCCCTGTTTAGGGAAGCTTTTAATGTGGATTATTGTATTTTAATATTTTGTTGGAAGCCGCCCAGAGTGGTTGGGGGAACCAAGCCAGATGGTCGGGGTATAAATAATAAATTATTATTATTATTATTATTATTATTATTATTATTATTATTATTAGTGGGAATGCAAAATCAGGACAAAGTGGCAATGCAGCCTCTATGCCAGAGGTGGATGTGGGCCCAATACAGACCTCCAATACTTTATATCTGGCCCTTGGGATTCTCTCCAGGCCATGCCTGGCTCTGTCCTGCTGCATCTTTTCCTTGAATGCCTGGTTGGAATGTGTCTTTGAAAGGGGATAACCCCTCTTGTTTGCCTGGGGGGAGGATGGATAAGGGAGGTGTATGGTTGCCACCTGTCTCTTTAAAAAAAGGGCTTGTCTTGAAGGAGCGTCTCCACCCCCATCGTTCTGCCCGGGCTTCTGGTGGTTCCCTCCCTGCGAGAAGTGAGGTTACAGGGAACCGGGCAGAGGGCCTTCTCGGTAGTGGCGCCTGCCCTGTGGAATGCCCTCCCATCAGATGTCAAGGAAATAAACAACTATCTGACTTATAGAAGACATCTGAAGGCAGCCCTGTTTAGGGAAGTTTTTAATGTTTGGCGTTTTATCGTGGTTTTAATATTCTGTTGGGAGCCTCCCAACAGATGGTCGGGGTATGAATGAATGAATGAATGAATGAATGAATAAATAAATATTGCCCCATGAGTTTGACCAAACTGCGGGAGGCAGTGGAAGACAGGAGTGGCTGGTGTGCTCTGGTCCAGGGGGTCACAAAGTGTCGGACACGACTAAACGACTAAACAACAACATCATCTCCTGCTCCTCTCCAAGCTAAGCATAGGAACACAGGAAGCTGCCCTATACTGAGTCAGACCATTGGGCCACCTAGTATTGTCTACACCGAGTGGCAGTGGCACTCCATGATTTAAGACATAAAGTGTCTCCCAACCCTATTGGAGATGCCGGGGATCAAACCTGGGACCTTGAGCTTGCAAGGCAGGCACTCTGCCACTGAGCTATGGCCCTTCCCAGTTCAGACTTTGCTTCTTGGTCTCTTTGTCTCTTAGAGCCTGCACTGTCTTTTGTAAATGCTTCCGTCAAATGGCCATTTTCCCAACAACGTGGCTACTCTTTTCTTCTTTATGGCATGGGAGTATTAAGGACTACTGGACGTTTGGTGACTCCACTTCCTGGACCCTTTTGAAAAAGAAATCCCAGGCGCCTTTCATCTCTTCTTTCCCTTCCTTCTTGTGGCTGAAAGGGGAGAACAATATTCATTTTGTGCAAGTTTTGAAGTCAACTGTGCTGGGCTGCTGTGATCCAGGACCCAGGCATTTGCGTCATTCTTCTATGAATAACTTTCTCATTGGAACAGTCTGCCTTTCTTAGCCCTTTGTAGGGCAAAATCTTTGCCAGCTGACCACTGCAACCTCAACCTCTCTTTCTTAGGTGCGCGGCCAGGAGATGGCTCTTTGCCGTGGGTAGACGGTTCCCATGTTTGGGAAATTGGTATTCAATCAGTTCCCATTTCAGTGGCCATTTCTCCTAAGAGAGGACGTTTGCATATTTGTGGCCACCTTGTATTTAACAAAGGGTTTGAAAGCAACAGGTGACCAGGAATTCCATGCAGGTGAGCGAGCGAGTGGGCAGGTGAGGGAGGGACAGGTATCGCCACTCCTCCTCTGCCAACTGGCATGGTTTCTGCACTAGCCACAGAGGAGGGAAAATCTATTCCTCCACGACCCACTTGGAAATTAATTAATTAATTAATATTAATTAATTAATTTATACCCCGCCCATCTGGCTGGAAACACAGCATGCTGGCAGAAGTGGGACAGCAGCGATCCACCCCTTCTCTGCCAGACTCCCTGGTAGAAGATTCATTTTGTGTAACTGGAGCATAAGAAATACATTTCCACGCTGGCCAGCTACCATGGAAATGCAGGCTGTGAGCCTCTTTTGCAGGCTAGTGTTTTTTCCTCAGCTTCGTTAGCTACGAGCCCTGAAATTTGGGGTCCCCTCCAAGCGCGTGGCACAGTTTCAGCAGTCGTTTTGCGGCAAAAACCCAGCGTCCCCCAAACTGAGTAACTGTTACATCAAACCGGGGTTCGTAGTTTAACATCCAAAAAACGCAACATCAAATCGCTTCAGACTGGTGCCAAAGTTTGGCAATAGTTTTGCAGCGCTTTGCAGAGCCCCACAAACGGAATAATAATTTATACTATTCTCCCCGCAAAAAGCCTTTGTGGGCTGCTTCTACCAGATGCAGCAACCACTTCTGAATGGCGATGGCCTGTCCATGGTTATCCGCTCTTGGAAATCTTTGAGTTTGATGACTGCAAATAGGCTGTACGTTGGGCTGCCCTTGGAAACACTTTGGGAAGTTTCTGGTAGTGCAGAATGCAGCTGTTGGAATTTTATCTGGACCATAAACAACCCAAACCACCACACAATGGCTGAAACTATAATAAAAGATTTACTGGAATCCTCTTCTGAAAAACTAATAGTCTTTCAATAAAGCCACATGATTAACAAGCCATATATGCGTGATATAACAGAATGTATAATGTTCACGTGACTGTACACAAGCTGTGCCTGTGGAATATTTCGCATGTTGTGCTAATCAGAATGCTTAACCTGAACTGATGAAGCTATATAGCGAAACCTGTGAGTAATCCGGAGGACAGGTCTTCTTCGTCCTTCTCATGTGCCACTTGTGTTGATTTCGGCTGGATGGTGATGTTGCAAGACTCATAATAATATGCTTCATCTACTATTACATCCATGAGATTTTTGCTTTGAACCGTTGAAGAATTCTACTATCTACTCACCATCAACCAATTGTGAACGTTCCGTTGGCACCAAGATCTTGTTGCTATACATGAACATTATACATTCTGTTATATCACGCATATATGGCTTGTTAATCATGTGGGTTTATTGAAAGACTATTAGTTTTTCAGAAGAGGATTCCAGTAAATCTTTTATTATAGTTTCAGCCATTGTGTGGTGGTTTTGGTTGTTTATGGTTCATATTACCACCACAGTGATACTTTATGCTGTTTGGAATTTTATCTGGTCCAGCCTGTCCAGGTCACATCTTGCCAGGAAAATTTGTCTGGAAAGCAAATGACCAGCTAAACATTAGGAGAAATCCCTGAGTGGTAGGAGCTGTTTAACAGAGGGGAAAGCCTACATCACGATGGAGATGTATGGAGATGAATAGTAGATGGAGATGGAGATGAGCCAATGATAGGCAGAGCCACCCCCTGTGAGAAGGCAGGCGGGTGGGCTCTGGATCAGGGCAGGCTGAGGTTGGCCTCTTTGCAGAACTCAGCAGGAAAAGGATACGGGCAAAACTAGAATGACTTGCTCCACCTGTCGCTGGCTTTTTCAGCTGCTGCTATGTCCACCGCTAGTTCTCCTGCTCCCCGCCAGGCAAATATTTTTTGCAGGGCAGCCATTTAGGCAGGGCAGTCTTAAGCATATCCGGCGCCGTGGTTCAAAGATCCCTCTGGCGCCGGATCGTTCTCCTCCCGTGGAGGCTTGGGAAGGAAGCTGCACGCCCGCCAGCCAGCCATATAGTTGGCGGGGCACAGCTGGTGGGCGTGCAGGGAAAGGGGAGGCCGCAGGCAAAGCCGCGCAGCTCCCCCACTTGCTGGGGCGCCCCTGAGAGCCCAGCACCCTGGCGCAACGCGCCACTAAGCCCTATGGGAAAGACGGCTCTGCATTTAGGCTACAGTCAGAAAACACCGTCTGATTCAGTTCCTAAGAAAGCGAGATGCCGTTACGAGCAGCCAGAGACGTGCTGCTGACAAGCGTTAGGTACAAATTCAGCATGAGCCATAAAACCAACACATGTCCCGGTGACATCATTCAAACGCTACCCAGATCTTTTTAATCCACTGACCCCGTAGGCTCAGATTTCCGACTTGTACAGTAGCAAAACGGTCCGTGCTCCTGGGCTTACCATAAGCGAAACCCACGCTTGTTTACTTTTAGCCTTTCCGAGAAATGAGAACTGGCTCCCTCTGAATGCGAGGGGGGCTGGCTTTTAAATACCTGTTTGGATCATTAATAGGAGCCAAATGTTCGGGAGCAAGTAGGAATGCAAACCATCAGTTACTTACTGTCCTGGCTTCCCCAGCTGGACAAAGCGTCTCTGGAGAGAGAGGGGGGGTGCCTTCTTCTGCTAGGTTTCTAAGAGGAAGATGAAAAGGCTTATCTGGAGGAAGGCAGAGGAAAGACCCACCCACCTGATACCTCCTCTGCATATTAGGGGTGTTGAAGATTTTGCTCATATGTAGGTGGGGCTTGAAGCCCACAAATCAGAGGGGAGGGGGCTCTGCTGCAATTCGCCCTAAAGGAATAATAATAATAATAATAATAATAATAATAATAATAATAATAATTATTATTATTATTATTATTATTAGTGTGGTGTAGTGGTTAAGAGCTGTAGTCTCGTAATCTGGTGAACCAGGTTCGCTTCCCCGCTCCTCCACATGCAGCTGCTGGGTGACCTTGGGATAGTCACACTTCTTTGAAGTCTCTCAGCCCCACTCACCTCACAGTGTTTGTTGTGGGGGAGGAAGGGAAAGGAGAATGTTATCCGCTTTGAGACTCCTTCGGGTAGTGATAAAGCGGGATATTAAATCCAAACTCTTCTTCTAATTATTATTATTATTATTGTTGTTATTAATATTAATATTACCCCGCCCATCTGGCTGGGTTTCCCCAGCCACTCTGGGCAGCTTCCAACAGAATATTAAAAATACGATAGAACATCAAACATCAAAAACTTCCCTAAACAGGGCTGCCTTCAGGTGTCTTCTAAAAGTCAGATATTTGTTTATTTCCTTGACATCTGATGGGAGGGTGTTCCGCAGGGTGGGTGCCACCACCGAGAAGGCCCTCTGCCTGGTTCCCTGCAGCCCCACTTCTTGCAATGAGGGAACCGCCAGAAGGCCCTTGGAGCTGGACCTCAGTGTCTGGGCTGAGCGATGGGGGTGGAGACGCTCCTTCAGGTATACTGGGTCAAGGCCGTTTAGGGCTTTAAAGGTCAGCACTTACACTTTGAATTGTGCTCGGAAATGTACTGGGAGCCAATGAAGGTCTTTCAGGACTGGTGTTATGTGAAATATTTCATTCCACCCACAGGATGATGAACAAGATGGGCCTTTGGCCTGATCCAGCAATGCTCTTGTCATGTTGTTCTTCTTTATTGCTTCTTGCCTTATTTAACCCCACAACAGGGCTGAGACTGTGACGTGGGCTTAAGCAGAGGTAACCCTGTGATGCATGGCTGTCCCAGGTCTCCCCTGATGAAACCCCAGGACTTTTCTCATTACAGCAGGAATGTTTACTTCCTTAGTGCTTTAGGGCCCTGCGTTAAAAAGATTCCCATGTATGTCAGGCTTAAAGAATGCCATGTGTTGATAATCTTATCAGGGCCAGGCTGTTAATGTTATCAATGTCTGTGTCTTGCAGATGGTCAATTGTCCCTTCACAGGTGTTAATTTACTCAGCATTGCTGAGATAAATGAATTAACACCAATCTGCTACTATGAAAGGTTGAAATGTGTATCTGTTCAACATGTATTTACACTCTAATCATCCCTGACTGTAGTTTTATTGCATCTCATTGTCTCCCGACCTTCCCATTTTCTCCTTGATTTCTGCTAAGATTTCGCCTAATGCCTCTGATGGTGATGCTCAGAGGAAAGCTGGGGGAAAGCTGATGCAATTTGTTAGCCTTTAAAAGGTAAAGGGACCCCTGACCATTAGGTCCAGTCATGGACGACTCTGGGGTTGCGGCGCTCATCTCGAGTTACTGGCCGAGGGAGCCGGTGTACAGCTTCCGGGTCATGTGGCCAGCATGACTAAGCCGCTTCTGGCGAACCAGAGCAGCGCACGGAAACGCCGTTTACCTTCCCGCCAGAGCGGTACCTATTTATCTACTTGCACTTTGATGTGCTTTCGAACTGCTAGGTTGGCAGGAGCTGGGACCGAACAACTGGAGCTCACCCCATCACGGGGATTCGAACCGCCAACCTTCTGATCGGCAAGCCCTAGGCTCTGTGGCTTAGACCACAGCGCCACCCGTTAGCCTTTAAGACACGTTAGCCTTTAAGGTGCTGCAAAAACAACAGCTTTTGCTTTAAGAAACTGCATACATACATATTCTGACCCTCAGGGGAGTGGAGGGAGATTTTGCTCAGAGATTGCAGTAAGGAGTGGGAAATTCCCAGTTTGCAATCAGCCTCCCCTGGATTCACTGTACTGTTTTCTTTCATGTGCAAATTTAGTTGAGTACGGTAGAAACTCAATCAATTCAACTGAGATTTCTTCAAACAGGTGACACTCCCCCCCCCCCCAACTTGGCTTTCTTCAGCAACAGCCTGAGCCACCTTAGTGAAGTATCTGCCTTTTTCTCCTTAACAAGCAGCATATATGCAGCAGGACTAAGCACTAAAATCCCTTTGAAACGCACCCTGTTTTCATGCTACCGGCTTAAAAATGCATGCACATTAAAAAAAAATTCCCTTGTGCGATGGTTGAGATCCAATTGGCAGCCTGTTTTCAGATTCTGAATGCTATTTTCCTAAATCTGTCGGCCCAGCAACCTTTGCTATGGAGATGGTCCTGTGTTGCTTTTCAAAGTGCTGCTGCCAAAGGATTGACACAGTGAGTCCTTTGTTGCTGCTTCTGCAAAAGGGGTTTTCTCCTCTTTTCCTCCCCAAATAATTGTGTTGCTGGGAAAAGGCCCCCCCCCCCGGGAGCTATCTAATCGCCCCTTACTCTGCAGAAGCACTTTGCCATCCTTGAGAGGTGCCCTTAATACCTTTCTGTTACAGCTTCCTGAGATGCAGTGATGGCCCCCAACTTGGATGGCTTTGAAAGAGGAGACCGATAAATATGCAGATCAGGCTGTTTGGGATTAATTGCCACCCATGACTGTGTTTATTTTAGCTCCCCTGTCGGAGGCAGTAGACTCCAAATGCGGGTTGGGAGCGTAAATTGTTGTGCTCATATCCCAAACAAAGGATATCTCAATTCCTTCCCAAAGAAAACTTCCTGCTAAGCTCGAATTTCCACCCCATTCATTGATATCCAAAGCTGTCTGCCTAGCCAGCGAAATCTCCAGGGAGTTTTCCACACAAGTGTTATTCTTTTCTACAGAAGTGGAGGCAACATTGAGCTGCAAAACAGTTTGAGAGTTCGGCGAAGGGACAGGCTAAATTTAGACCGGGAAGACAAAATTTATAAATTTAGTTACAGGTAGATAGCTGTGTTGGTCTGTCATAGTCAAAACAAAATAAAAAAATTCCTTCCAGTAGCACCTTAGAGACCAACTAAGTTTGTTCTTGGTATGAGCTTTCGTGTGCATGCACACGAAAGCTCATACCAAGAACAAACTTAGTTGGTCTCTAAGGTGCTACTGGAAGGAATTTTTTTTAATTTTTTTTTTGTTTATAAATTTAAACATTTATATCCCACCTTCCCTCCAAGGAGTTCAAGGTGACATACATAGTTCTCCTGCCCTCCGTTTTATCCTCAACAACAGCCTTGTGAGGTAGGCTAGACTCGGAGACAGTGACGGGCCCAAGGTCACCCAGCGAATCGGGGAAATGAACCCTGATCTCCCAGGTCAAGGGAAAGGCAGGTTTTATAGAACAGGATTCTTCAATATTTTCTGGCCCAGCCCAACTTTAATGCAAGATTCATAAGATGACTGTTTTTTAATTTTATTTTTCCATTTTCACATTCTTTGCTATTAGCTCCTAACTGCTGTGCAGTTCTGGCGCTCATTTTCCAGTAGCTAAAGCAGCTGATTTATAGAAGCAGAAGGCAACCCTTTGCAAAGGACAGGACTGTGTCAAAATAGCAAAAGGGTCATTTGTGGTGATCTGGCCATCGGATTAAGAAAGGAAAAAATTAAGCCCTGGCTACCTTCATGTGGCGCATTTCCTGGGAATTAATGAGAAGATCAACTCTGCTAATGGGCACCAAATGGGTCGTTATCCCAGCCTTTAACAAGTCATTAATCCTACCAGAAATTATCTGTGCCAAGGATGATATTAATAGTTTGCTTGATTCCTCTGTTCTCGCTTTACTACTTGAACTGGGCTTACAAGGTCTTATTTTGCAACAGCTACTAGGGGCGGAAGAGGAAAACCTATGCTGGACAGAGCGCTACTTTGCCTCAAAGGTGATACCGATTCAAATGTACACAGCCTGAGGCTTGTAGTCTCTTAGCCAAGCCTACCTTGCAGGGTTGTTGTGAAAAGTGCAGACCTCACTTTGCACTCCTTGTATACAATACAAAACAAACCTGTGATTTGTAATCTGAATCCAGTCCAAAAGTTGTTTTGCATAGCCTGCTCATGTTGTTTTTCTTCCTGCCTGAGAATGCAAAAGAGAATAAAAGCGGAGGGGGAAGAGTGGTTCAGCACCAGCAGCC
Organism: Darevskia mixta; assembly: GCA_034641385.1. Lineage (NCBI taxonomy): Eukaryota > Metazoa > Chordata > Lepidosauria > Squamata > Lacertidae > Darevskia > Darevskia mixta. Next base: position 293,439 of record JAWWNH010000012.1, on the reverse strand, counting down.
CATAATACCTGGAATACAGACTCTCTGTTAGGGTGGGGAAAGAGCTGAATGGACTCTCCCAAGACTGGGCACGACCTGCTTTGATAATATGTATTAGATAGCATTATGTTTTAGTGGTTAAGTTGCAGAGCCAGCTGTAGATCAAACGATCCAGGCAAGGAGCATCACGACACACAAACACACAAACACACACAAACCTCCTCTTATTCAGCTATTGAGCAACTTGTGCTTCATTCGAACTGTGTTTGTCACCCATTTCGTAACTTCGATGCTTGATTCACAGGCATGACTTATCCCTGCCATGCAATATGACTGATTTGCATTCCAGGACCTATATGTGTTGCCGCATTTCAGAAAGTGAAAGTCAGGACACAAAACTGGTTGAGCTCTTTTTTTTGCCCGGACACTGTTTCCCCAAAGATTTTCGCCCAGACACTGTTTCCGATGGCCGCATCCCAGTAATAATAATAATAATAATAATAATAATAATAATAATAATAATAATAATTTATTATCTATACCCCGCCCATCTGACTGGGTTTCCCCAGCCACTCTGGGCGGCTTCCAACCGAATATTTTAAACAATACAGCATCAAACATTAAAAACTTCCCTAAACAGGGCTGCCTTCAGTTGTCTTTTAAAAGTAAAATAGTTGCTTATTGCCTTCACGTCTGCTGGGAGGGCATTCCACAGGGCAGGCGCCACTACCGAGAAGGCCCTCTGTCTGGTTCCCTGTAACTTTGCTTCTCACAGTGAAGGAACCACCAGAAGGCCCTCGGTGCTGGACCTCAGTGTCCGGGGCAGAGCGATGAGGGTAGAGATGCTCCTTCAGGTATACTGGACCAAGGCCATTTAGGGCTTTAAAGGTCAGCACCAACACTTTGAATTGTGCACGGAAACGTACTGGGAGCCAATGAAGATCTTTCAGGACCGGTGTTATATGGTCTCGGTGGCCACTCCCAGTCCAAGAGTGTCTCGGAAATTCCGGGCGTATGGCAGCCCTAGTAAATCTGCATCTATTCATTTCATAAGTCTTCTCCTCTCATGAGGTGGCCAAAGTATTGGAGCCTCAGCTTCAGGATCTGTCCTTCCAGTGAGCACTCTATCTATCTATAAATAAATAATCCATATCTTAAAACAGTTTAAAATAGTTTTTAAACCACATGCTGAGTGTGATTTTAAAAAACCACCTCTACTTAAAAAGGCTTGCTCTCAAATATAGCTCAGTATCCTGAGCTGTATTGTGGGTAATATCAGCGCTCTGGACAACCTTGCCAGGGCACATCCGTCTGCTGCTCTTGAGTGCCAGTCAATCCCCTGGAGGGAAGAACGGGAGAAGGGCACTTCTCTGAGCACGAGAGAGGCACATGCTTGGCTGGTGGCTGGGACCAAGAATGGAGTTGAGGAAGGAGTGGTCCCTGCAGGATGCTCCTGGATTTGCAGCAGCACCTGCATCCAGGGTTGAGTGACAGGCAGGCTGGTCTGCCTTCTTCCCCAGCGGAACCATGTGGGACGTGAGGAACGTGCCACAGCCACAGAGTGAGTCAGCTGACCCCCTTTTGCTTTCTCTGTGGCCGGCCTCTCCCTAACTTAAGGAAGCTGTGTTTCATCACTAGGCAAATTTTGCTTGAGCTGCAGAGTGTTTAGGGATTGAGCATGTGCGCAGCAGATGCAGGTGGATGCAAGCGTGGCTGGGGCTATGGAATATTTGGTGTCGGAAGAATATGAAAGGGTGGGGGAGAGAATTAAAAGGGGAAACACATTCGCCCGGGTCTCCACACCCCCATTCTGATATTATGTTGGGGGAGTGGTGGGAAATTAAAGTGGCAGATGGATTCAGCTGCCTGTTCAGAGTGATGGCTGGGGGGAAATTAAAGTGGGGGGGGGTGTTCAGTGGTGGTCTCTCAAAGGGTGCCAGGGTCCTAGCCGCTGTCCAAGGGTGCCAGGTGATGATCCTTGCCCTTGCTATTTTCCGCTGCCTCCATTTCCCTCCACAACATCTTTGTAGCAAGTTTTAGAGTGTAATCTCCTCGGGGCAGAGCCCTGTCCGCTTGCATTTTGCAAAAGGGCCATGCAACACTAACGGCAGTGTTAATATATGAAATCAGTCCATCCGGTCACGATGAACAAAATTTAAGGCCATATGCTGACGCCCTGTATTCCAGGAGCTCTGACCCAGGCTGCCCCGCTCTGCTTCATCGTATGCCTGGAACCCTGCAGGAGACCCACAGATCGCCCCCACTTGCGTAATGCAATGGACTCGGGTGGCACAATGTTATTGGCCTGTCTCAGGAGGACCTTAGTCGTAAAGGAGTATCAGATACTGGATGAGAACCTCCTTCCTTGGAGGTTTCTAAGCAGAGGTTGGGTGGCCATCTGCCATGGATGCTTTAGTTGAGATTCCTGCATTGCAGGGTGTTGGACTAGATGACCCTTGGGGTCCCTTTGCAATTCTAGGATTCTGTGAGATCCAAACAGCTGCTTTTAGGTAGGCTGGTTTTTGTGTTACTCTATATGTAACCTCCATAAAAAGGTAAAGGGACCCCTGACCATTAGGTCCAGTCACGGACGACTCTGGGGTTGTGGCGCTCATCTCGCATTATTGGTCGAGGGAGCCGGTGTACAGCTTCCGGGTCATGTGGCCAGCATGACTAAGCCGCTTCTGGCGAACCAGAGTAGCGCAGGGAAACGCCGTTTACCTACCCACCAGAGCGGTACCTATTTATCTACTTGCACTTTGTCGTGCTTTTGAACTGCTAGGTTGGCAGGAGCAGGGACCGAGCAACGGGAGCTCACCCCGTTGCGGGGATTCGAACCGCTGACCTTCTGATCGGCAAGCCCTAGGCTCTGTGGTTTAGACCACAGCGCCACCCGTGTCCCACACAAACCTCCATAACTACATCTAAAAATGCCCTAGAAGGATCACAGCTCAGTGACAGAGCAACTGTGTTGCATGCAGAAGGTCCCAGGTCCAGGCTGTAACATCTTCAAGCACGGCTTGGAAAAGACCCTTGTCTGAAATCCCATTGCTAGTCAGTGCAGCCAATAGTGAGCTAGATGGACTAGTGATGTAACTCAGTCGAAGGCAGTCCCTTATGTTCCTGTTTAATGAGGGCCATATAGCTCAGTTGGTGGAGCATCTGCTTTGCATCCACAAGATCCCAGGTCCAGTAGGTCTCCAGGCAGGGTTGAGAAAGAGATTCCTCGCCCCAAACCCTGGGGCAAACACTGTCAAGGTTGGCAGAACAACGGGTCTGAGTGCAAGGCAGCTTCCTATGGAAATGCCACCAGCTTGAAGCAACACTGATGGGCGCAGAGCTCTTACATCCAAAACAGAAACCCAAATCCAGCCCTGGCACGCTATGCAAAGTTCCCAGCAGTCCGTAATGCTAGCTGCGCCCTGAGGACCAGGCTGCACCTTTAAATGGTAATCAGAATGGCATTCCTTCAAGCAGCTAGTTTTGCATTTGTGGAAATGCCTGCTGATAAGTTTCTCTTGCAAAACCCCCTCAAGTTAGTACCATACAGAGGTCCTGTTCTCTCCCCTCCCCGTCTTGTGGGCAACTCTCTTTTCTGAATCCAGCAGCATCACTTTTAAACGTTGCTCCGAAAATTGCCTTGCCAATCCTTTCGAGATAAGATGTGTTTTCTCTTCAATTTGCCAGCAATGTCCCGTTCCAGAGCGCCAGAAAGCCAAAAAGAAAAACGAGTTCAGAGCCAGTCCCCTTGTTCCCAGTCAGAGGCATGGCTAGTATAGAGTTCGCATAGGAAGGAAAGGTTGTAGATCAGCAGTAGAGCATATCTGCTCTGCATTTAGAAATTCCCAGATTTGATCCCAGTATCTCCAGGTATAACTGGGAATGTGCCATGTCTGAAACCCTGGAGAGAGGCTGTGAGTCACGGCCACCCAGTGGTTCCTAAACCATTCCCCACTATGAACCACTTGAAAATGGCTGAGGGTCTTTAGGGGACCAATTAATGATTTTTCTGCGTCTTGTAGCGACTATACTTTTGCTAGACACTGCCATTTTTTAAATTGTATTTTCCGTTGCTGCTTTAATTTCTTCTGTACAGTTGTACCTCAGAAGTCGAACGCCTTGCAAGTCAGAACGTTTTGGCTCCCGAACGCCGCAAACCCGGAAGTGAGTGTTCCGGTTTGTGAACGATCTTTGGAACCCGAACGTCCGTTGTGGGTTCCGTGGCTTCCGATTGGCTGCAGGAGCTTCCTGCAGCCAATTGGAAGCCGCGCCTTGGTTTGCGAACGTTTTGGAAGTCGAAAGGACTTCCGGAATGGATTCCTTTTGACTTCCGAGGTATGGCTGTATTGTATTTTGTTGTGCTATAGCTGGAACAGCAGTACAGTAAGATGCAATAAAAAGTTCAGTTGTTGTTGTTGTTCAGTCGTTCAGTCATGTCCGACTCTTCGTGACCCCATGGACCAGAGCACGCCAGGCACGCCTATCCTTCACTGCCTCTCGCAGTTTGGCCAAACTCATGTTAGTAGCTTCGAGAACACTGTCCAACCATCTCATCCTCTGTCGTCCCCTTCTCCTTGTGCCCTCAATCTTTCCCAACATCAGGGTCTTTTCTAGGGAGTCCTCTTCTCATGAGGTGGCCAAAGTACTGGAGCCTCAACTTCAGGATCTGTCCTTCTAATGAGCACTCAGGGCTGATTTCTTTAAGAATGGATAGGTTTGATCTTCTTGCAGTCCATGGGACTCTCAAGAGTCTCCTCCAGCACCATAATTCAAAAGCATCAATTCTTCGGCGATCAGCCTTCTTTATGGTCCAGCTCTCACTTCCGTACATTACTACTGGGAAAACCATAGCTTTAACTATACGGACCTTTGTTGGCAAGGTGATGTCTTTGCTTTTTAAGATGCTGTCTAGGTTTGTCATTGTTTTTCTCCCAAGAAGCAGGCGTCTTCTAATTTCGTGACTGCTGTCAACATCTGCAGTGATCATGGAACCCAAGAAAGTAAAACCTCTCACTGCCTCCATTTCTTCCCCTTCTATTTGCCAGGAGGTGATGGGACCAGTGGCCATGATCTTAGTTTTTTTGATGTTGAGCTTCAGACCATATTTTGCGGTCTCCTCTTTCACCCTCATTAAAAGGTTCTTTAATTCCTCCTCACTTTCTGCCATCAAAGTTGTATCATCAGCATATCTGAGGTTGTTGATATTTCTTCCGGCAATCTTAATTCCGGTTTGGGATTCATCCAGTCCAGCCTTTCGCATGATGAATTCTGCATATAAGTTAAATAAGCAGGGAGACAATATACATAAATATATATAAAGTTACAATATACATACATATATATAAAGTTCAGTTAAAAACAGATAAAAATATTTCTTCAACCATAAATCCACAGGTGCCGCAGGCCACCTGAATGAAGCTAGTGGGCTGCTAACTGGAAAGCCAATGGGTGATGACAGTACTGAGCAAGATGAACCGGTAATCTGATTCCGTACAAGGAAATTTCCATCGCTCAATAGTAAGAGCATCTGCTTTGCAGACAGAAGGTCCCCCAGTCCAATCCCTGGCATCTCCAGGCAGGATGGGGAGAGACCCCTCTGGAAAACCCTGGAGAGCAGCTGCCAGTCAGTGTCGACAATACTGAGCTAGATGGGCCAATGGTCTGGCTCTGTATAAGGCAGCTTCCCATGGATGCAACTCTCTGTGGAAAGTGGTAATTGGAATTGGTCGAATGATTAAAAGGAAATAATTTCACAGCCTTCCCTTTATGATCCAATCGAGATATTCCCCCCCCCCCGGGACAGGGAAAACCTCTGGCCCTCCAGATGTTGCCAGTCTACAGCTCCCCTCATCCATCCTTGACCATGCTGGCTGGGGATTTACTCAGCAGTAAATCCCATTGCACTCACTGGATTGCTTGAGACAGTCCCATTGGTTTTAGTGAGAGAATTAAATACATGCTTGTTAAATGCATGTTTATTAAATGTGCAGTCCACAAATGATGCAGTTAAGTAATTTTGAATTCTGGGTTTAATGGCCTCATGGGTGCCGCTCTTTAGATGCTAATGTGCTTTACTTCCTTATTTCAATATGCAGTAAGACAGCCCTGGTGTGTTTGGGGACCCTTCTGCTGAGTGGGGACCCTGGACTTCAGCCCCAAAATCCTGCCATGAGGATACCACTACTGCAATCTTGTGCAGGTTTTCTTGGGAATTAGCCCAGAAAGGCTTGCCTAAATCACTCCAGTAGGGATGAAACAGGCTTAATTGTTTCCTTCCACAACATCCTCTGTATCTTATCACAGTGTCACTCAATCTTGGGTCCCCCCTCCAGTTGTTTCTGTACTACAGCGACAAACACCACCCCATACCCATTGGCTAAGCTGGCTGAGGATGATGGCAGTTGTAGTCCAACAACATCTGAGAATTGGTGGCACTGTGGGTTAAACCACAGAGCCTAGGGCTTGCCGATCAGAAGGTCGGCGGTTCGAATCCCTGCGACGGGGTGAGCTCCCGTTGCTCGTTCTCAGCTCCTGCCCACCTAGCAGTTCGAAAGCACGTCAAAGTGCAAGTAGATAAATAGGTACCGCTCTGGCGGGAAGGTAAACGGCATTTCCGTGCGCTGCTCTGGTTCGCCAGAAGCGGCTTAGTCATGCTGGCCACATGACCCGGAAGCTGTACGCCGGCTCCCTCGGCCAATAAAGCGAGATGAGCGTCACAACCCCAGAGTCGTCCGTGACTGGACCTAATGGTCAGGGGTCCCTTTACCTTTACCTTTAGTCTGTCTCAAGAGACAAGGGAATGTGCTTCTGGGGGTGAAGTCAAACTACTGCGTTAGCAGTACCAAAGTGATTTCTCCAAGGTGCGATCCTGGGCAATGTTTCAGGAGGTCCTGGGCTGCCCAGACCACAAGACCCCTCTCTCAGCCTCACTGATGCGGTCCAAAGGAAAGCAGAGCAAGACGTTTGGGAATCTGGGAATATGGCTGGGGATATGGGAGCTGTAGTCCAACACCACCTGGGAATATGTATTAAATCAGTGTTCCCCCAACTTGCGTCTCCAGCTGTTCTTGGACTGCAACTCCCATCATCCTTCGCTAGCAGGACCAGTGGTCAGGGATGATGGGAATTGTAGCTGTAATTGTAGTAGCTGGAGACCCAAGTTGGGGAAACCCTTTACTAATCTTCCTTTTCAAATGGACCTTTTGCTCCCTCTTTCCCCGCCTGGAAAAGGTTTCCGTGTCGCTTTGTCTCTGCAGAATGCGCCCCGCCGGCTTCAGTTCAGCAGGCCGACGGACGGGGGCTGCCTTGCGCCGCGTCTCGCCTCCCTTCCTCCTTCAGGACGCGAGAGGGAGCGAAAGAGCTTCCCCCGCCCCCTTGGCCCCGGCAGGAGGAGGCGGGCCGTGACGCCAGGCTCGGGTTTTTTTCCCCTGCGGGCCGGCCTATAGAAATAGCCGTGCCGGGGAGCCGCGAGTCACTCGTAGCGCTGAATGAACCCGATGCGGAGCGCGTTTATTAATCTGATCCCAAAGAGAAGGGCACTTAAGGACTAGCAGCCTCGCAAGGGATTGCTCCGATTCTTGACCTGGGATCGAAGAGAGAGCCGTCCTTCCTTTCAATCCAGCAGAGGGAGGGGGGTTTCTTTTTGAAAAGTCGGTTAGATACATAAATATTTTAAATTGCGTTACAGCCTAGACGCCTTAAGAGACTACAGGAGTCCCCCGATTCCTGGAAAAGAAGCGAGACAGACCCAAAAGATAATAAAAAGGAAAGAGAAAGGGTTTTTTCCCTTTGTTTTCTTCTCTCCACCTCCACCCACGACTCGCCCACGACTTTCCTCCGGCCGCCGCATCCTCAACCCAAGGTGGAACCGGGGCGCGTCGAGACCTTCGCTTTAAACATGCCCATGGAGCTAACGCAAAGCCGCATCCAGAAAATTTGGCTCCCGCCGGACAATCACCCGGCGCTGCCCCATAGATGTGAGTACAATAGGGGCTGGGGGTGGGAATCGACCAGCGGGGGTCGTCCAATTCATCGGCAGGGATTCGGAGTATCATCGCATCCGCTAAACTGAGCACGAGATGCTTAAGGTTTGAGGTGCCTCGGCGTCGGTTTCGGAGAGGGGGCGTCCTTGAGTATTCGTAGAGAGTGAACGTGATTGGGGGGCGTGGGGCTTTTTAGGGGGGTACGCAAAGGACCCGGTTGACCCCTAAAATCTGTAGAAGAGAAAGATGGGTCTGGTAAAAATCAGGATCTGATTTAAAGGAGAATACATTTCCCCCCATTTTTTTTAGAAATTGGTAGCATTCCGTGCGTAATACGCAGTGTGCGCATATTGTGCGCCGGGGGACTTGGCGTTTTCATGGGTTTTTTGTTTAGACTGAAAACTGTTTCTCTCCCCCACCGCTCTCTTTTTGGTGGGACGGGAGTCTCGAGCTGTGCAGCCCCGCGTGGATCCCTCCGCGCGCCCGTTCTCGGCGCCGTGGGCGGGGAGCCGGCACCGTGCGGGCTGCCGGCCGCCGGCAACCTTGCGCGCATCTCCTTCGCCGGTGCCCGGAAACGAGCCGCGCCTGCAAGGCGGGCGGAAAGGGCTCGGCTCTCGCGTGCGGAGAAGCGGCGGCTAGGGAGCCGAGCTTCGCTTTCCCCCCGTGTTCTTCTCCAGGCAGGGCTGAAACCGAGCCTGGAGACGCTGGCGGCTGCAAGGAGAGAGCCGGCTGCGCTTCTGCCTCGCCGATCGCGAAGGCCCGGCGAGGCAGGGAAGAAGCTATTCCCGGCTAGCCGGGCCGGCAGGGCCATGTGGATGACCTGAAATGCTCTCCTTTGCGCCGGTGCGCCACGCCTCCGCTTCCTCTGCCCTCCTCCCGCCGCGACTGCGATGCGATGCGCTGCACGACCCGCATGGCGGCGGCAGGGGCGCGCTCCCCTCGAAGGGGCTCTCCGCGCGCGATGTGCGGAGCAGGCGCCTGCCTCGCTGCTGAGTCACACCGTGGCTCCTCGATGCCGCTCCGGGTGGTGCCTTGGTGACTCCAAGGAGAGTGTCGGTCCCCCACGGCTCGAGGTCTCCAGCTTGCTGGAGAGCGCACTGGAGGATTCCTTTGGCGTGCAAAAAGCGGTGGCGATCCGAGCTGATGCTCGGGTTTCCTCCCCGCGCCCGACTCGGTGAAAGGCGTGTCCCAGCCGCCTGCGCATCGCCTAACGTGGGAACCATCCCCCGGCGGGGTCATCGCGCCGCTGGGAAAATAGCTGCCCATCCAGATGAGTGGGTTGCTGGGGCCGGCGGGAAAAAGACCCCGGCTCCACGTGGGTAGGAGGAAAAGGTCGGAAGTGGAGGAGGAGGGGATGGGTGCATTGCCGCATTGCACCTCCGAGGAAGCTCCCCCCCATTACCTCCTCCCCTTTCCTCTTCTCCCAGTTTTGCTTGCAGAAGGGCCCCGTGCCTGCTCATCTCTAGTGGAAGGGGCAGGTTCACCCCATGCATTTTAAGCACATGACTCCCACTTTCACCACAACGAATCTTAGGAACTGTAGTTTGATAGGGTGCTGGGAATTGTAGCTCTCTCTGTGTGAAACTATTGTTTCCCAGGATTCTGTGGGGGGGTCTTCAGGTGGTTTGTATGGATCTGGCCTGATTGGCAACGATCCCACAAAGCTGAGCTTTGTGGACCAGTTGTCTGACTTAAAGTTCAGTCCCTGGCATCTCCAGATAAGGGCTGGAAATGTCCCCTGCCTGCAACCCTGGGAGACTTGGCTGAGCAAGCCTAGGTGATTCTGTGCTGTGTGGACCAAAGGTCTTGCTCCATATAAGGCAGCCTCTCCTGTTCTTGTGGAACAGGCAACTTCTTAACAGCAGGGTTTCAGTGGGGCTGCCACCTTTGGGTGGCACAATCTGCTGTGCCTTTGCAGACAGGGGAACCTTTGTCCTTCCTGATGTTGTGGACTTCAGAATCTCATCAGCCCACAACCAGCATAGCCCGAGGTCAGGGATGATGGGAGTTGTAGTCCAGCAACGTCTGAACCTGCTCCGCAGCTTTTAAGAGCAGCTAGGCACAAAGGCAAAGGGATTTCCTTTTGCAATCTTCACCTGATCCCCCTCTTTCCCTGGCAGCTGAATTAATTCATGCACTGAGTTAATCCAGGCATTTTCTCTCAATCCACATCTTCCCCTCCGGGTTTTAATTACATTTTGTCTTTTAAAAGCCCCCAAGGAACGGGTGTGTGTGTGTTCCTAAGCATTACTGTCCTAGAAGCAATGTTGGAAAGCCTCCCTTGAGTTGTACCAGTAGGTGGGGGCTTTGAAACTCAGAATCAGATGAATATCTCCCATCCCCGTTGCCATCGCTGGGCCATGTGCCTACCTTGAAGGGAGAAGGTTAGTCTTATGGGGGGAAGAGAACAGGTGGCACTTTCCTACCCACAATCTTTGGGGCCCTTTGCAAAAAGCATACCCTGTCTTTAAAATGAGTGTCACCCCCATTCCTATTCTCTGAGAGCTTTTCTGTTCATGTTTGTAATTGTGCGGGTAGAGTTTCCTTTGGTTACGCCTCTTTCTCCTTGTAGCATAAAGGAAAACCCCTAGTCTCCCTTGGCAAGCTCTGGGTTGAGTTTACTCTTCTGGGTACCTCTTTGCAAAAAAGATAAGGAAGGCTTGAAATAATGGGATGTATTCAGCTTGGGCTCTTATCTGATGCAAATAGAGGGAAACCCAGGAGGGGAGGAGTCATTGGCTGCTTCTTTCAAAGCATCCTGCAGTTCAGTGGCTCTGCATGCCTTCTGGGTGTGTCTGTGTGGTCTTTGAGAGATCTAATTTCAGGACTGGCTGCTGCAAAGTGATGCCTTGCTGGGTTTCCTAGGGGCGATCCATTCATTTTCTGTCAAGTTGCACGTCTCCCACGTAGGATCTGGCGGCGCTGCCGGCTCAATGGGCAGAGATGACGTGCAGCTGGCAAGGGAGGAGAATGGCGTTGGAGAGCGCTCTCTCTTTCAAAGATTGTATTGGTGCGGCATGTGCAGACAGAAAGAGCCGCTTAAAGATGTTGCGCTCAACCATTGCATTTTAATTTCTAAGTGCTGTTGCCCCCGTCCCTTCCACCAACCCCTTCGTACAGAATATACTGTATAGTGCCTGCTGTCTCTTTTGTGTAATGTTGAAGTGTGAAGTGTAGCTGGCAATGGCCTGACTTCCCAATTCCATAGAATTGCTTCTGGGTACTTGCCAGAGTTTCTTGACCGTTTCAGCCGCTTCAGGTATGAGTACAGGTGTAGATGCGAGGTGAGCACCGCACCCCATAATCGCCTTTCACCGGACTTAACCGGTCCAGGGGTCCTTTACCTGCAGGTCTTTTCAGACCGTTGAAATGAAATGAAATTTATTACGGTCCCAGACCAGATTCTTTCAGACCGTTAGTTTAGAAGGCAGTGAATGCAGAGCTACTGCTGGTTTGCTGCATGGAATCTCAATGTTGTATATATTAGTTCTGGAGCCTTTGTTACCGGTATATATTACGCCCCCCCTCCAGACTTCAAACACTTAATATATTGTTCCTTGGGAAATGAGATTGGTGTCTCCCAGTTATTGGGTCTGTTGGCTGTCTGGAGTGACTTGCAGTGTTTGAAATGTCCCTGTTAGATCATGCTTCTGAGGATAAATGATGCAATATCCTTCCTGGACCACATTGTGTCCCGTAACATTAATTTTTTCGAGAAAGCCTCTCCTTGCTTAAGTGCTCTCCGAAAGACTGAACAGCCACAAACGACTGAGCCCCATCGTTAACCTTTTCTTACAGCCCTCCTTCTGAAATACGTGCACTAATGCTTTCTGATGCAAGACCCCACACATCCCTGCACCCCGCTTTTTCGGCAACCCCTTCTCCGTTATGTGTGAAAAACATATATCGCTAGTGTGTAGCATTTTGGAAAGCCTTTAAAAAATATTCTGGGTAAGCTTGGAGGCTTGCTGTGATTTGAGAAAACACTTAACTGCATTCAAAGCCTGGAGCAAAATGAGAAAAAAGTGTTTGACGAAGCAGACAATACTGAGGTAGATGGCTCAGAGGTCTGACTCTGTATAAGGCAGCACCCTTGTGCTCCTACATTTCAGGCTGTGAGGCTCTTCCGTACATCACATGTTTGCATCCTCCTTTGGGAGGGTGACCCACCTTGTTCCTGTGCGAAACCTCGGCAGAGATGCTTGGAATGCCAGAAAGGAAGGCAGGGACTTTTTATTGGATTTGGCATGGCTTTCCACTCTGAAACTCCCCTGGGCACCATCACGGCAGATTGGGTGCCAATTGCTCATCCTTCTGCCCTGAACTCTTCTCCTGCCTTCCCAAACCAGCAGAGATGGCTTGGCAAGAATCCTTTTGCCATCATGCTCTCATGCCAATGCACTTTTATGAACTATTACACTTGTTTTGCTACAGGGACGTGGCAGGTAGGAGGACCAAACCCAGAGATTGACAAGGCCCTCTTGTGCCAAGTTCTGGGAGAGTAGCAGTGGGGGAAAAAAGCAAAGACATCACCTTGCCAACAAAGGTCCGTATAGTTAAAGCTATGGTTTTCCCAGTAGTAATGTACGGAAGTGAGAGCTGGACCATAAAGAAGGCTGATCGCCGAAGAATTGATGCTTTTGAATTATGGTGCTGGAGGAGACTCTTGAGAGTCCCATGGACTGCAAGAAGATCAAACCTATCCATTCTTAAAGAAATCAGCCCTGAGTGCTCCCTAGAAGGACAGATCCTGAGGTTAAGGCTCCAGTACTTTGGCCACCTCATGAGAAGAGAAGACTCCCTAGAAAAGACCCTGATGTTGGGAAAGGTTGAGGGCACAAGGAGAAGGGGACGACAGAGGACGAGATGGTTGGACAGTGTTCTCGAAGCTACTAACATGAGTTTGGCCAAACTGCGAGAGGCAGTGAAGGATAGGCGTGCCTGGCGTGCTCTGGTCCATGGGGTCACGAAGAGTCGGACATGACTGAACGACTGAACAACAACAACAAGCAGTGGAAATATGGGTTGCAAAGAAATGGGTTTCCGTTCTGTTGAATGACAGCTTGCTATCTTGAGAGTTGTTAGCAACACCTGTGACTTGCACCTTGCATGTCAGGGGAATGTAGACAAAAGGAAGGAACACTTCTCTAGAATTTTAGGCTTTTTCTCTGAGTGGCTTCTAAGGTTCTGGGAGTAATGCGATTCTGTTCTGTTTTTGCGACCTGCGAGATACAGAAACTTGAAATTCTTAGGCTGCTGAATTCTGAGTTGGGCTCCTAATAAAATCCCATAGGCATCCCCTGCAAAAACAAACCTGTGTGCGTATGTTGCAGAACAGCAGGAGATTTGGGCTGCTGCATCATGCTTCCTTCCTGAGTGTCCTTGCCGCTTGGCTGTCTTGTCTGGCACGTGTCCTAGTCTAAGGATGAGTCGGCAGGCTTTTACCGCCTTGATCCTTGATGTCTGGCAGGTTTTGCCTTGAGGCTGCAGTAGAAAAGGCTGATATGCGATCAGGACATTCACATAATGCTTTTTGAATGTTCCAAGTTGCTTTGCGCACATTCTCTTGGTAATCTGGGAATTAGGTCTGTTTTATCCCCATATCCCATATATTTATGGGACGCGGGTGGCACTGTGGGTTAAACCACTGAGCCTCTTGGGCTTGCCGATCAGAAGGTCGGCGGTTCGAATCCCCGCGACAGGGTGAGCTCCCGTTGCTCGGTCCCAGCTCCTGCCAACCTAGCAGTTCGAAAGCATGTCAAAGTGCAAGTAGATAAATAGGTGCCGCTCCGATGGGAAGGTAAACTGTGTTTCCGTGCGCTGCTCTGGTTCGCCAGAAGCGGCTTAGTCATGCTGGCTACATGACCCGGAAGCTGCACGCCGGCTCCCTCAGCCAATAATGCGAGATGAGCGCCACAACCCCAGAGTCGGTCACGACTGGACCTAATGGTCAGGGGTCCCTTTACCTTATCCCCATATTGCAGAAAGAGGGACTGAGGCTGATAGGTGGTGATTTGCCTATGGTCAGCTGCTGAGTTAATTTCATGGCAGAGGTGGAACGGGGGGGGGGGGGGAGATCCTAGCTTACAGCTTCGTCTCTTGGCTGCAAGGCTCCACTATCTCTTAGCCAGCCTGGATAGCTCAGTTGGTTAGAGCATGGCGCTGATAATGCCAAGGTTGCAAGTTCAATCCCTGTGTGGGACAGCTGCATATTCCTGGAGCATTGCAGGGGGCTGGACAAGATGGTCCTCAGGGGCCCTTCCAACTGTAGAACTCTGATTCTATGATCCCGGTTGCCTGCCTTTGTTAAAATAATAATAATGTAGTTATTAATAATCACAATAGTCGTCTCCCTTTTCAACAGCCGTTTTCTTTCTCCCTTTCCTCCCTTCTTCCTCCCTTCTTTCTCCCTTTCCTCCCATAGCATGTGGCCCTCAGCTGACCAATTCCCCCACTGTGATCGTCATGGTCGGCCTCCCGGCTCGTGGGAAAACCTACATTTCCAAGAAGTTGACCCGCTACCTCAACTGGATCGGCGTCCCAACAAAAGGTGAGATTCTGGGCTAGCTTGGTTTTTATTATTATTATTATTATTATTATTATTATTATTATTATTATTATTATATTTATTGGGTTTTAACAAATTTAAATGAACAGTAAACAAATAGCAAAAAACAACATAATACATATTGCAAATACAAAAACACAAACATGCATCATAATTTCCCTTCATCTTGTCTAGTCATGTTGGGGGGACTTCCTCCTGTCTCCCCTACTGTGTTTCATTGTCAATCATCTTTAGTAATTTCCTCTCATCTTTAAATATTTTTCATTAATATTATTTATGTTCTTATCTGATAATCGTCATAACCAAAAAACCATACCTCTATATTAATTAATCCTATTTTTCTAGTCTGTAAGCTGTCTGTTCTTCCGACTTTTTTCTATCTTTAAATCTTACAATAGTCTTTTAAATATACTTTAAATTTCTTCCAATCTTGTTCCACCGTCTCCTCCCTCTGGTCGCGTAGTTTCCCGGTCAGTTCAGCGAGTTCCATATAGTCCATCATTTTCATCTGCCATTCTTCTATCGTAGGTGATTCTGGGCTAACTTGAGCCTTTATAGTTGAAGCCCCTGGATGCCTGTGTTGGGAGCAACAGGTCCTGCTTCTAAGAAGAACCATATTTACTCGACTGTAATGTGCACCCTTTTTGGCCAAATTAAGGTGCACATGAGATTCGATGGTGCATTAGATACAGTATTTCATTGGCTGTTCTGGGGAAGCAGGATGCTGAACTAAGTAACTTTTGGTCTCATCCAGCCAGGGTTATTCTTTTGCTCTTGCAGCTTCTGATAATTTCTCGTGCGGCATGATGTTGCATTTTGATGCATGTTGCATCTGCCCCAAAGTCAGTTCTTGGAACTGGACCGCTGACCAAACTATTGCGGAGTTTGGTTACCTGCTTCAGAGGCTCAGGTGTTGGGAAACCTCTGTTATGTCCACCAATCAGTGCAGGTCTTCCCCAAAGTGAAACCAGAGAGACAGAGAGGTAACCTGTCCAATACCAGTCTCTTTTGGAAATCACCTGCAGGTCCACAAATATGTTAGCAGAATGAAATCATAGAATTGTGGAGTTGGAAGGGACCCTGAAGAGTCATCTAGTCCAGTGATGGCTAACCTTGACACTCCAGATGTTTTGGGACTACAACTCCCATCATCCCTGACCACTGGTCCTGTTAGCTAGGGATGATGGGAGTTGTAGTTCCAAAACATCTGGAGTGTCAAGGTTAGCCATCACTGATCTAGTCCAACCCCTTACATATGCAGGAATCTTTTTGCCCAATGTGGGGCTCAAACCCATGACCCAGCATGTATCTACGTTCTACATAGATGCAGTCTACGTGGGGCTACCTTTGAAGGTGACCCGGAAACTGCAATTAATCCAGAATGCGGCAGCTAGACTGGTGACTGGGAGTGGCCGCCGGGACCACATAACACCGGTCCTGAGAGATCTACATTGGCTCCCAGTACGTTTCGGGGCACAATTCAAAGTGTTGGTGCTGACCTTTAAAGCCCTAAACGGCCTCGGTCCTGTATACCTGAAGGAGTGTCTCCACTCCCATTATTCAGCCCGGACACTGAGATCCAGTGCCGAGGGCCTTCTGGCGGTTCCCTCACTGCGAGAAGCGAGGTTACAGGGAACCAGGCAGAGGGCCTTTTCGGTAGTGGCGCCCGCCCTGTGGAACACCCTCCCATCAGATGTTAAAAGGATCAACAATTACATGACATTTAGAAAATATAATAATAATAATAATTTTTTATTTGTACCCCGCCCATCTGGCCGGGTCTCCCCAGCCACTCTGGGCGGCTTCCAACAAATATTAAAATACATAAAACACCTGAAGGCAGCCCTGTTTAGGGAAGTTTTTAATCTGTGATGTGTTAATGTATTTTAATGTTTGCTGGAAGCCGCCCAGAGTGGCTGGGGAAACCCAGCCAGATGGGCGAGGTACAAATAATAAATTATTATTATTATTTATTAGTATCTACGCTTTTCACTCGTCTGGAGGAAAATGAGCCACATTTTCATCTGCTTTTACAAAAAAAACAAAACGGGCCCCCCCAGGGGGACCCGATTGAAGCAGGCAAGTGGCTGTTTGCAAGCCCGGCCCATGCAGCTTGTTCTTGGAAGAGACGTTTGTTGAATTTCATGGGTTTGCATGTCTTTCTCCCTTAACAAAAGTGCAGGCGCCCTGACTCTCCTCCTTTCTCCTTGTAGTGTTTAATGTCGGGGAGTATCGCCGCGAGGCCGTGAAGCATTACAGCTCCTACAACTTCTTTCGTTCTGATAATGAGGAGGCGATGAAAGTCCGCAAGTAAGTCTGGCTGTGCTCCCAAGTTTCCTCGATCCTGTTTTTTTTTTAATGTTTTGCTTTTTTACCTTCTGCTCTTTTCTTGAATTGAAAGTTTTGACTTTTGGGAGCTGGTGTGTTTCAGTGCCGGTTGGGAAGTCTCGCCAGGGTGCTCTGTATGCCCATGCCAATATAAGAAGTAGCAAGGTGCCCTCTGAGGGACCCAGGTGGCGCTGTGGGTTAAACCTCAGAGCCTAGGGCTTGCTGATCACAAGGTCGGCGGTTCGAATCCCTGCGACGGGGTGAGCTCCCATTGCTCGGTCCCTGCTCCTGCCCACCTAGAAGTTCGAAAGCACGTCAAAGTGCAAGTAGATAAATAGGAACCGCTCCGGCGGGAAGGTAAACAGCGTTTCCGTGCGCTGCTCTGGTTCACCAGAAGCGGCTTTGTCATGCTGGCCACATGACCTGGAAGCTGTACGCCGGCTCTTGGCCAATAAAGCGAGATGAGCGCCGCAACCATAGAGTCGGACACGACTGGACCTAATGGTCAGGGGTCCCTTTACCTAAGGTGTCCTCTTGGTTGCATGAACTTTGCTTTTGAGCCTCAAAGAGCTCTTGTCCACATCAGTAGAGGGCATCGACTGACCCTGCAGACCCATGGGGGAGAAAGACTAGGACAAAGAGCCAAGTGTGGGGACAAACCGGGGTTCCCTCCTGGGGAGTGGGGAGGCTTTGGGAGCTGATGGAAGGAACGTTGTCTTTCTGTGTCTTTTTGGGGGGTAGCGTGATTGGGGCCAGTTGGCCCTTGGGCTTCCTGCGAAAGCTGTGATCCGAAATGTCCTGAACCCGCCTTTTCCCTGTCGTTGCAGGCAATGTGCCTTAGCTGCCTTGCGAGATGTCAAAGTGTACCTGTCCGAGGAAGGTGGCCAGATTGCGGTGAGTGCCGCCTCCTGTTCGGAGCCAGTTGCCAGCAGAGCGATGTGGTTGTCTCTGGAGCTTGGCTGCAGCCTCCTGTTGAGGCCGTGTGTGCACAGCTGGTCTCCAGGGAGGAAAGGCCCTCCTGTGTACATACACTTCAGCTCAGGGGTGTGATTCTCTCTCTTGTAATTGACAGCCCCGCCTACACCACTGTATCTTAAACTTACAAAGTAAGAGGGAATACACTTGTTGTCTTTAACAGGTAGGGTCATAGAATTTTAGAGTTGGAAGGGACTAAGAGAGCAGTGTGGTGTAGTGGTTAAGAGCGGTGGACTTGTAATCTGGTGAACCGGATTCGTGTCTCCTCTCCTCCACATGCAGCTGCTGGGTGACCTTGGGCTGGTCAAACTTCTCTGAAGTCTCTCAGCCCCACTCACCTCACAGAGTGTTTGTTGTGGGGGAGGAAGGGAAAGGAGAATGTGAGCCGCTTTGAGACTCCTTCGGGTAGTGATAAAGCGGGATATCAAATCCAAACTCTTCTTCTTCTTCATCATCATCATCATCATCTATCCCAACCCTTCCACTAAGCAGAAATCTTGCCCAAGGTGGGGCTCGAACCCACGGCCCTGAGATTTAAGAGTCTTGTGCTCTACAGAAACTGACTCTGTACCCTGGCTTAGGACCATAAGACCCCTGATGGGGTCTAGCTCAGTGAGAGACCACTTGCTTTGTGTTGAGTCCTTTGGCGTTTCCATTTTTTAAAAAAGCAAATGAAATGTCCCCCCCCCCCACAGTAATTGTTTCTCAGTGCTTCAAAGAACTGCTAATGTTCTTTTCGAACCGTTTTGATTTTAGTGTATCTCTGAATGGACTCATCCTATTTTAGTTTGCTCTGTTGGGATATATCCTGTATTAGCCTCTCCCCCACCCCACCCCCAAAATAAAATTATGCTTCCATTGTTTCTTGATGCTTTATTAGCCCTGGGAACATAACTTTCTATTGAAATAACATTTAATTTATATGCCGAAATAACTTCCAAGCAGATGACAATGCAGTCAATACAGAATTAAAACCCACAAGCACAACGCCATTGGGTCATTAAAACACCCTTAATTTAAAATATACAGTAAAAAACGAACAATTAAAGAACATAAGAATTGGAACAGTTTTCAAAAAGTGAATACAATAAAATCAGAAGATCCGCTAGGGGGAAGGTTTCTGGAGCCGGTCAAATGACAATACTAATGAGGCCTCTCATATTTCAGCCGAGAGCGTATTCCACAACGCAAGTGCTATAAATAAAAAAAGCCCACTTCCACATTGCTACAAGCCAATTTATACCCCTCCTTTCAAGATAAGTGCATGTCAATAAAAAAAAAAAGCCCCATGACATTATTTCTCTTCTTTTCTACCCACAAAGGTTTTTGATGCTACAAACACCACACGTGAGAGAAGATCTATGATCTTGCATTTTGCCAAAGAAAATGGTTTCAAAGTAAGTGTTTTTGTTTTTGGTTTAATTGACGTATTTTTGAGCAGAAATAAATGATCGCAGCTCTGACTTTAGGACCTGCTCTTGGCTGCGCCCTGCTCTCCTGGGAGATGGGTGGACCTGAGCAATCATTGTATCGATGCTGTTGTTTTCTTTTAAAAGTGGGTTACACATGGAATCGTAGAATTGGAAGGGGCCCCTGTGGTCATCTAGTCCAACCCCGCTTGCAGTGCGGGAATCTCTGCTGAAGCAGCCATGACAGATGGCCATCCAACCTCTGCTTTAAACCCCCAAGGGAGTCTGTTCCACTTTCGAACGGCTCTTACTGGTCCCCACAATGATGGGGAACCTCCAGCCCTAATTTGGCCGGCCAGCCCCACACGTGATGGTCACATGTGGTATCAGGTGTGGGGTGGGCCAAGTTGCAGCAGGGCTGAAAGTGGGACAGTTGGTTGCAGGCCCTGCCAGTCAGTTGTCAAACTTGACAGCAGAGGATGGGGCAGGCGAGTTAAGGCTCCAATACCCCACCCATCTTGTTGTGGGCTCCCTTGAAACACACGGGGTCAGTAGCATCATGGCTGGGTACCAAAAGTGGGATCAGGAGTGCTCGCGGGCAAAGCGTTGGGTGCCCAGCAGGGTGGATTTGATTTAAATCAAATCGATCTAAATCACGATTTAAATCATGATTTAAATCCCTAGTCAGTAAGACTTGATCTAAATCACCAGTCAGTAAGACTTGATTTAAATCCCTAGTCAATAAGACTTGATCTAAATCACCAGTCAGTAAGACTTGATCTAAATCACCAGTCAGTAAGACTTGATCTAAATCACCAGTCAGTAAGACTTGATCTAAATCACCAGTCAGTAAGACTTGATCTAAATCCCTAGTCAGTAAGACTTGATTTAAATCCCTAGTCAGTAAGACTTGATCTAAATCACTTGTCAGTAAGACTTTATCTAAATCCCTAGTCAGTAAGACTTTATTTAAATCCCTAGTCAGTAAGACTTGATCTAAATCACCAGTCAGTAAGACTTGATCTAAATCACTAGTCTGTAAGACTTGATCTAAATCGCCAGTCAGTAAGACCTGATCTAAATCACCAGTCAGTAAGACTTGATTTAAATCCCTAGTCAGTAAGACTTGATCTAAATCACTTGTCAGTAAGACTTGATCTAAATCCCTAGTCAGTAAGACTTTATTTAAATCCCTAGTCAGTAAGACTTGATCTAAATCACCAGTCAGTAAGACTTGATCTAAATCACCAGTCAGTAAGACTTGATCTAAATCACTAGTCTGTAAGACTTGATCTAAATCGCCAGTCAGTAAGACCTGATCTAAATCACCAGTCAGTAAGACTTGATTTAAATCCCTAGTCAGTAAGACTTGATCTAAATCACTTGTCAGTAAGACTTGATCTAAATCCCTAGTCAGTAAGACTTTATTTAAATCCCTAGTCAGTAAGACTTGATCTAAATCACCAGTCAGTAAGACTTGATCTAAATCACTAGTCTGTAAGACTTGATCTAAATCGCCAGTCAGTAAGACCTGATCTAAATCACTTGTCAGTAAGACTTTATCTAAATCCCTAGTCAGTAAGACTTTATTTAAATCCCTAGTCAGTAAGACTTGATCTAAATCACCAGTCAGTAAGACTTGATCTAAATCCCTAGTCAGTAAGACTTGATCTAAATCACCAGTCAGTAAGACTTGATCTAAATCACTAGTCAGTAAGACTTGATTTAAATATTTTGTTTTTACAGAAAGACTCATTCTTGCTGGTATAATCTTCATATTTACAACCAGATGAAGGTTTCATTATGGGAATAATAAATTTTCAGAGTAGTTTTTACAGTTTTATCAAAAATTACTGATTTGGTTATACTGTTAGAAAGCCATTGACAGATAATTATTAAATTATGGTGAGGTTTAATAAGTTAACTGTTTATATTTGGGCAACTTTTCTGCTGTACTTTATTGGAAGGAGAAAAACAATTGTTTCCTTAATAACAAGTTAAACAATTTAAATAAAACAATAACATTATAGCATATGTATCCATGTTTGTTAACTGATGTGGTTAAGCAATTTAAAAACACACACACACAAAACCCTTAGGCTGAGTTTTAGCACACATGAAAAACTTAAAACAAATCCTTATTTCCTGATGAATAGCCTTTGGACTAGAATGTAACTAAAATAGAACACTATGTTTAGAAAGATTTTCCCTCCAAAAGCATTTTATTTTAAAAATCCGATTTAAATTTAAAAAATCTGATTCAAATAAAAAAAAAATCATTGATTTTTACCCACCCTGGTTCCCAGTGTCCCAGGACAGATTCCTGGCATTTCCTGTT
The DNA here is from genome assembly GCA_034641385.1 of Darevskia mixta. Classification (NCBI taxonomy): domain Eukaryota; kingdom Metazoa; phylum Chordata; class Lepidosauria; order Squamata; family Lacertidae; genus Darevskia; species Darevskia mixta. The sequence goes on along the minus strand of JAWWNH010000012.1, from coordinate 271,860 downwards.
GCAAGAAGGATTTTCAGCTGGCAGGGCTAAGGGTGACTTCTCTGCCCGAGGTCTCAGACAGTTTATGTCTGCCGGAGAAAGGGATCTAGATGGGCCAAGCAGCTTTGTGTGTTTTTATTCCCTGCCTTAAACACACGCACAAACATAGATGTCCTCTTCCTTTCAGGTGTTCTTCATCGAATCCGTCTGTAATGACCCGTCTGTCGTCGCTACAAACATTATGGTAAGTGTGAGAAGAGAGTTTATCTTTCTATCGGGGGGGGGGTCTTGCCCCACCTGAAAGAGCTGTTTAGAAAAGGCACCCGGAGCCGGAAATTGTCATGGCTGGCTAGAAAGAAGAGCTGGCTCATTGCCGCTGTTGCCCCAGCTGAAATCTTTTCCTTGTCAGCAAACATTAACCTCCGTTAAGCAAGTCCTGCTATTTCCCCCTCCCAAGTCACTTTGTACATGTGGGAACAGGGGTGATGTTGTGGTGGTGGCGGAGTGCTGCGTGGGGGCTGTTTATTCCCTTCCCCTCCCTTACATCCTAAAAATCCAAGAACGTAAGAAGGGCTTGCTGGATCAGGCCGCTGACCCATCTAGTCCAGCATCCTGTTCTCACAGTGGCTAGCCCAGATGCCTATGGGAAACCAGCAAGCAGGATTCGAACACTAGCCCTCTCGCCTCCTGTAGTTTCCAGCAACAGGTTGTTTTTTTTGCCAACCATTGCTGCCTCTGGCTGTGGAGGGCAGAGCATAGTCATTGTGGTCAGTAGGCCTCCCCCCCCCCTGGTGAATTTGTCAAATCCTTTTTTTTAAGCCCTCCGATTTGGTGGCCATCAGTGCCTCTTGGGGCATCGATTTCCATAGTTTAACTGCCCTGAATCCTGCAGCATTCAGCTTCTTTGTATGCCCGCAACCAGGACCAATGGCACTCCCTGCCTGTGATTCCCAGCAAGCAATATACTGCCTCTGACAGAGGACAGAGAACATCGCTGCCATGACTAGTAGCTGCGATAGCTTTGTTGTTGTTTAGTCGTGTCCGACCAAGCCATCAATCTCAGACTAGACCAATAGATGTTATTAGACGTGACTAACTTAGGTTCATTAATCTTACTGGGACTACTCGGAGTATAACTTGTTGTTGTTTAGTCGTCTCCGATTCTTCGTGACCCCATGGACCAGAGCACGCCAGGCACTCCTGTCTTCCACTGCTTCCCACAGTTTGGTCAGACTCATGTTGGTCCAACCATCTCGTCCTCTGTCGTCCCCTTCTCCTTGTGCCCTCCATCTTTCCCAACATCAGGGTCTTTTCCAGGGAGTCTTCTCTTCTCATGAGGTGGCCAAAGTCTTGGAGCCTCAGCTTCAGGATCTGTCCTTCCATTGAGAACTCAGGGCTGATTTCCTTCAGAATGGATAGGTTTGATCTTCTCACAGTCCATGGGACTCTCAAGAGTCTCCTCCAGCACCATAATTCAAAAGCATCAATTCTTCGGCCATCAGCCTTCTTTATGGTCCAGCTCTCACTTCCATACATCACTATAGCTTTATCCACCCTCAATTCGTTTAATCCTCTTTTAAAGCCACCTGTTACCAGGATTCAGGTGCTGGCTTCTTCAGGTGCTGGCTTCTTGCCTCGCTTTTCTCCTGTTGTTGGCTTTGAGTGACGGGCACCAGTCCGCCTGTTCTGTCAGGCTGATGAGGGAACAGCCATGGACAGCTCAGGCCAATCCCGCTTTGCATTTTCTCCTTAATATTTCTCTGTCATATCATCTTGGGTTTCACAGCTGGCATCCTGACCCTGTGTTGTTTTTCTTTTGCATGTGCTTCAGGAGGTCAAGTTGTCCAGCCCGGATTATAAAGACTGCAACTCTGCTGACGCGATGGAAGATTTCATGAAGAGAATCAGCTGTTACCAATCGAGCTACCAACCTATGGACCCAGACGACTACGACAGGTGAGAAGTTTTGTCTTAGAAATAGTTTGAGTGAACTTACAATTCTCACTGAAGTCACTTAGGTACACCGAACTGGGAAGCATTTCCTTGGTTTTAACCTGTTGGAATGCGCTTACATGGAAAACTAGGGAGCCAATAATGTTCTGAGGAAGGGTTATTTTTGTTGCAAAACTCTGAATTTCGAAGCTTTTTCCATTGCCTTCCTGGAATCAATCAATCACTTTATTTCAGCTTTAAGCTCATAAAAACAACAGAACTAGAACAAATACACAGCACAATTTGATTTAAAAAATTAAAACCAGTGAAAACTTAAAAGAGTACAAATTAGAATTACCGTAGATACTATAAGGAATTTTCAGCTTCCAAACAGCAGTCCATTACGTCGTTTATAAGTCAAAACGGAAGTTAAAAATTTCACCATTTGTAAAGTTACATGCTGATCAGTATCTTGCAATAAGAAGGCCAGGCGAAAATCTGCTGCGTGCACCTTCCTGGAATAATGTCTGGGTTGGTAGGATGACCTTTAGAAGCAGGGATTCAGCAGGGAAGCTGTTTGCTTTCCCCTGAGAAGGAAAGGAGAATGTGTGTGGTTTCCCCTGCTTTTAGCAACCTGAGACTTTGCAGAGCTAGGTGTGCCTGAATCTGTTGGAATTATTTAACAACACACTCCGTAGCATAATAATGCAATATACCACACCTGGATACATAGGATCAAGCAGGCTATTAGGCACCAGCATTGCATTTCCTACCAGAATTTCGATATAACACCTCAGCAGCGGCGGCTGGGTAATTTTGAAGCTCACCTGCTCGTGGGCCTAGGACTTGGCGCAAAGCTGCGCTACGATTCCCCGATTTGGCGCTTCATGGTTTCTGTACATTCCCACCCGCGGGTTCTGCAGCTCTTGAACTTGGCTTTCCCCCTGGGGTTGGCGGGCCTTTTGAGTGACGGCTGTCCGCGTCTTCCCCTCCCAGAGACCTGTCGCTGATCAAAGTGATTGACGTTGGCCGGAGATACCTTGTGAACAGGGTGCAAGACCACATCCAGAGTCGAATAGTCTACTACCTGATGAACATCCACGTCCAGCCTCGCACCATCTACCTGTGCCGGCACGGCGAGAGCGAATCCAACCTCAAGGGAAAGATTGGGGGAGACTCTGGGCTCTCCTGGAGGGGAAAGAAGGTAGGCGTCGTAAGAAGTCCTCTGCCTGGGAGCGGAGAGGCTTGGCCGCCTTTGAATGTGCTGCAGCTGCAGTCCTGTGCCTACTTAGCTCGGTGCAGGCGGGCTTAGCAGCGGGAATGGGGCATCAGCAACCTCTGGCTGCCTCCTTTCCTGCTTGCAAACAGCCAGTGTGGTGTAGTGGTTAAGAGCGGTAGACTCGTAATCTGGTGAACCGGGTTCGCGTCTCCGCTCCTCCACATGCTCACAGAGTGTTTGTTGTGGGGGAGGAAGGGAAAGGAGAATGTGAGCCGCTTTGAGACTCCTTCGGGTAGTGATAAAGCGGGATATCAAATCCAAACTCCTCCTCCTCCTCCTCCTCTTCTCAAATAAAAACAATAGAAAGCCAGGTTGGGTCAGACCATTGCTGAAACCTGAAGAACAGCCCTTACCTCTGGGATGACTCTTCCCCCTCACTTGTCAGACGGGATCACGTGACAAAATATGGTCCTTGCTGGGGGGAGGAGTTGTCTCACGCTCTCCAGTTCATATGGACGAGCAGGAAAAAAACCCGCCCCCCCTTTAGCCGCCATGTTGCAGGTGTGGTAGTCCATTTCCTGCTCCGATTGGCACATCATATCTATCTCTCCCATTTGTACCAGTAAGAAGAAAACTCGGGAACAAAACTTACTAGGTATTATCTTGTGACTCTACTTTGTCCAGTAAAGTCTCGTCCCCATATAAGCCATGCATGACTCTCTTATTGTGGTGGGCACTGTCAGGTTCTCTTATCGGTTGGTCAATAGAAATGCCAAAGCCATTTGTCTTTTAAGTCTTTTTATTCAGTGCCAAGCTATTTACAGTGCAGAGCTCAGTCTTACCATGTCTGCTCAGTCACTAGCAGAATCCGGAAGTGCCCCCCTCCTGTTTTGGCGCCAACACCAAAGCCTCGGCATCCTAAATTGCCGCCTCCTCCTCCTGCGTGATATATGCGCCGGAACTGACGCTTCCCCCTCCGAGTGAGTCTGCTGGGTGGTGCCAGGTCTCCCACTATCTCCCTGGACACCTGGCACTCCCTGGCTCCCAGCCACTAACTGCTCCTCCCCTGAACAGGGACTGCCAGATTCACTCGAAGATGAGTCTGTCGTTAACACAGGCTGCGGCTCCCTGTAAGCACTCAGAGCTGGACTGCCAGGGGCGGGCAGATCCCTGGCAGGCACTGCCCTTCGGGAGCCTTTGGGAATAGAAATCTCCGCTAAGAATTTCCTTTCGTTTCCCCTCCTGTCTTCAGTTCTCCAGTGCATTGAACCAATTTGTCCAGGAGCAGAACCTGAAAGACCTCAAAGTTTGGACCAGCCAGCTCAAGAGGACCATCCAGACGGCAGAAGCTCTCGACCTGCCCTACGAGCAGTGGAAGGCCCTGAATGAGATTGACGCTGTGAGTGCCGCTATATTTTGTTGGGCTCAAGGCCAAGCTTTCAGTGGGAGAAGAGGGGGCTGTCCTCTTCCGTCCCCTGCTCTCAGAATTTGTCCCAGGCTTTACAGAGATCCCAGCGCACCTCAGGAAATCCCAGCGCACCCGGGGAGATTCCTGCCAAAAGCCCACCTAGTTCAGCATCCTGTTTTCACGGTGCACAGCCAGACCGGCAGGCCCCGAATCTCCCTGCTTGTGATTCCTAGGAGATTGCATCCTGCAGCTTAGTCATGCTACTAGTCCTGATGGCTGTGCAATAATATTGTGCGTAATCCGGAGAGCATGAGTTATGCTGCAATCCCATTTATATCGACCCATGCTTTTTTTTTTTAAGTCTGCTTCTGTCCCATGAATTCAGCGTGAACAAGTTAGGTGCACCATGACTGTCTGTCTGCTTGGGGAGTTGGCCACTTTTGCCTGGTGGCAAACTCCCCAAGGATGGAATGTATAGAGGTTGCAGGTGGGATTCGCTTGCACAACAGGCCTCCCCTCCCTTCCTCTGTGTGTCCATCCCAATTAGCTTATGGGTGTGTCAGGGTTTCCAGTCCCTTGATCATCTTGGTTACCCTCCAGAGAGCCAGTGTGGTGTAGTGGTTAAGAGCGGTAGACTCATAATCTGGGGAACCGGGTTCGCGTCTCCTCTCTTTCACATGCAGCTGCTGGGTGACCTTGGGCTAGTCACATTTCTCTGAAGTCTCTCAGCCCCACTCACTTCACAGAGTGTTTGTTGTGGGGGAGGAAGGGAAAGGAGAAGGTTAGCCGCTTTGAGACTCCTTTGGGTAGTGATGAAGCGGGATATCAAATCCAAACTCTTCTTCAGGAAAACCTGCAGAACTGTATGCAAGGGAGGAGGGGGGCAGATTTGTTCCATCTGCCAAACAATGCAAACAGAACGTTTGGAAGGATTTGGCATTGAACCCCCTGCCCAAAATATCTGATTAACATCCTTGTGCCTTACTCAGAGTAGAAAAAGAAGAGTTTGGATTTGATATCCCACTTTATCACTACCCGAAGGAGTCTCAAAGCGGCTAACATTCTCCTTTCCCTTCCTCCCCCACAACAAACACTCTGTGAGGTGAGTGGGGCTGAGAGACTTCAGAGAAGTGTGACTAGCCCAAGGTCACCCAGCAGCTGCATGTGGAGGAGCGGAGACGCGAACCCGGTTCACCAGATTACGAGTCTACCACTCTTAACCACTACACCACACTGGCTCCTGAGTAGAAATTAATGGGCATGACTAACTTAGATCCATTGATTTCAATGGCTCAACTGAGTGGGACTAGCCTTGGCTACAATTCCTTTCCTGCGGGAAGAGGACCTTGACTAGAAACTTGAGTAGGATCTTGCCGTTGCAAATTATCTCTTGCTTCCCGCCCCCCACCTGCCTTCCAAAATCTTGCCACGAATAGCAGCCCTGATGTTCTCCCCCCACCTTGTGGTTCTTGCAGGGTGTGTGCGAAGAGCTGACCTACGATGAAATCAAGGAAAAGTACCCAGAAGAATTTGCTCTGCGGGACCAGGACAAATACTACTACCGCTACCCATCGGGAGAGGTAAGCCTGGGGCAGCAAGAAACCGTTCAGAAACAGTGGAAATTGTGCGGTGGGTTATTTGAAGGAGCATCTCCACCCCCATCGTTCAGCCCGGACACTGAGGTCCAGCTCCGAGGGCCTTCTGGCAGTTCCTTCGCTGCGAGAAGCCAAGTTACAGGGAATCAGGCAGAGGGCCTTCTCAGCAGTGGCACCCGCCCTGTGGAACGCCTTCCCACCAGATGTCAAAGAGAACAACTACCAGACTTTTAGAAGACATCTGAAGGCAGCCCTGTTTAGGGAAGCTTTTAATGTTTGATTGATTATTGTATTTTAATATTTTGTTGGAAGCTGGCCAGAATGGCTGGGGAAGCCCAGCCAGATGGGCGGGGTATAAATAATAAATTATTATTATTGTTTGTGCTTTGGTCTGCCCTTGGCATGAGCTGGTGGTTTGAGAGTGAGCCCTTAGCATGGCATCACCGCTCTTGGATGATTGAGAACAAGGTTGGGGAAGATGCCAAGCGCATCCCCACATGCCATCTTCAAAGGGGCATTTCACCTAGGAAGGCAGACTTCCAATCAACAAGGAGCTGTCTGTTGTGCGAGAAAAGAACATCTCAAAGCGCTAAGCCCAGCCATGAGCTGACGTGGCTCCGCTTTTCTCTTTGCCCGTTCCGCACCCTGGTGAATTTCCAACGCCCCTGGGATCTCCTTTGCAGAAATATCCTTGCCTCTTGAGCTTTGCAATGTAGAAAAACAAACCCCTGCTTCCGCGAGCAAAAGCAGAACAACACGGAGCTATCTTTGGGGAATGAAAGGATGTAATGTCTCTACTCTTTGGGCAGCGGGAGGCAATTCTTCGGAGGGATATAGGAAGTGGCCCCCTCCTGAGTCAGACCAGTTGTCTATGGAGCTTGGTATTTCATCTGCACTGACTGGCAGTGAAGCCCCGTATCAACATACTTCAGTTTTGAGTGTGATTCTGGGGGTTGCCCCACTGCCTTACCCAGTTTTGGTGTCTTTTTATGTGTGCATCTGCAGTCCTACCAGGATCTCGTGCAGCGCCTGGAGCCCGTTATCATGGAGCTGGAGAGGCAGGAGAACGTCCTCGTCATCTGTCACCAGGCCGTGATGAGATGCCTCCTAGCCTACTTCCTTGACAAGAGTGCAGGTAAGTGGTCTGTACCCGGGGTGTGCCTCTCTTTGTTAAACGGGTGTAAGGATCGAGGTGCAGTATTTAGCCACAGAATAAAGGTAAAGGGACTCCTGACCATTAGGTCCAGTCGTGACCGACTCTGGGGTTGCGACGCTCATCTCGCGTTATTGGCCGAGGGAGCCGGCGTACAGCTTCCGGGTCATGTGGCCAGCATGACTAAGCCGCTTCTGGCGAACCAGAGCAGCGCACGGAAATGCCGTTTACCTTCCCGCCGGAGTGGTACCTATTTATCTACTTGCACTTTGACGCGCTTTTGAACTGCTAGGTTGGCAGGAGCAGAGACCGAGGAACGGGAGCTCACCCCATCGCAGGGATTCGAACTGCCGACCTTCTGATCAGCAAGCCCTAGGCTCAGTGGTTTAACCCACAGCACCACCCGTGTCCAGCCAGATAATGGCGCCCGCTAAATATATACCCAAAGTTCCATTGTGATGTTGCATCTGAGTGTGTGCCCCCACCCAGTAACTAAAAACTGATGCAGCTATTGAGCCAGGATTTGAACCGGGAACGCTGGGTTGTGTCCTGAGCGAATGTGTTGTGCTTACAAGGAGAAACGGTAGCTTAAAAAAAAGAGAGGGGTGGGTGGATTAAAAGTAATGCATAAAACCCATGTGCTCCATTTGCAGCGCTGCATAGAACAGACTTCTGTGTCCGGCTGATAACCTGCCTTCTCTGCTTTTCTTCCAGCGGAAATGCCTTACTTGAAATGCCCTCTCCACACAGTGCTGAAGCTGACCCCTGTGGCATATGGTGAGTATCTGTTTCTCTGAAAAGGTTTTGCACAGAGGGCATGGTGTGCCTGGCTTGCTTGCCCTGGTCCATGCGCCGTGACGAACTTCGATGTGGAAAGAAATGATTATTACAGTGGTACCTCTGGTTGCGAACACGATCCGTTCCCGGGGTGCCATTCGCATCCCGAAAAGTCCGCAACCAGAGCGGCGCTTTTGTGAAGCGCGATAGAGCGCTTCTTCTGCACATGCGCGAACCGCGCAGAACGCTTCTGCACATGCGCAGCGAAACCCGGAAGTAAACACTTCCAGGTTTGCCGCGTTCTTAACCTGAAAAAATGCAACCTGAAGCGTTCTCAAGAAGAGGTAGGACTGTACAGCTGTTGTTACTAGAGATGTCTGCAGAAGATGGCAGACCAGAGGGTTATTTAGTATATGCAGAGTCTTAATTGAATGATCAATTGCTTAAATTTGTCCACATTTGCACTGTGGGTGAAAACGAAAGCATAATGCATGCTATGTGTATTCCACAGGGAACCATCTCAATTGGCATAAATCCTTTGTCTGTATGCGTTTGAAGGCAGAATGTGTCTGTCTTTTGTGGCATTTTCCCACTGCAGATTTCTAAGTACTTGCATCTAAAAATAATTAACTTTTTAAAAAACCCAGAATCAATTGAGGCGCTCTTTGTTGATTTCGATCAAATCAAATATTTGCTAAATAATTGCATCCCCCGTAACTGACCGTGTCCTGTATATCTTCTCTCTCTGCCCTACCCCCCCCCAAAAAACCCCCTCTTCTCTCCCTTCACTTCTACAAGGCTGCAGAGTTGAATCCATCTTCTTGAACGTTGAGGCTGTGAACACCCACCGGGACAGAACAGAGGTGAGGGGCTTCTGGCCTCCCGTTGGGGCCCCCTCTTCCTCCCCCTGTGTAGTTGGAAAGGAGTTGGGTAGACACCTGTGTTGTAGGAAACCGCTCAAAGATGGACCCCCTCTTTTTGTAAGCAGTATTTATTCCTGACCCTTTTTGGTGGATTGGTGGTGGTGGTGGCGGTGGGAGCAGGGAGTAATTCGTAGCACCATTTAGACAGCTCCTTCTGTGTGTTCAAGCTGGAGTTGGTGACCCTCGTGGTCTCTTCCGACTCTACGATTCTACAATTATATATATCAGGGACATCCAACTCCCAATAGACTGTGATCTACTCACAGTGTAAAAAAAACTGGCAGGGATCTACCCATTGTCGTTGGATGGATCAAACTTGTTGAGCTTTTTTGGGGAAGCCAGAGCTTTTTTTAAGGGAGCAAATGAATGAATGGAACTGAATGAGCATTGCGATATACACAGAACATAATCAAAAGTTAATTATATAAAACACAGTTGAGGGTCCTGAATCCCCAGTCCGATAGTGGAACTTAATCTGATGGCCCACTTTTTTTTTTTACTAGGAAGCAAAAGTTGCTGAACTTTTTTAGGAAACTAAATTTGTTGAGCTTTTCTTTGGAAAGCCAAAGTTGTAGACCATTTTTAGGAAGCCAACATTGTTGAGCTTTTTTTTTGGGGGGGGGAGTAGATCACTGAGGGGCCAGAGATCTACCAGGAATACCCCACGATCTACCAGTAGATCGTGATCTACCTGTTGGACGTGCCTGATATATATAAATATATATACCTATGATGGCTCCTTACTTGGCTACATCTTTTTTTCCAAACTTTCCAAAGCTAGCTAAGGCCTCTTTAATATTCTGCGAAGTGTTTAAGGAGGTTTGAAGGAAATGTCTGTTCCACTACTACTGGTGTATGTTTGAAGATTTCCCCCACTACTGTTTGGGTTTTTTTTCTTTAAAGTTATGTAACTAGCCACGGATACTCAGGCTGCAAATGAGGCAGAATCGGATGCGTAAATGCCAGGTTGCAGCAAGACGCTTTGCGGATGCGATTAGGAGCACAAGCGCTCACAAACCGTTCTTCTGTGGCTTTTTCCAATTGTTCCTCTGTAATTTGTAGGCTGGATCAGTGGGATTGGTGTGGATTCTCCCAAGGCACCTAGCTGCTCTTTTTTTGTTGCACAAAGCCCTCATCTCTCACTTTCTTCGAAAGACCTAGTGCAGGGAGAGAGAGAGACTTCTCAAACCCGAATCCGGAGATTTTGAATATTTCATTCTTGGGCCCAACATTACTTCTTTAGAACAGAGGTGGAAAACCTAAGGTTCAGGGGGCCAAATATGGCCATTGAACCCCCCCCCCCGCACCTGGAACTCAGCTTCCCAGGACACAGCCCCTCTGCAGTGCTGCTTGGCACCCTGTGGAGCAGGGTTGAGGGTCCAAAATGCAGCCTTCCGACCCTTGGGGACTTTCTCCATCTTCTCCCCCTCCTTGAGTCTTTTTGCAATGCTCAAAGGTTTTCCTCGAACTCTGATTTGAGGGCTGTGTGCATTTGTGTGTAGAGCTTAGCCTACCATAAAAGGTAAAGGGACCCCTGACCGTTAGGTCCAGTCGTGACCGACTCTGGGGTTGCGGCGCTCATCTCGCTTTACTGGCCAAGGGAGCCGGTGTACAGCTTCCAGGTCATGTGGCCAGCATGACTAAGCCACTTCTGGCGAAACCAGAGCAGCGCACGGAAACTCTGTTTACCTTCCCGCCGGAGCGGTACCTATTTATCTACTTGCACATTGACGTGCTTTTGACCTGCTAGGTGGGCAGGAGCACGGACCGAGCAACGGGAGCTCACCCCGTCGCGGGGATTTAAACCACCGACCTTCTGATCGGCAAGCCCTGGGCTCTGTGGTTTAACTCACAGCGCCACCCGCTTCCCCTTTAGCCTACCATATAGATCATCACTAATGATCATCACTCAGATCATCACTAATACATATGACCCGTAAAACACTACCTTAGGGCCTCACCCTGCAAATGCTTTCCCACCCCTGCTTTAGAAGTACGTTGGGTCTTGATTAGCATACATGAGTTCCAAGGGACCTCGAAGGAATCCCAGCAATAATAAATCGTTCTTTAATGAGATTTCCTGGTCTTCGCTTTTTCCTTTTCCCTTTTTGGTGCGTTTCGTCAGAACCAATTAACCCATCGTGTGTGTGTTTGGTTGGTTTATATTTATTTTCCCCCGCTGCTTTTCTCCTCACCACCCCCCGTAACTTTCTCCTCCTTCCTCACTTTATTTTCTCGTTTTTTTTTTATCTTTGTCTCGCTCTTAATTTAGGATGCAAAGAAGGGATCTAACACCCTCATGAGGCGCAATAGCGTCACCCCTCTAGCGAGCCCAGAGCCCACCAAAAAGCCTCGCATCAACAGCTTTGAGGAGCATGTGGCTGATTCTGCTTCCGCTGCCCTGCCCATCTGTATGCCCCAGGAGGTGCCCGCCCAGATGCCCGGACAAGTTGGTCACATTCTTTTGTTGGTGTTTTCTCGTGTGTGCGCGTGCCTGCCTGCTTGTGGTGGCGGTTGTGTGTTGTGGTCGCTGCATTTCCATGCTTAAATATCTCTTCGCTGCTTTAAACCATGGGAGGTCGTTCTGTTGCGTCGCTTATCCATTTTAAACTATCAGATCGCAATTGGCATCACTTGTTTACTTTTGCTTTCCTTGCCTTCGCCTTTTCCTCCTACTAAAGCACCTTTAAAAACAATTTATAATGTTTTGGGTTGGTGTACTTTGGTTTTTTGAGAACCTGCATATACTGTAAGCCAGGCTTGGCCTTCGTTGGCCTTACGAACTTGTTTATGTAGAAGTATTTGCCTGGTGTTTGGTGAGGATTATAGAAACCGCTTCAACCTGGCCTTCAAACCTTTGCAGGAACACACTTTTTTAGGATTTGTTTTACAGGTAGATAGCCGTGTTGGTCTGTCATAGTCAAAACAAAATAAAAAATAAAAAAATTCCTTCCAGTAGCACCTTAGAGACCAACTAAGTTTGTTCTTGGTCTGAGCTTTCGTGTGCACCTTGTTTGCCTCCTTCCAGCAGCTCCTGCAGCCAAGCTTGTGCTAAACGTCTTGCTCTGCTTCTTGTTGCCTGGGCAGCCCAGGACCTCCAGACACACTGCCCAGGCTTGCACCCCAGGGAGGTCACTTTGTTGCTGCCAACAAGCCAGTTTGAATTCCCCGCATTGTCTCAGTGCCTCTTCTTCGCATTTGCTGGTGTTGCTCAGCTGAAGGTTGTTTCCAAAGGTTGCAACAAATTTTCGTAGATTAAAGGTAAAGGGGACCCCTGACCATTAAGTCCAGTTGCGGACAACTCTGGGGTTGCGGCGCTCATCTCGCTTTATTGGCCGAGGGAGCCGGCGTACAGCTTCCGGGTCATGTAGCCAGCATGACTAAGCCGCTTCTGGCAAACCAATGCCGCTTACCTTCCCGCAGGAGCGGTTCCTATTTATCTACTTGCACTTTGACGTGCTTTCGAACTGCTAGGTTGGCAGGAGCTGGGACCGAGAAATAGATTAGCCTTGCTCAACACCTTTCTAAAAGGATGAATGGATGGAGTGTCTCCTATCACAATGGGGCACTTCCCATTGCAGTTAAATGTCTGCCTAATTTGAAAGCCAAACAAACCCATCAGCTCCTAGTTAGCAGGAAATGGGACTTCTTGAAAAACGCCTGGAGGCAGCTTCTGTAAGTTAGCAGACAAAAGGGGGTTCCCTGCAAAATTGCTGCCCTCCTCCTCCTTTCCCTTGTGTGACCCAAATACTGAAATTGTGGAGGCTCTTTGCTGAAATGTGTTTCTGTGTTTTGCATGAATGGAAGTGGCTTCTTTGTTGACATGCGTGGCTTTATGTCTTTTAGCCTGCTATCTCTTAGTAAGCTAATCCTTTATCTTGAATTTCCTGTTGTTGTTCTGCTTTCCACACCAAGACTGATTTCTCTTCCATCTCCCTCTCCTTCCCCCTTTTCTTTCTCTTTACAGCCTTTACTGGGGAAGGCCTGCCTGTAAGTATCTTGCAGGTTAACCTTTCTTCTACCTCCAGGCTGGCTTTATTTTCCCTTTGCTGACACTAATCTGCGCACTTAGCTTTCCAAACTCAATTTGCACCTTTCTCCCTAGAATCCTTGAGGGACGGTTTCCTTTCTTGCGTTTGGTGGGAACATAGGAAGCTGCCTTCATGCAAAGTCAGACCATCTATTTCAGGGGTCAGCAACCTTTTTCAGCTGTGGGCCGGTCCACCGTCCCTCAGACCATGTGGTGGGCCGGACTATATTTTGAAGGAAAAAATGAACGAATTCCTATGCCCCACAAATAACCCAGAGATGCGTTTTAAATAAAAGGACACTTTCTACTTATGAAAAACATGCTGATTCCTGGACCTTCCTTGGGCCGGATTGAGAAGGCGATTGGGCCGTATCCGGCCCACAGGCCTTAGGCTGCCTACCCCTGATCTATTTAGATCTGTACTGTCAGTGCCCACACCCAATTTTTCATTGGTAAGAAATCCACCAGAAAACAACAAGAAACAACTCCTAGCAGTGCTTGATTTATAACACAGAACACAACTGCTTTATAATATGATCACGGGGCATGCAGAAAGTATAAAACAAGGCAGCTGCATAAGAACATGTATCATCCTCAAAATATAATTATAAGCAAGCCTCTTGCATATGTACTTTAAAGATGAGAGGTGGTATGCGCTTGCTTTTGCTGGGTAGTAACTCCCTTATATCAGGTCTAATTTGAGAAACTCTCACTTCCTCATCAATACAAAGAAGCCTTTATCTCTTTGATATACCTTGCATGTTTGTCAGAGTTGAAAATCCCTGTTCACAACAATACGTTGTGGAGAACTGTAGAAGAATAGCTAATGCTCTCGTTTTGAAAATATATCTATCCATAATCTGCAAAATATATTTTTTAATACTATACTACACTACACTGAAATGCTTAAGTGTTTCTTTGCCCTTGAATCTTCCTGCCGCATGAGAGCCACTATTTTAGTTCCTTGAAAAGTGCAAATTACTGAAGGAGGGAGAAGGGATAGTCTTTCCCACTTCCTCTTCCAGCTCTATGTGCTTTTCCAGGCTCTGATTGATTCCACAGAAGTGACGCACAAGGACAGTGCGAAAGGTGCTTCCTAAGGAACACAAAGAGGTCCATGGGCTGAAAAATAGTTTTTCAGTCTCTGGTCTACACTGACTGGCAGTGGCTACCAGGATTTCAGAGCCTTTTCTGCCTCTACCTGGAGTTGCCTGGGCCCTTCTGCATGCAAAGCAGATTCTCTACCCCTGAGTTATAGCCCTTCCAGTTTGTGGGAGCTGAATGCTTCATTTATCAGAGCATCCTTTCAGTCGCTACAAAAACCCCTTTCTTGCGCTTGGGAGAGAAGCTGGGATGCTACATGTCTTGTTCCCCTTCCTAGCGAACTAGTTTTCTGGGCAAAGGGCTAGCAGTGTTTCTCAAATTCGCGTCCCCGGCTGCTGTTGGACTACAACTCCCATCACCCCTGGCTAGCAGTGCCACTAGTCAGGCATGATGGGAGTTGTAGTCCCAACAGCAGCTGGGGACCCGAGTTTGAGAAACACAGATTTATTGTCTCTGACATTGGGATTTAAGGGCCCCACTTTGTCTCTTGGCGAGAGCTCCGGTCTCAGTGTGCACCTCCCTCTCTGCCCTGACCGTTGACCATGCTGGCTGGGGTTGTGGATGGGAGTTGTAGAATAAAATGACCTCTGCCAAAGGCTCCTGGACAGCTGCTGCCAACCAGAGCAGTCAGCATGAAGCCAGATAGACCAATGCAAAGGGCAGCTTTTGCGGGTGGTTATTTCAGCGCCATAAGATTTCGTGCGGACGAGCCCCTCTCCCTGCTGCAACTTTTTAGAACTGCTGGAAGATCACATCCACACGTCATGTTTGAAGCACGTGGCTTTCCCTCCTCCCATGTCCTGGGAACTAGTTGGTTAAGGGTGCTGGGAATTGTAGTTCTGCAAGGCGGTAAACTACAGTTCCCAATATTCTTTTGGGGGTGGGCAGCCATGTACTTTTAATTTATGCTGTGAATGTGAAGGATGACATCCCTTGAACACATTCCTATCAGATAACAGTGCAATCCTCTCTCCTTCACCCCCTTTCTCTGTCTCTTCCCCCCCCCTTTTCACGCTGAAAGACGGCCCATTTGTCACTTTTTCAAACTTTTCGCTTTGCTAATATTTCCCAGGTAAAATGGCTTGCTGCTCTGTGTGTTTGTGTTTTACCCCAGCCTGACTGTACCTTGTTGGAATAACAGCTGCTCAAGGCTATCTTTGTTTGGTTTGGGGGTTTTGGGGGGGCAGGCAGAGAGGGGGTACATCTTTGACCTGTGCTTGCTCAGCTTCCTTGAAACTGGTTCTGCTTTGGTGTGTGTGTGTTTCTGCAATGAATGGGCTTGTTGACATAAGTGGTGGTGGTTGACGTCCCTTTTAAACTGTCTGCTTCCTGTTTCCCAAAATATTTCCATTTTTGGAATGCCCTGAGATCCTTTTGCACTGTTTGCTTAATAATAATAACAATAATAATAATTTTATTATTTGTACCCCACCCATCTGACTGGGTTGCCCCAGCCCCTCTGCAACTCTGCCCCAGCAAAGTATAAAAACCTAGTAAAAAACAAAAACATTAAAAAGTTCCCTATGCTAGTCCAGAGATGGAAAGAAAAAAGACTCCCTAACAGAGAGGAATGGCAAACTAAGCTGTCGGATTACGCCGAAATGGCAAAACTGACCGGAAAGCTCAGGAACCAAGAAGAGAAAAACTTCCAAGAAAGAATGGGGGGGATTTATAATCTATTTAAGAGACCACTGTAAGCAGATGGAAACATTAGCAGGATTTTAATCTCACTTGCAATGTAACAAACTCTATGGATAATATGGATAGATATAAAATATAGATTTGATATAATATGCAGTTGAAAGCATTGACGTTAGGACCCACGGAGGGGATTGGGGGGGGGGGAGGTCTCGAGATTCGGAGAAATCTGTATAGGGAAGCGTATTTGGTTTTGTTTTAAATCTATATTTGAAAAAATCAAATAATATTTTTTTTTTAAAAACACCACTTCCCTATATGGGGCTGCCTTCAGATGAGCCAAAGTGTCTGCTTGCCCCCCCTCCCCCCAAAAAGCTTGTCTTTGCAACTCGAGGGGGCCCAAGCAATGCAAAATTAAATGATGATGATAATAATCCTCGAGAATTTGTTTTGCATTCAGAAAGTCCCAAGTCCAACGTCCGGCAAACGCCGGCTGGGAGAGATTCCTGGTTCTGAAACCCTGGAGAGCCACTGGCTGTCAGTGTCGCAGTGCAGATCTGGATAGACCCAAAGGTGTCAGTTAGCTTCCTCTGTTCCTTTTGCCCACAGCAGGGTGGATTTGAATTAAATCAATTTAAATCACTAGTCAGTAAGGCTTGATTTAAATCACTAGTCAGTAAGACTTGATTTAAATAATTTTTTTACAGAAAGACTCATTCTTGCTGGTATAATCTTAATATTTACAACCATATGAAGGTTTCATTTTTGGAATAATAAATTTTCACAGTAGTTTTTACAGTTATATCAAAAATTACTGATTTGGTTTTACTACTAGAAATACATAGACAGATAATGATGAAATTATGGTGAGGTTTAATAAGTTAACTGTTTATATTTGGATAACTTTTCTGCTGTACTTTATTGGAAGGAGAAAAATAATCATTTCCTTAATAACCATTTAAACAATTTATTTAACTAAAACAGTAACATGATAGCATATGTATCCATGTTTGTTAACTGATGTGGTTAAACATTTTTTTTAAAAAAAAAACTTAGACTGAGTTTTAGCACACTTGATAAACTTAAAACAAATCCTTATTTCCTGATGAATAGCCTTTGGACTACAATGTAACTTAAATAGAAGACTATATTTAGAAAGATTTTTCCTCCAAAAGCATTTTATTTTAAAAATCCAATTTAAATAAAAAAAATCTGATTTAAATTTTAAAAAAATCTGATTTTTTTTTTTAAAAAAATTTAAATAATTGTTGATTTTTATCCACCCTGGCCCACAGCAACACAGCTGGAAGTGTGCACGAGATGACTTTAAAACAGGCATCCCCAAACGTGGCCTTCCAGCTGTTTTGGGACTACAATTCCCATCATCTCTGACCACTGGTCTTGCAAGCTAGGGATCATGGGAGTTGTAGTCCCCAAACAGCTGGAGGGCCAAGTTTGGGGGCGCCTGCTTTAAAGTCTCTTTCAGAATTCAGGCCGAGGGACTGGTAGGAGATGCAGCGATCCTGGTGAGCGAGAATCTCCTTTTACGCCTTGCGGCTTGGCCTGCTTCCTTCAGGATGGCCTGTGTGCCTAGTGGCTACTGCCTCCGCCGGATAAGGCTGCGCCTTATGCAGCTGCTTCTCTCGCTGTCCTCCCGGCCACCTGCATGCAAAGGGGGTGCCTTGCTTCTCTTTTGTCAACCCTCCGAATGCTCAAAGTTTGCGCTCTCTCTCTCTCCCCCTCTTCTCCCTTCCGCTTGCAGAACATGAGCACGCCCCGCGCAGAGTCTCGGGTTTCTTCAGGCGACGTTTAGGAAGACGGAAGAGCGCAGACGGAAGGAAACTCAGCCCGCTTGCGCCGCCCCGCTCCGAAGCTTGCGTCTGCCGTGTGTGTGTGTGTCTCTCCATTCGACGCGAGGCTATCCCTTCTCGATCTCCATAAGCTCCACAAGAGAAGAAGGGAAGGAGAAGGAACATTGCTTTCGAATGGTTGCTTTCCCCCAACACTTTCTGAGATTTTCGTAGACTTAAAGAGTCGTCCTCTGCAGTGTCCTGGCGTCCGCGAGTTGTTTTATTATTATTTCTAAAGTGACACAGTTGCCTTGCAGAGAAGAAGAAGGAAAACTGGACGCGCCGCTGCTTTCTCAGCCTTTGTAAATAAATGGATGTTGGTTCTTGCGGTCTGTGTGGAGTGGGGAGGGCATGGGGAGCAAAAAAAGCACCTTCCTTTTGTGACACCTGCATGTATGCTTTTAATTTTGCCACTTTGCACGTCTTTCCCCCTCTCTCCTTTTTTTTACAGCTACAAAAACAAAGCGCGCACACCCACCCACACCCCGGATATCAAAGAGGGATGTAAGGATAGCTTTGTTGTCCTTTTGCAGCTGGGTCTGAAGCCACCTGCCGCCACCATAGCCACTGGCTTTGTTAGCGTGTGATTTTAACAGGGTGGGGAAAGTGTTAGGCGTGCAGGACTTTACAAGCCACGCTTAGGATTAGCGGCAGAGGGGTAAGCAACCTGTTGCCGGACTACAACTCCCATCATCCCTGCCCCTTTGCCTTTGTTTGCCTGGGCTGGTGGGAGTTGTAGTCTGGCAACACCCCGGCGGCTGCCCGTGGAGTGGGAGAGCGAGCAATGAAATAAAACGGGCAGGTCAATTTCAGAAAGGTGTGGGTCAGCAATGCTTGCAGTGCCTACTTTGCCCCCTGACAAAATCCATGTGTGTTTGTGTGTGATCTTTTTTTAAAAAAATTAAGAGAGCTGCTCTTGGCTGTGTCTGACCACTGAGAGGTTTTACTGGGGGCGTCCGTAGCATGCAAGGTGGGTTCTACGTGTGTGCAAGCAGTGGAAAAGACACTTTTTGCATTTTGGAAAAGCATTGGGTGGTTTTGAGCGTTAGTCATGTACCTGTTGGAACGAACGGACATGACTTCTGCTCATTTCAGTGTGGCTAGCCTGGAATAAAACCCATTTTTCTCCTTTTGAGTGTGTGGGTTCTCCTACGCCCCCCCCCGCCCCTTCTGCTAGGATTTTATCCTTTATCAGAGGAAGAGTGGCTTTATTTTGCACATAGCAAGTGGTATGTTTTTTCATCTCCCCCTTCCTGCCCCAACTTAAGTGTGGTTTGCATTTACCTTTACACCTTGCGTAATGAGGGGAAAAACACTTTTACGCAAACTTCGTCTTTTGCTTGGTTTTATATAGCACGGATTGGGGGAAAAAATTAACAGGATCCCTTTGCTTACGAGAAGGAAATCCTGGAACAAACTTAAATTCTTCCTGCTTCAGGAATTTTGAATGAAAGAGGGAACATGTGGACCTTGCCTGTGTGTGTCCTTGTTGTGTGTGTGTGTGTGTGTTGATCTTCTGCCCTGGGGTGGGGAGGCACGAGAAGGGGGGCGGGGTCCCACACTTGTGATATAGTTACAGGTTGATTGGGGAAGGCGATTGAAAACCACACCAAGAACTCATTCTCTCGATTGTGTTTTTCCTTTGATACTTGAATTTATATTTTTATCGTTTTTTTAATAGCAAAGTGCTATTTATTTATTTAAGGGAAGTTGCAGAGCTGAGAGAAGGTTCCCCCCCCACCTTGACTTGTGTGATATTAATTCTGTATATATGTATGTAACTGGGTTTTTGAGGTTGTTTTTTTTTTTTTGCCTGAGATGAAACCGTTTCGGCTTATAAAACGAGGTCTGCCTTTTGGAAATTTGTATATTTTGCAGCTGCTGGACCAATTAAAAATCTTGAAATAGAAGCCTGCCGGTGTGTGCACGCTTGTGTTGTCTTTTGTTTCCTCTTTTGATATTGGTAGCTGTGGTTTTGTTGTGGTCTCAAGGTAACATCTGGAAGCCTGCACCCAGTCTCTCTTTAAATCCCTTTCCCTGCCCCTCTCTAATTTTATATTCATTTAAAGAGCTCAGTTATCTTTTTTTTTTAATCCTCACAACAACCCTTTGAGGTAGGTTGGACAGAGAGGGAGGCCTAGGATCACCTGGTGAGGTCCGTGGCTCAGTGAGGATTTGAATTTGGGTCTCCTCAGTCCACGTCCAACACTGAGCATTACGCCACATTGGTTTTCATAGAATCATAGAGTTGGAAGAGACCACAAGGGCCATCCAGTCCAACCCCCTGCCAAGCAGGAAACACCATCAAAGCATTCCTGACAGGTGGCTGTCAAGCCTCTGCTTAAAGACCTCCAAAGAAGGAGACTCCACCACACTCCTTGGCAGCAAATTCCACTGTCGAACAGCTCTTACTGTCAGGAAGTTCTTCCTAATGTTTAGGTGGAATCTTCTTTCTTGTAGTTTGAATCCATTGCTCCGTGTCCGCTTCTCTGGAGCAGCAGAAAACAACTTTTCTCCTTCCTCTATATGACATCCTTTTATATATTTGAACATGGCTAACATATCACCCCTTAACCTTCTCTTCTCCAGGCTAAACATACCCAGCTCCCTAAGCCGTTCCTCATAAGGCCTCGTTTCCAGGCCTTTGACCATTTTGGTTGCCCTCCTCTGGACCCGTTCCAGCTTGTCAGTATCCTTCTTGAACTGTGGTGTCCAGAACTGGACACAGTATTCCAGGTGAGGTCTGACCAGAGCGGAATACAGTGGTACTATTACTTCCCTTGATCTAGATGCTATACTCCTATTGATGCAGCCCAGAATTGCATTGGCTTTTTTAGCTGCTGCATCACACTGTTGACTCATGTCAAGTTTGTGGTCTACCAAGACTCCTAGATCCTTTTCACATGTACTGCTCTCAAGCCAGGTGTCACCCATCCTGTATTTGTGCCTTTCATTTTTTTTGCCCAAGTGTAGTACTTTACACTTCTCCCTGTTAAAATTCATCTTGTTTGCTTTGGCCCAATTCTCTAATCTGTTAAGGTCATTTTGAAGTGTGATCCTGTCCTCTGGGGTATTAGCCGCCCCTCCCAATTTGGTGTCATCTGGTTTTCAGCATATCCTGTTTGGGGTTGGACTACTGGTAGATGCCCTTTGGAGTTCTCCGGTTCTGCGAGCTCAAGCGCTCTCAGCCTTTGCAGCTCTTGCTCAGATGCACCTCTCTTCCCCCATCCTTTTTTGTGGTCCATTCTCTCTCCAAACCCTCATTTCTTTCTCCTAGCGTCTCCTGCTGGTGCCCCCCCCCCCCCCGGTTCCTTCCCCCTGGGTTTGGTTTGTTCCCTGCCCTTCAGCTTGCTGGCAAGGCAAATATGAATAGCAAGAGCCGTGAAATGCGAAGAAAGATCAGGCTTCACCAGATTACGCAACCGAAGGAATGGACTGAACATCCAAAAACTGATCAGATACAGGGCAAAGAGAGATTTGGCCGGGGTGCAATGGCTCAAATGCGTGTTCCAATTTTATTTCAGCTGCTTGGGGGGGATACCAGGTATTCTTTCTATGCCGCTGCTTAGAACATACAAAGAAGGCAATGCTAAGAGTCTCTGGCCCATTTTGAAAGGGGAGGTAGCGAGATAAGAGCTGTTTGCAGCTCAAGTTTCTAAATTCTTCCACTGCACAAAAGGTGATTCAAGGATATTTTAATCCTCAAATAGGCCCATCTTTGTTATCGATTGGGCTGCCTTGTTATGAAAGCTGGGCTTCAAACGTTCTGTGGTTTACAGTAGCAGCTTTCAATATTTTGCTTTATTCCTGCCGAGACTCCCTCTGCAATAGTAGAGGATCTTGACTTTGGGTTCATCCTAGGGTGCATTCCATGTGCGGGGTGAGGATCCTGCCTATTGAGCGCAGGTGTTGTCCCACATAGCCTCAATATGCACCCATAAATACATTAGAAGAGCCTGCAGGATCAGGCCCATGTTCCCTCTACTCCAGCATCCTGTTCTCACAGGGGCCAACCAGGTGCCTGTAGGAAACCAGCAAGCAGGATTTGAACACAAGAGCCCCCTCCCCTCCTGCGGTTTCCAGCAACTGGTATTCAGAAGCACTGTGTAGCCATTGTGGCTAGCAGCCACTGACAGCCCTCTCCTTCATTAATTTGTGTCATCTTTGAAAACCATCAAGGTTGGTGTCCACCACTGCTTCTTGTGGCAGGGAGTTCCACTGCTTAACTCCACACTGTGAAGGAGTACCCAGCGTGCTCCCTTGCTACAGCTCAGGGATAGAATAGCAGGTCGTCCAGTATTAACAGTTTGGAGAGCTGGGTCCAAGCTAACAGTGAATTTTAGTAGCCATAAATGTCAGGTTCTGCACTTATATCTACTCGTGAGTCACAATCAAATAGTGACTCAAAAAAAAAAAAATGCAAAAAAACAACACACAGAAAAACTTGGATACACATTGATCCACCCATTCAAGATGCTACATCTGAAAAAGATTTCAAATAAGACAGAAATTATATGATACCTCTCCATAAGCCTCATTAATTTACACTTTTTCAAAAAGCGAGGTAAGGAACCAAAGACTATGAAATGCTATATGACATTTCATTATTCTGTTCAATTACAATGAATGATACCTTAGAACCTCGATGTATTTCGACATATTGTTTGATGCTGTTAAATCATAATAGACTTCATTTCGGCTTTACATACAAAACGCTCTCTTTGAACTTTTGAATACGAATTTATATTTATTGTCTTTGGTATTTTGTGTGCCTTATATTATACATAATATCATACTACACATATTATTGTGAGTTTGAGTCTGTATCTTTGTTTGAAATTATAATTTTTGTTTTAATCGGCAACTGCATTTAAGACTGTAATTCTTAACAGAATATATACCCTATTTGATTGTGACTCACGAGTAGATATTATTTCTTTTGTTGAAACTTCTGGCCAGAGTTCTTGGTATAACTATTTATTTCAGTGTATCTTGCAACAAGAACTCCAACTTATTTAAGGTTCTGCACTTAGGCAGGAAGAACCAGATGCACAAATATAAGATGAGGGACACCTGTCTTACTAGCAGTACATGTGAAAAGGATCTACAGGTCTTGGTGGACCGCAGGCTTAACATGAGTCAACTCCCAAAAGAAAATGACTTTTGTTTCTTTTCAGTTTGCAGGCTATAAAATCTCATTTTAGAGAGAGTAATTCATTCACGTGCAGCATCTTGTTAAGTTGGAAACCAAAGCTGCATGGCTCCTTCGCTTGTTCCAGGAATCAGTAAGGGGAGTGGGGGGGGGGGGAAGAGGCCACTGAGAGCCTGCTAAGCCACACCCACTGGCAACCTGAGCTCAGGTTATCTCTTTCATACATGCAAGTATGAGTAACTATATTACAACTGAGGGCTCCAGCTCGTTGGTAAACTGCAAGCCCGATAGCAACTTCCCCCAAACTGGTTCTTTCCAGATGTTTGGGACTACGACTCCCATTCCCATTATCCATGACCATTGTCTATGCTGGCTGGAGCGTATGGGAGTTGTAGTCCCCAACATCTGGGTGGCATCAGGTTGGGATTTCTGTGATTCTGTATAGAGCAGAGGAAGATTCGGTGTGGCAAGGGTCAGCAAGCTAGAGGAAGAAGGCCCAGCAAAGAATTTATTTCCTCGGACTTTTAAAGAAGAACAATCTGAGTGAGAGACTGCTGGTGTCCTTCTACCGAGGCTCCATAGAGAGCATTCTTACATATTGTATCTGTGCTTGGTTCTCTAGCTGCACAGTCAGGGAGAGGAAGGTACTACAGAAGGTCATAACCACAGCCCGAAAGATTATTGGTCATCCTCTCCCATCCTTGGAAGAACTACTATACAGTTCCCGTTGCCTTAAAAAAGTAAACAGTATTTTACAGGATCCATCTCATCCGGGATATAGTCTCTTTGCACCGCTGCCTTTGGGCAAGAGATATAGAACAATTAGATCAAGAACAAATAGATTGAAGAATAGTTTCTACCCAAGAGCTATAACTATCTTAAATGCTGTAATCAGATAATATGACCTTGGAGAGCTGTGATGGGTGTGTTGTAGTCGTTCAGTCGTTAAGTCGTGTCCGACTCTTCGTGACCCCATGGACCAGAGCACGCCAGGCACGCCTATCCTTCACTGCCTCTCGCAGTTTGGCCAAACTCATGTTAGTAGCTTCGAGAACACTGTCCAACCATCTCATCCTCTGTCGTCCCCTTCTCCTTGTGCCCTCAACCTTTCCCAACATCAGGGTCTTTTCTAGGGAGTCTTCTCTTCTCATGAGGTGGCCAAAGTACTGGAGCCTCAACTTCAGGATCTGTCCTTCTAGTGAGCACGCAGGGCTGATTTCTTTAAGAATGGATAGGTTTGATCTTCTTGCAGTCCATGTGCAAGTGTGGCTGAAAATGTGGTTTTTTTGTTTTTTGTTTTTATGGGATGGCATCCAATTTCGTTGCACTTGTACAATGTTGTACTTGTACAATGACAATAAAGAAATCTTATATTTTTATGAATGATAGTCTTGCTGAAGACCCTCTGTGATGAGCTATGTAATCCAGGCATCATGCAGAAGGACAGTTTGGGAAGCCTGATTGAGGCCAATATGTACGGGGGTTCACGTGGATCAGCCTCTCCGGGATGGCTACATTACAATGGGCTCCGGCTCACTTTGCATTGCTTGCGGCCTGGAATGTGTTTGTTCCCATCATCCTTTCCATAGCCCTCTTCCCCCAAACCTGACGTTCCAGAACAAAAGAGGGAAAATCTGCTCATCCACACACACACATCCCTGCTTTCTCTCCGGCACTGTTGAGCCATGGATTTATGTAACATGAAGATCAGCTGCTTTTCGGGTACAGAGGGAGGAGCAGAGGATGACATTTGGTAACCTTAGTCTGGGGTCAACGGCAGAGGATAAATTCAGACCTTTAGAGAAGAATGGCAGATGAAGATGATGGACTATATGGAACTTGCCGAGCTGACTGCAAGACTCCACGACCAGAGGGAAGAAGCGGTGGAAAAAGAATGGAAGAAATTTAGAGAATATCTAAAAAATTATTGCAAGATTTAGAGATAAGATAATGCTGGAAGAAAAGTAATTTACAGAATAGTACATAGAATGAGTAAGTGGAAATAGGTTGTATGATTAGATAAGTGTAGGATAGAATTTGAGTAAGAGAAATATATGTGATAAGGTTTGATAAGATAATAAGGTGATAAGATATGAAAATTGACTAAGATAGTAAAAATAGAACAGAATATTAGAAATATAATAATAGACGATGAGAGGAAATTGCTAAAGATGATATATAATGCAACGCAGAGGGAAAGACAGGAGGAAGTCAAACTAAAATGTTAAGGAAATAAGAAAGGGAAAGTAAGATTTTTGTGTATGTATTGGTACTTGTATTGTTGTATTTTTGTTGTTGTTATGTATGTTTTGTGAGATGTATGCTATGTGTGTAAAACCCAATAAATATTATTTAAAAATAAATAAAAATAAATTCAGACCTTTAGGTTAAAAGATAACGGCAGGGATGGAGCCCTCTGTCTACCCTACACAGAGCCTGCTGGATCAGGCCCATAGCTCATCTAGTCCATCAATCTTGGTGCTATTCAACTATATTTTCTGCAGAGGTGGAGCCATGGAAATCAATGGGCAGGGTATAAATAAGTTGTTGTGATTGAATTTGTATACCACCCTATACCCACAGGTCTCAGGGCAGTTCACAGGATAAAAGCAGAATATAAAACCACAAAATACATAATCAAAACAAAAACAACCCAATACCCCCGCCCAAAAGCAAGTGTTCAGAAAATACTTCTAGAAGTAATAAATGTCATAAATTTGGAAGGAAAGCTGAGGAAGACTGTAATCAAAATACAAGATTAAAATACAAAAAGTTTTGTTCTACAGTGGTACCTCGGGTTACAAACGCTTCGGGTTACAAACTCCACTAACCTGGAAGTAGTATCTCAGGTTGAGAACTTTGCCCCAGAATGAGAACGGAAATCGCGCCTCAGGTTAAGAACGGTTTTGGGTTAAGAACAGACCTCCGGAACGAATTAAGTTCGTAACCCGAGGTACCACTGTATTTGTACAAGACTTTCACGTGCTTGAAAAGTGTAACATAATACATATTTCATATAGTATATGACTTAAGCTATATTGAACAGCAGATCCACTGAAGTTAATTGATTTAATTTGGTCATGATTAGTTGTGTTCATTAATTTCAACGGGCCTACTCTGAGTAACTGAGTTGCACACCACCCTCTGGTCTCACAGTGATCAACCAGATGCCATCGGGAAGCCTGCTAGCACAGAAATCTTATCACTTGTGATTCCCAGGAACTAGAATTCAGAGGCATTTGGTTTGCATTCAAAGTAAGGCCAACTAACTCATCCCATCTGTGCAAGGATTTAAGCTTGTGCAATGCAACTTCCTTCTTGCTCCTCTCCTCGCACACACCTGTTATAGGAATATCGGGGGGGGGGGGAAGCTTCCTTTTAAAACACCCCAGTACACTATTTGAGACATGAACAGAGAGGGGTGACTGAATCCAGAATGTCTGAAAACAGCACAGAAAGACAGTCCTGAAACCATTTTGACTCCTGACACCATTTTGACTCTCAAAATTTTGACCAGGTGTTTCTCTGCAAGGAGGAAGGGAGTGGGAAAATCTCCCCATTGTCTCCTTCCTCACAAATCCTGTCTTAAGGGCACACTCAAGATATGGACAGGGTGTGGGCCTGTGACCTGTGACCTAGATTCAGGAATTAGTGGTTATAATAACAAAAGAGTGAACTGCCCAGGAAAGGCAATCAGATAAGACATTATCATATGAAGTGGCAGACAGGAGGTAAACAACTCAAGATTTCTGCTGGGCTGGAGACCGCCTTTTTCTATGATGTAGCTGTGATGTATCTAAGGGGTGGTCCTGGGTTACACCCCTTTTTGTGATGTATGTATGATGTATAGGGGGTGGTCTTGAGCCGAAGGGGGGGAATTTCAAAGTCTATATAGGAGCTGGCACAGCATTGTTCTGGGTTCTCTCCTAATCGTACCTGCTACGTGATGGGGAACCTTTGTTGCAACAGATTCAATAAATGGGAAGCTGTGCTTTGCTTTTGATAACTCTGGTGTGGTCTCTGTCTGTGGCACAAAGGGAAAAGCTCTAAAATTCCAGCTCTTCCCAGGGAGAAAAATCCGGACTCCCCCTTGGGAAAACCGAACCCAACTTTATGCCTTTCCTAGTAAAATTTTGCTTATATCACACCCTAAATCTGTTCAGGGTTTCCCCCCAAGTTTCCTGAGCAGATCAGGCAGGGGAATTCTGTTGTGCAAGTGCTTGCACTGACTGAATGAGTTACTTGGGAGACCAACCATAGAATCATACAGTTATAGAGCAGTCCCAAGAGTCTTCTAGTCCAACCCCCTGCAATGTAGGAATCAAAGCTAAAGCATCCTTGGCAGATGGCCATGGAAGCAGAGAATCACCACAGTGTGATGCAGCAGCAGCAAAGAAAAAAGTGAATGCTATTCTAGGCAGCAGTACAGTGTCCAAGTCAAGGGAAGTAATACTCCCACTATATTCCGCCTTGGTCAGACTACACCTGGAATACTGTGTCTAGTTCTGGGCACCACAATTGAAGAAGGATGTTGACAAGCTGGAAAGTGTGCAGAGGAGGAGGAGGAGGAGGAGGAGGAAGAAGAAGAAGAAGAAGAAGAAGAAGAAGAAGAAGAAGAAGAAGAAGAAGAGGAGGAGTTTGGATTTGATATCCCGCTTTATCACTACCCGAAGGAGTCTCAAAGTGGCTAACATTCTCCTTTCCCTTCCTCCCCCACAACAAACACTCTGTGAGGTGAGTGGGGCTGAGAGACTTCAGAGAAGTGTGCATGGGCGTACCCAGGGGGGGCAGGGGGCAGCTGCCCCCCCCGGAAGGCAGCTGCCCCCCCTAGAAGCAAAAATGATCAGCGTTCGTTCAAAGCAAACCTGAACGACCATGGCTTGCCCCCCCCCCCTAGTTTTGATCCTGGGTACGCCCCTGGAAGTGTGACTAGCCCAAGGTCACCCAGCAGCTGCATGTGGAGGAGCGGAGACGCAAACCCAGTTCCCTAGATTACAAGTCCACTGCTCTTAACCACTACACCACACTAGCTCTCTAGAGGGTAACCAAGATGATCAAGGGACTGGAAACCCAAACTTATGAGAAATGGTTGAGGTTGTTGGGTATGTTTAGCCTGGAAAAGGGGAGGCTGAGAGGAGAAATGAGAGTCATCTTCAGATAACTAAAAGGCTGTAAGCAGTTGATAGCTCACTTGGTTAGAGCATGGTGCTGATAACGCCAAGGTAGCAGGCATGGGCGTACCCAGGGGGGGCAGAGGGGGGCAGCTGCCCTAGAAGGCAGCCCTAGAAGCAAAAATGATCAGCGTCCATTCAAAGCAAACCTGAACGACCATGGCTTGCCCCCCCCAGATGGCTTGCCCCCCCTAGTTTTGATCCTGGGTACGCCCCTGGTTGCAGGTTTGATCCCCGTATGGGGCAGCTGCATATTCTTGCATTGTTGGGGGTTGGCCCAGGTGGTCTTCAGGGTCCCTTCCAACTCTGCATATTACAATTGCCATCTTGAAATACCTCAAGGGCTGTCCCATGGAGGATGGAGCAAGCTTGTTTTCTCCTGCTGTGGAGGGCAGGACTCGAACCCATGGCTTCAAGTTATAAGAAAGGAAATTCTACTAAACATCAGGAAGATGCTCTTTCTGACGGCAAGAGCTGTTCAACAGTGGAACTGACTCCCTTGGCAGGTGGTAGACTCTCCTTCTTTGGAGTTTTTAAAGCAAAGGTTGGATGGCCATCCATCGTGGATGCTTTAGTTGAGATTCCTGTGTTGCGGGGGGTTGGGCTAGATGACCCTCGGTGTCCCTTCCAACCCTACAATTCCAAGATTCATTTGAACCATACGGCATTTTTGCAGTGGAGGTAGAACACGCGCATCATTGTTGCTGGTAGCCATCCATAGCCTTAATCCCTTGCCCTCAATTCTCCCTCCTTGGATAGTGCCCTATACCCTCCATCCATCCAGGAGGGCCTGCCCCACTGCGTGAGACCCTATGGTTCCTATTTTCGTAAGGTCTGGCACCATTGTTTGCATTTGGCTCTGGGTTGACAAATGTGGAGAGGCCCAAACACCAGCCCCGTTTTGCAAGCCTGAGGGAAAGTGTCTCATGCTACGAGTCCTTAGAAGTTCTCTTGCTTGCTGTTCCCAGCAGGGAAGGATCATAATGTTGATGTGATCTTCCTGAACCTCTCTCTATAAGGGAATTTGCAAATGGCAAATCATTTGTGACAGTCCCTTGTGGCTCCTATCTGACTTCCCCCGTCTCCTCTGCCTTCCCTTTTGGAAACCGGGTTATATAATGTCATCACGACTTGACTTCTCAGACTTCTAAAATCTTGCTCTTAAAGAAGACTTGCTTTTGTGGAAACAACTGTTATAAGAATTTTAAGGTCACACAAACAAACACAAACAAACACACATATATATTAGATGTTCATAAATGTACCAAGCAAACACATACAAATATGTAAACCACATGTCTGAAACTCAATCGCCTTCTAAATCCGGCCCGCGGACGGTCCGGGAGTCAGTGTGTTTTTACATGAGTAGAATGTGTCCTTTCCTTTTATTTAAAATGCCTCTCTGGGTTATTTGTGGGGCATAGGAATTCGT
This sequence comes from Darevskia mixta, assembly GCA_034641385.1. Classification (NCBI taxonomy): domain Eukaryota; kingdom Metazoa; phylum Chordata; class Lepidosauria; order Squamata; family Lacertidae; genus Darevskia; species Darevskia mixta. The sequence continues at coordinate 242,497 of JAWWNH010000012.1, read as the reverse complement.
TCATTTCCCCCCCCCCCCAAAAAAAATATAGTCCAGCCCACCACATGGTATAATAATAATAATAATAATAATAATAATAATAATAATAATAATAATTTATTATTTGTACCCTGCCCATCTGGCCGGGTCTCCCCAGCCACTCTGGGCGGCTTCCAACAATATCAAAATACATTAAAATATCACAGATTAAAAACTTTCCTAAACAGGGCTGCCTTCAGGTATTTTCTAAATGTCAGGTAGTTGTTTATCGCTTTGAACTCTGCTGGGAGGGCGTTCCACAGGGCGGGCGCCACTACCGAGAAGGCCCTCTGCCTGGTTCCCTGTAGCTTTGCTTCTTGCAGTGAGGAAACCACCAGAAGGCCCTCGGCGCTGAATCTCAGTGTCCGGGCTGAACGGTGGGGGTGGAGACACTCCTTCAGGTATACTGGACCGAGGCCGTTTAGGGCTTTCAAGGTCAGCACCAACACTTTGAATAGTGCTCGGAAACGTACTGAGGGACGATGGACCGGCCCACGGCTTAAAAAGGTTGCTGACCCCTGGTTTAAAGAGAGAGTTGAAGCCCCTTCAACCCATTGGTCAATTTGTGGGAGGGCGTTTTTAGGTGTGTGTTTTCAGCTATGCTCCCTCAGTCCATTTTTAAAGCTTTTGGGCCATCTGTATGCTGATGCAAAAGCTAGTTCCTGATTAAATCCCTCTGGTCAGGCACCTAATAGGTAAAGGTAAAGGACCCCTGGATGGTTAAATCCAGTCAAAGGTGACTATGGGGTTGCAGCGCTTATCTACTTGCACTGGCGTGCTTTCGAACTGCTAGGTAGGCAGGAGCTGGGACAGAGCAACAGGAGCTCACCCCACCACGGGGATTCGAACCGCCAACCTTCTGATCAGCAAGTGCAAGAGGCTCAGTGGTTTAGACCACAGCGCCACCCGCATCCCACAGGAGGGGTCTTGCAGGCATGGAAGTTAGGTAAAGGGACCCCTGACCATTAGGTCCAGTCGTGTCCGACTCTGGGGTTGCGCCGCTCATCTCGCTTTATTGGCCGAGAGCCGGCGTACAGCTTCCAGGTCATGTGGCCAGCATGACAAAGCCGCTTCTGGCGAACCAGAGCAGCACACGGAAATGCCGTTTACCTTCCCGCCAGAGCAGTTCCTATTTATCTACTTGCACTTTGACGTGCTTTCGAACTGCTAGGTGGGCAGGAGCTGGGACCGAGCAACGGGAGCTTACCCCGTCGCAGGGATTCAAACCGCTGACCTTCTGATCAGCAAGCCCTAGGCTCTGTGGTTTAACCCACAGCGCCAGGGGTGCGTTTTTTCACCTGGAAAATAAAGTGGGCCACAGGGTGGGCTGTGGGATGGGTTCGGGTGAGAAGGCAAATTAAGTTTGCCGTCCGTCCCCCACCCCCCGCAAGTTTACCATGCGGGTTGAAAGGATCTGGAAAGCAATATATTGTCAGAGGGCACCTCCAAGCCATCGCTAACCTGCAGCAAGCCAGGAAGGGGTTAAAGATGCTCAGCCAACCTTACTGGACCAGAGTAGACTGATGTGGGTAGAGCCTGTGCTCTGTTGCCATGGTGACCGACTGCAGCAAAGGCCAATGAGGATGGCTCTTGAGGGCTGCTTGAAGGCAGGCTGCTGGGTTTTCATTGGATCTCGGGAAAGATCAGGCCATGAGCTGCTGATGCGAAATGGGGAGGGGGGAAGAGAGGAGCCGCTTGCTCAGGGAAAGAAGAGGAGAGGATTAGATCAGAGCAGTGCAAGCCCCAAGACATTTCGCTACTTGAGATTGTGCCCCACCCCCTTCCATCCCATCATATGCAGAAGCCAGCTGGGCTGGTTGCTGGATCTTACTTCAGTACTGGCAATAGGAAGGGCTGTGGATGCAGGGCTGCTTGAAATCTCTCTCTTTTTTGGAATGCTTTATTGATTGAAAACTTTATAACAGAATTGTACAATAGATATTATAGACAAAATGAAAAATACAAAATAAACGGTTCTTCATTCTTTAACTAATGCATTCTTTGTACATCCATTTGTGGTTAGATTTTTCAAGACCTCCGATCTTCCCCTTGCATTCCTGAATTAAATTCCTAAAATACACGCTTAAACTTTACTTTCTCCATATTATTTGACTTACTATAAATTTTATTTTATACAGTTATCCTATTTACACACCGAAGCTCAACCAAAGCCTGCCAACGAATTGATCTTTTCACAACGTTATTTTACATAAACTCTGTATATATCCCACTCCCTGGAAAAGTTTTCATCTGTGACGTCTCTTAGCCTTGCTGATAATCTCACTGGTTTGGCTTTGGCATACTCTCTTATTTTATTTTGTCTCATTTAGATGGGGTATCCTCTCCCTTCCAACCTTTTGCGATTAGAATTCTGGCAACGACTGTAACATACATAAAGACTCTCCTGTATTTTGGGGGGATTTCATTTCCCATAATTCCTAGCAGGAAGGCTTCAGAATTTTGTTTTTGTTTTTTTTAGGGAAGGAGCATTTAAACATTTTCTTAAGCTCATTGTAAATCATTTCCCAAAATTGTCTGATCTTTTTATAGTTCCACCACATGTGGATCCACATGGGCTGCTTGAAATCTCTGGAGTGCTGCTGCCTTGGCTGAATGTGGATTGTGAATGCCTCGTGACTCATTTTATTCCCCTTCATCCAGGCAGAGTTCTCCTCCAACTATTGCTGCCCCACAGTTTATTCTCCCAAAATCCAGAGGTTCCCTAGGCTTTGAAAATTTCAAACAGGAGAGATTGCACAGAGACTCCAAGTGGATGCAAAGCCCATTGCATGTGAGTTAACTTTTTGGGTCTATCTATGATTCTTGGGTTCCATGATCACTGCAGATGGTGACAGCAGTCACAAAATTAAAAGATGCCTGCTTCTTGGAAGAAAAGCAATGACAAACCTAGAGAAGCATATTAAAAAGCAGAAACATCACCTTGCCGACAAAGATCCGTATAGTTAAAGCTATGGTTTTCCCAGTAGTGATGTATGGTGAGAGCTGGCCCATAAAGAAGGCTGATCGCCGAAGAATTGATGCTTTTGAATTGTGGTGCTGGAGGAGACTCTTGAGAGTCCCATGGACTGCAAGAAGATCAAACCTATCCATTCTTAAGGAAATCAGCCCTGAGTGCTCACTAGAAGGACAGATCCTGAGGTTAAGGCTCCAGTACTTTGGCCACCTCATGAGAAGAGAAGACTCCCTGGAAAAGACCCTGATGTTGGGAAAGATGGAGGGCACAAGGAGAAGGGGACGACGGAGGACGAGATGGTTGGACAGTGTTCTCGAAGCTACCAACATGGGTCTGACCAAACTGCGGGAGGCAGTGGAAGACAGGAGTGCCTGGTGTGCTCTGGTCCATGGGGTCACGAAGAGTCGGACATGACTAAATGACTAAACAACAACATGATACAAAAATGTCTTGAACCAAACATTCAAAGAAAAGTCCGAAGCCTTTCTCCATTCCTGGACCATTGTCAGTTGAGCAGCAACAAACAAGTAAATTATAAGAGATTTACATATAAAGTTAACATTTGTAGTATCAAATATTGGTAATAGATGCAGCTGGAACCTATGTATAAAACAAGCCAAGTGAAATAAAATTCAGAAATACATTACTACACTGCCCATTAGTTTCTGGGCCCAGTTCAAAGTGCTGGTTTTGACCTATGAAGCCTTAAACGGCTCAGGACCCCCAATACTGCAAGGACCACCTCTCTCCATATGAACTTAACTGGGCGCTGAGATCATCTTCTGAGACCCTTCTTTGTGTGCCTCTTCTGTGAGAGGTCTGGAGGGTGGCAACACGAGAACGGGGCCTTCTCTGCAGTGGCTCCCCAAATGCACACACTGCACAGATGAGCTCGGAAGCTTCCTAACATGAGTGCACAGACAACAAAAACCCTATTTGTGTACATTTAAGGGAAACTTTGACATGTGCTGTGTGTGTGTGTGTGTCTTTAATTATAAACAAAATATTATGGACAAATGTGCAAGAGTAACGAGGAAGAGCCTGTGATCCTCTTGCTTGGGTTTTGCAGAATTAGGATTTAAAAATAAAAAAATGCCGAAAATGCACAGTGGGTGCAAAGCCTGCTGAAATATCCTAATAAAACTAGGATTTTATTTTTGAGAGTTGCAGTTGAAAGCATCAGGTGAAACGTAGGAGAGTTTCTTACCACAATGTCTCTGCTTCTGCCCCCTGGCTGTATATCTCTGTGTTGTCTCCAAGCTCTAGGAGACACAACAATACTGTCCTGGAATGTCTTCATCAAGATATTTCCTCGATTTGGGGTGCGTCATCTGTGGGAAACATTTTATTCTTTTAATGCAAAGCCAGAAGCACGCTATCCTCTGGTTGTTTGGCTTTCATGTTTCTCTGCATTGTGATTGAATCAAAGCCTGTAGAGACTTGGCACCTTCTCTTTGGGAACCAACTTGCCCTAGAAATAAACAGGCATGGCACCCATGAGGTAAGGTGAGGCTGCCCACCTGGGGCAGCAGATCCCTATGTGATCTTTCTTCCCCCCTTTGTCCCTGGTGTAGATCTCCCTTGACCCCCTGTTTGACAGTGAAACGGTCTTCCTCTGCAGGTTGAGGACTCTCCTTCCTTGGAGGTTTTTAAGCAGATGTTGGATGGCCATCTGTCAGGGATGCTTTAGCTGAGATTCCTGCAGCAGGTTGGACTAGTAGACCCATGGGGTCCCTTCCAGCTCTACGACTCAATGATTCCCTGGGGGGTGGGCGAGGGGGACCATTTTGGGGTCCACCTCAGATGCCGAAAATGTATTTATTGGGCCGGCCCTGGATTCTCTGATTGGGAGGCTGGAAACTGGAGATGGAGTAGCCTTGTGCCTTTCACCCAGGCAGCTGTGAATAAAGAGAGCACAGAAAACAGATAAATGGGGCTGAGAGATGCTGTTGTGGGGTTTGGGAGGCGGGGGGATCCATCTCTGATTGGAAAGTCTTCAAGGGGAAGCTAAAATATCTGATGGACATGTTCATGTCCATCTGCCAGTGTGGTGTAGTGGTTAAGAGCGGTAGACTTGTAATCTGGTGAACCGGGTTCGCTTCTCTGCTCCTCCACATGCAGCTGCTGGGTGACCTTGGGCTAGTCACACTTCTCTGAAGTCTCTCAGTCCCACTCACCTCACAGAGTGTTTGTTGTAGGGGAGGAAGGGAAAGGAGAATGTGAGCCGCTTGGAGACTCCTTTGGAGAATCCAAACTCTTCTTCTTCATGTGGTTCAAGCCCATTCAGGGACGCGTGTGGGCAATTGAACTAGGTGACCTTCTAGATCCCTCCCAACTCTACAATTCTATGATTCTAAGTTTATCTGTGTTGCTTTAAATGAGACCGTCTTGGCTGTGAGCCCTGGAAAACCTGCACCCTGCCTTTATGGCCCTTTCCCATCTGGCCTGGGAGAGTGGAGTGTTCACTGACTCCAGCTACAAAAACTGAGGCTGTTGAACAGATTCTTGGGCTGGAGTATTGTTTATGGGGGGTTGAGAAAGATTGTTGCTGTTATTGCTATTATAATTGTATCCTTAGTTTTAGATCTTATGATTTACGTGGAAATTGTTTCAATTTGGTTACTTACATTTTGATGTGTTTTATTTATTGTTTATGACTTCTGCTACATTTGCAATTATGTAATTTTTGTGATTATGTAAATCCTGTCATGTTGTAAGCCACCATGTTGCAACAATGGAAAGGTGGCATGTAAATAAAATGATGGTGATGATGGTGATGACGTGTGCAAAGGCGTCTGGTACGGGCCTCCAACCTTCATTAAAAAAAAAAAAATTCCAGGAAGGAGAGTCCACCACCTTCCAAAGGAGCCGGTTCCACTGTTGAACAGCTCTTACTGTCAGAAAGTTCTTCTTGATGTTTGGTTGTAATCTCCTTTCTCGTCATTTGAATCCACTGGTTCACATCCCAGCCCAGCTTGCTCCACCTTCCAACAGCCTTTCAGATATTTGCAGATGGATACCGCAGCTGATTTCCTGATTTCCTCCAGCACCATAATTGATGCTTTTGAATTATGGTGCTGGCTGAGACTCTTGAGAGTCCCATGGACTGCAAGAAGATCAAACCTATCCATTCTGAAGGAAATCAGCCCTGAGTGCTCACTGGAAGGACAGATCCTGAAGCTGAGGCTCCAATACTTTGGCCACCTCATGAGAAGAGAAGACTCCCTGGAAAAGACCCTGATGTTGGGAAAGATGGAGGGCACAAGGAGAAGGGGACGACAGAGGACGAGATGGTTGGACAGTGTTCTCGAAGCTACCAACATGAGTCTGACCAAACTGCGGGAGGCAGTGGAAGACAGGAGTGCCTGGCGTGCTCTGGTCCATGGGGTCACGAAGAGTCGGACACGACTAAATGACTAAACAACAACAACAACAACCGCATCTCCTCTACTCTTTACATAACCAGCTCCTTCAACCGTTCCTCATCAGGCTTGGTTTCCAGACCCTTGATCATCTGAGTCGCCCTCTTCTGCACACCTTCCAGCTTGTCGATGTCCCTCTTAAATTGCAGGGGCCCAACATACCAAAAAATGGCAAGAAAGATAGGAGAAGTCAGAGGAATAACAGATCAGAAAATAGAGAGAGATTGGGAAACCTTCAAAGAATATATAGGAAATACAGTGGAAAGAGCCAACCTTCTAGAGCCAACCCCATATAAGTGGGTCCAAAGCAAATTAAATAAGGAGCAATAATAAAACTAGGTATACAAAAAGATATAGTTATATAATACTGCAATAATAGATAGGCTGGAAGCAAGCACCAGGTGTGGGGTTGGGGTGGAAAATGCATAATGATTGTTTGTATAATGTCTGTATATTGTACACTTTTCTTTTCTTTTTCTCTTTGTGTTTTGATTTTTTTGTGATGTCTCTTTTTTGTACTGTCAAATGACAAATTCTGTAATCTTTTAAATCAAATAAAGTTTATTTTAAATAATAATAATAATAATAATAATAATAATAATAATTGCAGGGGCCCAGAAATAGACACAAAATTCCAGGTGGTGATGTGACCGCGGCAGAATAGAACGGGCCGATTTACTTCCCTTGATCTGGACTCAAAACATAAAACAGTCCTTCCTACTGAAAGAAAATGGGTCGATGCCAATCTTAGTTGTACACAGAACCATGCACCTTCCAAGAGGACGGCGGTGTTTCCCATTGAAATATCAGAGATTGTTTAAGGAGCGGGGGGAGGGGGGCAGGTCTGCTCGGAAAGAAAAATGTTTATTTTGAAACAGATTTTTTCTTTTTACCGCTTCTTGCTGGATGGTGGGAAATGGAAAGGAAAAGCCACCCAGCCCCACCCCTCTCTCTCCTTGCCAGTCTCCCTGTGTGCTTCCAGTCACATCGGCTGGTTCCTGAGTCATCCGCAAGCTGCAGAGGAATGAGCAAAACCTGACTTCAGTCACATAGACAGTTTTCTCATCATGAAGCAAATATTAAGGGGCACGTGCGACTGCACACTCCTCTAGCAGGCCTGGTATCGCCAGCTGCTCTACTCCTTGCAGGGGTGTAGGAAGTGGGGGACGGGGGGTGGTCTGCCCCAGGTTCCATCATGGAGTGGGTGACAAATTATCAAGGAACAATTACTGCCCTACTAGGGTGGTTCATAAAAAACTTTTTTAAAAAAATACCTGCTCCAAAGGTCTTATCATACTACACTAGGGATAATAATAATAATAATAATAATAATAATAATAATAATAATAACTTTTATTTATACCCCGCCCTTCCCAGCCGAGACCGGGCTCAGGGCGGCTAACAATCATAAAACCACACACACCACAAAACAATAGCTATATATAGCTATATAGCTATATATGAAATTTCATGCATATCAGTTAATATCTTGACCCTCCTCCACGAAAATAGCTGTTTACTTGGCTGTTTTCCTATGTCGTGAAGGCTGAAATTTCAATTCAGTGGAGCACTTACTGTTCCCAACCCTAACCCTGTGGAAAGCCATCTAATTAGACTTTAATTGGATTTTGACATGTTTTTAGGAGGCAATTTAATTATTGTTTGATTTTATATCAATGTTATGTATCTGATGTTAGCCGCCCTGAGCCCGACTTCGGCTGGGGATGGCGGAATATAAATAAAAGTTTATTCTTACTTATTATTATTCCTTTGTAAGAAAATATGAAATAACATAAAACCATTTTTGCAGGTAAAAATACACAGGATTCCTCTGTGATGTTGCAGTCCTGAACTTAAGATCCTGAGAGAAAGTCTCTCTCAGTTCAGTGTAAATCAGTGGGCCTTGCTAGTTGGGCACAACTGGGGACATTTCACAATTACTGGGTGGAGGAACCATAAATACAGTATTGCAAAACAACAAAAACTTTGCCCTGCTACTCCCAACTCAAAGAGCGTAACAACTGTTCTATAGAAAAAACACACCAGTAAAAAACAACAGGTGTTAGCCAGGTGCCCCATCATGTGATCTGAAATCTTTTTCTTGCATCTAGTTATAAATGGACCTTCCTCGTTGACACCCTCATATGTTGACTACCCGGTTATGTAGGTAACAGACAGACCTGCTGAATGCTATCACCATGCCTATAGCCAAATCAAAAACTGTGCATGTATGTTGTTGTAAGAATTTTAAGGTCAAATATATATATATATGTTGTTCAGTTGTGTCCGACTCTTCGTGACCCCATGGACCAGAGCACGCCAGGCACGCCTATCCTTCACTGCCTCTTGCAGTTTGGCCAAACTCATGTTAGTAGCTTCGAGAACACTGTCCAACCATCTCATCCTCTGCCATCCCCTTCTCCTTGTGCCCTCAACCTTTCCCAACATCAGGGTCTTTTCTAGGGAGTCTTCTCTTCTCATGAGGGTCCATGGCTTGGCTTTTGAAAAACAGGAGGTCCACAGTATTACCATTCCGGCCACGATTCGCAAGTGCATCATCAACTCAATATCCACCTGCAACACAATGTTCTTAAAGGTTGACCTGCTTAGCAGAATCTTAATTGTGTTTAGAGACAGATTGATTTTTAATTAATTGCGTCCCACCAGACTTTGCCTCCAAAAAGGTCAAACTTTGGCTCCAGCCTGCAATTACCCAGCTAGAATTTATCAGCGGATTTGCTTCTATTCATTAAGGTGTTAATTGAAGCTGTGCTTTCCTGGCCCACTGAAGTGTGTCAAATGCACCGAGCAAAGCTAGGAAGATTAAGCAGTCTGTAATGATTACTCAGGTTGTGAACAACTTCCTGGTCAATCCTATCTTGCATGCCTTTGAACTTTGCACAGAAAAATATCCCAGGCCCCTTGCCATCCATGGACTCTGTGACCAACTTTGCCCTCTGCATTCACACGTATACTTCCTAATATATCCTCCAAGTGCATGTGTGGCGATTAAACAAAATTATGTGAAAATGATGTACTGTATAGATGGTCGAAACTAAACAAAAAAATAAAAATAAAATAAAAAATAAACAAATTCCTTCCAGTAGCACCTTATAGGTAAAGGGACCCCTGACCATTAGGTCCAGTCGTGTCCGACTCTGGGGTTGCGGTGCTCATCTCGCTTTATTGGCCGAGGGAGCCGGCGTACAGCTTCCAGGTCATGTGGCCAGCATGACTAAGCTGCTTCTGGCGAACCAGAGCAGCGCACGGAAACGCCGTTTACCTTCCCGCCAGAGCGGTACCTATTTATCTACTTGCACTTTGACGTGCTTTCGAACTGCTAGGTGGGCAGGAGCTGGGGCCGAGCAACGGGAGCTCACCCCGTCACAGGGATTCGAACTGCCGACCTTCTGATCAGCAAGCCCTAGGCTCTGTGGTTTATGGTTTAACCCACAGCACCACCTGGGTAGCTCCCCCCAAATAACCCTGGGAACTGTAGTTTACCATGGAGCTACAATTCCCAGCACCCATAACAAACCACAGTTCTCAGGATTCCTTCCAGGAAGTCATGTTGTTTTAAACACACCTTCAATGTACAGTGTGCATGCAGTCCTTTTGTTAATGTGCAAAGATGCTTCAATTACTTAATTTTTTTAGTCAAACCTGCCTGGGTGCTTCTCCAATGTGACCTTGGAATTCAAGAGTTTCTCCCCTTACCTGCGTGAGTCAGCCTTGCCAGACATCCCAATATATGAAGCAGGTAGCAAGTGTGATGAAGACCTTTCTCCGGTGACTCATCTTGGAAGCATGGGTCACCATGTGATCCTGAGCTGTGGCTGATTCATCCTTCCTCGTGACAGTCACCTTGCAATGAGGAAGGGAAAGTTCACCTAGGAGGGGAAGTCCGTGGAAAGCATATTGCAACCTATTTGCCATTCCCAGCACCTTGAATCTAGCCTGGCAGCTAACTGGCAGCCAGAAACCTATCCATAATCTAGCCTACGCAAACAGGTGTCCTTACTTCTGGCGATAAATTTCCTCCCTTGGGCAATGCTGAGGATGTGGTCACCCTATCAGTCTCCCCAAAGATAAAAACAAACAAACTGATTCTTTCTTTTTTTTGAGGGGGGGGTGTATAGTGATTTATCAGACTTAGTGACAACAACTAGCAGGGGTCAGCAACCTTTTTCAGCCGTGGGCCGGTCCCCCGTCCCTCAGACCATGTGGTGGGCCAGACTATATTTTGAAAAAATAAATAAATGAATTCCTATGCCCCACAGATAACCCAGAGATGCATTTTAAATAAAACACACATTCTACTCATGTAAAAACACCAGACAGGCCCCACAAATAACCCAGAGATGCATTTTAAATAAAAGGACTCATTCTACTCATGTAAAAACACGCTGATTCCCGGACCGTCTGCGGGCTGGATTGAGAAGGCGATTGGGCCGCATCTGGCCCACGGGCCTTAGGTTGCCTACCCCTGAACTAGAGACTGGCCCTGATAATATAATAAAAATGGGAGTGTGCCCAGCTATTAATTTCTAATGCCAGGATGCTGCTTTAAAAAAACCCAGACACTTTCCCATGACGAAGGTAGTGATAAGAACTCGTGCCCTGATTGATCTGCCTGCACTGTAATTAGATTTATACATATATTTCGAAATATCCTCACAGGCTCTTTGTCCCCCCCTCCCTCCCTGCCCTTATTGGCAATCGGTTCAATGAGCTGCATTGCTATGGTGACCTCATCTCATGACTTCTTTGGATGGATTTGGGAACCGTTTTCCTCCTCTCATTCAAATCCAGAGCACACAACTCGCAGCTCTGCTAAGAATGTTCATGAGGAACTTGATACCAGTCTCTGACTTTTGTCTTCTGGGTTTCTGGGGGGTTTTCCTGTTGTTATTCTGTCTCTCACAGCTACAATAAACCTACCACAGCTACAATAAACCTACCATTAAAATTATGGACTGGCCATTTCTTTGTCAGGGGGCAAACGGGCAAATTTAGCAGGGGATCAAATACTTCCCCCCACCACACTGTATTTAGATTGTTATAAATTGCTCATAGGTTGTGAGCCACTTTGGGTACAGTTGTGTGGGATTTGTTGTTGTTCAGTCGTTCAGTCGTGTCCGACTCTTCGTGACCCCATGGACCAGAGCACGCCAGGCACGCCTATCCTTCACTGCCTCTCGCAGTTTGGCCAAACTCATGTTAGTAGCTTCGAGAACACTGTCCAACCATCTCATCCTCTGTCGTCCCCTTCTCCTTGTGCCCTCAATCTTTCCCAACATCAGGGTCTTTTCTAGGGAGTCTTCTCTTCTCATGAGGTGGCCAAAGTACTGGAGCCTTAACCTCAGGATCTGTCCTTCTAGTGAGCACTCAGGGCTGATTTCTTTAAGAATGGATAGGTTTGATCTTCTTGCAGTCCATGGGACTCTCAAGAGTCTCCTCCAGCAGACTATCCCAAGAGTCTCCTCCAGCAGACTATCCCAAGAGTCTCCTCCAGCAGACTATTGTGTGGGATAGCGGCTTACAAATAAACAGATGTGGAGAATTTGATTGTTGTAAGAATTTGTGGACATTTCCAGGTAAACGGGTCCGATTCCGGGTGGAATCCCAAAACCCCAGCAGGACATTGTTTGAAACCCCCACTGTCGAAAAACAGAGACCGGACCAGAGTTCTAGTGAGAAGCAAAGCGGCTGCTAAGCCTGACCAGTGTAGAGCTGTTGGCAACAGGGTTCTTGCTCACATGACAGACGATGGAGAAGAACCCAGGACAAAAGAGCAGGCGAACTTTTATACACTTTTGACACAGTACAGAACAAAAGAGATAATAGCATTACGTGGGTGAGGTAAGGGAGTTGACCAGGTGTCCGAAGGGAGGGGGTTCCTCTGGTGGAGGGTCATGTTTAGATACAAAAGGTGTTTTTTTCCAGGTGGTAGTTGTCTTTGGGAGTGTCCGTTAACCTGTTAATGATGATGTCTTTTCCCAACTGTGGGAGTCGCCTGACAAGATTTTATTTGTGTGTGCATTTCACAGAATCACAGAATCACAGAATCATAGAGTTGGAAGAGACCACAAGGGCCATCCAGTCCAACCCCCTGCCAAGCAGGAAACACCATCAAAGCATTCCTGACAGGTGGCTGTCAAGCCTCTGCTTAAAGACCTCCAAAGAAGGAGACTCCACCACACTCCTTGGCAGCAAATTCCACTGTCGAACAGCTCTTACTGTCAGGAAGTTCTTCCTAGTGTTTAGGTGGAATCTTCTTTCTTGTAGTTTGAATCCATTGCTCCGTGTCCGCTTCTCTGGAGCAGCAGAAAACAACCTTTCTCCCTCCTCTATATGACATCCTTTTATATATTTGAACATGGCTATCATATCACCCCTTAACCTTCTCTTCTCCAGGCTAAACATACCCAGCTCCCTAAGCCGTTCCTCATAAGGCATCGTTTCCAGGCCTTTGACCATTTTGGTTGCCCTCCTCTGGACACGTTCCAGCTTGTCAATATCCTTCTTGAACTGTGGTGCCCAGAACTGGACACAGTATTCCAGGTGGGGTCTGACCAGAGCGGAATACAGTGGTACTATTACTTCCCTTGATCTAGATGCTATACTCCTATTGATGCAGCCCAGAATTGCATTGGCTTTTTTAGCTGCTGCATCACACTGTTGACTCATGTCAAGTTTGTGGTCTACCAAGACTCCTAGATCCTTTTCACTTGTACTGCTCTCAAGCCAGGTATCACCCATCCTGTATTTGTGCCTTTCATTTTTTTTGCCCAAGTGTAGTACTTTACATTTCTCCCTGTTAAAATTCATCCTGTTTGCCTTGGCCCAGTTCTCTAATCTGTTAAGGTCATTTTGAAGTGTGATCCTGTCCTCTGGGGTATTAGCCACCCCTCCCAATTTGGTGTCATCTGCAAACTTGATCAGGATGCCCTCAAGCCCATCATCCAAGTCATTGATAAAGATGTTGAATAAGACTGGGCCCAAGACAGAACCCTGTGGCACCCCACTAGTCACTTCTCTCCAGGATGAAGAGGAGCCATTGATGAGCACCCTTTGGGTTCGGTCAGTCAGCCAGTTACAAATCCACTGAATGGTAGCATTGTCTAGCCCGCATTTTACCAGCTTCTTTACAAGAATATCATGGGGCACCTTGTCAAAGGCCTTGCTGAAATCAAGATAGGCTACATCCACAGTGTTCCCTTCGTCTACCAGGCTTGTAATTCTGTCAAAAAATGAGATCAGATTAGTCTGACATGACTTATTTTTCAGAAACCCATGCTGACTTTTAGTGATCACAGCGTTCCTTTCTAGGTGCTCACAGACCGTTTGCTTAATGATCTGCTCTAGAATCTTTCCTGGTATTGATGTCAGGCTGACTGGGCGGTAATTGTTTGGGTCCTCTCTTTTCCCCTTTTTGAAAATAGGGACAACATTTGCCCTCCTCCAGTCTGCTGGGACTTCACCTGTTTTCCAGGAATTCTCAAAGATTACTGCCAGTGGTTCTGAAATCACCTCTGCCAGTTCTTTTAATACTCTGGGATGTAGTTCATCTGGCCCTGGAGACTTGAATACATCTAAACTAGCCAAGTGTTCTTGTACTACCTCCTTACTTATTCTGGGCTGTGTTTCCCCTGCTGAATCATCTGCTCCATATTCTTCAGGTCGGGCATTGTTTTCTTTTTTGGAGAAGACTGAGGCAAAGAAGGTATTGAGGAGTTCTGCCCTTTCTGCGTCCCCTGTTCGCATTTCACCATCTTCTCCTCTAAGTGACCCCACTGTTTCCTTGTTCTTCCTTTTGCTACGGACATACCCATAAAAACTCTTTTTATTGCTTTTAACCTCTCTAGCAAGCCTGAGTTCATTCTGTGCTTTAGCTTTTCTGACTTTGTCTCTACATGTGCTGGCTATTTGTTTGAATTCCTCTCTGGTGGTTTCCCCCTTTTTCCATTTCTTGTACATATCCCTTTTAAATCTTAACTCAGTTAAAAGTTCTTTAGATAGCCACCCTGGCTTCTTTAGGCACCTTCCATGTTTTCGTCGCATTGGTACTGCTTGAAGTTGTGCTTTTAATATCTCCCTTTTAACAAACTCCCATCCATCATGAACTCCCATCCCTTTTAGTATTACTGACCATGGGATCACATCCAGCATTTCCCTAAGTTTTCTGAAGTCGGCTTTCTTAAAGTCTAGAATTTGAGTCTTAGTATGCTTGGTTGCTCCTTTCTGATGTATAATAAACTTCAGAAGAGCATGATCACTCCCACCTAATGATCCTGCCACTTCTACCCCACTAACCAGGTCATCACTATTGGTTAGGACCAGATCTAAAATGGCTGATCCTCTTGTTGCTTCTACCACTTTCTGGACAATGAAGTTGTCTGCAAGGCCAGTGAGGAATCTGTTCGACCTTATGCTCTTGGCTGAGTTTGACATCCAACAAATATCAGGATAGTTGAAATCCCCCATTACTACTATCTCATTTCCTTTTGAATGCTTGGTCATCTGTTCCAGGAAGGCATCATCTATGTCCTCAGTTTGGCTCGGGGATCTATAGTAAACTCCCACAATGAGATCACTGTTATTTTTCTCTCCCTTAATTTTGACCCAGATACTCTCAATTTGGCTTTGAAGTTTTAAATCATGGATCTCTTCACAGGTATACACATCCCTGACATATAATGCCACTCCTCCTCCTTTCCTGTTTGGTCTATTTCTCTGAAATAGATTGTATCCCTCTATTACTACATTCCAATCATGAGACTCATCCCACCAGGTTTCAGTGATGCCTATTATGTCGTATTTAGTTTGCTGTATCAAGAGCTCAAGTTCATCTTGTTTATTTCCCATGCTCTGTGCATTTGTATACAGACATTGAAAACCATTGATCATTCCCCCTAGTCTCCTACTTAAGGATTTTTTCCTCCCACCACTAGGTCTGTGTGCTGTTTGCTCCATTTGGTCCTTGACTTTTGGATGATCATCTTCAGCATTTGATAGACTCCTACCTTCAGGACCACTGTCTCCCTCCCCCACATAAGTCAGTTTAAAGCCCTCCTGATGAGGTTTTTGAGATTGTTGGCAAAAACATTCCTCCCAACCCTTGTGAGGTGCAGCCCATCACTTGCCAGAAGTCCATCTTCAAGAAACTGCAGGCCGTGATCTAAGAATCCAAACCGTTCCTGCCGGCACCATTTGCGAAGCCAGTTGTTCACTTCTCCTATTTTCCCCTCTCTTCCTGGGCCACGGCGTTCAACTGGGAGGACAGATGAGATGACAATTTGTGCATTTAATTGCTTCAGCTTCCTGCCCAGAGCCTCATAATCACTTTTGATCTTCTGGAGGCTATGGCTTGCGGTGTCATTGGTTCCCACATGGACTAAAAGGAAGGGGTTTTTATCCGTAGGTTTTATTATTCCTTGCAGCCGTTCTGTAACATCATGGATCTTGGCCCCGGGGAGACAGCATACCTCTCGAGACATCTTGTCAGGCCCACAGATCACTGCTTCGGTACCCCTCAGTAGGGAATCCCCTATCACCACTACACGTCTCCTCTTAGGCTTGGTCGGGATTCTTACACGTGCTGTCCCTTCCAAGGTCGCCTGCACATTCCCGGAGGACTGACTATGCTGCTCGTCTTCATATACCTCATCAACTGTGATGAGGGAGAGATCTTCCAATGGAGTCTGGTCTTCATCTTCCATATTTGAGAGCACTTCAAATTGATTTTGTAGTTCTAAACACTCAGAGCGATCCCTGGGCATTCTACTTCTGTGAGTCACGTTCCTCCATACATCTGGCTCCTGAGTTGGGGAACTGATCTCCTCCTCAGGGATGTGCCCTGTCTCCTGCTTGGTGGAGACAGTGTGCTCTGCTGCATCCAAGAAAAGCTCCAGCTCTTTAATTTTCTGGAGCGTAGATACACGGGCCTGAAGTTGCTGGACCTTGTCTTCGAGTATGGCAACCAACTTGCAGTTGCTGCAGGTGTAGCTGTCTACAACCTTTGGCAAGAAGACAAACATTGCGCAGGAATTACAGGCGACTACAGTTGTTCCTTCCCCCTCCTGAAGTTGCCGGACCTTGTCTTCTAGTAGGGCAACCAACTTGCACTTGCTGCAGGTGTAGCTGCCTACATCCTTTGGCAAGAAGGCAAACATTGCGCAGGAATTGCAGGCGACTACAGTTGTTCCCTCACCCTCCATCTTGAAGCTTGAAGTCAGGACACACAAAAAAGAAGCCTAGGTCTCCCCAAGTAAACGTTTGAGACTAGCTCTCCTCAATTTAAAAGATAGGTCAAACTGCGCGCGCCGCTAGGCGCGCGCCGCTACCCTCCAGGCACTGATTAGCTCCGCCCACAGCTAGTCACCAGACAAACACACACACACAAGCCAGAAACAAACTCTCTCGCACACACAAGCCTTGTGCTCCCTCCTCAGTCGCTGCCCTCCAGGCACTGATTAGCTCCGCCCTACAAGCTCAGCTCACCTTTTGCCTACTTCCTCAGTCTCTGCCCTCCAGGCACTGATTAGCTCCACCCACAGCTAGTCACCAGACAAACACACACACACAAGCCAGAAACAAACTCTCTCGCACACACAAGCCTTGTGCTCCCTCCTCAGTCGCTGCCCTCCAGGCACTCCAGGCATTTGCCCTTCAGCTTTATTTTGCTTAACAAAGATCCCTTTTCCTGACTTGGGTGGGTTTGTGTATTCTTATGCAAACACGTTGGAAGACCAGTGGGCAAGGATACAGAGAGTCACAAAAAGTTTAACACACAGGAGAAAGGGGTAGGGCTGTGGGGGTGCAGACACAGTCGTGTTTCTCAGGAACATTTCTTCCATTAATAAGCGCCCCCCCACAACATTGATGAAGCACCTTTTTAAAAAAATCACACGCTTTAATGCTCCTGGCTCAAGAAACAATCTCCTTTGCCTCACCCCCTGTAATGGTTTCCAAGACCAGCTGGGAATGCTCTTTAGCATAATTATCCACGTGCCAAGTCCAGACAGATAGGGCACTGTTCCAGCACATCTATCTTCCGGGTTGCTGCTGCTGCTGCTGCAAAACCTCCTGATTGACAGATTCTCAAAGGTGATAACCCAGGAGAGCTATCCCTGCCCTTTGAGACAGTAACCCCATGGGGCGACACTGGCGTAGGAGTTCAAAGCGTGACTTTGCAGGTTTCTCTGGGGCCTTTCTAGAGCAGGGGTCAGCAGACCATGTGGTGGGCTGGACTATATTTTGAAAAAAGAAGAAGAATGAATGAATTCCTATGCCCCACAAATAACCCCAAGATGCATTTTAAATAAAATAAAATAAAATAAAATAATAAGCACACAAATACCCCGCCCATCTGGCTGGGTTTCCCCAGCCACTCTGGGCGGCTTTCAACAGAACATTAAAATACAATAATCTATTAAACATTAAAAGCCTCCCTAAACAGGGCTGCCTTCAGATGTCTTCTAAAGGTCTGGTAGTTGTTGTTCTCTTTGACATCTGGTGGGAGGGTGTTCCACAGGGCGGGTGCCACTACCGAGAAGCCCCTCTGCCTGGTTCCCTGTAACTTGGCTTCTCGTAGTGAGGGAACCGCCAGAAGGCCCTTGGCGCTGGACCTCAGTGTCCGGGCTGAACTATGGGGGTGGAGACGCTCCTTCAGGTAAAAGGACACATTCTACTCATGTAAAAATATGCTGAGCAGCACACGGAAACGCCGTTTACCTTCCCGCCGGAGCGGTACCTATTTATCTACTTGCACTTTGACGTGCTTTCGAACTGCTAGGTGGGCAGGAGCTGGGACCGAGCAACGGGAGCTCACCCCGTCATGGGGATTCGAACCCCCGACCTTCTGATCGGCAAGCCCTAGCTTCAGTGGTTTAGACCACAGCGCCACCCTTTCAGGATTCAGCTAATCACTGAAATAATATATATATTACTGTGACTAATTAAACACACACACACACACACACACACACACACAAGTGCTTTTTCCTGGGGGTACGCATGGGTACTCATACCCCTAAATATTTTGTGAATCTTTGTACTTTTGTCCATTTGCTGTATTTATTTTTCCTGATTTGAAGTACAAAATGGTGACTTTCTTGAATCAAAATGAGAGTACCCATAAACATTTTTTTAAAAGAAAAAAAGGAGTGTGTGTGTGTGTGTGTGTGTGTGTGTGTGTGGCAAAGTCTTCTGCCTCCATCAGCTGCTCTGATAAGAAAAATGCAACTATGCTATTTCCAAGGTGGCAGTTCTAGAGCTTTGAGGATAGAATGCTCAGAAGGCTTTCATTCACCCAAGCTAAGCAATGCTGGTGCTATCATCTGACCACCCCCACCGTTCAGCCCGGACACTGAGATCTAGCGCCGAGGGCCTTCTGGCGGTTCCCTCACTCCGAGAAGCAAAGCTACAGGGAACCAGGCAGAGGGCCTTCTCGGTGGTGGCGCCCGCCCTGTGGAACGCCCTCCCACCAGAGGTCAAAGCAATAAACAACCACATGACCTTTAGAAAACACCTGAAGGCAGCCCTGTTCAGGGAAGCTTTTAATCTGTGATTTTAATGTTTTGTTTTTTAATATTTGCTGGAAGCCGCCCAGGGTGGCTGGGGAGACCCAGCCAGATGGGCGGGGTACAAATAATAAATTATTATTATTATTATTATGACTGCGGCAAAAATAATTGATTCCTAAGGGCCAGATAGAAAGCCCTGAAGGGCCACATTTGGCTCTCAAGCCCGTTGCATCACATATTCTTTAGTTGTGCTCTTTACTCATCGCTTAGGAGTAAGTTTCTTGCTCCACATTTAATGAGGATTGCCGATGAGCCCAATGAAGCCAAACTGAGATTTCTACTAAATGATGAAGACCCTTCCAGAACACTCACCGTCGCTAGATATCTGATCAGCGTCTTGTCTATAAAGAAGAAAAAAGGACTTCTGTATGGCCCGGAGAACCCTTTTAAACCATGAATCATGGCGCGATAGTGGACCTGCTGACATTTTGGACAATTTACCCAGTAACTGATCAGAGGGTGACGTTTTATGTTAGCTGCTGTCGGAAGTCATAAATACTTATATGCTGTTTTGGGAATGTGATTTTTATGTGTTGTGATCTTTTATGTGATTTTTATGTGTTGGGCCAATGGCCGTAATAAATTTATCTATCTGGCTCTCAAGCGCGGGGGTCCTCACATGCCCTAAAAGCTGTTTTTGTTGTTGCTGTTTTAACTCAGTAATTATTATTATTTAATTCTCATGAAGTTCAGTGGAACAAGACACAACTTCAGGAAGGAAGTTCAGCTCCCAATGGGATCAGCTGATTTCCTTGGAAACTGAAGATCCCCTTAAAAAGCAATAATTTCCATGCCCCATTACCGTAACATTGACTAATCAAACCTGATGATTTTTCCTTCTCGACAGCACATGTCATTGCATTCCGACATGGCCCTTCAAGCTGGATGGAGAACATAGATCAATTCAACTGACATTTAAAAGCAATTCTAACAAGACAGTGTTCTCGAAGCTACCTGGCGTGCTCTGGTCCATGGGGCCACAAAGAGTCGGACACGACTAAACAACAACCAACAAATTCCCACTTTCTGAAACAAAAAGGTGAGCCGAAATGCATCCTTCAAAATGTGTAGGCCACCCAATCTTGCAATGAAATTCTCCAGTAAAAAATATATGTATATATTAGGGGAAAGCGTGTGTAAAAGAATGAATATATTAATGAAAATAACATACAAAATGCATCCTATTAGGGGAAAGGGTGTGTGAAAATATGTACATTAGTCAAAACCGCATACAAAAATCTGTTTATTAGGGGAAATCTGCACTAAAATGCTGATGAATTTTCATGAGGATTTTGTTTCTTAAAAAATCACAAATTGCTACAGAAATGTAGAGAATTGAATCTAAGGTCAGAAAAACGTGAAAATGAAAGAACGAAAACCGACAGATCCTTACATCCCTAGGACCACATTTATTGTGGGAGTGGGGGAGAACAGAGGTCACTGAAAAAATATCACCTGTTTTGCACAGAGAAGGTCACAGGTTCAATCCCCTCACAACATCTCCAGTTAATAGGATGAAGGTTTCCATTTCCTGTTTTGCTTTTCCCACCTCCAATCCTGACATACAAATTCAATTTCTGCCCGTGGGTCTGCATGTGGCATGTGGCTGATGTGTATTTTCCAGCCTTCTCTGAAACTGTCTGAAATGAGTTCACACTCTGCGCTTCCCGAAGGCAGTCAGGAAATAAATTGTGTGTGTGTGTGTGTGTGTGTGTGTGTTTGTGGCACAGAGGGGATTGGAACACAACCACTTGACTTCTTTTTGAGTCAGGCTGTCTGTTAAAAAGAGAGAGAGAGAGAGAGAGAAAATCTGTCCAATTCCCATAGCAGTCTTCAGCTGTGTCCTTGTTTCACCTCCTCAGCCAACCTCCTGAGTCCCAAATTATGCAAATAGCGGGCAATTTCAGAGGCAGAGAACTGAAGCCAGAGACCACAGTTATCAAATCAGCCGTGCTAAATTCCGATGGCGTTGGAGCCGGAGGAACGCGGCTCCCTTCCCTATTAAAAACAAAACTGTTGCGAGCGATTAACGGTGTCAGCTAATTAACTCGAAGAAGGGATGTCTGTGCATGTTGGCAACCGCAGATCCTGAGGTTTCGTGGATTCTCAGCCTCGAAGGCTCAGTGTTTGTCTCACTAGTCTCAAAAGATGAAAGATATAAAAGCAGGTGAGATGATGCTGTAGTAAACATGCGCCTCGGTTATGTAATGCAGCCCACTTCTCGCCACGCTTTGCTGACCATAGAATCATAGAGATGGAAGGGACCCCAAGGGTCATCTAGTCCAACCCCCTGCTGCAATGCAGGAATCTCAGCTTTAGCATCCATGACAGATGGCTATCCAACCTCTGCTTAAAGACCTCCAAGGAAGGAGAGCCCACAACCTCCCGCGGGGGTCCTTCCCACTGTCAAACTGCTCTTAGTCAGAAAGTTGTTCCTGATGTTTCGTTGGAATCTCCTTTTTTGTAACTTGAAGCCATGGGTTCGAGTCCTACCCTCCAGAGAAGAAGAAGAAGAAGAAGAAGAAGAAGAAGAAGAAGAAGAAGAAGAAGAGTTTGGATTTGATATTCCACTTTATCACTACCCGAAGGCGTCTCAAAGAGGCTCACATTCTCCTTTCCCTTCCTCCCCCACAACAAACACTCTGTGAGGTGAGTGGGGCTGAGAGACTTCAGAGAAGTGTGACTAGCCCAAGGTCACCCAGCAGCTGCATGTGGAGGAGCGGAGACACGAACCCGGTTCCCCAGATTACGAGTCCACCGCTCTTAACCACTACACCATACAAGCTTGTTCCCCCTTCCATATAACAACCCTTGAGATATTTGAAGATGGCTATCATATCCTCTTTTCCAGGCTAATTCTAGCTTCCCCTCCCCTCCTCCTCTTTGCTGAGTTTCTATATTTATTTAGATGCGTTTGTACCCCTCTCTTCAGTCAAAAAGGTTTCCGGAGTGGCTTATATACAATCAATGCAAGACAGCCTTTGCCCGCAGGCTTACAATCTAAACCAGGCATCCCCAAACTGCGGCCCTCCAGATGTTTTGGCCTACAACTCCCATGATCCCTAGCTAACAGGACCAGTGGTCAGGGATGATGGGAATTGTAGTCCAAAACATCTGGAGGGCTTACCCTTTGTCACTTACCCTTTGTCTATATATTTGTAAATACAATAAGAGAAACCCTCTGATGGTAAGAGCTGTTCAGCAGTGGAATGAACTACTTGTGGGAGGAAAATATGAATCCCTTTGAGCCACGTGTGTGGGGTAAATAACAGAGGAATCAGCTGGGTGCCTGGATTCAAAATGCAGGGACAAACTCATTCTCCAGCAGGAGAGAGCCCCCAGTAGCAGAGTGTAAACACACAAAAGTCAAGCAGCATTATAGCATTAGAAATATAGGTCGTTAGACCCTTTTATCCTGTTTAGTCTGCTTGCAAACAGCACTGCTCTCTTTCTACCCCTCTTGCAATAAACAGACTACATACTGTAAGTTAACAAATGCTTTACTTACAGATTCAAAGGTCCTATTCATGCATTTATCCGAGTGACAGCAAGGAGAACACAGGCAGAAATCTCTTGGGTAGAAAATACAGAAAGATAGCTTCAGTTACATTTGCTCTAAACTCGTAGCAAAGCTTAGACACGTCCTTCCTCGTACAGTAGGTTGCATGGCACAGAGACAGAGGAAACAGGAAGAGAAGGTTTCACTTCCTTTCTCATTGGAGAAGAGGGGCTGCGACCTAGCTGGGTCTAGGAATCTCACTCTGTGTTCTTAACCCCTTCATGCACCAACTAGCACTCATGCAAATATATGTTTGACTGCAATCTCCAACACTACTGGGGAAGGATGGTGGACTCTTCTTCACTGGAAGTTTTTAAGCAGAGGCTGGGTGGCCATCTGTCATGATTGCTGCATTGCAGGGGGTTGGACTAGATGCCCCTTGGGGGGTCCCTTCCAACTCTGTGATTCTGTGAAATATTACAGACACCATAACCATGCTGTGCTCATCTCACCCAAAACTCAATACATGCAATGATATTATAATATCTGTGGCTGCCCCCACCTAGTCTTGATCAGATGACCATAGCCTGGAAGGAAAAGCAGATGGGGGGGGGGCACGACACAGAGATTATATAACCAGCATAAAAAGGATTAGTATTTTTCCTCTGTTCCAATTCTAGCAAATATCAAATGTACATGACATGTCATCATTTGGGTATAAAAATAAGAACGATAATTTTTAAACAACCTTGCTTTTCTAGTTATCAGACAATCCCCCAGGCGTTGCCTTTCCTTGGAATGCTTCAGAGAACACAGTCTGGTATTTACGCCAAAGTGGCAAGCATATTTTTCTCGCTCCAGTTGAAATTTGCTTTGGGAACATCTTCGCTGAATGTCAACTGGGATGCAGGCAGCTGGGATGGCGAAGTGGATCAGATCAGCTATAGGATAGCAAAAGATCTGAAAAGAAAGGACTGGTGCCGTGCTGCTTTTATTGCAATTATTTGTGGGGTTTTAATATATTTTATATGTGTATATAGTTTCAAATCTATCAGTGTTTAATTGGTCTTTCTGTGTTTCTAGAGGTTCTTGGTTTTATCAGTAAGCCGCCTTCTGTCAGGGCAAACGGTGGGGTTTGTGTACTGTATGTGTATATAATCTATTCTATTATGTAATAAAACATTATTCTTTTATATATAAAATATATAAAAGAATAAACAGGGGTTATGTGGTATGGTTTGATTGCAGATTGTATATGCATAAGGAGGGGAGGCTTATAGAATCATAGAGTTGGAAGAGACCACAAGGGCCATCCAGTCCAACCCCCTGCCAATCAGGAAACACTATCAAAGCATTCCTGACAGGTGGCTGTCAAGCCTCTGCTTAAAGACCTCCAAAGAAGGAGACTCCACCACACTCCTGGCAGCAAATCCCACTGTCGAACAACTCTTACTGTCAGGAAGTTCTTTCTAATGTTTAGGTGGAATCTTCTTTTTTGTAGTTTGAATCCATTGCTCCGTGTCCTCTTCTCAGGAGCAGCAGAAAACAACTTTTCTCCCTCCTCTATATGACATCCTTTTATATATTTGAACATGGCTATCATATCACCCCTTAACCTTCTATTCTCCAGGCTAAACATACCCAGCTCCCTAAGCCGTTCCTCATAAGGCCTCGTTTCCAGGCCTTTGACCATTTTGGTTGCCCTCCTCTGGACACGTTCCAGCTTGTCAGTATCCTTCTTGAACTGTGGTGCCCAGAACTGGACACAGTATGATCCCTCTAGCTTATGCTAGGAGTGCAGGCCCTCCAACATTTCTCCGGTGAAAATAGGGGCGTCCCATTCCATAATGATATTTTACTATTTATACCCCACACGTCCTACTGGGTTTCCCCAGCCACTCTGGGCAGCTTCCAACATATATAAAAACATAATAAAACAATAAACATTTTTTTTTTTTAAAAAAAGCACTTCCCTATACACTAGGTCCCTGACCACTAGGTCCAGTCTCCCTGACCACTAGGTCCAGTCGTGACCGACTCTGGGGTTGCGGCGCTCATCTCGCTTTATTGGCCGAGGGAGCTGGTGTACAGATTCCGGGTCATGTGGCCAGCATGACTAAGCTGCTTCTGGCAATACAGAGCAGCGCACGGAAACGCCGTTTTTGTTGTTGTTAAATTTATATACTGCCCTTCATCTGAAGATCACAGGGCAGTTTACAGCACAACACCACAAAATACGTAGTAGCATAATAACAACAACAAACATACCCCCCCCCGGACACATTTAAAAGGCCATAGATTGTTTCCTCAGCCAAAGACCTGGTTATAGATAAATGTTTTGTCTGGTGCCTAATGATATTTAAGGAAGGTGCCAGGCGAGCCTCACTATGGAGTGCATTCCACAAACGGGGAAGCCACAGCAGAAAAGGCCCTGTTCTTGTATAGCCACCCTCTGGAGCTCCTGTGGAGGAGGCACATGAAGAAGGGCCTCAGAGGATGGTTTCAGGGCCTGGGTCAGCTTTTCTCTTCCAAATATGTAGCAATGTTTGTCAAACCACAGCAATAGCTATGCTGCATAATGCAATAATGCAGTTATGCTGCATAATTCTTATTTTCCTTCTGTACATTTTCCCTTTCAATAAAAATTATATATATGTAAAATGAAAGAAGTAGCGGCACGTCAGATCTTCTTGAGATGAGGACTTTGAAGGCATCCAGTTGATCCTGCCCTCAGCCATTCCCCATTCTTATTTTCTTAGTAAGGAAAACCACTGGCATCAAACGGCTCTGCCCATTTCTCCCTCCAAGTATGTAGGCTTTGCAATTTTCAAAAGTCCCACAGGCCATTCGTTTCCAGGGTGTTGGGTAGCATGCCACAACAGAGGAAGATAAAAGCTGCTCTGTGCGTTGTTTCAATAATGTAATCGGATGCTGGAATCCAGGATCAGACCTCGGTCATCCGAGGACGAAGGATGCTGAGACAAGCCCAGAATAGGCTGCAAAAGGGACTCTCTCTCCCTGCAATCAGTTGGGCTGGGATGGTAGGAAAGCAGATGCCTTATGTAACTGAGATGACTTGCGATGCTTGCTTGCATAACCCTTTGCAAATAGAAATCTAGCATGCCATGGGGGAAGGTTCTGTCCCTGATGCGCTAGCTTTTTTATTTTCTGGAAGTTGTCCGTTTGCAACTGCATAGGTTCCAACATTTCTCCGATGAAAATAGAGACGTCCTATTCAATAATAATAATAATAATAATAATAATAATAATAATGCCCTGACCATCTGACTGGGTTGCCTCAGCCACTCTGGGCAGCTTTCAACATACAGTGGTACCTCGGGTTACATACGCTTCAGGTTACATACGCTTCAGGTTACAGACTCTGCTAACCCAGAAATATTACCTTGAGTTAAGAACTTTGCTTCAGGATGAGAACAGAAATCAGGCAGTGGCGGTGCAGCGGCAGGGGGAGGCCCCATTAGCTAAAGTGGTGCTTCAGGTTAAGAACGTTTTCAGGTTAAGAACGGACCTCCGGAATGAATTAAGTACGTAACCAGAGGTACCACTGTATATAATTTTATAATTTTATTACAAACATAATAAAACATTAAACATTAAAAACCTTCCCTATACAGGGCTGCCTTCAGATGTCTCCTAAAGGTTATATAGCTACTTGTCTCCTTGGCTTGGGGCTCACATAACTCCATACCACCCAAAATTTCTCTGATGAAAATAGGGACGTCCCAGAATCCTTCGCACAGCATCCAATTATGCTCCGTTATGCCTGGCTTTCGGCCTCATCCAGGGTTTGTGTTTCTGAACATAGCCCACATTTTTGCATTCTGTTTCCTGCAGTTCAGGCTAAACGTTAAATGACAGGCCACCCTCTGTAAGTCTGGAAGAGTTCTTGTTTCATATGGAAGCAATAAGCATACAGAGAGGAGAGAGAAAACCGCTGGTATGCACATTGGAGGTGTGAGTCAAGCTTCAGGGAGCATTAACAGCTGATGGATTTGGCAAATGCCTTTTATGAAAACCTCTCAGTTGGCTTTTGCTGCCTACGTGATTGGGATCACACTCCAGTTGCAGGGCTTAAAGATGTAGCCACAATGGCTCTGCCCTGCCTCCACGGTCAGAGGTGGCAATGCTTCTGAATACCAGTTGCTGGAAACCACAGGAGGGGAGAGTTGCTCTTGTGTTCGAATCCTGCTTGTGGGTTTCCCACAGCGCATCTGGCTGGCCACTGCAAGCTTCCTAGCAGCTCCGACCCATAGGCAAGATAAGGCCATTGTCTCCGGATGGGTTGAGTGGCAAATTGGTACCCACCAGCTAGAAATGCCAGAGAATTCCAATGGGAATTGAAGCAGGAAATTGCCTTAGACCATTGTGGCCTCCTAGCTTGGTATTGTCTACAACCCAAGGATGAGGAGACCCATTACCTTCCAGATGTTGTTGGACTGCAACTCTCATCAGCCATTTTGTTTCCTTCCTTACCCTCTTCCTGAACTGCTGGCTGCTGCTCCACACACTCACATCCACCTGCCCTGTCCCCTCAGCCAGAGGTGTGTCACCTTATTTGAGCATGGGTGGGTATCTCATTCAGCAACTCGGAGAGATTTCCAGCCATCAAGAGAACATCTCCTTCCTTCCAAATAATAAATAATAATAATTATTAAAATGCCTCAAGGCAGCCCTGTTTAGGGAAGTTTTTAATCTGTGATGTCTTAATGTATTTTAATGTTTGCTGGAAGCCGCCCAGAGTGGCTGGGGAGACCCAGCCAGATGGGCGGGGTACAAATAATAAATAAATAAATAAATAAATAAATAAATAAATAAAGTTCGCTTCCATTGCTGATGGCCACCCTAGACTCTTAAACAACAAACTGCCTGGCAAAGGATGGTCAATCAGGGAGCGGTTTTCCTCCTACTGTGATTCCTGCACTTACTTGCTCCAACATACTGTACGTGTTAACTTTTTGCAAAGGAGAAATTTGCTGTGCGAGACTAATAATAATAATAATAATAATAATAATAATAATAATATATTTATATCCCGCCCATCTGGCCGGGTTTCCCCAGCCACTCTGGGCGGCTTCCAGCAAAATATTAAAATACAATAATTCATGAAATATTAAAAGCTTCCCTAAACAAGGCTGCCTTCAGATGTCTTCTAAAAGTCAGATAGTTCTTTATTTCTTTGACATCTGGTGGGAGGGTATTCCACAGGGCAGGCGCCACTACCGAGAAGGCCCTCTGCCTAGTTCTCTGTAACATCGCTTCTCGCGTGAGGGAACTGCCAGAAGGCCCTTGGCCCTGGACTTCAGTGTCCAGGCAGAACGATGGGGGTGGAGACGCTCCTTCAGGTATACTGGGTCAAGGCTGTTTAGGGCTTTAAAGGTCAGCACCAGCACTTTGAATTGTGCTCGGAACCGTACTGGGAGCCAATGTAGGTCTTTCAGGACCGGTGTCTCGGCGGCCACTCCCAGTCACCAGTCTAGCTGCCGCGTTCTGGATTAGTTGTAGTTTCCAGGTCACCTTCAAAGGTAGCCCCACGTAGACGACTGCTTGCCTATGGGCAATGTTTATTATGTAAATAGAACTCTTTTCCTATCCCCGCCTTAACATAGAGAGCCTGTCTCCTTCCTCCACCCGACTTCACCAACTTATTTCCATGTGCCCCAAAGTCATATGACCATAGCTGTCAATCCTCCGTCTTTTTGCGGGAAACTTCCCGCTGCTATCCCGGATTGTTGATATCCCTTAAATTTCCCGGATTTCAAAGGAAGCAGCTCCTCTCCCTCCCTGCCGGCCAGGGAGGCTCCTCAGCTGCGTTGCTCGGCTGCCAATAAGGAGTCTGAGACCGACTGGGGGCGGAGCTTGCATGCCTTGTGCAGCCAGACCCTCACGCCCAACCAGACAGCCAGCCTGCCTGCCGTCTATGCGCTCGCTCTTTCGCTCACCCGTTCGCGCGCAGCCTCTGGAGCGCAGGGTGGCGAGGCTACTTGGTGCCATTGCACTGCCCTCGTGGCATCCCTTATTTTCAAATCCGAAAGTTTTTAAAAATCCCTTATTTTCAAATCCGAAAGTTGTTAAAAATCCCTTATTTTCAAATCCGAAAGTTGACAGCTATGCATATGACTGAGGTTTGCAGAAATCTGTTGCAGACCAGCCTGCAGGGAAAAGGAGGGGGTAGCTGTCTCAGCGACGGCGGGGGTGCTGCCCTCCAGTTGCATTTCTTTAAAAAAATGTGCTCTAATGTTATGTAAGGCTGTGGGAAGGATGGAAAACTACTGACAGATGCAGTCTCTCTCTCTCTGTATGTGTGCTCATTCCCTGCCAGTGACTCAGAACAGGAGAGGTCGGAACATCAGGAGGCTGCAAAGAGCATTGGGGTGGCCTGCGCCTTGGGCAGGTGTGCTAGGAATCCAAACTGCTGTTGGCCTGGAAAAAGCCTTCAAAAGCAAGAAGTGCAGGTGAGAAAAGCAAAGTCTAGCCGTGGGACTGCTCTCTTTAAGGAACATAGCTCCTCCCAGGGAATCATGGAAACTATAATTCCCAGCACCCTGACAAACTACAGTTCCCAGGATTCTTTGTGTGTGTGTGGGGGGGGGGTCCGGGGGGGGGGAGTCATGCACTTTAAACCTGCTTTAAGTGTATGGCTGTGTACACAGCCTCTGTCTCAATTCAAAGTGCTGGTTTTCTTTTATGCTCCCCGGAGGGTAGGACCAGGTTTGACGGGCTTAAGCTACAGGGGAGGGTAGATTTCGGTTGAATGTCAGGACAAAACTCATTGATGGTACGGAGGGTTTGACAATGGAGCCAGCTACCTGGAGGTGTGGAGGGCTCTCCCTTGCGGGAGGCCGTCAAAAAGCTGGACACCTGTCTGTCAGGGATATTCTAGCGCTGGACTTTCTGCATTGTGCAACACTATGATTCTTTGCAATGCGAAGAATTCTGGGAACTGTAGTTTGTCACAGGTGCTGATAACAGTACAGTGCAGTGGTACCTTGGTTCTTGAACGGCTTAGTTGTCGAATGAATCAGCTCCAGAAAGCCGCAAACCTGGAAGTGTTCCAGTTTGCGAATGCTTTTCGGAAGCTGCACATCCAACACGGCTTCTGCTTGAGTTCAGGAAGCTCCTGCAGCCAATCGGAAGCCATGCCTTGATTTTTGAACTGTTTCGGGAGTCGAACGGACTCCCGGAACGGATTAAGTTTGAGAACCAAGGTACCGCTGTATTTTTTAATTTAATTTTATTTTTATTTTATTGTGGAACGCCCTTCCAGCAGAGGTCAAGGAAATAAGCAGCTATCCTATTTTTAAAAGACATCTGAAGGCAGCCCTGTTTAGGGAAGTTTTTAATATTTAATGCTGTATTGTTTTTAACACTTGATTGGGAGCCGCCCAGCTTGCGCCAATCATGCATTGCCTGGGACCCAAGATAGATAGCTCGTTCCCAACCGATTTCAGTCTGTGAACCTCCCAGGTCACCTTCAAAACCTACACATTACGCATCTATCACAAGGCTTAGGGAGAAGGCAAAGGGGGGGGGGGGGAATAGCCAAGCGGAAGGCAGGCCAATTTCATTCAACCCAACTCTCTCCCACTTCGGTGATGGTTGTTGAAACGTAAAGACCTCAAGCACAGAGAGGGGGAGAAAATGCACCACTCTGCCTAGGGGTAAGCGCAGCGAGGTCATCCCAGGACATGTTTCCATTCATAACTTTCCGCAGAGCTATTTGGGGACATTGATTTAAATCCTGATGCATGTAATGCGGGTTTCAAAGTGACATGGGCCGCCCTGTAATTTCAGCTTGGAGTTGAGCTGTTTTTCTTTTCTGTTCTTTCCCCCCCTTTTATTTATTAAATTTGTATACTGCTGTATCCCCATAGATCTCAGGGTGGTTCACAACATAATCTGGCCGGTTCACAACGTAAGAACATTTTTCTTTGCTGCAATTCTTAGGAAGGAACCTAGGAGGCTGCAGTTTCCTAGGTGAAGTACTCTGTTTCCCTCTTTGTGTGGCAAACACGTTGGTGTGGCAGGAGAGGATGGCAAGCGTGGCAGAAAGATTTGAGGGCAATCAAAGGAATGTTTAAACATTTCAGTGTAGTATAGTATGGTATGGATTATTATTAATATTGTTTGCAGAATATGAATAGATATCTTTTCAAACCGAGAGCAAGATACCAGGGGCAAGCCTAGTTATGTTTTGCGATGTATTTCATAATAATAATAATAATAATAATAATAATAATAATAATAATAATAATTGGTGTGGCACAAGCAAATTTTTATTCTGAAAGTGTGGCCCAGAGGCAGAAGTTTGAGAACCACTGTCTTGCATTCTAGCTCCTGCATAAATCCAGTTAAAGGTAGATAGCCGTGTTGGTCTGTCATAGTCAAAACAAAATAAAATAAAAAAATTTCCTTCCAGTAGCACCTTAGAGACCAACTAAGTTTGTTCTTGGTATGAGCTTTCGTGTGCATGCACACTTCTTCAGATACCTGCATGTAAGCTCCTGCATGTAAGCTTATTCTAAAAGTAAAGGCAAGATATAGTAGTAGTAGTAGTAGTAGTAATAATAATAATAATAAAAAAAATAATAGTAGTAGTAGTAATAATAATAATAATAATAATAATAAATTTATTTATATGCTGCCCATCTGATTGGGTTGCCCCAGCCACTCTGGGCGGCTTCCAACAAAGTAAAACACAGTAAGACATCAAACATTAAAAACTTCCCTATACAGGGCTGCTTTCAGATGTCATAGTAGTGGTTTTCTGGAGGGATTGGAGCTTAAATGAAATAAAAAAGGAAGAGGCACTAGATGGAAGGGCATTCCAGCACTAGAGAACTGCTAAGGAAGAAAGGGATGCATTCAGCGAGCTGGTAGTTCAAGGATGCCTGCCTGGGAAGCTGAGCTTTTGTAATAATGTCTGTGGCCAGGCATCTTTTATCCCAGTCTGAGCCAAATGAGTTCTTAAAATATAGCTCCAGCACCCTCTAGTGTCTGTGGGGGGAAGATGAGGAAACAGGAACGAGCAAGAGAGGTTTTGTTAAGATGGTTCCTGTTGTAGTGTGGGTTAATGATTTCAGCAAGTGATTTCAGCTCTCTGACATAGCAGGCAGGAGACAGAGTCTTCATGTAACAACTCTTTATTCAGGCAAACAAGACTGAGGGAACTGAGGGTAGGGAAGCTACATTTATAGGGACAGAGGACTGACTAGGAAAAGATACATTTTGGAGGGAACAATCTCAAGCAATCACACAGCTGCTATTTGGTGGGAACCAATAAGACAGAGGATCCAAATGCAGCAACTTGAATGTGCCAATAGTAACTGTTCCTTCTGGGACAGGAAGGCAGTTACTTTACCCTAATGTGATTACAGACAATAGTAATACAGATATGATAACACTCTGAATCAATACACAACAGTTCCGTTCTTTGTTGCAACCAGAAAGGACCGCAAGGGTCACAACCCAGATTCTCCAAGTGTCCCTATTTTCCAGGGACAGCCCCGGATTTACAGAAGCCGTCCCGGTTTCTGATTTGGTCCCGGAATGTCCCACTTTTCCTTAAAGGTAAAGGTACCCCTGACAGTTAGGTCCAGTCGCGGATGACTCTGGGGTAGCGGCGCTCATACCTGTCGGGGATTATTTGGGATTTGACTAGATGACCCTTAGGGTGGGGGTGGGGTCCCTTCCAACTCTTGGATTCTATGATACACTAGTGCAAGACCACACCTCTGGATGGCAATAGCATGGCATCATTCAAGACACCTAAGAACATAGCTGTCAACTTTCGGATTTGAAAATAAGGGATTTTTTCAAACTTTCGGATTTGAAAATAAGGGATGCTGCGAGGGCGGTGCAATGGCACCAAGTAGCCTCGCCACCCTGCGCTCCAGAGGCTGCGCTCGAACGGGTGAGCGAAAGAGCGAGCTCATAGACGGCAGGCAGGCTGGCTGGCTGGTTGGGCGTGAGGGTCTGGCTGCACAAGGCATGCAAGCTCCGCCCCCAGTCGGTCTCAGACTCCTTATTGGCAGCCGAGCAACGCAGCTGAGGAGCCTCCCTGGCCGGCAGGGAGGGAGAGAAGCTGCTTCCTTTGAAAGCTGGGAAATTTAAGGGATATCAACAATCTGGGATAGCAGCGGGAAATGGCATTGGAATAAGGGAGTTTCCCGCCAAAAAAGGGAGGGTTGACAGCTATGCCTAAGAAATGATTTGTGGCCAGTCCAGGAGAAAAGCACCACTCGTGGACCATTGCTTTGCCAATGGCATGCTGCAGAATACACTGGCAAAACAGCAACAACACGAAACTGGGGTTTTTTGGGGGGCGTGTGTGCTGAGTGTTCCTGGTGAGCAGGCCCATTTCAATGCCCGAGGCAAAAAGAGAAATTGCCCCCCCCCGCCACTCCGCTGCCAAAGCCTCGCTTGCTGGGTTTGCACAGGGGCAGCTTCCGGTGAGATCTCATGAGATCTTGTGCAACTCTCGCAGGATCTCACGGAGCTCCACGAGATCTCGAAATAGCTCCTCAGAAGCCGCTGCTTCTCCTCCTGGCTTCTTCAAGTGGCAGCTGGTGAGCAGGGGTGGCTGGAAGCCGTGTTCGAAATTAGCCGGGCGCCAGGTGCATTTCAGCCACTTTTGACCAAGTGAAGATGCCTGGGTGCCAGGATGGTGCCTGGCATCTCCACTGTCTGGAGGTGCCTACCTGGGTTTTTTTTGGATCTTGACTGTTTTCACACACCCCATCCTGGAGAATTCTATCTGCTATATTTTATCTGCACAATCAGAATGAATTTCAGGAACCAAAAGGCTTTTCCTGTGCAGCCTGAGCAGGAGCGGTGAACAACGTTATAGCTAATGGTTGTCGCTTGTCTTCACTTACCCCGTCCCAGTGCCCTGCTCACAGTTGTGGAGAATATTCTTATGTTATGAATGCTCCATGTCACTATTAAGAAAAAGAGGTTGGAATCGACCAATAGTTAGGTGAACTGTCCCTGGATCAAGGGATTTTTCTTCTTTAAGTTCTCAAAGCTTATGGTTGTCATCTGAACTACCCGTGTTTCTCCTAAAATAAGACACCGTCTTATATTCTTTTTCCCTCCAAAAAACACAGTATGGCTTATTTTCGGGGGATGTCTTATTTTTATTAAGTATATTTATTAAGATCGCTCGGGGCTTGGAATAAAGAGTGCACGGCTCCTGCTGCGTCCCAAGCGATCGGGGGATGAAGCGCCACGTGCTGCGGCTCTTGCTGGTTCCCGAGCGATCAGGGCTTGGAATAAAGAGCCGCGCGCTCTTTAATCCAAGCCCTGATCGCTCGGGAACCAGCAAGAGCCGCAGCACGTGGCGCTTCATCCCCCGATCGCTCAGGATGCAGCAGGAGCCGCAGCGCACGGCTCTTTATTCCAAGCCCCGTGCGCTGTGGCTCCTGCTGCGTCCCGAGCGATCGGGGCTTGGATTAAAGAGCGTGCGGCTCCTGCTGCGTCCTGAGCGATCGGGGGATGAAGCGCTTCATCCCCCGATCGCTCGGGACGCAGCAGGAGCCGCAGCGCATGACTCTTTATTCCAAGCCCCGATCACCAGGGGTTCTTCCACTTCCTTTGTGCCCTCCGGAAATGCGCCCACCTTAGCAGGTATCACCCCGTCTTATTTTCGGGGTATGGCTTATATTTTGTTACCGCTAGAAAACCCTGCTATGGCTTATTTTTTAGGTATGTCTTATTTTAGGAGAAACACAGTAGCCAGAGGTTTAACTGAGAATCAATCACAGTCAGTCCATCATTTGGAGAACCAAACTTCAGAATCATTTAGTCCCAAAAATGGCAACAAGACATTTTGTGTTGGCGACTGTAACCTTGGTTTAAGGTAGGGTTGCTGTACATCCGGAATTTCCTGGACATAGCCCCCTTAAGCAGCGTCCGGGCAGAAATTGCTGAAATGTCGGGGGGCGGGAAAGCTCAACAACTTTGCCCAAAAAAGCGCAACGACTTTTGTGTCCGGATTTTCACTTTTTGAAATATGGCAACACCTAGTTTATATATCTAACGCTGGCTGGACACATATGGGATGGGGTCTCGCTGGGCACTTTCAAGCCCCGTTGATTTTACACAAGACAGTGTTGCCACGAGGTAACCCCACTTCAGTGACCGTCCCGTGAGCAGCCCAAGGCCCAGCAGCTCTCTAGGCCAGCTTTAGCAGCCGCTGGTTTGACGAGGTTTCCTTTGTAAAGAGGAGCTATTTATATACCTCGGCCAGTCGGCCGGCCTTTTGTGGGGCTTTGCTGAAGTAAGCGGCGGGCAAGCACAATAGCCGCCATCCTGTTTAGAGCCCAGGAGCTTAGCTGCTGTTTTATTCCCCTTTGATTGCATTTGGTGTTCCAGGAACCTTGTGATTTGGGCATCAGCAAAGGCCCTGAATCATATAAATGCAGCCATTGCCAAGTTTCCCTGTCACCAAACGGGCTGCCTTTCGTTGTGTCGGCATGAGCCAGGCTAGCAAGAACGGTAGTCCTCAGAAAATAAAGGCAAATAAGGCAGTTTATGCTGTTTTTCTGACTTTCCGCTAACTGTTAACTTGTGCTTTATGTCTGAGCTTTCACACGACCTAAACGTCATTTCTGGAAATTGTATTAGTGCAAGTTTACCCCTCTGCCTTACTTGCAAATGCCCCCCCCCCCCGATAGCAAATAACATGGAAAAGAGCGCTGTGCAATATTTCTGGAAGCGGCTTTACAGCCACGTGAAAGGTCAGACAGGAAGCGGAAATTAGCAGCTAGTGAAATGTCTGTAAAACGGAATAAACTGGTTCCCACTGGGACTGGCTGGGCGGAAGGCTGGGAGATTAGCAGCAGGGGGCACCAGAGCCAATGACAGGTAGAGACCAGTGTCTACTGGGCAGCTGGTCCAACTTTAGTATGGAGGAAAGCTGACATGATTTGGCCTGCCAATACAGTGGACGCTCGGGTTGCGAACGCGATCCGTGCGGGAGGCGCGTTTGCAACCCGCAGCGTTTGCAACCCAAACCGCTGCGTCTAACCCATTGAACGAAGTGGGATGTACTACTGAACAGACTCATTTGCTCTTTTAAGGTAAAGGTAAAGGGACCCCTGACCATTAGGTCCAGTCGCAGACGACTCTGGGGTTGCGGTGCTCATCTCGCTTTACTGGCCGAGGGAGCTGGCATACAGCTTCCGGGTCATGTGGCCAGCATGACTAAGCCACTTCTGGCGAACCAGAGCAGCGCACAGAAACTCCGTTTACCTTCCTGCCAGACCAGTACCTATTGATCTACTTGCAGTTTGACGTGCTTTCGAACTGCTAGGTTGGCAGGAGCTGGGACCGAGCAACGGGAGCGCATCCCGTCGCGGGGATTCGAACCGCCAACCTTCTGATTGGCAAGCCCTAGGCTCTGTGATTTAACCCACAGCGCCACCCGCATCTTTTAAGCTTTAATGCAATTGTCACTGTCTGTATTATTATTATTATTATTATTATTATTATTATTATTATTGCATGTAATTTCCTTTGAGCTTTGCTGCTTGCGTTTCCCCCTCTGCACCCCTATATGTACATATGCCTTTTGACGTAGGATAACACTTTGTGCATCTCACAATGTGGGACTCTAGCCTAGCCTATTTGCTAAATCTCCGATTCTGCTGATTTGCCTTGCCCGTGGGTGAGGAATGATTTGATGGAGAGACAACACTGCCACCCAGTGACCCCACCTAAGAAATTCATCTTCAACCTCAAAGGCCTTTGAGCGAGATGGGGAAACCTGCAGATGCCGTAGGTTGGCTGATGCAGGAGGATGTCCACCGATGTAGTATGGAACAGCGGCTTGAGCATCTGGGAAATGTGGTACCCTTGGTGCCGAAGTGGAAAGGGAGACAGGAACGTGCCTGTCTAGCCTGAAATTGTGAATGGCAGCAACTGCTGGAAGATTCAAGACAGCTAAATGAAAGTACCTGTACCGTATTGGCCCGAATATAAGCCGCACCCGAATATAAGCCACACCTTTAAAATTCAAGGGGAAGAAAGAAAAAAAAAGACAATACCCGAATATAAGTCGCTCCCTTAAAAATCCGCAGGCACTCACACCCATTCCGTTTTACTGTATGTCTGTTTCAGCAGTGATATAGTAAAGGTCGTGAATTTAAGCAGCACTTTAACTTTTCACGGTTGGAATTTGGGGAAAAAGTGAGGCTTATATTCAGGCCAATACGGTACATCTTCACACAGCACAGAGTTAAACTATGGAACTCCCAGGGGCGTCTTACCCATAGAGGCTAGGTGTGATGACCTGGGAGTCAGACTCAGACACTGAACCTGAGGGATCCCAGCCTGCACAGGATTCCCTGCCTCCAGAACCAGCAGAGCCAGGGCTGGGGCCTGAGTCTGAAGGGGACTCACCTGTGCTAGATCCTCAGGTGCAGGCATCGGCTGAGGTTGATCTGGCTTCTAATGGGATGGAGGACTTATTGCCTGCAGGTGCTCCACTCCCCACCCAGTCAGGGGAAGCTGAGGTTGCCTCTGGGTCCGGTAACCCTCCAGCTTCTCCTGAGCTGCAGAGGCTCAGGGCAGAGAGGCGAAGGGAACTAAGTTCCCGCAGGAGGAGTACTCGCCTCCAAGCCAGGAGAGGCGAGTCACCTGAGGATCGGAGCCGCCCTATGCCTTGGGGCAGATAAAAGCCAGCCAGTCCCAGTCCCAAGTTGCAGGAGCAACATCGTTGCTGCCCAGTTCCTGTGTTCCTGAGCTCAGCTTTGTTACTTCGGCTTCCTGACCTCGGCTTCGTGTCTTCGGCTTCGTGACTTCGGCTTCGTTACTTCGGCTTCCTGACCTCGGCTTCGTGACTTCTGGTGTGAACTGACTTTGGCTGGCTTCTGACATGGACTGTTTAACCTCGGCTTTATCGGACTGGACTAGACCTCGCCTATTGAATACCCCTCGGGACCAGCACACTAGTTGTGCAGGGTGCCAGGGCGCCAAGTTCTGGAGGGCGCCAGGGAAGAGGCGGAGGCTGGATGCAGCGCCTCCTGGCATCAGCTCGTTGCCCTCGCCCACCTCCGCTATGCCGCGCTGAAGCAGCGCCACGCCCGGAGCCTCCATCTGCCGTGGCAACCGCGGCACGAAGCGGCCAGCTGAGCCGGGAGGAGCCGCCCTCCAGCCGCTCCCCGCCTCCTCCAGCCCCGCTGGCAGCGCCGTCCTCCCTAAAAAACTCTGGGAAAGAGGGGTGCGCCAGATGGAGCTTTGCACCATGGCGCTGGATATGGTTAAGATGGCCCTGGGAACCCCCCCCCCCAGAAGACAGTGATGACCACCAATCTAGATGGCTTTAAAAGAGGTTTAGACAAATTGACGGAGGAGAGGGCTGTCAATGACTGCCAGCCATGATATAACTGTGTTTGGCTTCCACATTTGGAGGCAGCAATGCTTCTGAATACGAGTTGCTCTCGCACTCAGATCCTGCTTGTGGGCATCTGGTTGGCCACTGGGAGAAGAGGATGCTGGACCAGATGGGCAACTGGCCTGATCCAGAAGGCTCTTCTCATGTTCTTATGCTTCTGCAGAAGTTTTGTTGGGTTTGCTTTAGAGGTTATTGTTATAATATAATAATAATAATAATAATAATAATAATAATAATAATAATAATAATTTATTATTTAAACCTCGCCCAGCTGGCTGGGTTTCCCCAGCCACTCTGGGCAGCTTTCAACAGAACATTAAAATGCAATAATCTATTAAACATTAAAAGCCTCCCTAAACAGGGCTGCCTTCAGATGTCTTCTAAAGGTCTGGTAGCCGTTTCTCTCTTTGACATCTGGAGGGAGGGCGTTCCACAGGGCGGGTGCCACCACCGAGAAGGCCCTCTGCCTGGTTCCCTGTAACTTGGCTTCTTTTAGTGAGGGAACCGCCAGAAGGCCCTCGGCACTGGACCTCAGTTAGCAGCATATTGTTCTGGGTTAGTTGCTTGAAGACTCTTTATGCATCGAGCGTCTGAAAAACGACGATGATTGCAACGGTGGTGCTGGTATCAGGTGCCAACGGTGGCATTCTTGAAACGCTGCTTTTGTTCCGGGGTGCCTCCTCCACTACGAAGACTTCTCTGAATCCTTGTGAAATTCCTGGTCTTTGTAAGCGCTGCAGTTCAACCGAGCCGGAGCGGTTTAACATTCTTTCTTGCTTCTTTTGAAATGACTCTCAAATAACCGAACCTCCCCTGATGTCTTTCTTGCTGCTGACTCACTGCTTAGTAAAAGCACGAGCGCCGCAGGACAATAGATCTTTTCCAAACGCAGTTTAACACCCTGCATTCACACCAGTAGCCCCTACACATGATCCTCTCATGTGCCAGCTTCTCCGCCCGCATCTCCATGAGAAGAAGTCATTATTTGACCCCGCAACCCATCCTCCTTCTGCAGAGGCTCTGAAAACTGCAGAGGAAGCCATTTTTCACCTTCACAACGTCCTGTTTCACCGCACGTCAAGCAGAAGTTAGGAACCTAGGAATCAGAGTTACAGTATGCCAGCTTGCTTAGTATTTCCTACACGGAGAGGCTGTGGGCTGTTCAGGGTTCCATGTGATTTCATGGTTTATGTTTACCATTTTTCCCTACAGAGAAAAAACTCGTGCATGACACAATCGCGCTCACACCCACCCCAGAAACGTCAATGTATCTTATTCGTTACTTTCATAAAAATTATATACCCCTTGAGTGTTTTCCCAAGGTTGTTTTCTGCTGCTCCAGAGAAGCGGACACGGAGCAATGGATTCAAACTACAAGAAAGAAGATTCCACCTAAACATTAGGAAGAACTTCCTGACAGTAAGAGCCATTCAACAGTGGAATTTGCTGCCAAGGAGTGTGGTGGAGTCTCCTTCTTTGGAGGTCTTTAAGCAGAGGCATGACAGCCACCTGTCAAGAATGCTTTGATGGTGTTCCTGCTTGGCAGGGGGTTGGACTGGATGGCCCTTGTGGTCTCTTCCAACTCTAGGATTCTATGATTCTATGAGTGTAACACCCCCCCCAACAAACCTCAAAGTGGTTTACAAAAGATAAAGTAAAAAAAGAAAACACTTACAAGCACTTAGAACTTAAAAAAAAAATTAAAAACAGCAATAAGCTAAAAAACAGATTAAAATACATGTCAACATTCTATATATCTGGGTAGGCTTGTTCAAACAAAAGGAATTTTTAGCAGGTGTCGAAAAGAGAACCATGAAGGCACCTGCCTGATGTCAATAGGCAGGGAGTTCCAAAGTGCTGCCACACTGAAATATCAATTTCTTACAAATGTAGAACGTCCATTATGTGTCAACAGTAATAGTGCCAGTTCCGCAGATTGAGGCTGTCCAGAGTGCATGTGTGGAATAAGACAATCTCTCAGGTTTGCATCTGTTTTCTTCTGTTTCGTTTTATTTTGGGGCCTCAAGCCAGTGGGAGGGGTGCTTGCCATAACGCCAGGTGAGCAAATGCTTAAAATAAATAAATAACGCCAAACATGTTCCCTGACAAGCTGGAACGTGTCCAGAAGAGGGCAACCAAAATGGTCAAAGGCTTGGAAACGATGCCTTATGAGGAACGGCTTAGGGAGCTGGGTATGTTTAGCCTGGAGAAGAGAAGGTTAAGGGGTGATATGATAGCCATGTTCAAATATATAAAAGGATGTCATATAGAGGAGGGAGAAAGGTTGTTTTCTGCTGCTCCACAGAAGCGGACACGGAGCAATGGATTCAAACTACAAGAAAGAAGATTCCACCTAAACATTAGAAAGAACTTCCTGACAGTAAGAGCTGTTCGACAGTGGAATTTGCTGCCAAGGAGTGTGGTGGAGTCTCCTTCTTTGGAGATCTTTAAGCAGAGGCTTGACAGCCATCTGTCAAGAATGCTTTGATGGTGTTTCCTGCTTGGCAGGGGGTTGGACTGGATGGCCTTTGGGGTCTCTTCCAACTCTATGATTCTATGATTCTATGATTCTAAGGTTCTTTGTTCCTCGCTCCCACGTACAACACCCAGTTCTGTTGCAACGAGTGGAAATTTAGCAGGTCAAGCTGTTCCGAGTTGTTCGACTAAGAGGGGCCAAGCTCCCTTTTTACTTTGGGTTGATGACAATCGCATCCTGCTAAGATTTCCTTTAAACAGAGAGGCGATTGTGACCGAGTTTTCGACAGATGTTTCTTGCAAAGTGAGTCATCCTCAGCCGAGCTGCCTGGCTGTCTCCCAGAAGTGGTGATGGTATCTCAAAACGTGAGAGAAGCACCAAAAGGCTTGCTCGGTCTGCACGCGACCCGCGGCCGGGCTTTGCTCGTTCTCAGGGACAAACCCAGCATCACGCAAAAGCATTTGAAGAGAACGCAGGGAGGGTGTATTGCATTGTGTTCACACGTTGCCTTTGAGTGTGCGACCTGTGTACATGGCAGTGGTATTCACATGTTGCATTCAACAAGTGTGCACTGTGTGCCTGTGCCCATAAATAACTGGTGCGCACTGTTATGCACATGTAATCTTCAAGGTGCACGGAGTCCCGTGTACGCAGCAGCTGAGATGCTCAAATCAAGCAGTGTATGATCTTTCACAAACACTTGCAAATGCGTAGGGATAGTTTGTACTTGCGTTCAGTACAATGTGTGTCAGGGAATGGTCTGAAGACGAGAGCTGGGGAATGCATTCTATGGCAGACCAGCTTCTCTCCGATGGAGAGCTGGAGGGGGAAGATGTTCAGAAGCAAAGAGAGGAAGAAGCATAGCTGTCAACCCTCCCTTTTTTGCAGGAAACTCCCTTATTCCAATGCCATTTCCCGCTTCTATCCCGGATTGTTGACATCCCTTAAATTTCCCGGATTTCCAAGGAAGCAGCTCCTCTCCCTCCCTGCTGGCCAGGGAGGCTCCTCAGCTGCGTTGCTCAGCTGCCAATAAGGAGTCTGAGACCGACTGGGGGCGGAGCTTGCATGCCTTGTGCAGCCAAACCGTCACGGCCAACCAGACAGCCAGCCTGCCTGCTGTCTACACTCGCTCTCCCGCCCACCCATTCGTGCGCAGCCTCTGGAGTGCAGGGTGGCACTGGCGTCGCAAGGGGGAGTGGGGGGGGGGTGGTACGCCCCGGGTTCCATGGGAGGAGGGGGTGACACTTGAGCTGGCCCCACCCTCCGCGGGGCCCACCCGCCGGCGCCGCTGCTGCTCCCGCAGCACCCTTGCGAGCCGCCGCGCCAAAAGCAGCAGCGGCGGGGCAACCTCACGAGCCGCCGATTGCGTGCGGCGGCTCGTAGGGGTGCTGCCGCTGCTGCTTTTGGCGCGGTGCCTCACAAGGGTGCCGCGGGAGCAGCACCGGCCTGGCGATGGTGTGCGCACACGCGGCATTTCGCACATGCAACTCTGTCGTGATGTTGTGTCGTGATGCCACGCCACGCCATCCCGCCTCCAGGGGGAAGCTTCTGTTCGCTGCCCCGGGGGGGCGAGGAGGCTTCCTCTGCCCCTGCAGGGTGGCGAGGCTACTTGGTGCCATTGCACCGCCCTCGCAGCATCCCTTATTTTCAAATCCGAAAGTTGACAGCTATGGGCAGAAGCTGAACAGCTTAGGGAGGAGTTACCCAGTTATGAGATAATGATGACAGAACCAGAAGGGAGGGGGCAGCTAGCTGAGACGTCACTTGAGAGCATGGAGGACCCCCCCTCCCCTCAGACTCGGAGGTCCGAATGTCTCAGAGAGCAAAGGAGTCAGAGGGAGTGAGGAACTTCCCGTTGGCTCCCAAAATGCTGCGGAAGTTGGAAGGAGGCTTAGACTAGGCAACGGCCCACCTTGCAGAGGGCTGTGTATTTGTGCTTGCAACATGCTGTCATAAAAGGACCATAAATCTATCCGCTGCTCGTTAATTCTTATCTGTGAAGTTACCGAAGGGAGGGGAGGACTCTCCATGCCTGACAATGTGTGAACAAGTCTACTGAGTCAGACCAGTGGTCCAAGTAACTCAGCCTTGTCTACACCAGGAATGTATAATGCCCAATAAAAGGTAAAGGGACCCCTGACCATTAGGTCCAGTTGCGGATGACTCTGAGGTTGCAGTGCCCATCTCGCTTTATTGGCCGAGGGAGCCGGCGTACAGCTTCCGGGTCATGTGGCCAGCATGACTAAGCCGCTTCTGGCGAACCAGAGCAGCGCACAGAAACGCCGTTTACCTTCCAGCCGGAGCGGTACCTATTTATCTACTTGCACTTTGACGTGCTTTCGAACTGCTAGGTGGGCAGGAGCAGGGACTGAACAACGGGAGCTCACCCTGTCGCAGGGATTCGAACCGCCAACCTTCTGATCAGCAAGCCCTAGGCTCTGTGGTTAAACCCACAGCAGCACCTGCGTCCCTACAACACCCAGTAAAGAGGGTTTAATCCATCCACCTAAAGCGTTTTTTTTTTGTTCCCCCACTTAAGATTCCACCAATTTTGGCAGGGGAGGCGTAAAAGAAAGCAGACGCAGCAGCGAT
Organism: Darevskia mixta; assembly: GCA_034641385.1. Classification (NCBI taxonomy): domain Eukaryota; kingdom Metazoa; phylum Chordata; class Lepidosauria; order Squamata; family Lacertidae; genus Darevskia; species Darevskia mixta. The sequence continues at coordinate 199,514 of JAWWNH010000012.1, read as the reverse complement.
GGGATGGGCAGCGCCGAGAGCCCTGGTGGGGATGCACCTGTCCCCCTTTCTGGTAATCAGATTGATCATTTGATGAACGGAAATGGGCTGATACAACCCCCAGCTTCTCAGCTGGTCTGGATGGATTCGTTGAAGGAGGTTCTGGGTGGCAGCGTGGCTGCCTGCCTGTGACCGCGAAGGGTGGCCACACCTACTTTTGTCCACGCTCTCTGCTGATATGTGGCCCCTGGGAGGCTGATATGTGGCCCTCGGGTGAAAAACAGCTAGCCACCCCTGGTCTACATTCACCAGTGACATTTGTTTTGGAATTTAGTGCTGTAGGTGTTTCACGCTTTGGTCAATTCTCTCTCCCCACCTCGGGACCAGCCCCATCCCCTTAAGAGAATGACCGTTCCCCACATCAAAAAGGGGTGCGCATTTTGCATGGTTGCGAGCAGCCCTCTGGGATCACAGGCAGCTCCTGGCAGTTGGGTCTGGCACCGCCTTCCCAGGTTGGATACCTGTGGTCTCCACCTATGCCAGCAGCCGCCCAATCCCGGCTGGGGAGGTGTTGCCAGGGGGATTGGCCAGGTAGAGGGAGGGAGCACACCTTATAGGAGTCAGTCATTACCTGGGAAGCAGCCGTTGGATCCATTGGCAGGTTTCACCTTTCCCGTAGCAATTCGTCACAACTTTGGCGGTTGCAGGCCTTGGGCGGAATCCTTTAGTCATCTACCTAAAATGGGAGTGGGCGTGGGGCGGTGACCCCCGCCCCCATTGTGGCGGCGATACCAGGGTTCCTGTTAAAGGGGTCTTAGGGGGAGGCATTGACCATACGCCCAGAGGTAATCATTGCCCTCCCCCTCCAGCGGCGGCGAACAGGGGGGCGGGCTATCTGCTTGAACATATGTTCTCCAGAGCTAGCCCACTCCTCACACATGCTGGATAACCCTGAAAATTACCCAGAACCCCGGCTGGGGGGCTGGGAAGGATAAACGCCCAATGCCTGAGCCAAGGTCTCCCTACATCTGAATATTAATAAAGTTGTGGCGAATTTAATCCCATAGAACGTTGTCAAGTGTTATTTCCCTCAGGGTCTGCCTGGGGTTCGGGGGGACTCCGCCTAACCACACAAATATAAAGTTTGAAGTGATCTAGGTAAAAGATGGATCCAATAGAGTTAATCCAAACCTTGAAAAGACCATAGAGCTGAAAGAGGAAGCAGGAAAGAGTGGCATCCTTCCAATTTCCTCCTCCAGATGTATTTTTCAAGGGAGAAAGAAGTAACCTTCCTCATCACCTCATGAGCAAGAGGACAAGTGAGAAATTTCATGATCGTCATAAAACTTCATATCATGCTTTTCGCTTTCAGAAATGAACATCTCTTAACATCTCTGATGCGATGTACTACTGAACAGCGCATTGCAGCCATTATGAACATTACCTGCTTTGGTCTCCCTGCGAAAACATTTGCTCCCATTACCGTGGACAACATTTTATTTACCTGTACAAACATCACAAACAGTTTTCAAAAATCCATTATTATTAACAAATCTAATTAAACACTGCAACCCAACCGTAAGGAATATGCACACATAGAGAGCTCTTCCATTGACCGGAGGGGAAAACCAACAACAGATTATGGAGATGCTCATTGGATGAGCATCACTAGAAGTCCTATGTACATATGAGCAAAACACCCATCATTATGATAGGCAGAGCAAACAGTAAGATCGGAGTGGGAAGGCTGGGCCACATGGATTTGTGTGCTATTTGCAGGATCCTTCCCAGTGGAGGCTGGGCCACCCGATGTTGGGCAGAGTAATAAGTTAGGTTATGCCTAAGGCAAGATATACAGTAGGCATGGAGCTCGTGGTTTTAGTTATGCCACCGCACCAGACACACTTACGTGAAGAAGGATGGTGAATGTCACCTTTTGATGTAGGTGGTCCATATCTCAGTGGCAGGGCATATGCTTTGCATGCAGAAGGTTCCAAGGTTCAACCCCTGAAGACAGAATCGGGATTCAAGATGATCTTACCAGATTGGAGAACTGGGCAAAATGTATTCCAGTTGGGACAAATTTATGGTTCTACACTTACGCAGGAAGAACCAGCTGCACCTGGATTGCCAGTAGTAAATGTGAAAAGGATCTATTGATTTTAGTCAACCACAAGCTTAACATGAGTCAACAGGGTGACGCAGCAGCAAAAAAAGGCTAATGCTATTCTAGGTTGCATCAACAGAAGTATAGTGTCCAGATCATAGCACTACTTTATTCTGCCTTGGTCAGACCACACTTGGAATACGGTGTCCAATTCTGGACACCACAATTTAAGAAGGATGTTGACAAGCTGGAAGGTGTGCAGAGGAGGGCAACCAAGATGATCAAGGGTCTGGAAACCAAGCCTTATGATAATAATAATTTATTATTTGTACCCTGCCCATCTGGCTGGGTCCCCCTAGCCACTCTGGGCAGCCTCCAACAGATATTAAAATACATTAAAATATCACAGGTTAAAAACTTCCCTAAACAGGGCTGCCTTCAGGTATTTTCTGAATGTCAGATAGTTGTTTTTCTCTTTGACCTCTGCTGGGAGGGCGTTCCACAGGGCGGGGGCCACTACTGAAAAGGCCCTCTGCCTGGTTCCCTGTAGCTTTGCTTCTCACAGTGAGGGAACTGCCAGAAGGCCCTCGGTGCTGGACCTCAGTGTCCGGGCTGAACGGTGGGGGTGGAATGGTTGAAGGAGCTGGGTATGTTTAGGCTAGAGAAGAGTAGACTGGGAGGAGATATAAGTCATCTTCAAATATTTCAAGGGCTGTCACATGGAGGATGGAGCTTGTTTTCTCCTGCTCAGGAGGGCAGGACCCGAACCAATGGATTCAAGTTACAAGAAAGATTCCAACTAAACAACAGGAAGAACCTTCTAACAGTAAGAGCTGTTCAACAGTGGAATAGACTCCCTCAGAAAGTGCTGGGCAATCCTTCCTTGGTGGTTGTTAAGTAGAGGTTGGATGGCCATCTGCCATGAATGCTTTAGGCGAGATTCCTGCATTGCGGGGGGTTGGACTAGATGACCCTCGGAATCCCTTCCAACTCGGCAATTCTATGATATCCTGGTAGCTCTGGGAGAGAGACTCTGGTCTGAAATCCTGGAGAGCCATTGTCAGAGCTGGATGGCTCTAAGGCCGGAGTAAACAAAAGGCAGCTTATAACTGGTTGGTATCTTGTTGGCCACTGTGAGAACAGGATCCTGGACCGTTTGGCCCACTGTCCTGGTCCAGCAGGTTCTGCTTATGTTTTTATCTTCCCAGGTCTGCAACAGGAAAGAGTCTTCCCTGTTACCTCCACCCTTGTAACTGGAGATGCCAGGGATTGAATTTGGGACCTTCTCCACGCAAAGCACATGCTCTCCACCACTGACCTATGAGCCTTGGAAAGTGCCTGCATCAAATGAGAAACAGACAGTATCTCTTGAAGCTAAATGGGGCTGAGTTATGAGTCCCACAGGAATAGAGAGCCCAAGAACCTGGAGGAGCTCTCACAGGTGAGGAAAACCACACAGGGACTCGACAATCCTGTGAGGTGGAACTCACGAGACCGAGATCTTGCAGAAGCTTCACAGGATCACAGCAGGATCTTGAAAGGACGAAGGAGGTAGATTGGGACACTAACGGAAATGTGGAGGATTTGCTACGATGCGGCTCATGTTGAAGTCCAGTTCGTATGTAAACTGCTTGCAAAGGGACTTCAGAATGAGGGCTCTCAGCTGATCGGCACTGACAGCCATCATCCTTAAAGTCCAGTTGTCTGCATTTTGAACGCAAACTGCTGCAAAACGATGTCTCTCAGCACTCATCAGCTGATCAAAGCTGGCCACCCCATTGGCTGAATGAGGGCATGCCTGACGGCTTACTCCCTGGCTCAGCCAATCCCAGTGGGGCTCCCTGTCAGTGAAGATCAGCTGATTGGTCCTGAGAGGGAATAATGGGGAGCCCACACTTTTAAGCTCCTCATTCTTCCTTTGCAGACACGTCTACATCTGCCCTGATGCCATGTACAGTGTTTGGGGGGAGGCAAGTGGATGTGGTTTGAAGAAAACATCCTCACAGGCCAGTTAGAATCCCTGTTGGGCCTTATAAGGTCTGAAGACCAGAAGTTCTCCACCGCAGGGCAGAACGATGGAACTGAATAAAAGGCCCCCAAGTTATCGCAGACATTCCCTTCTTAAGTGTTCCTCCTGGGACATCCACACCATTCAGCAAACCACAGTGGCTCAGATCCAAACAACCGCGAGCAGGAGGCGAGAATGTATTAGCGCCGTTCTGTCAAACCACGGTGCAGTGTGTCAGGGGCTGAATTGACAGGCATGAAACACGGTGAATGAGGAAGATAGCCAGCCGTGGCATGTAAAAACTCTAGTGGTCTTGAAAAGAGCTTGTGCGGTGCCGGTTCCAGGAGACTTTGGGGAAGATGTTCTCAGTGGGCCTTCCTCTCTGCGTAGGCTATCCCCATCCTCCTCGCAGCTGTTGCGACTGCCCATTTGCTTGGGAGGAAATCACTGTCTCCCAGGGAGGAAATCACTGTCTCCCGGCTCTCCCATTGGACAGAGTGAGGCGGCTGCCTCAGATGGCAGGCAGTAACTGGCAGCAGATGCTGGAGGATACAGTGATGTGGGGCAGGCAGCCTTCCCTACACCGGCTAAGCTGGTTGAATGCCTTCAGGTGCTGCCCAGTGAAGTCACCCTCCAGCCCTGGCCTCTGAGCTTGTGCAAAATCTTGTGCGAGAGCTTCTTCAAACAAAAGAACCCTGGAATTTGGGGTCACCTCTCTCATGCAACCCTCTTCTGCCAGGTTGGAAGCAGCCCTTCTGTTAGCAGAAGAGACTTTCCACCGGGAGAAGGGCACCTTTGGATGCAGGCCACCACCTCCGTCATCCGATGAGAAGCATTGATTTCGGCCAGTTGGGAGTTTGGAGGCTATGCTGGCTGTTGCTGTTCTTGAAGCCATCTTGATCCCAGGGCATTTGTCTCTCAGGAGAGCAACTTTTCCATGATGGGGTTGGTAAAGGAAAAGCTTCGGAACATATTTTGGTCCATGCTGTTGATGAGGGTCCGGTCTCCGCATGACAGCCGGGGTTTCTCGTTCAGAAATTCTTTGTCGAAGTTGCTGCAGTCGCCAGGGGATTTCTTGCAGAAGGGGAGAGAGAAAACGGAGTTAGAAACGGCAGCGGGAGGGTTGCACAGTGTTTCTCAAACTCGGGTCTCCGCCAGACTACAACTTCCATCATCCCTAGCTAGCAGGACCAGTGGTCAGGGATGATGGGAGTTGCAGTCCATCGGCAGCTGAAGACCCAAGTTTAAGAAACATTGCTTAAGCTAATGTGGTGCTTTCCAGATGTTGTTGTTGGACTACAACTCCCATCGTCTCTGGCTAGGCAGACGGGAGTCCAGCAACCTTGGGAGGGCAATATGGCACCTTCCCCTGCATTAAGAAGATGCTCTTGAACCTTTAGAAACAAGGACAGGGATCCTGTGGCTCTCTAACTCCCATCAGCCCCAGCCAGGATGAAGGGTGATGGAATTTGTAGCCCTCCAACGAGAAACCAAGCCTTTAGTGATTCTCCCAAGCTCTTCCTGACTGCAGTGGTGGTCGGTGGCCATTGGGACCCATAGGGCAGAAGGAAAGGAGCCCAGCATTAGGTGGCGCCAGAACCTATGAACTCTTGTCCCCATCCTCTTTGCTATTGAGTTCTACAAGAGGCAAGCTTGAGAGACAGCTGGAAAGCAGCAGCACCTTCTGGACAGGTTGTATATAAGAAGACAGACAGGTGAGGGCTGGGCGAAGTTGGTGGGGTTGCGCCCCATTTGCCCTAACGGATCAGTCTCCCCCTGGCTTCTCTAGCTGCTGCAACTGTAAATGTTTGATATGGTTTTTGTTCAATGCTGTTTTATCATCCTAGAAACTGCCCTGGCGTTTATTTATTTTTTAAAAAATGAAAGGTTGCATAGAAATAATTTAAAAAACAAGCAAAAAATGTCTTTAAAAAAAAAATTGTCCAGTAGCACCTTATAGACCAAGTAAGTTAGTTCTGGTATAAGCTTTCGTGTGCATCTGAAGAGGTGTGCATGCACACGAAAGCTTATACCAGAACAAACTTACTTGGTCTATAACAGGGGTAGGCAACCTAAGGCCCGTGGGCCGGATGCGGCCCAATCGCCTTCTCAATCCGGCCAGCGGATGGTCCGGGAATCAGCGTGTTTTTACATGAGTAGAATGTGTCCTTTTATTTGAAATGCATCTCTGGATTATTTGTGGGGCATAGGAATTCGTTCATCCCCCCCCCCAAAAAAATTGTAGTCCGGCCCACCATATGGTCTGAGGGACGGTGGACTGGCCCATGACTGAAAAAGGTTGCTGACCCCTGGTCTATAAGGTGCTACTGGACAATTTTTTATTTTTTTATTTTTATTTCGACTGCGTCAGACCAACACGGCAACCTACCTGAATCTTAAAAAAAAGAAATCTAAACATGGTAAGATTATCTGGAGTCCACAAACAAGGAAAGCCTCTGATCTGCAGGGATTGTTCATTTTTAGTTGCGAAGAGAAGCAAAGAAACTAGGAAAGGTTAAAAAAAACTTCTCTCTCTCTCACCACTCTAGGCTTGAAAGGGGGTTCGACTGCTCTTGCTTCAATGGCTTCCCAGTTGATTTCTTGGAAAAAAGGATGCTGGCGGATGTTCCCTTTGGCTCCCAATCTCCTTTCGGGTTCTCTTACAAAAAGCTGGAAATCGAAAGAACGCTAAATTAAAAAAATAGCCAGCACTTACTGTTGGGTGGAGGGAGGGCGTTATTGGTTTATTTGCTTCTTGTTTTTTTTATGCATTCTGCGCTTTTTATCTTGCATATTTACGTTGTGGACCGCCCTGAGATCTACGGGTGAAGGGCGATATACACATGTAATAAATAATAAAATTTTTAAAAACCTTTTAAAAAAAAAGAAGTCCTCAAGGAAATTCATCAACATTTCCAGAATAACCCCCAAACAAAGGCACTCTGGAGGCAACCTTAAAGATAAATTCTTATGTTATCTTTAAAAGTGAATTCCATCAGGAAGAACGACCGTATTTAGTGCAAAGGAAATGGCTCTACATATGAGGAAAAGATGAGGAAACGCTGGGGAGAATTATTCCAGTAGAAGAAGAAGAAGAAGAAGAAGAAGAAGAAGAAGAAGAAGAAGAAGAAGAAGAGTTTGGATTTGATATCCCGCTTTATCACTCCCCGAAGGAGTCTCAAAGCGGCTCACAATCTCCTTTCCCTTCCTGCCCCACAACAAACACTCTGTGAGGTGAGTGGGGCTGAGAGACTTCAGAGAAGTGTGACTAGCCCAAGGCATAGCTGTCAACTTTCGGATTTGAAAATAAGGGATTTTTTCAAACTTTTGGATTTGAAAATAAGGGATGCCGCGAGGGCGGTGCAATGGCACCACGTAGCCTCGCCACCCTGCGCTCCAGAGGCTGTGTGTGAACAGGTGAGCGAAAGAGCGAGCGCATAGATGGCAGGCAGGCTGGCTGGCTGGTTGGGCGTGAGGGTCTGGCTGTACAAGGCATGCAAGCTCCGCCCCCAGTCGGTCTCAGACTCCTTATTGGCAGCCGAGCAACGCAGCTGAGGAGCCTCCCTGGCCGGCAGGGAGGGAGAGGAGCTGCTTCCTTTGAAATCCGGGAAATTTAAGAGACATCAACAATCCGGGATAGCAGCAGGGAAACAACATTGGAATAAGGGAGTTTCCAGCAAAAAAAGGGAGGGTTGACAGCTATAGCCCAAGGTCACTCAGCAGCTGCATGCGGAGGAGAGGAGATGCGAACCCGATTCACCAGATTACAAGTCTACCGCTCTTAACCACTACACCACACTGGCTCTTGCGCAGTTCAATCCTTCATTCATCCCTGCCTCCCTCTCTCCTTGACCTGACCTTCACAAGAAGGTCCCTTGCGTCCTTGTCAAGCCAGCGAGGGTAGAACGGGCTGTCCATGCGGATAGAGTGGAAGAGTTCCTCTTCGTCCTGACCATGGAAGGGAGACTGACCAATCAGCATCTCGTAGAGAAGGACCCCAAATGACCACCAGTCAACGGACGTGTTGTATTTCTGCCCCAGCAGAATCTATAACGGAAAGGGGATGGAGACGTGAAGAAAGCTTACCAGTAAGACCTGGCCTTCTCGCAATGAGCTAGCTAGCTCACTGGCTCATCTAGCCCAGAGTCGTCTTATTCCAAGGGTGAGGAACCTGGGGTGCCTCCAGATGTTGGTGGACTTCAACTCTCATCAACATAGGAACATTGGAAACTGCCTGATGTTGAGTCAGACTGCAAGCCCAGTTTTGCCTACTCTGTCTGGAAGCAGCTCTACAGGATTTCAGGCAGAGTTCTCTCTCCCAGGAAGGGATTGAATCACGGAACCATAGAATTGTAGAATTGGAAGGCATCCTGAGGGGAACTTTTTGGCCAAAGTTGAGCTTCCTTTGCAAAAAGTTTTAAAGCTTTTTTTTTTTTTTAATAGGGAATTCGCCCTGTGGAACGCCCTCCCATCAGATGTCAAAGAAATAAACAACTATTTGACATTTAGAAGAGATCTGAAGGCAGCCCTGTTTAGGGAAGTTTTTAATGACTGATGTTTTAATGTATTTTTAATCTTTCGTTGGAAGCCGCCCAGAGCGGCTGGGAAAACCCAGCCAGATGGGCGGGGTATAAACAAACAAACAAACAAACAAACAAACAAACAAATCACACTTCCGATATGGGAATCTCAGCTCAAACATCCATGACAGACGGCCATCCAACCTCTGCTTAAAAACCTCCAAGGAAGGAGAGACTACAGCCTCACAAGGGAGACTGTTCTGTCAAACAGCTCTTACCATCAGAAAGTGATGGTTGTCCTGATGTTTAGTTGGAATCTCCTTTCTTGTAACTTGAAGCCATTGGTTTGAGTTCTACCCGCCAAAGCAGGAGAAAACGAGATTGCTCCATCTTCCATGTGACAGTCTGTTGTGATTTTTGTCTCAGCCGAGCGGCACGCAGCTGCAGCGAGAATGGTTTTACTTTTGCCTGTCTCACTGAACTGTGAGAACGTCGCCTTATCTCTTCCTGCATGGAATGTTTGTATTTCTGTACTGTTGTAATCCGAGCTGTGTGCTCTCACTCTTCTGGCTGTCCTCAAGCTGGAAGGACGGCTATTATGGCAGCTCCGTATTACCAGGCTGGCAGCAGAGAATCTCTCTGCACTATTAAACAATAAATAGCTTTAGCCTATTAAATGGCTTGTTGTGTGTGTTGTTACTCAATCTGGGAACAATCACATATTACTGCGCCACCGGACTCCCTGTAGCCGGGGATGTGCGCACACAGGCTTTGCTCTTGCTTTGGGGCAGTCTCACAACCTGCCCCAAGCGGGGTAAGTCATAACACAGTCCTCCAGATATTTGAACCTGGGACCTTCCCTATGCAAATCAGATGCTCCACCAAGATGATCAAGGGTCAGGAAACCAAGACTTATGAGGAACGGTTGAGGGAGTTGGGTAGAGTTAGCCTGGATAAGAAGAGACCGATGATGATAGCCATCTTCAAGTATCTCAAGGGCTGTCACATGGAAGAGGGAACAAGCTGGTTTTCTCCTTTTCCGGAGGTTAGGACCTGAAACAATGCATTCAAGTTACAAGAAAGGAGATTCCGACTAAACATCAGGAAGAACTTTCTGACAGCAAGAGCTGGAATGGACTCCCTTGGAAGGTGATGGACTCTCCTTTCTTGGAGGCTGGATGGCCTTCTGCCATGGATACTTTAGTTGAGATTCCTGTGTTATGATTTTTGTCCAAGCTGAGTGGCACCATCTACTCGCAGGACTGGTTTCACTTTTGCCTGTTTTACAGACCCGTGAGAAAGTTGCTTTATCATTTCCTGCCTGGAATGTTTATGATTTACTGTACTGTTGTAAATAGAGCTTTTGGGCTCTCACACTTTCCTGGCTTGTCCTCAAGCTGGAAGGACGGCTATATGGCAGCTCCGTGTAAACGGGCTGGCAGCAGAGAATCTTTCTCTGCACAATTACTTTGAATAAATTAGTTTAGCCTTAATGAATGGCTTGTGTGTGTTGTTCTTCAATCTGGGAACAATCACATATTACCGTGTCTCCGGACTCTCTGTAGCCGGGAATGTGCGCACACGGATGTGCTCTGGGTATATCATAACAGTGGTAGCAGAGGATGGTTTCGATCCATCAACCTCTGCTACCACTGTTATGATATACCCTGCCTGGGGCAGGTTGTGAGACTGCCCCAAAGCCAGAGCACATCCGTGTGCGCACTGCGGGGGGTTGGACTAGATGACCCTTGGGGTCCCTTCCAACCCTACAATTCTATGATTCCACCACTGAGCTTCAGCCCTGCTGTGCCCTTGCCTGTTGACCATGCTGGCTGGGGTGATGGAGGTTGAAGTCCAACCACAGCTGGAGGCCCACAAGATACCCCATGACCTTGAGCATTGCATTCCCTACACCAAGCACCCAGATCCCTCCAGGGAGCTTATTGGTGGGCACAAAAGGCTCAGCCCTTCTCTTCCATTTGCACCCAACCCCTGTTATTCAGAGATATTCTGCCTCTGGTCTGGGAAGTTCCATGGGTTGCCACGGCTAATGGCCTCACTTACCTCCGGTGCAATATAATCGGGGGTTCCACAGAACGTGCTTGTCTTGGCGTCCCCTCCCATGTGCTCTTTGCACATCCCAAAATCGGCAATCTTGATGTGCCCTTCCTTGTCTAGGAGAACGTTGTCAAGCTTCAGGTCTCTGCAAGGTAAGATCAGGCGACATCTCTGAAAAGGCTCCTTTCTTGAAAGACTAGATGTGCTATCTAATCAGTATGTGCTGTATATACACAGAACAATTGTTCAGTCGTATCGGGTACAAGTCATAGCTGTCAACTTTCGGATTTGAAAATAAGGGATTTTTTCAAACTTTAGGATTTGAAAATAAGGGATTTTTTCAAACTTTAGGATTTGAAAATAAGGGATACCGCGAGGGCGGTGCAATGGCACCAAGTAGCCTCGCCACCCTGCGCTCCAGAGGCTGCGCACGAACGGGTGAGCGAAAGAGCGAGTGCATAGACAGCAGGCAGGCTGTCTGTCTGGTTGGGTGTGAGAGTCTGGCTGCACAAGGCATGCAAGCTCCGCTCCCAGTCGGTCTCAGACTCCTTATTGGCAGCCGAGCAACGCAGCTGAGGAGCCTCCCTGGCCGGCAGGGAGGGAGAGGAGCTGCTTCCTTTGAAAGCCGGGAAATTTAAGGGATATCAACAATCTGGGATAGCAGTGGGAAATGGCATTGGAATAAGGGAGTTTCCTGCAAAAAAAGGGAGGGTTGACAGCTATGGTACAAGTCCCGGTATTGTGGGGTTGCGTTGTGGGGAAGACCTGAGGAGGAATGACCGCTGGGAGGAGCGCAGAGAGAAGAAATGCCCTGGTGCATCTGCAGCAGCACAACCGGACGCCTTCGTCTGCCCCAGCTGCAACAAAACATGTCTCTCCTCTCACGGTCTCTACAGCCACAGCAGGCACTGTAACTCTTCAGCTGTTTGACTTCTCTCCTAAAAGTGCACTCCGCCGTTATCTCCTGAGACAGACGGATGTCAACAACCGCAAGTTGAAATTCCTGCATTTCTTGGGGTTGGACTAGATGCCCCTCAGGGTCCCTTCGGGATCTGCAATTCTACGATTGTATTATTCTTTCTCCCTCCACCAAGTAATAATAATATAATAATAATTTATTATTTATACCCCGCCCATCTGGCTGGGTTTCCCCAGCCACTCTGGGCGGCTTCCAACAGAACATTAAAATGCAATAATCTATAAAACATTAAAAGCCTCCCTAAACACCAAGGATAAAATACCTACCTGTATATGATTCCTTGAGAATGAAGGAACTGCAAACCGCAAATGATTTCAGCAGCATAAAACCTGAGAAAATCAGAGACAGGTCGGGCTAAATTTTATTGGTTCATATTTAACCCAATATCCAATATCTTTCCCCCCACAGGATACTGGTCCAGTGGCTATTGTTTTTATCTGTAAGCCACCTTGAGTCCCATCAAGGAAAAAGGCATGGCAATAATAATAATAATAATAATAATAATAATAATAATAATAAGGCCTCATTCCATAACAGCCACTGACAGCTCTATTCTCCACCCTAAGCCAGTAGCCATCCTCAAATCATGCTGCAGGGAGTTCCACTGCTTAAATTAGGTGCTGTGTTACGGAACACTTTCTTTTTCCTGTCCTGAATGAATCTACAGCCCACCGCTTTTGTCAGATGGAAAGGACAAATACCTTTTCTGCAAACACCTACATTAACAGCATAAAGTATCACTGTGGTGATAATATGAACCATAAACAACCAAAACCACCACACAATGGCTGAAACTATAATAAAAGATTTACTGGAATCCTCTTCTGAAAAACTAATAGTCTTTCAATAAAGCCACATGATTAACAAGCCATATATGCATGATATAACAGAATGTATAATGTTCACGTGACTGTACACAAGCTGTGCCTGTGGAATATTTCGCATGTTGTGCTAATCAGAATGCTTAACCTGAACTGATGAAGCTATATAGCGAAACCTGTGAGTAATCCGGAGGACAGGTCTTCTTCGTCATTCTCATGTGCCACTTGTGTTGATTTCGGCTGGATGGTGATGTTGCAAGACTCATAATAATATGCTTCATCTACTGTTACATCCATGAGATTTTTGCTTTGAACCGTTGAAGAATTCTACTATCTACTCACCGTCAACCAATTGTGAACGTTTTGTTGGCACCAAGATTTTGTTGCTATACCCAACCTGTTGCTGAATGGTTCAGTCACGTGAACATCATACATTCTGTTATATCACGCATATATGGCTTGTTAATCATGTGGCTTTATTGAAAGACTATTAGTTTTTCAGAAGATAACACCTACATTAATGCACAACGATGGGGGTGGGGGTGGGGAGGTGTTTGGGGAAAATGGAATTAAACTGCCATGGGAATGCTGCCTTGCAACCAGTCCAGGAGTGGTGGCGGCGGAAATGGTGGCACCGCCTGCCATCTTCCTTCTTAGTGACATCCCTCCTTCCTGTTGGCAACGGCAACAGCTGAGCCAAATAACAGCCGGGATGCATAGGGAGAAAGCTCCTGAGAACGTGCAGAGTTCCTTCACCAGGGGGCGAGCACTTTCTCCACTCCCTACTTCTGGGATTAAGAGGTCTCTTCTTCGGTTCAGAAGCACGCAGCTCCAAGGGCGACCCAAGGCATTTTGGCGCCTGAGGCTGAATATCCGATGGAGCCAGGCAGCCATGAGGCTATGCAAGGGCTTCACCTCAAGGAAAGGTTCTTGCAGAGCCTCGCTAATGGGTGCTTGGACACAAAGGGGCAAACTCAGCCTGGGCTTCTCTTTGCCACCCTGCCTTGTGACAGGGAAGATCAGAGTGGTGGAATTCTTGCCAGGCCACTTTTTTTAGAAATCCAACTCTGGAATCGCAGAGGACGGCCAGGCGGATTTCTATGCCCAAAGTCACCTTCGCTCACCCGGCTCGAATGAATAATTTACTTCAAGTCGCTCTTCAATCCAAACAAAGCCCTAAAGCGGTTTCAATATTGATTTTTTCACAAAATTATCCCCAGGGGTACAGGGGCTTATTTTATTTGCTTTGTTCTATTTGTTTTAATCATGCCTCAATCCGTTTTTAAATCTTCGGTTGGCGTTTACCTTCTAGGTTTTTTTTTTTTAACATTCATGTGATTCAGGCTAGTGTTTTATTTTATTTTGGGGACTCGGTGCTCTGGAGCAGCCGAACGAAAGAGGTTCCACGAATGCAGTTTTTTCACAACAAAACAGTTCAACTGGTGCTGCCATAGGCGCCAATTATAGCAGGCCTTGGGGGCACCCACAAACTTTTTTTTGGTGGGTACTCGGCACCCACAGCGCGGGGCTCCGACGCGACTTCCAGTTTTTTAGCAAAAGTTGCGCCGGAGGTTTCCCAGGCCTCGGGTGTGATCTCCAAGGCCCCATGAGGCCTCTGCGATCACGTCTGAGGCCCTGCCAGGTCTCAGAGGTGCCTCTGCGGCACGTTGATGTAACATGATGTCATGACGTCACATTACATCATGGGTGCCAGTGGGCACCCATAGCCTGGGGCCCAAGTTGGAGCCCCTGGCTGCTGCTTTCTGTTTGAAATTGGGATGTTTATTTTGTATGCTGCCCAGATAGTTCCCCCTGTCCTTGATGCGTGTTTTACAAACTAAAAAATAAATAAAAAGCATCAATCAATCAATCAATCAATCAATTTTATTACAGCAAGAGCCAGCAACACAAAACAACATGATTCCAAACAAAAGAATCAGCAACACCACCACAAAGAATCAAAATCCAAAGGGCAGAACAGAGGATCAATGACGCAAAAAGAATTTATAGTGTGTTTTTCAATAAAAGAGATTTACGTTTTCTGATAGCTAAGGTGCAAAATTTGGCCACAGCATAAGATACTGAGCTCGGAGAATCTTCCAAAAGAAATTTGCGAAGAATTTCAGGGGTGAATTCCAAGTAGAATTGCAAGGGTGTAAATTTTGATAAAAGGGGTAATATAAGTCGAGATCGTTCTTCACTGTAAAGTTCACAGAATAATAGAATGTGAGTAACAGATTCCACCTTACTGGTCATGCATGGACATAGGTGCTCATGGATAGGTACCCGCAAGAATTTACCGTATAGTACAGCTGTAGGTAGTGCCTCAAAACGGGCTCTGGGAAATGCCCATCTATAAGATTCATAGGTAATGGTAGATAAATAAGAGGCAGCTGAAAAGCTGGGCCAAGATTTTAGACACCTGTAATTCTCAGGAAGTAAAGTGCCTTCTGTTTGCAATTTGATGTCAAGGAGCCTCTGAGTAATGGTTGTTTTTGCCTTATTCAGGGTTCCGTTAAAGAGGTCTTTGGGGTTTAGACCAATTTGTTTGATCTTGTTAGCAATTTGCGAAAGCCAAGGTGGATAAGGGGCTGCAGCCAAAAAATGGGATAACATTCCCTTTGGATTATAATGAATTTTCAACCAGAGGGATATTGCCTGTTCCCAGAAAAGAAACGGAAAGAGGCTCCAACATGGGATAACCCTTTGGTGGGAATGTACCACCTCAGCAGGCATTGGGGGTGTGTGTGTGTGCTTGAAAACACCCCCAGATGTTTTTTTTTTTAAATAGCCCGCAGATGGAGAACAAGCCTGTAAAGAGCTTCCAATGGGCAACTCCAGTCTTCAACCATCTCTGGCCTCAGCTCAATCCCTCTTCACAGGGAACTCTGGGAATTGTAGTTCTGTGAGGGGACTGGGGGTGTCCTCACAACTCTCAGCACCCTTAACAAACTACAGCTCCCAGAATTATTTGCTGGGGGAAATGCCATGCCTCTTTAAAGTGCTGTCATGATGCTTTAAACGTTTGGCACAAATGTGGCCTAAAGGAGAAAGTAAACTGCAGTGATCCCGACTCTACACATCATGCATTTTGAGGCGGTCTACTCTTGCAAGGACTGTACCACATCACTGATGGTTCGTTCGAGCAATTTCTCCGTCTCTCCAGGAATGTGCAGCAAAAACAGACCCCAACTTACCTCGCTCTGCCAATGTCAAACTTGTGGCAGATCTGGATGTGAAACATCAGGTCACCCCCGTTGAGATATTCCATTACAAAAAAGAGGTTTTCCTAGTAAATGACAAAATAAGGCTTAAAATCATCATCATCATCATGAAATGGTCTTTGGGGCAACAGACAACACAAGAAAAGAAATGGAACATTGCCTCAGTGACAGCTTTTTCATGGGGAAACTCAAATGGATGGATTCATGATAAAAGGCGAAAGATTTATACGATCTGAAGAGAAACCAGAGGATTTATGATACCCATTTTACAGGTGGTTTTCCCGGAGAAAGTGGGGAAACAAAAGAAACGCCTGTGCCTAGAAATCACAGGACAAATGGAATAAATCACGGGAAAAGGCAAGTGTGGATAAACTCTTAAACCCCATTCTCCAAAAGCCACTAGCTGAAGATGGAAGTCTATCATTGTGGGAAAATTTCAACCAAATCTATCAATGCGTATTCTTGCTAGTTAGCATGTGAAGGGGTTAAGACCACAGAGCTGTATTGCTGATAGGCGGACCCAGACCATAGACATGTAATTGATAGAGAGGGCTCTGTGTGATATCATTTCCCTTCCTCTCCTGAGGTGGAAAGAGCACCCATGATTTCTTGTTCCTTTCTCTCTCTCTCTTTCTGGGAGCAGACATATATCCAACTAGTTGAATTTAGCCCGTTAATAACGGGCGCTAGAACATAGGGGCTGCGTGGGAGGAGAAGAAGCAGCGGTCGGAGGAGCCGAGCGGCGGGATGGGTGAGTGGGGAGCGGCGAGCGGCGGCGCCCGCGGGAGGGGGCGACTCGCGGAGGGGCACCGGAACAGCAGCCCGAGCCGGAGCCTGAGCAGTGGGCCTCGGCAGCCTTGGAGGCGGCGGCAGCGGGTGAGCGCAGGCGGACAGGGGCACCCCGGCAGCGCGCTCTTCTGGGGACCCAGCGGGCAGCGGCGGGCGGCCCGATCCTCCGCGTGCGCGCTCGGAAGGAAGCCATCCTCCCCATGTCCGTGCGAGGCGGCGGCACTGAGGCAACTGACAACGCACCTGCGCACAGCCGCCCTCTCCGACACGCCCCCTTTCCGCCCGCTCCAATCCCTGCGTCCCTGTGTGACATGCGCAGTGGAAAATTTCCACTGACACACAGTGGACGCAGGGACACTTGAACATTATTATATGTGATTGCTTCAGCTCAGGCACATGCCTGAGGCTGCTTCTACTGTAAATATAAGTATTTTACCTGCATAGTTTTTAATGCTGCTGCAGCTGAGAGCCAAGGGATGATTATGAGTAAGTAAAGTGTATTTTAAACTTACTTCTCAGTCTGTTGTATGATTCTTTGTTAAGAAAAGAGGGAGCCAGCTTCCTTTCCAGCTGGACCTGTTTACCTAATTCCTATGTTTCCAATATTTTCTGCTAAGGATGAGACTTGAAACTCTGCTAAGCTGAATTTCTTTGTCTGTTCAACCCACACATGTGGGTGCCTGGAGGGATGAATGGCAATTAATATATTCTCTCCTACTTATTAAAACTCATCTGAAAACCATGCCCCAGTGGCTGCCATTTTGTGACTGGTGGACCTTCTCGAGGCAGACAGTATGAGAATCTATTCTGAGTGAACAGGATAGAAGTTTGTTACCTTTGTCTGGAATGTACAGAAGACATGAGTGAGGAACGGGTGTCCCCAAGCCAGAGAGAGGACCCGCCTTTCCACCATGGTACATTCAACATCATCATCCATCAGCACCACCTCCTTCTTCAAAGCTTTCATGGCAAAAAACTGGTTCGTGTTCTTCAGCTCAGCAAGGAAGACCTGGGCAACAAACAAGCAAAATAATAATAATAATAATAATAATAATAATAATAATAATAATAATAATATCCAGGGTAGTGCAAAATGCTGTGATTCGTGGCAAGGTTAGTAAAGCCACAGAATTCAGAATTGAGTGCGGAATTAACCCCCCGTATACCAAAAATCTCAGATGGAATGTTAATCAAGTTTCTAGTCCCTATTGTTTGCAAAGACCGATTTGAAAGCGAGTGGCCAAGGTGTCGTGCAGGGATGGGGAGCATTTCCCAGCTCAAGGGCCACTCTCTTTCATGGGTGAGCTTTCAGGGGCCGTGTGGGCAAAGGCCAAAGGAAAAAGTGGGTGGAGCGAGCAACAGGTGTGAGTTTTATTGTGGTACAGTAAGTTACATGCAAGCTATGCAAAAGCCAGAGATTTCTGTGAACACATGTACACACACACACATGAGACCTGGGGAGAAGGGGTGTGGCCTGGGGAGACCTTTGAAGAGTCTCAAGAGCAAGAAGTGTGTGGATCGAGGTTCCCTGTTCTCGTTTAATGGTTAACACAACCCTGGTTTTCTGGTCTCGGTCCAGTATACCTGAAGGAGCGTCTCCACCCTGCATCGTTCAGCCCGGACACTGAGGTCCAGTGCCGAGGGCCTTCTGGCGGTTCCCTCACTGCGAGAAGCCAGGTTACAGGGAACCAGGCAGAGGGCCTTCTTGGTAGTGGCGCCCGCCCTGTGGAACGTCCTCCCACCAGATGTCAGAGAAAAACAACTACCAGACTTTTAGAAGACATCTGAAGGCAGCCCCGTTTAGGGAAGCTTTTAATGTTTAATAGATTATTGTATTTTAATATTCTGTTGGAAGCCACCCAGAGTGGCTGGGGAAACCCAGCCAGATGGGTGGGGTATAAATAAATTATTATTATTATTATTATTATTATTATTATTATTATTATTATTATTCTACTGTACAGTAATCATAGCTGTCAACTTTCGGATTTGAAAATAAGGGATTTATTGGAACTTTCGGATTTGAAAATAAGGGATGCCGCGAGGGCGGTGCAATGGCACCAAGTAGCCTCGCCACCCTGCGCTCCAGAGGCTGCGCACGAACGGGTGAGCGAAAGAGCGAGCGCGTAGACGGGAGGCAGGCTGTCTGTCTGGTTGGGCGTGAGGGTCTGGATGCACAAGGCATGCAAGCTCCGCCCCCAGTCAGTCTCAGACTCCTTATTGGCAGCCGAGCAACGCAGCTGAGGAGCTTCCCTAGCCGGCAGGAAGGGAGAAGCTGCTTCCTTTGAAATCCAGGAAATTTAAGGGATATCAACAATCCAGGATAGCAGCGGGAAACAGCATTGGAATAAGGGAGTTTCCCGCCAAAAAAAGGGAGGGTTGACAGCTATGACAGTAATCCATAAATTGCACGTGCTATTTTGTATTTAATTCTACCTTTTAATTTTACCTTGCCAAAGCTTCCTTTCCCCAACATTTTGTGCAAAACAAAATCATCGATGGTGAACTTCGGCAGCTCAGCAGGGAGGTCTTTCCTTGGTTCCAGTTCCACCGGAGAATCAGGACACATGACGTCTTCTGCGGGGGATTCCCAGGAAACTCCCTGAGGCTCTGCAATGGATCCCAGCGCAGTTGTGTTGACTGAAAGAGCTCTCCCCATGGCACTGACAAGACTTAACTGCTTGGGGGAACGCAACCCATTGCACCTCTCTCTCCACCCAGCGACCCAATTTGTGTCGAAGTGTAACCTGGGACAGATGCAGCTGGGCTGGCTGGCTTAAGCCACCTGAAACTCTTGGCTGTGTTTCTGGGACAAGGTCTTGGGTGGCTGTGGTATGGTGACTGTCCCTTAGCCTAACCCACTTCACAGGGTTGTTGTGAAGATAAAAGAGGGAGGGGACAAAACTGTGTCCACCATCTTGAACGCCTTGGAGGAAAGGCGGAACATAAATAACAATATTAATCTAAGGGCGATTCATTGTTTTCAGTGGAGCTTATTCCCAAGTAACTCTGTCCAGTGCCCCCCAGGGTCATCTAACCCTATCCCTGAAATACAGGGGATATCAGTTAAAGAATCCTTGGTTGATGGCCATCCAACCTTTTTCTTAAAGTCTCCAGTGAGGGAGAATCCATCCCCTTCTGAGGTCATCCTTTCCATTGACTGCAGGCCTTGTCTTGTATAAAGGTAAAGGGACCCCTGACCATTAGGTCCAGCCGCGGACGACTCTGGGGTTGCTGCGCTCATCTCGCTTTATTGGCCGAGGGAGCCGGCATACAGCTTCCGGGTCATCTGGCGAACCAGAGCAGCGCACGGAAACGCTGTTTACCTTCCCGCCGGAGCAGTACCTATTTATCTATTTGCACTAGGGTGCTTTCGAACTGCTAGGTTGGCAGGAGCAGGGACCGAGCAACGGCAGCTCACCCCATTGTGGGGATTCGAACTGCCGATCTTCTGATCGGCAAGCCCTAGGCTCTGTGGTTTAACCCTCAGCGCCACCTGCGTCCCTTCTTGTATAGGTACCTGTTTATTTCCTTTCTCAATATATGGCAGGTAAATGTTTAAAGCCAGAATCATATATATGACCAAGGAGGCTGCTAAATAAGGTGGCTACTCAAATGATAAAATACAGCACCTTTTTTCCCTGCTGGAGGTGCTGGCATGGGAGGAGGAGCGGGCGTCGGGTCTTTGTCAGGGAAGACTATTTCCACAGGTCCTTCTCTCAAGATCTTCTCTGAGTCCCGCAAGCTTCTAGCCTGCCTCATGGTAAAAACGAGTAAAGGAATGAATCACGCAGCATGCTTGTTGGACATTGTGCAAGTGTGGGATCTAGTATGGGGCACAAGATTGGAAACTAAAAAAACAATCGATGGAGTTTATCCACAGATGACACCCTACAACCATGGAAAACACCCTACAACCAGAATGCAGGTCTCTCTCTCTCTCTCTCTCTCTCTCTCTCTCTCTCTCTCTCTCTCACACACACACACACACACACACACACACACACACAAACACACTTCTCAGCAACTTGTCAAATAGTTGGGCTGGCTGTGGGGAGAAGATGAGTTTTTGCCCAACGAGGGAAAGATGACATGAGCTTTTAAAGGTGCCAGCTGTAAAATAATAATAATAATAATAATAATAATAATAATAATAGCCTGCAGGATCAGGCCAATGGCCCATCTAGTCCAGCATCCTGTTCTCACAGTAGCCCCTCAGATGTCCCTGGGAAACCATTGAGCAGAATCCGAGCACAACAGCCACTCTTGTGGCTTCCAACAGCTGGTAGACAGAAGCATTGCTGCCTCTGGCGGTGAAGGTAGGGCAGAGTCTCCATCGTGGCAACCAGAAACCAGCAAGCAGGAGCATCGAGAGCGCCCTAGTCAACGGACGCCTTTGTCACCTGATCGGTGCTGCCAGCAGTCTCCAAATCATCTCTTTGAATCGCTTGCAAATGGACTTCAAATGGCTTGTTGTCACCGAACAGTCAGCTGATTGTCACCGGAAGCAAACCCCTTTGAAGGCAGGGGTTTCTCCTGGCACCAATGAGCTGATTGGCCCCCACAGCAAAGGGGCCCACTTTGAAGTTGTCACCCAACGTCATAAGGAGGTTGGCATCAGATGATGGACAGGTGGGGCAGCCCCACCCACCTGCTAAAGTTGGACCGCAGGGGCAAGGGAGGAATCCAGCCCCCATTTTATCTTATACTTCAAACCAACTAAATAAATTCACAGGGAGAATGGGACATCCTCTTTTGTAGAGGTGGCAAGTACAAAGGAATATACATGAGCCCCCAGCCTTCTGTGCTTTTTGCCCCAGAGGAGCCAAAGAACGACGCTGCTTGCCCACCTGTTGGCGGCTCTCGATAAGTTGCAGTGCTTCCGCCATGAGCTTCTGGTTGATGCCGCAGAGATTTGCCACTTTGGCTTGGCACTTGTGGTGGACGTTCATGGCACAGGCTGCAAGGAAGGCATGGAGTCAGCAGGTGAGGTTCTGGCATCGTTAAGAGAATCCAGTCCACAGGTTAAGAACATTAGAAGAGCCTGCTGGATCAGGCCAATGGTGCAATGAGTCCAGCCTCCTGTTCTTGCAGTAGCCACCCAGTGGGAAAACTTTGAGCGGGACCCAAGCACAAGAGCACCATCCCCTCCTGCATACCAACTGGTATGCAGAATTATGGAATCACAGAGTTGGAAGGGACCCCAAGGGTCATCTAGTCCAACCCCCTGCAATGCAGCAATCTCAACTCAAGCATCCATGACAGATGGCCATCCAACCTCTGCTTAAAAACCTGCAAGGAAGGAGAGTCCGCCACCTCCCGAGGGAGACCGTTCCACTGTCAAACAACTCTTTCTTTTTCATCCAGCACACAGTTAAACTATGGTTTATGATAACTATGGTTATCAATGACCTGATCCTGCTGCCAGCCTTTACCTAACGTTCTCTGTAGGTGTCTCATCTGAGAAGTGGCAACCAGGAAAGCAGGCTCAACTCTGGTCCTCCCCACTGAGAACTGTACCATCAGAAGAATGATTCCTATCCCCTCCTATCTCCCTCTGCTGTTTTCCCTTCTGTCACAAACAGGGGTGGAAAATCTGTCATGGAATCTTAGAATTGTAGAGTTGGAAAGGACTATGAGGGTCATCTGGTCCAATGCAGGAAACTCAGCTAAAGCATCCATGGCAGACGGCCATCCAACCTCTGCTTAAAAACCTCCAAGGAAGGAGAGTCTACAACAGTGATGGCTAACCTTGACACCCCAGATATTTTGGGACTACAACTCCCATCATCCCTGACCACTGATCCTGTTAGCTAGGGATGATGGGAGTTGTAGTTCCAAAACATCTGGGGTGTCAAGGTTAGCCATCACTGGTCTACAAGTACCCAAGGGAGTTTCTTCCACTGTCAAACAGCTCTTCCCTCAGAACATTCTTCCTGTTCTTTAGTCGTAATCTCCTTTCTTGTAACTTGAAGCCATTGGTTCGAGTCCTACCCCCAGAGCAGGAGAAAACAAGCATGCTCCCTCTTCCATGTTACAGCCCTTAAGATATTTGAAGATTGCTATGCTATCTCCTCTCAGTCTCCTCTATTCCAGGCTAAACATACTCAGCTCCTTCAACCGTTCCTCATAAGGCTTATTTTCCTGACCCTTGATCATATTGGTTGCCCTCCTCTGAACACAATTGCTGCTTCTGACCAGAGTCTGGATAAGCTCCGGTCCAGCTTGTTACACCAGGGGTCAGCAACCTTTTCCAGCCATGGGCCAGTTCACTGTCCCTCAGACCAAGTGGGGGGCCGGACTATATTTTTTTTTGGGGGGGGGAAATGAACGAATTCCTATGCCCCACAAATAACCCAGAGATGCATTTTAAATAAAAGCACACATTCTACTCATGTAAAAACACGAGGCAGGCCCCACAAATAACCCAGAGATGCATCTATATATATAAAATCGTTCAAGTTGGCTGTTTGTTAACAATCACCTTTCTCCGTAATCCCTTGACCAATTCCATTCAAATTTGGACACAACATTGCATGGCCATATGGGAGTGATCATATATAGTTACATTGCACAAATACCACACCTTTCCCAGGTAAAAATGAGATTTTGTGCAAAAAAATATAGCGCCCTCCAGTGGACGTTAAACAGCACAGCACAACACACCCATTTCCGATCCCTCCTCCTCCTTTCCCAACATCACTACCACCATCCAATCGACAGACAGACCAAACTCTACTGCTGGCTCCGTCGGTGGGTATAGAGCCACGCTGGGCAGAATCGCCATTTTCGTGGTTTAGACAAAAACGGGAGGGGCAAACGGAGAACACGTAGACTGAACTTTAACGAGATAAGGCGTAAGTAAGGATACGCTTTCTCTTTCATACTGTATCTTACTTTTCCATTTCACCAAATCAGTCACAGCAAGGCGTGGCCGGGTGAACTAGTTTTAAATAAAAGGACACATTCTACTCATGTAAAAACACGCTGATTCCCGGACTGTCCGTGGGCCGGATTGAGAAGGCGATTGGGCTGCATCCAGCCCACGGGCCTTAGGTTGCCTACGCCTGTGTTACACAATGCTCAGGAACTCTAGGCTGTGTGCACATCGTACATTTAAAACCTGACCCAGCAGGCCTCCACATTTGCCCCATGGGGCCATTTCCTCCAAACCACACCTTCCTGTCTCACACCTGACATCATATGTGCTGCAAAGTGTGGGGAAGGTGTAGACACGGCTATCAGAAAGCTGAACTGAACTTCCTGTGCATCAGGTGACATGTGGGGAGTTCAATCCTGCCTAGACGGTATCTCCCCTTCCCCTCCTAAAAAAACATTTCTCATTTTTTGGCAACGGGGATGGGAGGGTAAATGCTCATCAGGCGCCGATACCAAGCCCCAAACTCAATGTGACATTCAGAACATATTTGCATCCAACATGCCAGTTTTTCAAAACGAAGCTTGCATCAGCTGGGAAGCCTGATAATTCATCAGATTAAAGCACACCACGAAGGTGGAACGGAATGTTTTTCTTCAGTGTGGCAGATTTGAGGAAAATCCCTTTTCTGAAGCTGGTTAATTTGTTTGGGAAGGAGGGAGAATCCCCAATGCAAATACTTGAGTTTTTTCTGAAGGCTGCAGAAGGTCAATGAAAGGGCAAATTTCTTCCGCTGCAGTTGCTGGGATGCCAATAATTGTCTGTCCCCCCTCCCGAAAAAACCCTGACGCCATATGTAGTTTGTTTGTTTGTTTTTAAATTAGAAGGTAAGATCATGTCCAGCATCCTGTTCTCACAGTGGCCAACCAAATGCTGGTGGCAAACCCGCAAACAGGATCTGAGCACGAGAGACCTTTCTCATCCTGCTGTTTCCAGCAACTGGGATTCAGAAGCATCGCTGCCTCCAACTGTAAAGACAGAATAATAATCCCAGCCCAACGTAGGGCATTTATGCTGGCCCGACTGAATGTCTTTCCCTCGGCATTTGTCAGGGGTAGATATCAGAACATTCCTAGGAACAAGAGATACTGCAGATGTTCCCTGAATGTCCCGGATACTGTAGAGCATATTCTCTTTCATTGTCCACTGTACAGTAAGCTGCGTGAACGTGTGCTGTCCCCCCTCCTGGGTGGTTTGAAACCGCTGCACGGTGGAAGTGTTGGATTCTGTCTGTCTGACATTGACCAAAGGGTGACTGCGGGGGTAGCCGAGTTTTTGGCAGCAGTGTCCCAAGGAGTAGTTTAACAGGAAGAAATTCCAGATTTTATATATATATATACATACAACCAGCCTATGTACTCAACTGTTGCTTCTTTGTATATATTCTAAGGCTCTTGTACGTGATTTTATCTCTCGTGGTTTTATTTGTAAAATGCCTAATAAAGGTTTGATAAGTAAAGACAGGACATAACCATTGTGGCCAGTAACCACCAATAGCCCTCTCTTCCCTGAATTTATCAGATCCTCTTTTAAAGCCATCTAAGTTGGGAACCATCACTGTCTCCTGTGGAAGGGAGTTCCACAGTTTAATTATACGCTGCGTGAAGAAGTACTTTCTTTTATCTGCCCCGAATCTTTCAACTCTCAGCTTCATTGGATGCCCACGAGGTCATGCGTCATTTTTATAAACTTCCATCATGTCACTTCTTAATTTCCTGTTGGATGCAAAGACGCATTTGCCGCCACGTCTAATTTGGCCCTAAGAGCATCAATCAGTACATCCAGAGTGGAATCTAGACACATATTAAAAATGCTGTGAAAATGCTTTAAAAAAAAAAGTTTTGAAAAAAAACATAATATTGAATTTGCCATAAGCTCACCATCGCCATCTAGTGTCACATTTGAATAATGCACCTAAAATGCACTTAAAACATTATACAGTATTTGCAGCTCCATAGCTGAGTCCCTGGACTTACCATCACATTTCAAACCCTGCCGCGCCAGACCCCAGAGCAGAGTGCCACAGTGATCGCAAAACGTTGGGCTTTTGTAATTGTAGACCTTAAATCGGTGGGGCATGTCAATCTTAAACCTCTCTTTGTGGAACTGCAAGAGAGAGAGAGAGAGAGGATGGGGTCAGAAGACGCATGTGGCTTGCTTCTGGTGTTGCAAAAACATACAAAACTGAAGGGGTTCAAGACTTCAAGGAGTTCCCCTTTTGCAAATCCAAATAGTCCCAATGCAAATGAATGGATGGATTGATGAATGAATGAATGAATGAATGAATGGATTCTGCAGCGACCATAATCAAATGTTGTCCCTCACTTTCACAATAGACCAGGGATGAGAAACCTGTGGACACCCAGATGTGGTTGGACTCCAGCTCCCATCAGCCCCAGTCAACATGGCAAATCGCTGGGGAAATGAGAATTGCTGTCCAGGAACACCTGGAGGTTCCCTCTCTCTGCTGTATACCAATATTTTATCCGGCTTGCCTGCGAAGTAGGTCATTGTGGAGTAGAAGAGGAAGGATGACATCTTGCCCAAGGCAACTCACGGAGGCAATGGCATCATGAGAGCCAACAGGACTTAGGTCAGGATAGGTGAGTTCAAACCCCATTCAGCCGTGGCATCAGTGCCGGCGCTATCGTTAGGCAGAGGGAGGCAACAGCATCAGGCGGTCGATTTTGGATGTCAGAAAAGTATAGTGAATTGTTGCACTTATTAGCATTGCATTTCTTAGTGGTGCCAGGGAGGGCGAGAGGTGCTGGTGGGATTTTCTGTCTCTGCTGCCAAAGTAAGTTTGCTGGCCTTAGGGACGATGGACTGCAACAGGGGACCCCATTTTCTAATCTGCCCCAGGCGGCAAAAATTCTGGAGCCATTCCTTTCCCTTGTGTAGAGTTCAAAAAGTAAAATTCCTGACACCCGCAAAGTTGTTGAGCTTTTTTTTTTGGGAAACCTGCACCATGCATACAGGATTCACTTAAATTCCCCACGGACACCATTTTTACACTTTGTGTGACTGTGTAGTCTCATTTGTGTCAGTCTAGCCAACCTCACAGGGTTGTTGTGAAGAAGAGCGATTGGCAGAGGACAGCACATCTATCTGCACATCTCTGCCTAACAACCCTTGTGACCTAGAGGTCCATGATTTTCTCCACTTCAATCCCCCCTTTTTAAATGAGGAAAGATGTTTTGAAACTCTTGGCAACCGGTGTGTTTTAACCACCCTCAACTGATTCACAAAAAAACCTTCATTCAGATACACACTGCCCTCAACTGATTCACAAGAAGCTTCATTCAGATACATGCCACCTTCAGCTGATTCACAAAAAAAGGAACTTCATTTAGATACATACCATAGTTTCTCTGCTATTGATGGCTGATCCCGTACACTTTGCTATTACTTTGTCAATGCACTTCTTGTGAATGGCAGCATTGCATTCTGGGAAGGGAAAACAAACCATATTACAAAGCATTGCTGAAGGGCCACAAGAAGTAAGAGAATTCCCGCAATGCACCCTCGACATTAGAAAATACTATGTATTGCAGGTCTAGGAAGAGCCCTGCTGAGACAGGCCAATGGCCCACCTAGTCTAGCATCCTGCCCTCATGGGGTCAACCAGGTATCCACGGGGAACCTGAAATCAGGAACTGGGTGCGAGAGCCACTCTTCTCACTTGTGATTCCCAGAAACTGGTATTCAGAGGCATACTTCCTCCTGTCACAGCAGAGGTAGATCGTAAAGGTAAAGGTAAAGGGACCCCTGACCGTTAGGTCCAGTCGCAGACCACTCTGGGGTTGCGGTGCTCATCTCGCTTTACTGGCCGAGGGAGCCGGCGTACAGCTTCCAGGTCATGTGACCAGCATGACTAAGCCGCTTCTGGCGAACCAGAGCAGTGCACGGAAACGCCGTTGACCTTCCTGCCGGAGCAGTACCTATTTATCTACTTGCACTTTGACGTGCTTTTGAACTGCTAGGTTGGCAGGAGCTGGGACTGAGCAACGGGAGCTCACCCCGTCGCAGGGATTCGAACCGCTGACCTTCTGATCAGCAAGCCCTAGGTTTAGACCACAGCGCCACCCGCGTCCCGAGGTAGATCATGGTTATAGTCTAATCCTTCATGGGTTTGTTTAATTCCCTTTCAAAGCCAGCCACAAGCAGTAAGAGAAATATTGCAAAAATTGGACATTAGGAATTAATTATTATTATTATTATTATTATTATTATTATTATTATTATTAATTTATTTCTACCCCGCCCATCTGGCTGGGTTTCCCCAGCCACTCTGGGCAGCTCCCAACAGAATATTTAAAATACGATAAAACATCAAACATTAAAAACTTCCCAATACAGGGCTGCCTTCAGATGTCTTCTAAAAGTCAGTTGTTTTCCCCCTTGACATCTGAAGGGAAGGCGTTTGCACAGGGCGGGTGCCACCACCAAGAAAGCCCTCTGCCTGGTTCCCTGTAACTTTCTTCTCGCAGTGAGGGAACCGCCTGAAGGCCATCCGAGCTGGACCTCAGTGCCCGGGCAGAGCAATGGGGGTGGAGACGCTCCTTTCAGGTATACTGGGCCGAGGCCTTTTAGGGCTTTAAAGGTCAGCACCAGCATTTTGAATTGTGCTCGGAAACATACTGGGAGCCAATGTATATTCTTAAGGAGAGGACATGGACCTTTCCTGTGTGGGAATAAGCCAGCATAGGACTGCCTCCCGACTGGGTGGAGCAAATTGCAAAAGTTCCAGAGCCAAGAGAAAGCAGCGTATCCCCTCGATTTTGGCTTATCACATTTTGCACTTTTCCTGGAGACCCTAAGGAAAAGGTGAAATCCCTAAAATATCAGGTCATGCCCCAAGACTTGGAGACTCAACCAGAATCTGTTGTAGGGAACGAATATACCTGCATGCAGCTTCTACCTGCTCCCCGCTGTCTTTTAGGATTGCATATAGCAAAACACAGGCTGTGTGGCTTAAAGCATGCCTAGGCATAGCTGTCAACCCTCCCTTTTTTTGCGGGATACTCCCTTATTCCAATGCCGTTTCCCGCTGCTATCCTGGATTGTTGATATCCCTTAAATTTCCCGGATTTCAAAGGAAGCAGCTCCTCTCCCTCCCTGCCGGCCAGGGAGGCTCCTCAGCTGCGTTGCTCGGCAGCCAATAAGGAGTCTGAGACCGACTGTGGGCGGAGCTTGCATGCCTTGTGCAGCCAGACCCTCACGCCCAACCAGACAGACAGCCTGCCTGCCGTCTAGGCGCTCGCTCTTTCGCTCTCCCGTTCGCGTGCAGCCTCTGGAGCGCAGGGTGGCGAGGCTACTTGGTGCCATTGCACCGCCCTCGCGGCATCCCTTATTTTCAAATCCGAAAGTTTGGAAAAATCCCTTATTTTCAAATCCGAAAGTTGACAGCTATGTGCCTAGGCTGTTCTTTGTCTCAATTCCGATTGAAGCTGGTTTGTGGGAAAATGCATTGAAATGCAGAATTTCTTAAGAAATTACAGGAGAGATGTAGCCTAGGTTTGGACTGTGGCTAATGTCACAGGGGGGGGCACCGCTTCTCAAAGAGTTGAAATGGGAGTGTGTTGACCCACAATCCAGCCAGAAATCAGGCACTTTTCAGCTGTAACCCTATGCCTTCTGACCGGGGCGTAAGTCCCACTGATCTCAATTTGCCTTACTTCAGAGTAGACCAATAGAGAATGTTGTCATTAATTCCTACTGTAGTCTGTGAGAGGTGACATGGCTCTTGTAGGTCACATTTACACATGCGCTTTGTTTCCACGGCTGGCTTGCTATTTTTTTTTTTTAGCATTCTCGGTTTTCTTCAGGGCAAGAAATACTGCAGTTTCTATTTTGACAGTTGTAAATAACACGATATGCTAAATGTTTCTTACGTCTGCACTGGTAACCTTGCTTGTTAAGACCCCTGAAAGAGAGAGGAGGGATGGCATTAGTTCGGAGTAAATAATAATAATAATAATAATAATAATAATAATAATAATAATAATAATAATAATAATTTTTATTATTTATTATTTATACCCCACCCATCTGGCTGGGTTTCCCCAGCCACTCTGGGCGGCTTCCAGCAAAATATTAAAATACAATAATACAGTAAGTATAACGTTCGTCATATACGTTTGAGAAGAATGACTTTAAAACAAAATAAATGCTGTGTGTTGGGATCTGGGCCCAGAAAGGTTAGGCTACTCACTCAAGTAAGTAAGTAAGTGAATGAATGAATGAATGAATGAATGAATGTTTATTATTATGGCCAAACAGCCAGCATACTAAAACCAGAATTTCTGCATAGTTCTTTACAAAAAAACCCTTGATAAAACGATCAGAGTGGAATTTAACAATCAATATACTAATTAAATAGACTTAAGAACTCCATTTAAGAAATAAAAGAATAAGAAGATTTAACTATAAGCTGCAATGATTTATAACTACTTGTGCAGCTGTGTAATCTCTTGCTTTCTTTGACTTATGGCTATTGCACAAAATCTAGCTACATTTCTAGTGACATATGGATTCTGGTTGGACAAGAGGTCATTTAAATAATATTTCTCCGACCTCCCTGGTACTTTTCGTACAAGAAGGGTTACGAGAGAGGCTCTGAGATCTGTATAAAATCTACAATGGAACAGAACCTGGCCCACAGTTTCCATTTGACCCCTCTCCCATGGGCAGACCCCCTCGCCACGAGGAATCTTTCTGTATCTGCCTTCCAATAGTGCAGATGGCAAGACATGGAATTTAGCTTGCGTAAATGCCTTTCTGAATTTGGAGGATGTTCAAATCTGTCAAATCATTGGGATGTACGGGGGCGAATCTGTTTGTCCAAAGCGTAGGTAGCTTTAAGTTAAAGGTAAAGGGACCCCTGACAATTAGGTCCAGTTGTGGACGACTCTGGGGTTGCGGCGCTCATCTCGCTTTACTGGCCGAGGGAGCCAGCGTACAGTTTCCAGGTCATGTGGCCAGCATGACTAAGCCGCTTCTGGCAAACCAGAGCAGCGCACGGAAATGCCGTTTACCTTCCCGCCAGAGCGGTACCTATTTGCACTTTGATGTGCTTTTGAACTGCTAGGTTGGCAGGAGCAGGGACTGAGCAACGGGAGCTCACCCCGTCACGGGGATTTGAACCGCCGACCTTCTGATCGGCAAGCCCTAGGCTTTGTGGTTTAACCCACAGCGCCATTCTCTTTGTCCAAAGCGTAGGTAGCTTGGGCCACCTTAATTAAGTGGTGTCAGCTGAATAAGGACTGGAGAAAACTGAAGACACAATTAGTATGATAGCAATACGTTCAAGGTAGAGGCAGGGCATTAAATATGTCTTTCTATTTAGAAAATGCAAGTTTTTTAAAAAAATGCATCTGTTCGGGGAGAGAATCAAACCAAGTGTGGAGTAGAAATTTAGCCCTTTTCTCTTCTGCTATGGTCCTGAAGAAAATCCCTCCTCTTAAGGTGATCTTAGCGCTCTCTCTCTCACATCAATCCTCCTTTGGGACCAATGTAGAAGAAAGGGGAGGGGATCCCCCTGCAGGGGATGCTATTCAAAATTTTAAAAATACATGTTAAATTCATAGGTGCTGTTTGCCTTTGATAGTTATATGAGGCACACATAAGCACCCCATTCTTCTTTTTTTCAAAACTGACATGCTATATTTGAGGTTGCATCATTTGCATATAGGGGGCTGGGTAGGATTTTGAATTCACATTGAGGAATGGTTCGCAGTGGCCCTTCTGGTAAGAGGGTTCTGTTGTAAGATACAGTTACTGACTCACAATTGCATGCATGAAAGGGTTAACCTGAGCCATGGGTTCGTTACCAGAGTGGGTGTGGCTAAGCAGGCACTCAGCAGCCTCTGCTCTCCCCCCTCCCACTCCACTTCTCAGTCTTTTTCTCTTTGTGCTTCCTGGAACAAGCAAAGAAGGAGCCATGCGGCTTTGGCTCCCAGCTCAGTTCAGCAAGTGAACTGAATCTCTCAAAAATGGAGATTTTAAAGCCTGCATCTTTGCGAACTCAAAGACTGCATGATCTTTTTTAAAAAAAGAAACCAAGTCATTTGAAACCCCTTTTTTCATATTCGTCTTACTGCCAATTGATGGAGACTACTTTGCTGTAATGTCTGGAAACACTGAGTAAAACATCCACTTATTTGCAAGCTATGTGATTTAGTATTTTCATGGGGAACATTTGTTTAAGGTAGATGAGGGCAGATGCAAATTTAACCAAGTTTTAATGTGCTTGGAGCGATTGCCATTGTGTATAATTTTGCTGCGAGAGAGTAAGAGATCTCTCTTCCAAACCCCTCCCTCTCCATCAGAGAAGCAGCAGGTTGCCCCTTCCCCACTAGACAGTCTTCCTCACGCTGGTGCTCTACAGATGTTTTGGACTACAACTCCCATCAGCCACAGCAAGCACAACTGGCAAAGGCTAGTCTAGGGCCATTCAGACTGGGGCCCGATGGGAGTTGTAGTCCCAAAAACTTCTGGTGGGCATCAGGTTGGGGGAAGACTGCCATGGGAATAGATCAAGGAAGGGAGGGGAAGCCATGTGTCATACCAGACGAACTCGTGGCAGACGGAACAGAACGTGGGCTGGGGGAAGAAGGTCGCCGTGAACTCATGACACTTGACATTGTGGATCTTGGCTTGCTTGATGGCTCCTCTGCGTTGGTGCAGAGAGAAAAACCCTTCCTTTTCACAGTCAATGAACTCTGGATCATCTGGGTGAGAGAGAGAGAGAGAAGTTTGGTTATTCTGATGACGAATTCCTGCGGTCTGTCTATAAGCTAAAATAACATATATTTAAAGCAGCTTGAAAAGCCGTCAGCTTTAAAAATAAACAAACAGCAGGGAACACTTCCTAAAACAACTCAGAGAGCTGAGTCACACAACCAAGAGAAGTGAGTGGTTGGTGCATATATTTGTGGACTGCCTGGGGGAGTGGGGGTGTCATATGCCTGAATGCTTGTCCCATGGGGGGATTCCATGTCTTTGGAAAACTAGCAGGTCAGGGAGCAGGGTTCTCACCTACATTTGTCCTTGATCTGCTAGATTTTGATGTGCAGAGAGGACTGACACAAGGTCGCAAGCCCCCTCTCCCAGTCTGAAGTGGTACCCTCCAGCAGAAGTAACGGTTGTAATTTTGGCTCTCATCAGATGTCGGGCATCTCCTGTAAAGACCCCCAAATGAAAGGACCTTCTTCTGACTCAGAGCATAGGAAGAGCCCTCCTGGATCAGGGCAATTGCTTATCCGGTCCAGCACCCTGTTCTTACAGTAGCCAGCCAGATGCTACAAGCAGGAAATGATGACAAAATTGGGGACTGAACCAGAGAAAAGGTGTCCTGCAACTAAGCTAAAGCTCTTTACACCCACTCTTTGAATTGGGAGGAAAATAGGACCTTTCTGCCCAAATGTAAGGTGCAAGGGCGTGGGGGTGTGTGACTCCAATTTGGGACTGTAACAAAAAGACAAGGCTGCTCCTACCCAGATGCCAAGATCCAAATCTGGAGTGGACCAGCTGAGCTTGCAATTTACAGTGGTACCTCGAGTTACAAACGCCTCAGGTTACAAACACTTCAGGTTACAAACTCGGCTAACCTGGAAGAGTTACCTCGAGTTGAGAACTTTGCCCCAGGATGAGAACGGAAATCGTGTGCCAGCGGCCCCATTAGTGAAAGCACGCCTCTAGTTAAGAACAGTTTCAGGTTAAGAACGTACCTCCGGAACAAATTAAGTTCGTAACTAGAGGTACCACTGTAGTTTAAAAAAACAACAACAAAACAGTGAACACACACTTGCCCATTAACTGTTTCTCAAGAATTCACCCCGATTTGCTCATACAAAGTTTGTAGGGTGTTTGGACTATGTTGGCTATTTATTGTGCATTCGTTCTGATTTGCTTGCAGGGTGGTTAGACCACCTTGCATCCAGCAAGCAATATGCTTTCCAATCCATTTTCCGGTCACTTTCCTTATCAGGAAGCTGGTTTGTTGCACAAAAGCACCAAACCAACTTCAATTGCACAAACTGAAATTCACCAGGATGTGACTGAATTCCGTCCGAAAACAATGAGTCCAGAAGTGGCCCAGGGTTCGTCCTGAGTGATGAAAGACAGCAAATGATGCTCATGCATGTGTGAATCAGTCCTTTGGGTGTCACAAATCCCAAAATGTTGCTAAAAAAGCCAATTAAAATTGCACCAGCCATTAAACTTGTCCCTGAGCAGTTTAAGAATTTCAATTTTTGAGGCTCTGCTGTGTGTTTCTTTATGTAAAAGTATTTATTGCTCTGCGTTGGGATTTTATACATTTTGAAATTACCATGTGCCAACCTGAGCTTTCGGGGTGGGGAAATCCGCAGTGAAAATAATTGAAAATGTAGTAGCAATAATATGACCATCACTTGCCAGTAGTTTCCAGGAAGTATCTTGCATTCATTAACATTCTGCCTTGTGGCTTCAGTTCTAGCTAAAAAATAAAATAAAGGAAGTCAAATTAAAAATAGTTTTTGTTTAAAAAGGAAGAGTGAGTGACAAAACAGCCATGGAGTGACCATCGCATGAAAAGTCATAATGGAAAGATCTCGCAATAATCTTGTGATCCACAGTAATAAATAAATAAATAAATAAATAAATAAATAAATAAATGTATTAAAGTATTTATTTATTTATTGTGAAGGGAGGTTGAGAACACTTGATGTTGGTTAACAGAGATAATCCTTTGCTTGTCCTCCTGGATGAAAATACAAGAACTTTGCTGGATCAGGCCAATGGCCCATCTAGCCCAGCATCCTGTTCTCACAGTGGCCAACCAGATACCTATGGGAAACCTTCAAGGAGGACCGAAGCACAAGAGCACACTCTTATGCAGTGGTGTAGTGTGGGAGTGGGCAAAGGGGTGGTTGCCCCAGGCCCAAAATTGATAGGGGGCACCAAATTTCAAACACCCGGGGCTGCCTCCGTCGCTGGCCTCCATTGAAAACGGCTTCTCCATGCGGACCATGAAGTGACCTTTCCAGACAATGGAACGACTCTTCTCATCTCATCTCTGTGGCTGCAGTGTCCTGGATGACGCCGTCAGGCAGTTGAATGTGCATGTGTACTCCATCTGTTTCCTTCCCTCCACGCAGCCCCGGGCACTGGCAACCCACGCTACGCCACTGCTCCCGTCCTGCCGTTTTCAGCAACCGGTAATCAGAAGCATTGCTTCCTTCCGCAGTAGAGGCAGAGTATCGCCATCATGGCTAATAGCCATCGATAGCCCACAAATCCAGCTAAACCTCTTCTAAAGCCATCTAAAGAGGTGACCATTTGGGTCGCCCCTTTTCTGAACCTGCCCCAACTCTGCGACAGGATTGCACTGTGCAGTTCAGATCTAGGCATTCAGCACCCTCTCCTGCATTTATCATTCCGTCTGGTGATCACAAAGGTAAGAATCATAGAATCATAGAGTTGGAAGAGACCACAAGGGCCATCCAGTCCAACCCCCTGCCAAGCAGGAAACACCATCAAAGCATTCCTGACAGGTGGCTGTTAAGCCTCTGCTTAAAGACCTCCAAAGAAGGAGACTCCACCACACTCTTTGGCAGCAAATTCCACTGTCGAACAGCTCTTACTGTCAGGAAGTTCTTCCTAATGTTTAGGTGGAATCTTCTTTCTGGTAGTTTGAATCCATTGCTCCGTGTCCGCTTCTCTGGAGCAGCAGAAAACAACCTTTTTCCCTCCTCTATATGACATCCTTTTATATATTTGAACATGGCTATCATATCACCCCTTAACCTTCTCTTCTCCAGGCTAAACATACCCAGCTCCCTAAGCCATTCCTCATAAGGCATCGTTTCCAGGCCTTTGACCATTTTGGTTGCCCTCCTCTGGACACGTTCCAGCTTGTCAGTATCCTTCTTGAACTGTGGTGCCCAGAACCAGACACAGCATTCCAGGTGAGGTCTGACCAGAGCGGAATACAGTGGTACTGTTACTTCCCTTGATCTAGATGCTATACTCCTATTGATGCAGCCCAGAATTGTATTGGCTTTTTTAGCTGCTGCATCACACTGTTGACTCATGTCAAGTTTGTGGTCTACCAAGACTCCTAGATCCTTTTCACATGTACTGCTCTCAAGCCAGGTGTCACCCATCCTGTATTTGTGCCTTTCATTTTTTTTTTTGCCCAAGTGTAGTACTTTACATTTCTCCCTGTTAAAATTTATCTTGTTTGCTTTGGCCCAATTCTCTAATCTGTTAAGGTCATTTTGAAGTGTGATCCTGTCCTCTGGGGTATTAGCCACCCCTCCCAATTTGGTGTCATCTGCACCTCCCAATTTGGTGTCATTTGGTGTATCGAGAAGTTCAATACGTCACTGATCCTCAGAAACGTACAGTGGTACCTCGGGTTAAGTACGCTTCAGGTTAAGTACGCTTCAGGTTAAGTACGCTTCAGGTTAAGAACTCCACTAAGAACAGAAATCGTGCTCTGGCGGCACAGCGGCAGCAGGAGGTCCCATTAGCTAAAGTGGTGCTTCAGGTTAAGTACGCTTCAGGTTAAGAACAGACCTCCGGAACGAATTAAGTACTTAACCTGAGGTACCACTGTACTACATACCCCAGCAATAATGTTTTACACAAGTGCATTTCAAAAGCTTCCAGGACAGTTGCATCATGATCTATACGGTTCGCTACATTTCTTCATTAAGCTTTCGATTACATTTTTGGAGAAAATTCCCTGGCGAGGCATGAACGAATTCAAGCTCAAGTCAGTTTTATTACTGCCAATTATTCTTCCTGCCCAAAGGGGATTTTATTTTATTTTATCTAGGCTAAGTCTATTACAACAGTGTCCTTCAGACTGAGCAAATTCACGGCAGGTTTATTGAAACCAAGTGTTTCAATTCAGCAGGAACAGGCATCGCCCATTGACTGCAGATGGCTTTTAAGGAAAAGAGTCTCCATTAATTAGCTGAAGGGCCGTAGCTCAGTGGTAGAGCATCTCTCCAGGTATGGAATCATGGAATCGTGGAATTGTAGAGTTGGAAGGGACCCGGAGGGTCATCTAGTCCAACCCCCGGCATTGCAGTGACATAGGAATTGGAATGTCTTCTGCCTGAAAACCCAGAGAACTGCTGCCAGTCAGTGTTAGACAACAGAGAGCTTGATGGACTGCTGCTCTCAGTACAAAGCACTTCCCCATGTCCCTGGTTCCTTGCTCCAAAATCCAGCATTTTCTGCTTTGCCAACTTCACAATCTCATTACCATTTGTTCATGCTATTAATTCCCCCCTGTTTATTTGTCCAACCAAATTTGTACACCGTTGTTGTTGCTTTCAGTCTGCAAACAACGTGCAATTGATTGCTCCTCCCCTCATTTGCAGTGTGTTTACTTTGCACCGAAGTGCATGGAGCGGGATAACACAATGGCAACATAATTTATGAAATTAATTACGTAAATTGCATAATTCCGCCACAGCAGACAGTGAGGTGATAAACAAGGGTTTCGGCAGAAGGCGAACAGCAGTGGACCGGAAACAGCGCTGAGTACAAAAAGGACAGCGAGGAATGGAAACCAATGCCTCCTTAGATGCCTACTCATGGTGCAAACCCAGGTCATAATCTGCCCAGATTGAATCAGGCGAATCTATTTTGGAATCAGAATTCTGCAGATTCCTTCTCCACCTCTAACCTTAAGTTGTGAAGGCCTTCAAAGATCAAAGCCAGCACCTTGGACAGGTGGGGAACTATCAAGTGACCAACGGATCTGGTGCTTACCCAAATTTCTGATTTCCCGTTCTTCCTTTTGCACTTGTCTGCAACCAAATTGAGTTCTACCGTCGTTTCTGCGACCATCTCTGCGCTCTTGTCCTTCACAACGATGTGCATCACGCGCCCCCTGTGGATGTGAGCATCGAAAGTGCTGTTCCAAGGTGGGTACATGGTGGGCTTCTTCTGGACGTAAGATTGGCCATTCTCTAGGGTCAAAAGGGTTTATTTGAATAGTTGCATCTCATCCGGAGCAAATACTTTTCCCTCTGCCCCTACTTAAAAATGGGAAGCGTAATGCTGGTGGTCAACAAACGAGGTTCAAAGACTCTCTCAAGGCAAATCTTTAAAAAAATGCAGTATAAACACTGACAACTGGGAAACACTGGCCTGCGAGCGCTCCAGTTGGAGAACAGCCTTTACCAAAGGTGTCATGGACTATGAAGACACTCGAATTCAGGACGCAAGGGAGAAAAGAGCTAAGAGGAAGGCATGCTTGGCAAACCCTCAGCATGATCACCTCCTGCCTGAAAACCTATATCCCCACTGTGGAAGGACGTGTGGATCCAGAATTGGCCTCCACAGTCACTTACAGACTCACTGTTAAAACTGTTTTTGGAAGACACTCGGCTACAAGGTATCGCCAAACCAGTGGGCTGAAAAGCATTCCCTGTGCGTGTTTTAGTGCGAATGTTCTATTGTGCATTTAAATTATGAATGCTCACATTTAAATGGCCATGCAATCAATCAATCAATCAATCAATCAATAATATTTGGGTCATATGCCAAACCGGGTTTCAAAGGGAAGCACTAGCACAGGCACCCCCAAACCACGGCCCTCCAGATGTTTTGGCCTACAACTCCCATGATCCCTAGCTAACAGGACCTGTGGTCAGGGATGATGGGAATTGTAGTCCAAAACATCTGGAGGGCCGAAGTTTGGGGATGCCTGCACTAGCACTTTGAGCTTGGAAATGTACAAGAAACCAATGCATTCTTTCCAAACAGGTGTGAAATGATCCAACCTCCTGGGTCTCCTATTAGCAGTTTAGCAGCTGCTTTCGAAACTAATTGGAGCTTCCATACAGTCTTCAAAGGCAGCCCCATGTAGAGCGCATTGCAGCAATCCATCCTGGAAGTGACCAAAGGAGGGATGGCTGAGGCTTGGCTTTGAAGAGCAGGGTCCCCCACCTCCTCTAACTAGAGCTCTTCATTCTGCAGAGTTCAAAGACACACCAGAGCCTTCCAAAAAGCAAATGTCACCAAGGCAGGCAGGTGGCCGCAGGTATCCAGGTGGCCTGTTTGGTCAAAAGGAGTTTTGAAAGGGCAGCTGAGTTTATCCTCTGCAGGATTCATCAAGCACTCAAAAGCCTTTCTTCTGAAGTGGCAACAGCAGCCCTACTCACCTGCGGGCTCCTGTTTCAGGGCGAGCTGCTTTGTGGGCAGCAGGTTCGAATAAAATAACAGAATCATCTGCAAGGCAGTTTAAGTTCAGCGCCGCTCCCTGAATTTGTACCGTAATATAGCCACATGCTCTGGCGGGAAGGTAAACGGCGTTTCCGTGCGCTGCTCTGGTTCGCCAGAAGCGGCTTAGTCATGCTGGCCACATGACCTGGAAGCGGTATGCCAGCTCCCTCGGCCAGTAAAGCGAGATGAGCACCGCAACCCCAGAGTCGTCCGCGACAGGACCTAACGGTCAGGGGTCCCTTTACCTTTATATACCATCATAAGATTTCAGAGCTTAAATAAATTGAATAAAATACAGGGTGAAAACAAGACAGAATAAAATACAGGGTTGAGACAAGTAAATAATTAAAACAAAACAGCAAGACACATTTGAAAGGCTGTAGAATATTAATCAGCCAAAGACCCATTTGAAGAGGAAGAGCATTCCACAAACTGGGAGCCACTGCAGAAAAGGCCCCGTTCTCATGTTGCTACCCTCTGGACCTAACGTGGAGGAGGCTCATGAAGAAGGGCCTCAGATGATGGACATAGAGACTGGGACAGTTTCCACGAGGAGTACCAATGTTGTGTACCGATGAATTATCCCAGGTCCGAGGACTTTGTCGGCTAAGCAGAAATATCTCTCTGGGTTTTCCAGACATCTCATAAGATCCCATTAATTGCCTTGAGACTTATGTGGAGTGCAGTGCATTTAATTAACGGGCGATAATATAATAATAATAATTTTTTTATTTGTACCCTGCCCATCTGGCCGGGTCTCCCCAGCCACTCCGGGCGGCTTCCAACAAATATTAAAATACATCATATTGGCGGAGAAGGAGCAACTTCTTTTGAGGGTGTTCGTTTTAGCAATTTCAGCCTCTCCATCAAAGCAACGTGATTCTCTAAAGCTTCTTAGTTTGCTGGCTCTTTCCCCAACAAGACATTATGGGATGTGTGTGTGTCTCTGTGTGTATTAAGTTCCCTGACCTTTCTGTGCAAGACTAAATGCTTTTCTGCATTAAGAGGGATTATTTTTAGCTTGCCGGCACTCTTGGATCTCAAGATTATTCTTTGGGTGTTTTTTTTAAAATGACTACCTTTAAATGACTACCTTTATCCTTTTCTTTTAAAAGCTACTTTTCTTTGGCCAGCACCACTGTTTTGAATAAAAGCCTATTTTACACAGTTCTGAAACTGGAGTGCCGAACAGAATAAGGCAGATTCCTGATGTTTTCCATTCATGTTGAGGAGTTCTGGAATGGCCAAGTCCTAAATCGTTCCTTAAAATCGCATGACACTCAAAGACCTCTGCATGCTAAAAACAGGGAGAATAAACTAGCCCAAACTAAGCACTTTAAAATACAAATTATTTCTTCTGCTTTATTTTTGTAAAGAAAGTCAAAATTCACTTGGGAAGGCTGCAAGTTGGGTGGGATAGAGGAAGGCTGGCTAGAGAAAATTAGGGCCTGTGTCATAGCTAAGTGGCAGAACATCTGCTTGGCATGCAGAAGGCTGCAGGTTCAAGCCCTAGGTAGGGCTGGCAATGACTCCCTGTCTGAAATCCAGGAGAGCTGCTGCCAGTCAGTGCAGACAATACTGAGCTCAATAGGATAAAGACAATTTTCTATGTTCCCACGCTTAATCCCTTCCTTTTACTGTAGTTGTTTCCCCCCTCAAAAATGAAAAAATAAAATAAAATTCTAGCCTGAGCAAGCTGCTTCACCTTTTCTTATTTTATTGAAAGATTAAAAAATTACATAATTTCAAGTGTACAGAGTAAGATAAGACAAAAAGAAGAAGAGAAGAAAATAAATAGTACCGAGACATGTAGAAAACTTTGGGGGAAAGATGTGACAATTGAATCTTTCTCCCTGTGGGTAAAAAAACCAGGGCAATTTTTGAGCTGGGAAATGAACAGGAGGGAAAGGATGAAGGAATCTCTATCTGCTCTTTCTCTGACCCAACTGCAGGCTGCCCAGTTGTCACCAACCTGCGACAGGGCCTTTTCTGTGGTGGCTCCCCATTTGTGGAACGCCCTCCCTGGTGAGGTGCACCTGTCTTTCTCGTCATTGACTTTGAGGAGGACTCTAAAATCATTCCTGTTTGATGGCTGAAAGACACTGCTCCTGGCATCTCTCCGATTTTGGCAACTCTGAGACAATTTTGTAAAACTGTTGTTAGAATATTTGAAAACAATCATTGCTGCGTTTGCCATTCCTGGACAACTTTGGGAGGAAGAGCAGGATATAAGCTGAATGAATGAATGAATGAATGAACGGGCAACATAACAATTAACGGGAATACAACAACAACAGCTAGGCTAGCTCAGTCGGTGGAGCATGAGATGTGGGTTCGAGTCCCACACTGGGCATTTTTTTAAAACAACAACAACAACAACAACTTTGCATTGCAGGGAGTTGGACTAGAGGACCCTTGTGGTCCCTTCCAACTTAGAATTATATGATTCTATATGAATCTTGGTTTGAAAATAAAACCATGACAGACAAGAGCATCTAAAATACCGACTGCATCAGGCCTCCTTCACTCCTCTGGGACAGCCATTCTAGCAGTGGGAGAGCTGGGAAGCAGAACTCATTCCATCAGCTCCATCCTGCCCCTGAACTGTGCCTGTTGGCCATTGTAGGAACAACAACCGTTTAGAAATTGGTGCCTGAGTTTTGATTTTCCTCTGCCCTCCTTGTTCCTTTCCCCTTGTGTGTCGTGCTTCTCTAGATTGTAACCCTGCAAGTAGGGGCTGTCTTGTTTTGACTATATGTAAGCCGCTCAGGAATGCTTTTAGGCTGGAGAGCAGGGTATACAAATGTTATCAATCGATCAACCAACCAACCAACCAACCAATCAATGTTAATGTGTGATTTGAAACTCACTCTGGATAGACTCAGGCTGCATCTCCCCCAGTAGGGTTGGCCCAAGACATTTTGGCACCTGAGGCGAACCACAAAATGGCACCCCCTTCCCCACCAGGGAAGAAGGGTGAGTGAAGATCAAGAACAAGGGGTGGGTGGGGGGTGACCCACAAATATCTACATTGGGATCTGCTGTCCCTGTGGATCCTGCCGCCTGAGGCTGTCACCTTCCCTTGCCTCACAGGTTGGCCGGCCCTGACCATAGGCCATTTTTCAGCCTGGACACCAAAGTCCAAATCTGAAGGTTTTCTGGTGGTTCCCTCACTGTGAGAAGTGAAGTTACAGGGAACCAGGCTGAGGGCCTTCTCGGTAGTGGCACCCGCCCCGTGGAACACCCTCCTGTCAGATGTCAAGCAGATAAACCAGGGGTAGGCAACCTAAGACCCGTGGGCTGGATGCGGCCCAATCGCCTTCTCAATCCGGCCCGTGGACAGTCCGGGAATCAGCATGTTTTTACATGAATAGAATGTGTCCTTTTATTTAAAATGCATCTCTGGGTTATTTGTGGGGCCTGCCTGGTGTTTTTACATGAG
Source organism: Darevskia mixta (assembly GCA_034641385.1). Taxonomy (NCBI): domain Eukaryota; kingdom Metazoa; phylum Chordata; class Lepidosauria; order Squamata; family Lacertidae; genus Darevskia; species Darevskia mixta. The sequence goes on along the minus strand of JAWWNH010000012.1, from coordinate 157,419 downwards.
TAGAATGTGTGCTTTTATTTAAAATGCATCTCTGGGTTATTTGTGGGGCATAAGAATTCGTTCATTCCCCCCCCCCCCAAAAAAAATATAGTCCGGTCCACCACATGGTCTGAGGGACGGTGGACCAGCCCACGGCTGAAAAAGGTTGCTGATCCCTGAGATAAACAGCTGTATGGCTTTTAGAAAACATCTGAAGGCAGCCCTGTACAGAGAATGTTTTTAACGTTTGACATTTCACTGTGTTTTTAATATTTTGTTGGAAGCCACCCGGAGTGGCTGGAGCAACCCAGTCAGATGGGCGGCATATAAATAATAAAATTATTGTTGTTGTTATTAAGCGCATGCATGCTCAAACGTAAGAATAAAGCACTTACCGGACTCCACTGCTTCCTTGACTATCACTGCGCAATAGGGATCGATCACATCTCCCTGGGAAGGCAGATAGGGACCGCTGTCGTAGTTGGACAATCCAATACGGAGAAAAGGAGACATGTCGGTCTCTGCGAGGAGAAGAAAGCAGACGTTACTGGAGAGGCTCTCACAACTGCCTTGGCTGTTATAAAATAAAATAAAAATTCCTTCCAGTAGCACCTTAGAGACCAACTAAGTTTTTTCTTGGTATGAGCTTTCGTGTGCATGCACACTTCTTCAGATACACTGAGACTGTTATAGTTTTATCGTCTGTGGCAAGCCCGGGAATTTATAGAGAAGTCGTTTATCCATTCCGGACAGCATTTCCTCTCTCCGTCCCGCAACCGGCTGAGTTAGCAGAAGTTTCCCTGGCACATGGAGCGGCTATGCTGTCGGCTCCTCTGCATGGCTGGAGGCTGCTGTGGTCACCAAGGCAATGGTGGGGAATGACATCTGATTGACTTTGCTGGGTGAAAAGCAGCAGCCAGCTGCAGGAGGGCTTGAAATTGGATATTGGATGCTGGAGGAGGAGGGGTGGTGGTGGACGGGGGGGGGGGCGAGTGGGAAGCGTTTGCTCAGTGAACCCTGCGCAAGTTAATGCCAGGCACAGGCTGCCCCCGAAAGGGAACCAGGAGCAGAGCACTTTGCAAAACGGCACTGCAAGGGGATGGCTGGAAGCTGGCATGGTTAAATAAGATGCTGTCAAGTGTTAAATGTGATATTTATACAGTGGTACCTTGGTTCTCCGGGACGCGGGTGGCGCTGTGGGTTAAACCACAGAGCCTAGGGCTTGCCGATCAGAAGGTCGGCGGTTCGAATCCCCGCAACGGGGTGAGCTCCCGTTGCTCGGTCCCAGCTCCTGCCAACCTAGCAGTTCGAAAGCACGTCAAAGTGCAAGTAGATAAATAGGTACCACTCCAGCGGGAAGGTAAACGGCGTTTCCGTGTGCTGCTCTGGTTCGCCAGAAGCGGCTTAGTCATGCTGGTCACATGACCTGGAAGCTGTATGCCAGCTACCTTGGCCAATAATGCGAGATGAATGCCGCAACGCCAGAGTCAGTCACGACTGGACCTAATGGTCAGGGGTCCCTTTACCTTTACCTTGGTTCTCAAGCACCTTGCTACTCAAACAACTTGAAACTCAAACATTAAAAACTTTCCTAAACAGGACTGCCTTCGGATGTCTTCTAAAAATCAGATAGTTGTTTATTTCCTTGCCATCTGGTGGGAGGGCGTTCCAGAGGGCGGGTGCCACTACCGAGAAGGCCCTCTGCCTGGTTCCCTGTAACCTCACTTCTCGCAGGGAGGGAACTGCCAGAAGGCCCTTGGAGCTGGACCTCAGTGTCCGGGCTGAACGATGGGGATGGAGATGCTCCTTCAGGTATACTGGACCGAGGCCGTTTAGGCCTGATCCAGCAGCAACATTTTCTCCTTACGTTTTTAACTTGTCCCCTAAAGATGCCCCAGTGGCTCTTTCTATCCTCCTTATTTCTGTTGAAAAACAGAATGAGAATAATTGCAGAATGAGAATAATCTCAGCCAGGGGTTCCAGCTCCAGGGGCCACCATATATCTTTGGTGTAGGGGCCGGGTAGAGGCCGGGTCCCCCAATGTCCACAAATTGCGATGGGGAAATGTGGAGCTGACCGCGGCCCAACTCCAGTGGCCAGCTCCTTCTCCTCCTCCTCCTGCACAACTGCTGTGTCTGGCTCTGCCCCCAGCTCCTCCCAGTGTCCTGATGTCCCGCGTGTGACGTCCTGATGTCATCCATGTGCAACGTTGGCTCTCCCGAGCGCCCTGGCAAGCTGGTGCCTCCAATCCCAGCAGTTCCTCCACATTTAACAGAGGGTGGTGCTTACTTTGTGAATTCCCTGCCTTGTTTATGTTTGCAAGGGGACATAAATTTCCCGGATTTCAAAGGAAGCAGCTCCTCTCCCTCCCTGCCGGCCAGGGAGGCTCCTCAGCTGCGTTGCTCGGCTGCCAATAAGGAGTCTGAGACCGACTGGGGGCGGAGCTTGCATGCCTTGTGCAGCCAGACCCTCACGCCCAACCAGACAGCCTGCCTGCCGTCTACGTGCTCGCTCTTTCGCTCACCCGTTCGCGTGCAGTCTCTGGAGCGCAGGGTGGCGAGGCTACTTGGTGCCATTGCACCGCCCTCGCGGCATCCCTTATTTTCAAATCCGAAAGTTTGGAAAAATCCCTTATTTTCAAATCCGAAAATTGACAGCTATGATCTACGTGCGAGTGAAAAGCTCTGAGACCACCAAGTCCGCTTGATCCCAGGCAAGGGGCAAGAAAAAAGACCAAGTAAGGAGAAAATGGAATCTGGTCCCCATGAAATGAATCACCCTTCACACCAAAGGGTATGGAAATCTAATACAGAAGAGACACCATAGATACATAATTAAACAACGGTGGGTTGCACCCAGGCTCATTTAGTCCAGCCCCACTGAAATCAATGGGGCTTCAGCCATGTTTAACTTGGCCCGTTGATTTCAGTGGGACTAACTTCGTTTGCTCCAATGCAAATAAATTACGATAAAGAATGATCAGGTTGTTACAAGTTTACCCTTGTCAGTTTTCTGCATAGAGTTTTGGCAGAATTGACAGAGCTGAAGAGGAAAACCTCCCCACCCCCAACCTATAAATGCACATCATCTACATACTAAAGAGTAGAAGATCTTTTAGCCTGAGATGTTATCAGGTTCCCCCCCCCCCACTGGAACAAAACTGCAGCAGTGACAACCATAAAGACCTCCTTTCCTTGTACTGAACAAACACTTACATATCACAGAATCACAGAATCACAGAATCCTAGAGTTGGAAGAGACCCCAAGGGCCATCCAGTCCAACCCCCTGCCAAGCAGGAAACACCACCAAAGCATTCCTGACAGGTGGCTGTCAAGCCTCTGCTTAAAGACCTCCAAAGAAGGAGACTCCACCACACTCCCTGGTAGCAAATTCCATTGTCGAACAGCTCTTACTGTCAGGAAGTTCTTCCTAATGTTTAGGTGGAATCTTCTTTCTTGTAGTTTGAATCCATTGCTCCGTGTCCGCTTCTCTGGAGCAGCAGAAAACAACCTTTCTCCCTCCTCTATATGACATCCTTTTATATATTTGAACATGGCTATCATATCACCCCTTAACCTTCTCTTCTCCAGGCTAAACATACCCAGCTCCCTAAGCCGTTCCTCATAAGGCATCGTTTCCAGGCCTTTGACCATTTTGGTTGCCCTCTTCTGGACACGTTCCAGCTTGTCAATATATCTTCCTTAGGCTGCAATCCTTACCTGGGAGCAAGTCCCATTGAACTGAATGGGGCTCATGGCTGAGTAGAGCTGCATAGGATTGTACTGCGCAAGTCTTTCCACCAAGTTAAAGTAGTACAGCTGCTCTGTACCGCAGGGATGTTGCGTTTATTTTGCAGTGAATGAACAACTGAACCAAATGGGGGCCCATTCAAGTTTAATTCAGCATGGAAAAAAATGCCTTGAGGAATGGATGGGCGTGATAATGGGCGGTTCCATTCTCCTGCTCATAGCTGTTTGTCACTCATTCACAGCAAGCTCACCTTTCTCTAGTGAAAGCAACTGATCTTATTTTATTTTCCCATAATGCCTAGGGCACTGCATGCTTTGGGGACAAAAGCAAAAGGTGACCAACTCTGTGTGTGTGTGTGTGTGTGTGTGTGTGTGTGTGTGTGTGTGCCATTTTCTTCCAGAATGTTCCAGAATGACACAGTGACGGGGGCAGTCTGGGAAATTGCCTGCCTCCAATTGCCTGCCTGCCGACCTGCCTATCATACAAGCAAGCTGGAGGAAAGCCATCAAAAACAAACAAGGCTGCAATCCTAACCCCGCTTAGAATCACAGAATTGTAGAATCTACCCCCAACTTCCAGCAATGCAGGGATCCTGATACACTGACCCATTGGGCTACTGGGAGTAAGTCCCATTGAATCTAATAGGACTTACTCCTTAGTAGGCAAGCTCATCCCAGTGCTGCATGAGACTACAAATTTGTTCATAAAAAGTCTGCGTGAAAACTCCTGTGCATTTGAGAATGTGTTCCTTCCAATGTGCACATTTTCCCATGCAATTTTGCCTAGCATTCGCTTCTTTTTTTTTGCAAGCGATTTCCCTGGAACCCAATGCGTTTCTGCGCACCATTATTTTCACCAATACCAACTGCTCTTTTGAAGATACTTTTCACGAATAAGAACATTTCTCTCTCTCTTTTTGCATCCATTCTTTGGCTGGATAACTGCATTGCAAAATTCTGAGAAAGTGCAGCCTCAGAAGGAGAGCTGTGTTTCGATTCGCGTTGAGAAGAGTGAATTTTGAAGGTTTGCATCGGAAAGGTGAATCAAATGAATTTCTCCAATGGCTCTATTAAGTGCAGAAAGTCCTCATATTAGGGGAGTTGTGCAAAAGACAAGTTAAGATGCTGCACGTTTGCAGATACAGTTGTACCCCGTGTTGCGTACGCTCCGTGTTGCGTACGTTCGGGTTGCGCACTCCGCAAACCCGGAAGTGTAACACGGAGCGTGGACGCTTCTGCGCATGTCCACATGGTCTGTGGATGTGCAGAAGCGTTCTGCGCACTTCGCGCATGCGCAGAAGCGTGAGATCGTGCGAGATCTCACGCGTTCTCATGAGATCTCGTGCGATCTCGTGCATGCGCAAAAGCACCACCCGGGTTGTGCACTGTTCGGGGTGCGAATGGCCCCCCGGAACGAATTGAGTGTGCAACCCGGGGTACCACTGTAGACTCAAGCCGCATCATTTCTCTGCCTTCAAATTGTGCGACTTCTGCCAGCGCTTTCCACCTCTGGGTGAAACTGGTCTGGAAAATGAGCTGTCCATCCTTTAATTAAGCACTCACACCAGCCACACAGAGAGGACCAAAGGTATCTAATTGCACACTTGGCATCTAACATTACCTCCTTTGTATTCTGCACTCCTTGCTTAGAGTCTACCGGAGAGCCAGTGACTAAACAATCAGATGTCATGGACTGGCTGGATGCAGAGGAATGTTGAGAGGTACCAGTTGGGGAACCCCAAGGGAACCCCCGGGGGGAAAGGATCAGAGCCAGAGCATTGGTGGTGAGATGACGGTTAGAGGGAGAAGAGGGGGTAGATGGGGAGGAGGAGATGTCGGAAGCTGAAGAGGCAATGGGGTTTAGTGAGCAGGGAGAGGCTGGGGCAGAGAGCAGTCCAGAATCAGTGGCAGGAGAGGAAGGAGGTCAGGAGACAGAGATGAGACAGGTTGCCGAAGAAGCCAGGGCAGGGGTAGGCAACCTAAGGCCCATGGGCCATAAGTGGCCCACAGAGGACATTTACCTGGCCCCCGAGCCGCCCCCAAACTGAGCCACCCGCTCAGCGAGTCCCTGTACACTGCGACAAACTGGTGCAGCACAGCACGGGGACTCGCTTCAGCTGGAAATCGCATGATCTGGCCCACGGAGGGAACCGACCCCTTGCCGATCCCTGAGCCAGGGAGTCTCTCCCTCCTGTTGTGACCAACTTGCCTCACCGCTAGTCTCCCAGAAAACGTAGAGGAATGAAGAGGGAAGAGCAACAAGAAAATAGATGAAGGTGCCTGAGATTGTTTGGCAATATCCGGCCTGCCGGTCAGTTTAATCCGGCCCCTGTGGCAGTTTATTTCCTGGGGTAAAATCCTTTAAAAAAAGCTCAAAATTTGGCTTCCAGTCAAGATGGCGGCAGGCCAAGCAGTCAGCCCCAGAGTGCTGCAGATTTTATTTGAATTCTAATTGTTTGGGAATGTTGGGGGGGGGGGGTGCTTACCGTATTAATGGAAGAAATGCACTCGTTCCTGAGAAACAGACTGTGTCTGCACCCCCACAGCCCTCCCCCTTTCTCCTTTGTAACCTTTGTATCTCAAACTGTGTGTTAAACTTTTTGTGACTCTCTGTATCCTTGCCCACTGGTCTTCCAACGTGTTTGCATAAGAATACACAAACCCACCCAAGTCAGGAGAAGGGATCTTTGTTAAGCAAAATAAAGCTGTAGGGCAAATGCACACACAAATAAAATCTTGTCAGGCGACTCCCAACAGTTGGGAAAAGACATCATCGTTAACGGGTTAACGGACACTCCCAAAGACAACGACCACCTGGAAAAAACACCTTTTGTATCTAAACATGACCCTCCACCAGAGGAACCCCCTCCCTTCTGACACCTGGTCAAATCCCTTACCTCACCCATGTAATGCTATTATCTCTTTTGTTCTGTACTGTGTCAAAAGTGTATAAAAGTTCGCCTGCTCTTTTGTTCTGGGTTCTTCTCCATCCTCTGTCATGTGAGCAAGAACAGCTCTACACTTTAAAATAAACTGGTCAGGCTTAGCAGCCGCTTTGCTTCTCACTAGAACTCTGGTCCGGTCTCTGTTTTTCGACAGTGGGGGTTTCAAACAATGTCCTGCTGGGGTTTTGGGATTCCACCCAGAATCGGACCCGTTTACCTGGAAACGTCCTCAAATTCTTACAATAGGAAGGACCCAGGGAGAGGAGGAATCTTAGGGAGCGGTGCAGAGGGGGCGGGACACAAAGGTATTAAACATTCAGAGTTTTTTTGGGTCTGTAGGTTTCTCATTCAAACAGCTCCGTTTCCTGGAACGGCTGACTCTCCGCCTGTAAGTTTCCTGCTCCAACCACACACTGACGCTCTCTCAACTTCTGCCACCTAACTGTCACACTTAACAATTTGAGGTGCTGGGAGGTGGCACATCTAGTGGGTCTTAAAGGAAGCAGTGCTCCTGCGCCAACACTGGTGCCACTCAGAATTAGGCCATCTGAATCAGAACGCTGGGGAATTAGGGAAGAGCCACAGAGCACCGGCAACAGATGCGCAATGTCACAGGTTCAATCCCCGGCATCTCCAGTTAGGGCTAGGGACAGCTTCTGTCCAAAGCTCTGGAAAGCCACTGCTGGCCAGTGCAGACAGTGCTGAGCTACAAGAACCCCAACTGCCTGACTCAGTATAAGGCAGGATCCTGTTTTCTTAGACGCCACGCTCCTCCCCAACAACTCATACCTACAAAACGTCTCCTAGACATTTTTCAGATTGTTTACTGGAAATGTTTACGGAGCTGTCTTTCCACTCAAAACCGAATGTTCAAAGGGGTCATAGATTAATATTAAAATTGTTTTTAAATTTTTTAAAAACTTTTTTTAATGCTTGATGTGGTTGTTTTATGTTTTTTCTTGTGTGTATGTGGTTTACTTTGGATAAGTGTGTTATTTATGGTGGGATATTAATGTGGTGATATGTGTATGTATGGGTATGTATAAATGTATATGTGTATGTATGTGTATATATATATATATGTGTGTGTGTGTGTGTGTGTGTGTGTATGTGTATACTTTTTCTTTTACTTTCTTGTTTTGTTTATTGGTTTTTGTTGGTACTGTGTATTGTCCCCCCCTTTTTTGCAATTATGTTGTAACTCTTTAAGAATTTTGAATAAAGTTTATAAAAATAAAAATAAAGATTAATATTAAAATTGATAAATCAACAACAACAAGCATAAATCAACACAGTGAAGCAATAAAAGCAGCAGTCCCAGAAACATGGACAGACAAATCTGTCAGTTTTCCTTTCTCTCTGCTTCTCGTCCCTCCCCCCCCCAAAAAAAAACATCAGTAAGGCCACATTTCCAGGTCAGTTTGCAGTAAAAATAAGTCAACATGAAAATTCATCAGCATTTTCATGTGGATTTCCCCTAATGCATATAGTTTGCATGCACTTTCGTCAAGCATACACATTTCTGCAAATCAATTCCCCCATTTATAATGCTTTTCTGTGTGCTATTTTTTCATTGATATATGGATCTATATGCACACTTTATCCTAATATACGGTGATTCATAATGAAGTATACAGTTTCAACACACTATGAATGGAAACTGTATACTTCATTATGAATCACCCTGTACATGCACTTGTCCACACAATATTTCGCTGAAGAACCGAATTGCAAAATTCAGAAAAGTGTGGCTTTCAAAGGAGGTTGTGTTTTGCTTCAAATGGTATTTTGAATTAGGTAGGTTCACCTTTAACATTCGAACCAAATCAAATTTATTCCCCATCCCTACCAGGAACACATCTTCAGAAGCCCTAAATCAGCCTGTACTTGCAGATGCTTTTCCAAACAACAAATTGCTTAGCAGGCGAAATGCTTAGGTGTGAAATGGATCCCATACATAAGAGCAAAAAGTCAACAAGTATTTTTTTTTTTTTTTGGCCACCAGTTGTTTCTCTAAAGACATCCTTTTGAGATGGTGACCCAGTCTCCTACTTTGCAAAGGACAGTTTTTGATCTTGAAGGGCTGTCAAAAGATAGTCCGTTCAAGGTCTGGTTAAACCACAGAGCCTAGGGCTTGCCGATCAGCAGGTCGGCGGTTCGAATCCCCGCGATGGGGTGAGCTCCCATTGCTCGGTCCCTGCTCCTGCCAACCTAGCAGTTCAAAGCACGTCAAAGTGCAAGTAGATAAATAGGTACCGCTGCAGCGGGGAGGTAAACGGCGTTTCCGTGCACTGCTCTGGTTCGCCAGAAGCGGCTTTGTCATGCTGGCCACATGACTCGGAATATGTCTGCGGACATACGCCAGCTCCCTCAGCCAGTAAAGCGAGATGAGCGCCACAACCCCCAGAGTCGTCCGCGACTGGACCTACGGGTCAGGGGTCCCTTTGCCTTTTTATTCCTCCGAAGCCAGCCGTCACTCACTTCTAATGCAGTGATCAAAGCTACTCAGAACATCAGCGTCTCTGCTGGGACCCTCTCCCACTCCGTTGCTCGGTCCCTGCTCCTGCCCACCTAGCAGTTCGAAAGCACGTCAAAGTGCAAGTAGATCAATAGGTACCAGTCTGGCAGGAAGGTAAACGGCGTTTCCGTGCGCTGCTCTGGTTCACCAGAAGCGGCTTAGTCATGCTGGCCACATGACCCGGAAGCTGTACGCCGGCTCCCTCGGCCAGTAAAGCGAGATGAGCGCCGCAACCCCAGAGTCAGTCACGACTGGACCTAATGGTCAGGGGTCCCTTTACCTTTTTAACCTTGAAGCAGGCCTCCCCCCCCACACTGGAGAGTAGGCTGAACAGGCCCATGGCTCAGCTGCCCCACAACATCAGCTCACTTCCTAATTGACTGCCATTGCTGGGCTTCCCTCTGGCATTTACATAATGGCAACTTCCCACAAGTTACACAAGCAGCGTTCTAACACAGACACAACAAATGACACTATCCTGACTTCTGCGTCAAGATTTCCCAGCTTACACACCGAATACAGAAGGACCATTTACAGAGTTGTAACTAGAGATTGGGGAGAAATAGGATTCAGTTTGTAGTTAAAGGTCAGCTGGTTTAATTTGCACTGTTGGAAACAATGCGTAAACCCAAACACAGCCGGATTTTGCAACGTAGCACTTCCGTCAAGTGATGTGTGCAAAGGTGAAAATATTGGGGGGGGGGAGTGTGGAATAAATATATCTGTGAAAACGACATGCATTATGTTAAAGAAGCCGCTTTGCCTGAAATCCATAAATTAGGCAAAAACCGCACAGGAAAAACGGATATGTTCGGAAAAATTCACACTTAAATGCTGACGAATTCTCATGGGGGTTAAAAACAACAACAACAACTGGCAAGCTGGTGTGGAGATGTGGAATTTGAGACTGGAAAAAATGAGAAACAGGTCTGAAATTGACCGATTTCCCCATGCCTGGTGTCAGCTTAAGGCCCTGAGACTGCACATCCTCAAGCATAGCTCCCGAGTAGCATTTCCAACTCCTTGCCATGTGATCTGCTCCCGTTCCTTTTCACAGAGTTCTGCTGTTGGCGCTTTCTTCCCATGGCACGGAGCCCACCCTAGCCACCTGCCCGTCAAACTGCTGTTGAAAGGGCACAGGGACCGGCAGGGAATTTGGCAACCCCAGCTTACTCCTGAGCCTCAAATAACTGTGCAGCACTGGCAAGTTGCCGCTTCTGCCAGTGACACAGTCCTGGGCAAGAGAAACACATAGAAAGAGGAAAGCCTTTGCCATTTGAGATCTGGCCTTGCGAGACCTGGCAGGCAAGGGCAGGCACAGAAGAGGACCACCACCCATTCAGCCCAGCCTTTCACTAAGGTTTTTAACCTGAAAAGGGGGGGGGGAGAGAAACACTTTTCCTGGTGTGGAGCTAAAACAACCCCTTGCTTTTCATTGCTGCAAAAAGAGACAGCAGAAATGGAGGTTCAAAAGTTACAAAATGCTGTCAAGGGGATGGCAGGGGGGGAGTGCGGGTTACTGGACCATAAAGAAGGCTGATCGCCGAAGAATTGATGCTTTTGAATTATGGTGCTGGAGGAGACTCTTGAGAGTCCCACGGACTGTAAGAAGATCAAACCTATCCATTCTGAAGGAAATCAGCCCTGAGTGCTCACTGGAAGGACAGATCCTGAAGCTGAGGCTCCAATACTTTGGCCACCTCATGAGAAGAGAAGACTCCCTGGAAAAGACCCTGATGCTGGGAAAGATGGAGGGCACAAGGAGAAGGGGACGGCAGAGGACGAGATGGTTGGACAGTGTTCTCGAAGCTACCAACATGAGCCTGACCAAACTGCGGGAGGCAGTGGAAGACAGGAGTGCCTGGCGTGCTCTGGTCCATGGGGTCATGAAGAGTCGGACACGACTAAACGACTAAACAACAACAACAAGTTATACTCTGAGTAGTCCCAGTAAGATTAATGAACCTAAGCTAGTCACGTCTAATAACATCCATTGGTCTATTCTGAGATTGATAGCTTGGTTGGTAGAGCATGAGACTCTTAATCGCAGGGTTGTGGGTCCGAGCCCCACATTGGGCAAAAGATTCCTGCATTGCTGGGGGTTGGACTAGATGACCCTCATGGTCCCTTCCAACTTTATAATTCTATGATTCTACGAGCAGGACTGTATACACCCTATTTCCCTCCTCTGACACACACACATATTCACTGCAAGCTTAGAGAGCCTGTGTGACGTTACAAAAGTTCCAGGGGGAGAATATTCTGCCCCTCCACGGCTCCCCATTCCCCCCCATACCTGCTCTCCAAGCTGCGCCCTCCTTCCTTTTTTCCGTCCTGCCTGCTTCAGCCAGTGCACTCTCAAGAAGTTCAGCTCGAGTTGTGGCAGCTTCTGTCTCCTCCTCCTCCTGCTGCTGCTGCTACAGCTGCTGCTTTCAGTTACCCACACGGCCACCCACACAGCCACCGCCACCTGACTGCTGCCGTCGCTGCCCGGGGGGGACAGAGATGGAACTCAAGATGCTGCAGGGAGCCTGCTGTGGGAGGGCACGGTGCCAGCAAGCTGGGGGCTCCCCTAGGAAATTCTCCACATTTCCACATCCGTTTGCAGGGGGGGGGGAACCTCATCCTGAAAACTCACCGTCATATGGGTGCAAATTTCTCCTAATATCGACACACCCTTGCGTGCAATATTGCCAAATGCACACGCATTTTCACAAAGGAATTCCCCCCTAATGCAATGCATTTTCCTACCCTGTTTCCCCTTTTTTAATACGTAGTCATAAAGTAAGCCATGGCAGGTTTTTTTTTACCTTTGTGAGAAGTAAGACGTACCCCAAAAGTAAGCCATGGTGCCGCCATTGTTCCCGTCGCCTCCTCAGCCCCTCCTGCGTGCGCAGGGAGCCAGCGAACCAGCGAGAGGCACGGGGGGAAACGCGCCTCTTGCGGAGTTCTGCCCCGCCTGCTCAGCGCGCAGGGGGAGACGCGCGGGGGAGAAGACGCCTCTTCCTGCCCCGCCTGTTCCCTGTGTGCAAGGAGCCAGCGAACCAGTGAGAGGCGTGCGGGGGGGGGGGGGAATGCACGTCTTGCGGAGTTCTGCCCTGCCTGCTCAGCACGCAGGGGGAGGCTGTACCGTACCATACTGACGTAATAAATATAAGACATCCCCCGATAATAAGCCACCCTGTGTTTTTTTGAGGAAAGCAAATTATAAGACGGTTTCTTAAAAAGGGGGAAAGACGGTAGGTTATCTTCACCAATGTGTACCTTCAAATGCACACTGCACCCCGGCAGATGTATTTTGGGACTGGAAAACTGCACCGAAGATTCGGCGACGGGCGAATTTTGAAGGATGGCTGTGTTTCGGAACGTCTACTGTTTTGAAAAGTGCAAACCAGGTAGAATCATAGAATCATAGAGTTGGAAGAGACCACAAGGGTCATCCAGTCCAACCCCCTGCCTTTTAAATGCAACCTGGCTTGAATCTCTCCCTCCCCCTTGGGCTCCCCCTTCCAGCCTTTTCAAAATAGGAGAAATGAGTCGGGTTCCTCTTCTGCGACTCGCCCCCCCGCCAAGTTACCATAGTGCCATGCTTGGAAACACTTGAGTTTGTACACACAGGCTGGAAATAGGAAGAGCTTTAAAAAAATGGCTGAAGGTGGTCGAATTAGACATTATTGCTCAAATAAATCTATTTATTTATTAAATCTATTTATTTATTTGAGTTAATTTATGAAGCTCTTCCAATTTAAAGAAAAAATCTCAAAGCGATTTCACGGTTAAAGCGAGCCACAATAAGAGCAGTTCGAGACAATTCTGTGTATGAAAACAATTCAAAATAGCACCCTCTGTTTAAAAAAAAAGGTTTCAAATCCAATTCAGATGGGGGGGGGGTCATCACTAAAAAAATGTGCTGCGTTTGTTGCTTTCCAAAAAGAAGTATCATAGAACCGTAGAACTGTAAAGTTGGAAGGGGCTTTCAGTGTCATCTGGTCCAACCCCTTGCAATGGAACTTACAAGCCCATAAAGTACAAAAAGCGTACGAAAATTCAAAAGCAAATGCCTTTAAAAAAATAACCCACGAAAAACCAATTTGATCTAAAAAGTGCTCACCCAATGGTATTGTAAAAGGCATGAATCCTACCCTGCCCATCAGAAACAGGTTGGAAATCATACTGCGGTATGATCCTAAATAGCAACCGAAAGTCTTGTCTTGCTATGTATCCTCTGAATAGGACTCTTGTCCTTTGTTCTCTCTTGGCTGCCTGATGCTAGAGAGAGAGGAGCCATGATGTAGAGCTCCGTGTGTGTAGATATGTAATAAAGTAGTTTTAGCTAAAATGCTGAACTGCTGTGGTCTGTTACGCTACTGCACACATTTCTGCTGATTCCTGAGTGTGCTGGATGTCTGCCAACACCAGTCGCTGTGATGTTCGGGTTAAAGAAGCTGATTAGCTCCCGGACGATCCTGGAAGGTGAGATCATGCCAGTCGGGCATGTGTCTTTGCTGTGTCTTTCCTCGTAAGTAAAGACCGTTCCATAACAGGGCAAACAGGAATATCTTGGTCTGGCATCTCAATGTTGGCATAGGATGCTACTTTTTCCAAAGTCAGAAGATCGGTCCATCTAGCTCATTGCAGCTCACAGCAACGGCCTTCCACCTGTTCGGACCCATAAAGCACCTCTGACTCCCAAGCTACAACATGTAAGTTACACTTACACACAGTTTCACTTTTGATTTATTTTTCATACCACTAATGATTCACCTTATTGAATCCTCAAACGGAAATTCACAGAGGAACGCACATCGTATTTCCTTAGCATTGCTACTAAATGTGATCCCTGGTGGCACAGCAATAAAACTGCTAGTGCATTTGCAAAGCGAAGCAGGGTCTGGTCTGGTTCCAAATTGGATGGGGGCCCCACATGTTGAGATCTCTGCATTGCAGGGGATTGGACTAGATGGCCCTGGGGGGAGACCCTTCAAATTCTACAGTTCTGTGATTCTACGACTGAATCCAGCAGTGTGGCAGGAGAAAGGCATGAGCGTGTGTCTGGCTAGAAATCCAACAGAAACTCGTTTCCGGCAAGTCTTGCCCCCCATGAAGCAGTTGCTGAGACTGAAGGTCCCATAGCTGGCATAGAGATGCAGCAGTGGTGAAACTTCACCTGTTGGATTTCCCCCCTGCTATGCCACTACTTAATTGAAGCCATGGGCATTCGCCCAGAAAAATACACGAGCAGGCTGCAATAAGCAGCAAGCAAACTCTTCATGGATATCTAGGTCACATACTTTCCAAGACTTTAATTATTCACCTGCAGAATTCAGCAACGCAGGTCATTAATTCCTAATGATTATCATAACCCCTTATTATCTTACACACCTTTTTCAGCGTTCTGTGGGGACAGCATTTCCAGGAAGCATTTCAAATTTGCTAATTGTTTTAACGATGACAACAATTAAGGTTTAATATAATAATAGCATGATTGCTCCTCACTGCTTTCTGCAAATCTTCTCCCCACCTCACAAAACATTACTGCCTTTTGCAGGAGCAAATTCCATACTTTTAACTACGCACAGTTTGAAAAGACGCTTTCTTTTGTCTGCCTGCATCTTCCAATTGGAAAAGGATGCACAGCTTTCATCTCCTGGCCTGTTGAATGTCAGGCCAGACAAAAACATCCAAGCACAGCACACATCTCCAGGGTTCAATTTCGGGAGCTCCACACAAATCTCCCTATGACGCAGCAGGGAAGTGAGTGCCAGTTTGGTGTAGTGGCGAGACCCTCAGTCCAGGAGCCTAGGATTTGACCAGGGTTCAAATCCCCACTCAGACACGAAGTTCACTGGGCGACCTTTGGCCAGTCCTTGCTTCTCAGCCTGACCTACCTCACAGGGTTGTGGTGAGGATTAAATGAGGAGGAAGAGAACCTTGGAAGAAAAGGTGGGATATTAATGCAATGCATTAATAAAAACTTAATAAGTGAGCACACTGTGTCTCATCTTTAAAAGCTTGGCAGGCATGGCGTGGAAGCTGTTGGGACATCTTTGTTGCTTCCATCTTGACATAAGTCAACAGTGCGATGCAGCAGCTAAAAAATCCAATGCAATTTTGGGCTGCATCAATAGGAGTATAGCATCTAGATCAAGGGAAGTAATAGTACCACTGTATTCCGCTCTGGTCAGACCTCACCTGGAATACTGTGTCCAGTTCTGGGCACCACAGTTCAAGAAGGATACTGACAAGCTGCAACATGTCCAGAAGAGGGCAACCAAAATGGTCAAAGGCCTGGAAACGATGCCTTATGAGGAACGGCTTAGGGAGCTGGGTATGTTTAGCCTGGAGAAGAGAAGGTTCAGGGGGGATATGATAGCCATGTTCAAATATATAAAAGGATGTCATATAGAGGAGGGAGAAAAGTTGTTTTCTGCTGTTCCTGAGAAGAGGACACGGAGCAATGGATTCAAACTACAAGAAAGAAGATTCCACCTAAACATTAGAAAGAACTTCCTGACAGTAAGAGCTGTTCGACAGTGGAATTTGCTGCCAAGGAGTGTGGTGGAGTCTCCTTCTTTGGATGTATTTAAGCAGAGGCTTGACAGCCACCTGTCAGGAATGCTTTGATGGTGTTTCCTGCTTGGCAGGGGGTTGGACTGGATGGCCCTTGTGGTCTCTTCCAACTCTATGATTCTATGATTCTAGTCTTGAACGTCTTGCCTGATTCCTGAACTCCTGAATCATGACTCCTCCTGGGTTCTGTGTCTGTTGCCAAGCCTGTCCTGCTCCTTGCCTGAAGAAAGATCTCTTTCTTACGTGTAAGAGCTTCTGTATGCCTGTATTGGGCAGGAGGCAGAAGATGCAGCGAAACAGAGAAGCTCTGGCGAAGCTATACCACGATGAACCACAATCTGGAAAAAAGGGAAATGGGAGGTTCAGCCACAAAATGTCCTTATTTAGTGCAGACCCAGACAGGAAAGATTATGAAAACAGAATGACAGGAGAATGAATGAATGATAGGACTGTGCACACCCCGATGTGATCCATTTGGAGCTCAGCTCTTATCAGTGCCTGGAGGGCAGCGACTGAGGAGGGAGCACAAGGTGAGCTGAGCTTGTAGGTTTTGAGGGTTTGTCTTTTTGGGGCTGTGTGTGATTAAGTTTGTGTGCTTATTTGTTTCCTTATTTGTTTGTGTGTTTCCCAGGCTTGTGTGTGCGAGAGAGTTTGTTTCTGGCTTGTGTGTGTGTGTTTGTCTGGTGACTAGCTGTGGGCGGAGCTAATCAGTGCCTGGAGGGTAGCGGCGCGCGCCTAGCGGCGCGCGCAGTTTGACCTATCTTTTAAATTGAGGAGAGCTAGTCTCAAACGTTTACTTGGGGAGACCTAGGCTTCTTTTTTGTGTGTCCTGACTTCAAGCTTCAAGATGGAGGGTGAGGGAACAACTGTAGTCGCCTGCAATTCCTGCGCAATGTTTGCCTTCTTGCCAAAGGATGTAGGCAGCTACACCTGCAGCAAGTGCAAGTTGGTTGCCCTACTAGAAGACAAGGTCCGGCAACTTCAGGAGGGGGAGGGAACAACTGTAGTTGCCTGTAATTCCTGCGCAATGTTTGTCTTCTTGCCAAAGGTTGTAGACAGCTACACCTGCAGCAACTGCAAGTTGGTTGCCCTACTCGAAGACAAGGTCCAGCAACTTCAGGCCCGTGTATCTACGCTCCAGAAAATTAAAGAGCTGGAGCTGTTCTTGGATGCAGCAGAGCACACTATCTCCACCAAGCAGGAGACAGGGCACATCCCTGAGGAGGAGATCAGTTCCCCAACTCAGGAGCCAGATGTATGGAGGAATGTGACTCACAGAAGTAGAATGCCCAGGGATCGCTCTGAGTGTTTAGAACTACAAAATCAATTTGAAGTGCTCTCAAATCTGGAAGATGAAGACCAGACTCCATTGGAAGATCTCTCCCTCATCACAGTTGATGAGGTATATGAAGACGAGCAGCATAGTCAGTCCTCCGGGAATGTGCAGGCGACCTTGGAAGGGACAGCACGTGTAAGAATCCCGACCAAGCCTAAGAGGAGACGTGTAGTGGTGATAGGGGATTCCCTACTGAGGGGTACCGAAGCAGTGATCTGTGGGCCTGACAAGATGTCTCGAGAGGTATGCTGTCTCCCCGGGGCCAAGATCCATGATGTTACAGAACGGCTGCAAGGAATAATAAAATCTACGGATAAAAACCCCTTCCTTTTAGTCCATGTGGGAACCAATGACACCGCAAGCCATAGCCTCCAGAAGATCAAAAGTGATTATGAGGCTCTGGGCAGGAAGCTGAAGCAATTAAATGCACAAATTGTCATCTCATCTGTCCTCCCAGTTGAACGCCGTGGCCCAGGAAGAGAGGGGAAAATAGGAGAAGTGAACAACTGGCTTCGCAAATGGTGCCGGCAGGAACGGTTTGGATTCTTAGATCACGGCCTGCAGTTTCTTGAAGATGGACTTCTGGCAAGTGATGGGCTGCACCTCACAAGGGTTGGGAGGAATGTTTTTGCCAACAATCTCAAAAACCTCATCAGGAGGGCTTTAAACTGACTTATGTGGGGGAGGGAGACAGTGATCCTGAAGGTAGGAGTCTATCAAATGCTGAAGATGATCATCCAAAAGTCAAGGACCAAATGGAGCAAACAGCACACAGACCTAGTGGTGGGAGGAAAAAATCCTTAAGTAGGAGACTAGGGGGAATGATCAATGGTTTTCAATGTCTGTATACAAATGCACAGAGCATGGGAAATAAACAAGATGAACTTGAGCTCTTGATACAGCAAACTAAATACGACATAATAGGCATCACTGAAACCTGGTGGGATGAGTCTCATGATTGGAATGTAGTAATAGAGGGATACAATCTATTTCAGAGAAATAGACCAAACAGGAAAGGAGGAGGAGTGGCATTATATGTCAGGGATGTGTATACCTGTGAAGAGATCCATGATTTAAAACTTCAAAGCCAAATTGAGAGTATCTGGGTCAAAATTAAGGGAGAGAAAAATAACAGTGATCTCATTGTGGGAGTTTACTATAGATCCCCAAGCCAAACTGAGGACATAGATGATGCCTTCCTGGAACAGATGACCAAGCATTCAAAAGGAAATGAGATAGTAGTAATGGGGGATTTCAACTATCCTGATATTTGTTGGATGTCAAACTCAGCCAAGAGCATAAGGTCGAACAGATTCCTCACTGGCCTTGCAGACAATTTCATTGTCCAGAAAGTGGGAGAAGCAACAAGAGGATCAGCCATTTTAGATCTGGTCCTAACCAATAGTGATGACCTGGTTAGTGGGGTAGAAGTGGCAGGATCATTAGGTGGGAGTGATCATGCTCTTCTGGAGTTTATTATACATCAGAAAGGAGCAACCAAGCATACTAAGACTCAAATTCTAGACTTTAAGAAAGCCGACTTCAGAAAACTTAGGGAAATGCTGGATGTGATCCCATGGTCAGTAATACTAAAAGGGATGGGAGTTCATGATGGATGGGAGTTTGTTAAAAGGGAGATATTAAAAGCACAACTTCAAGCAGTACCAATGCGACGAAAACATGGAAGGTGCCTAAAGAAGCCAGGGTGGCTATCTAAAGAACTTTTAACTGAGTTAAGATTTAAAAGGGATATGTACAAGAAATGGAAAAAGGGGGAAACCACCAGAGAGGAATTCAAACAAATAGCCAGCACATGTAGAGACAAAGTCAGAAAAGCTAAAGCACAGAATGAACTCAGGCTTGCTAGAGAGGTTAAAAGCAATAAAAAGAGTTTTTATGGGTATGTCCGTAGCAAAAGGAAGAACAAGGAAACAGTGGGGTCACTTAGAGGAGAAGATGGTGAAATGCGAACAGGGGACGCAGAAAGGGCAGAACTCCTCAATACCTTCTTTGCCTCAGTCTTCTCCAAAAAAGAAAACAATGCCCGACCTGAAGAATATGGAGCAGATGATTCAGCAGGGGAAACACAGCCCAGAATAAGTAAGGAGGTAGTACAAGAACACTTGGCTAGTTTAGATGTATTCAAGTCTCCAGGGCCAGATGAACTACATCCCAGAGTATTAAAAGAACTGGCAGAGGTGATTTCAGAACCACTGGCAGTAATCTTTGAGAATTCCTGGAAAACAGGTGAAGTCCCAGCAGACTGGAGGAGGGCAAATGTTGTCCCTATTTTCAAAAAGGGGAAAAGAGAGGACCCAAACAATTACCGCCCAGTCAGCCTGACATCAATACCAGGAAAGATTCTAGAGCAGATCATTAAGCAAACGGTCTGTGAGCACCTAGAAAGGAACGCTGTGATCACTAAAAGTCAGCATGGGTTTCTGAAAAATAAGTCATGTCAGACTAATCTGATCTCATTTTTTGACAGAATTACAAGCCTGGTAGACGAAGGGAACACTGTGGATGTAGCCTATCTTGATTTCAGCAAGGCCTTTGACAAGGTGCCCCATGATATTCTTGTAAAGAAGCTGGTAAAATGCGGGCTAGACAATGCTACCATTCAGTGGATTTGTAACTGGCTGACTGACCGAACCCAAAGGGTGCTCATCAATGGCTCCTCTTCATCCTGGAGAGAAGTGACTAGTGGGGTGCCACAGGGTTCTGTCTTGGGCCCAGTCTTATTCAACATCTTTATCAATGACTTGGATGATGGGCTTGAGGGCATCCTGATCAAGTTTGCAGATGACACCAAATTGGGAGGGGTGGCTAATACCCCAGAGGACAGGATCACACTTCAAAATGACCTTAACAGATTAGAGAACTGGGCCAAGGCAAACAGGATGAATTTTAACAGGGAGAAATGTAAAGTACTACACTTGGGCAAAAAAAATGAAAGGCACAAATACAGGATGGGTGATACCTGGCTTGAGAGCAGTACAAGTGAAAAGGATCTAGGAGTCTTGGTAGACCACAAACTTGACATGAGTCAACAGTGTGATGCAGCAGCTAAAAAAGCCAATGCAATTCTGGGCTTCATCAATAGGAGTATAGCATCTAGATCAAGGGAAGTAATAGTACCACTGTATTCCGCTCTGGTCAGACCCCACCTGGAATACTGTGTCCAGTTCTGGGCACCACAGTTCAAGAAGGATATTGACAAGCTGGAACGTGTCCAGAGGAGGGCAACCAAAATGGTCAAAGGCCTGGAAACGATGCCTTATGAGGAACGGCTTAGGGAGCTGGGTATGTTTAGCCTGGAGAAGAGACGGTTAAGGGGTGATATGATAGCCATGTTCAAATATATAAAAGGATGTCATATAGAGGAGGGAGAAAGGTTGTTTTCTGCTGCTCCAGAGAAGCGGACACGGAGCAATGGATTCAAACTACAAGAAAGAAGATTCCACCTAAACATTAGGAAGAATTTCTTGACAGTAAGAGCTGTTCGACAATGGAATTTGCTGCCAAGGAGTGTGGTGGAGTCTCCTTCTTTGGAGGTCTTTAAGCAGAGGCTTGACAGCCACCTGTCAGGAATGCTTTGATGGTGTTTCCTGCTTGGCAGGGGGTTGGACTGGATGGCCCTTGTGGTCTCTTCCAACTCTATGATTCTGTGATTCTGTGATTCTGTGATTCTGTTTAATTGGGGTTTAAACCCCAATTAAACATGCACTTGGGAGGAGGTGGGGGAAGAAGGAGATTCTGTGTTGAGCAATTTTGGTTTGATATCTGGGTTTCGGTTGCACAGCCCTAGTACAGTGGAACCCCGGGTTACGCACGCGATCCGTTCCGGGGTTGCGCTACGTAACCCGGGCGTGCGTATCACGAACACACAAAAAACCCAAAAAACCCCGGAAGAAGCGCGATTTGAGCGCTTCTGCGCATGCGTGAAATGTGCAGAATGCTTCTGCGCACCCGTGCGCACCCGCGCATTGCGCACGCTCCGCGGAGGACTTCCGAGTTGCCACGGTGCATATCCTGAATGTACGCAACACGGAGCGTACGCAACATGAGGTATGACTGTAAATGACACAAGGCAATACATATTGCTTTGCCCTCGTGGATGTGAAGTTTTGTGTATGAGACACTGATTGGCTGATTGGATCAGGAATGCTCAGTTTACAGGGAACCATTGCAGTCCAGTTACTATGAGGGAACGGAAAGTTGTCAGTTTGCCTGGTATTAGAGCCTCCCAGAGGGACCCACCGAGGCTTAAGAATCTAAGTGATGGGGGGCCCTCAGGTGTAATGGAAGGGCACAGGGCAGAAAATGGAGTGAACCGAAAAGAAGGGTGTGTGGAGAATGAAGAGTAAGGAAAATGGCAGATGGGTGGGGAACTGAGGCAAGAAGGGGCTCAGCATTGCTTAAAGTCCAGAAAAAAGATGGATGACTCAGGCTATTTCCTGTCCACATGATTCACATGCCATAATAGAAATATTTTATTGTCACTGTACCACATGTTTACAGTAAGATTAAATGAGCCCTCCTCCACCCAATCTCTCAGTCCTTGTTACACTCTATGTGGTGTCGTACAACCACCGACCCCGAACGTCAGCTGCAATGTTGCTGCCTTCCATTCAGCAGCCTCACGGCCCACGGGCAGAAACTGTTCTTTAACCTGTTGGTTCGGCTTATCAAGCTACTATATCTCCTGCCCTCGGGCAGGAGATTAAAAAGGTGCTGGCCAGGGTGTGAGTCATCCCTGAGAATGTTCCTCACTCTTCTGAGGCAACGGTCTTCTGCGATAACATCTAGCGGACTCAGGGGGCAGCCCATGATGTCTTGTGCTGTCTTCACCACCCTCTGTAGGGACTTTCTGTCCATGGCTGTCAAACCAGCGTACCACACCGTGATCCAGTATGAAAGAACACTTTCTATCGTGGACCGATAGAAGGAAATCATCTGTTGTTGTCTAACATTGTTCTTCCACAAGACCCTAAGGAAATGAAGTCTCTGTTGGGCCTTCCTGACCACCTGGGCTGTATTGACCTTCCAAGTAAGGTCTTCACTAAGATGGACGCCCAGGAATTTAAAGGAAGAGACTTACATAAAATGTAAGTCCGTTGCATCTCATTTCTGCCCTAATCAGTAGTGGGTTTATTTCAATAAATTCTTTTAAAATAGTTCAGGCTACTTGGGAAGGTCCATAGCTCAGCGGCAATACATTTGCCTTGCATGTAGAAGGTCCAAGGTTCAACCCACAGATCTCTAGGTAGGACTGGGAGAGAGCCCAGTCTGAAACCTGGAGAGCTGCTGCCAGTCAGTTTAGACAATTCTAGGCTAAATAGGCCAACGGACTGACTTCCTACATTCCTGACCTGCTAGCTTTCTAAGAGGCAGGAGCGGTGGAGCATTTAAACCCACTGCTTTCGTGGTACAGTCCAAGGAGATCTGCACCACTTGCTCCTGCTGATTTGCATGCGCCAGAGCATCTTGCCAATTAGTGTTTTAATGTGACTAATGCTTAATTAGCCTCAAGCCATTAAATGATGGCAAGATCCTCAGAGATGCTGTCTGAGCATAGCGGGGGTGTGGGGTGTTAAAGGAGCTTTGTTCTTTAATGGGGAAATAATTGATAACAGCACCCAGAGCGATCAGCAGACATCTCCGCACATGACAGTCCTGCTTCTGTTCAGCCTGACCTCCGCTTCCCTTGACAGGCTGTTCAAACACAACGCCGTCGCTGTGGATTTAAGACGGGGCCGTTAATCACTGCGTTTCAGAGATTGCTAATTTGATTTTCGCAATTATTCAACTGCTGCCTTTCAAAAAGGATTCAAAGATTGCTGATATCTATGTGGGTTAAAAAAAACAAAAGCGGAGTGGACTTTTTGCCAACTTTAGCGCCTCTCAGATGTTTTGGACTATGATTCTGGCTGGAACAAGCCAGCAGTAAATCACACCGAGCACATTGGAGTTAACTCTTTATTAGCAAAAACGGGATCTGCACAGGGGTGCCAGGCCTGATGAGCACAGCAACTCATCTCCGGCAGGTCTTGCCCCCATGAAGCAGTTGCTGAGACTGAAGGTCCCTGTCTCCCCACAGCTGGCCAATTCCCCTCCTCTCCAAAGTTTTCCCCAAGCAATCTGAGACTGCGCCTGCATGAAGCTAACTTCTCCTCCACCCTCTTCATGCCTCTGCTGGTTCTAGGAGTGGGGGAGCTTGTTGCAGCAGGAGACACCTGGGATGCTTCACCAGCCGGAATCCTCTCTGCCTCTTGACTTCTCTCCTTCCACTTGCCTGCGTCAGCTTCTGCCTCTGATTCTGGACTGCTCTCTGCCACAACATCTTCCTGCTCACCAAACCCTGTTGCTTCTTCAGCTCCCCCCCCCAGTCTTCTCCCTCTTCTCCCTCTGACCACTCATTGTCGTCCCACAACTTCCCAGACTCTGAGCCTTCTTCCCTTGTGTAGATGCCAACTCCCTGGGGCCCTGGGTGCCCGAGCATACACAAAATTCCCCATGAAGGGGCCGGACACCCACACATTTTGGTGCCAGGGCCATGCATGCTGCATGGCACCCACGACCCTGGGCACCCACGGTCACGGGGCCAAGCTGGCACTCCTGTTCCCTTGGGGGTTCCTCCGCTGGTGCCAACCAGTCCATGACACCAGAGCATGGGCAACTGAGGCAAAAGCGATCCTGGCTCAGGATAGCCATTGACAACTTTATCCTCCATGAAGGTGCTTTTTCAGAGATGGTTCCCCAGTTGTGGAATTCCTTCTCTAGTGAGGTGCATTTGTCTCCATCCTTACTAACTTTCGGGAGAAATGTGAAAACATCTGGTGGCAGAAAGAAACTGTTCCTCGCAACCTGAATATCATTGGATAGAAGTATGTTTTTAATTGTAATGGTTTTTAAAACGTTTTGCCCCGGAAACTGCAACTAATCCAGAACGTGGCAGCTAGACTGGCGACTGGGAGTGGCTTCCCAGACCATATAACACTGGTCCTGAAAGGCTTACATTGGCTTCCAGTACGTTTCCAAGCACAATTCAAAGTGTTGGTGCTGACCTTTAAAGCCCTAAACAGCCTCAATCCTGTATACCTGGAGGAATGTCTCCACCCCCATTGTTCTTCCCGGACACTGAGGTCCAGCTCCGAGGGCCTTCTGGTGGTTCCCTCGCTGCGAGAAGCCAAGTTACAGGGAACCAGGCAGAGGGCCTTCTCAGTAGTGGCACCCGCCCTGTGGAACACTCTCCCATCAGATGTCAAGGAAATAAACAACTATCTCACATTTAGAAGACATCTGAAGGCAGCCCTGCTTAGGGAACTTTTTAATGTTTGTTATTTTATTGCTTTTTTATTCTGTTGGGAGCCGCCCAGAGTGGCTGGGGGAACCCAACCAGATTGGTGGGGTATGTATGTATGTATGTATGTATGTATGTATGTATAAATAAATAAATAAATAAATAAATATTATTATTCCCACTCCTTTCCAATGAGATTTACAGGAGAGAACCTATCAGGGTACTTGGTCATCAGCCACAATTTAAACTGCAATATGCACCTTTATTTTTAAACCATTTTAGGTATGCCTCCCTTGCTAAGAACGCCAGGCTCCCAACCACTTCAATGAGACCTCCCCCCCCTGCAGTTTGAGTACCCGGCTGACCTTTAAAGTTCAAATGCACTATCATTATTTGTTCCTGGTGCTTTGCAAATTAACAAGATTGTTTGAGAAATTAACATCAGAGGAAGTAAGGACCTTTTATCCTGCAAATTGCACAAGAAGCACTTGTGTCCCACCAAGGGCCTCCTGCTGGAAGCCTTTATCGTTCCTGAAGTGGGTGAAATACAATGATAAGAAACAGATATATGAATTTTTTAAAAACATGAGTTAGTTAAAGATATCTTATTTCCAACAGTTCCCAGTAAGACGTCATGTGTATTCCTAAAGCTTTGCCACTGTTAAAAATAAATGTGGGGTAAGCAGCGTTGCTATTTTGGTTCATGAGTCCGATCTCAGTTGATAAGTATATTTACCAACCATAAAGGTAAAGTTAAAGGGACCCCTGACCATTAGGTTCAGTCGCGGACGACTCTGGGGTTGCGGCGCTCATCTCGCTTTATTGGCGGAGGGAGCCGGCGTACAACTTCCGGGTCATGTGGCCAGCATGACTAAGCCGCTTCTGGCGAACCAGAGCAGCGCACAGAAACGCCGTTTTCCTTCCCGTTAGAGGTATTGATCTACTTGCACTTTGACGTGCTTTCGAACTGCTAGGTTGGCAGGAGCAGGGATTGAGCAACGGGAGCTCACCCCGTCGCGGGGATTCAAACCGCCGACCTTCTGATCGGCAAGCCCTAGGCTCTGTGGTTTAACCCACAGCGCCACCCGCGTCCCTTTACCAACCATAGGGTTGCCATATTCCCAAAAGTGAAAATCGTCCGGGTTTTCCTATACATTTCCCCCGATTCAGCAAAATTCCGCCTGGATACCATTTTGCAGCCCGATTCCCGGACGTATGGCAGCTCTATGCATGTCTTGCTAGCTAAAGGCCCATCATGTTTGTTGGGGGACAGGTTAGGACTGGAAAACTCTTGAGTTCCCCCAGAATATCTCTTTATTGAGAGTGACCCCTTTATCCCAATGTGCTAACACATTGCTTATGCGGAAGTTAGATGATTAACCCCAGCCTTTATTGAGCGTTCCTTCAGATTAGTTCCCAGGGAGGTTAAATTTCTTTATTTTATTCCTTTAGTCGATTTAATAAAGCTTATACCCTGTTTGATCGAGGTTTTCTTTTCTTTTACCAAGTAGTTGACGAAAAGAATAAAACCATACAATTATCTGTAAAATAAACCTGGATAATAAAACAGCTATTGAAAACATCCAAAACATAATTAAAATCAACAATAGGCTAAAAAACAGTTTTCAAAACACTTGTTGACATTCTACATATCTAAGTAGGCTTTACGGGAATAATATTTATTTTGATTTCATGAAATTTATATACCACTTGATTAGAGGAAAAAAATATTTGTTGTTGTTCAGTCGTTCAGTCGTGTCCGACTCTTCATGACCCCACGAAGCTTTAACTATACGGACCTTTGTCGGCAAGGTGATGTCTTTGCTTTTTAAGATGCTGTCTAGGTTTGTCATTGCTTTTCTCCCAAGAAGCAGGCGTCTTCTAATTTCGTGACTGCTGTCACCATCTGAAGTGATCATGGAACCCAAGAAAGTGAAATCTCTCACTGCCTCCATTTCTTCCCCTTCTATTTGCCAGGAGCTGATGGGACCAGTGGCCATGATCTTAGTTTTTTTTATGTTGAGCTTCAGACCATATTTTGCGCTCTCCTCTTTCACCCTCATTAAAAGGTTCTTTAATTCCTCCTCACTTTCTGCCATCAAGGTTGAATCATCAGCATATCTGAGGTTGTTGATATTTCTTCCGGCAATCTTAATTCCGGTTTGGGAATTATCTACAAGGTGATTTACAAAAACAGGACCTCCATGTTTTCATTGGACTTTCTATGGAGAGCTGCTGCCGGTCAGTGCCAGAGCTGAGTTAGCTGGGCCGTTTGACTCCGGCGTCTAAATATTGTACAGATTCGCCCCCTGGAACGTCTACTTTGCGCCCTGCAAACTTGAGGCAAAATCATCCAAGACGAGGAATTGGAACACGAAGGCTGGAAGACAAATCCTGGCTTCGATTTGACATGTGTGTGTATGTGTGTGTGTTTTGCACGAGTCTTTCGAGGCGAGAAAACAAAAAAGCTCTCCGGCAGCCCTTGCTGCAAACCAGG
Organism: Darevskia mixta; assembly: GCA_034641385.1. Taxonomy (NCBI): domain Eukaryota; kingdom Metazoa; phylum Chordata; class Lepidosauria; order Squamata; family Lacertidae; genus Darevskia; species Darevskia mixta. The sequence continues at coordinate 130,521 of JAWWNH010000012.1, read as the reverse complement.
GGCGTGGGTGGCCGCCTGTGGTTAGAGAATATGCTTCAAATGCTTTTGCTAAGGTTCCTACGAAGCTGTTCGTGTTGAGTTACGGCTGTTTCAGGGCGAGGTTTCTTGAAAGAAAGGAAACTCGCGGCACCTACGCCGTCAGAGAATAGTAGCTTCCCCTCCGTGGCGGTGCCAGCAAAAAAAAATTCTGTGGGTTGGGATACACACACACAAGGGGCAAAGCTAAATTTCTAGCGGAGGGAGAGCCAGTGCCATGTAGTGGTTAGAGTGCCAGGCTAGGACCTGGGAGATCAGGGTTCAAATCCCTCACTTGGCCATAAAGTTCATTGAATGACCTTGGGCCAGTCACTTCCTCTCAGCCTAGCCTACCTCACAGGGTTGTTGTTGTTGGGGATTAGATGAGGAAGGGGAGAACCGTATATGCCCCACTGACCTCCTTGGAGAGTAAGGTGGGCTATATTGTAGAAGAAAAATAAAATAACAGTTGTTTAGTCATTTAGTCATGTCCGAATCTTTGTGACCCCATGGACCAGAGCACGCCAGGCACTCCTGTCTTCCACTGCCTCCCGCAGTTTGGTCAGACTCATGTTGGTAGCTTCGAGAACACTGTCCAACCATCTCGTCCTCTGTCGTCCCCTTCTCCTTGTGCCCTCAATCTTTCCCAACACCAGGGTCTTTTCCAGGGAGTCTTCTCTTCTCATGAGGTGGCCAAAGTATTGGAGCCTCAGCTTCAGGATCTGTCCTTCCACTGAGCACTCAGGGCTGATTTCCTTAAGAATGGATAGGTTTGATCTTCTTGCAGTCCATGGGACTCTCCAGAGTCTCCTCCAGCACCATAATTAAAAAGCATCAATTCTTTGGCGATCAGCCTTCTTTATGGTCCAGCTCTCACTTCCATACATCACTACTGAGAAAACCATACCTTTAACTATACGGATCTTTGTCGGCAAAGTGATGTCTCTGCTTTTTAAGATGCTGTCTAGGTTTGTCATTGCTTTTCTCCCAAGAAGCAGGCGTCTTTTAATTTCGTGACTGCTGTCACCATCTGAAGTGATCATGTATGTGTTAATAATTGTTCAGAAATTGGAAGGCAAGTCAGGGGGGTGAGCTCCTTGTTGTGTGTGTGTGTGGGGGGGGGTTGTTTGCCCCCCTCTGGTACTGCCTATTCTTTCCTCAATGCAAAGGAGTTACATTGTGCTCAGTGCAGATGCTCTGAAGCGAATACAAATTGTTCTCCCCGTAATTCATTTTTAGCTGATTTTTTTTTGTTTTTGGTTGTTGTCTGTTAGTAAACCTACCCAGATACGTAATTTAGATACTAAACCGTTGTTCTTTCCATCTGCTTTATTGATGGTTTTGTGCAGGGGTCAGCAAACTTCTTCAGCAGGGGGCCGGTCCACTGTCCCTCAGACCTTGTGGGGGGCCAGACTATATTTTTTGGGGAAAAAATGAACGAATTCCTACGCCCCACAGATAACCCAGAGATGGATTTTAAATAAAAGGACACATTCTACTCATGTAAAAACACGCTGATTCCCAGACCGTCCGCGGGCCAGATTTAGAAGGCGATTGGGCCGGATCCGGCCCCCGGGCCTTAGTTTGCCTACCCATGGTTTTGTGCATACTTGTTTTTAACCCGAGACTGTGGATATCAGTTGGGTCTTATCTCCACTCTTAACTAGTACACCACTTGGGCAAGCATTTTGATCAAATGTTACATTTAGTCGATCAGTTTTCTAAATTAATTAATTTCCCATGGTGTGGAGAGTACAGAAAAGAAGTAGGAGCAAGCGACGGAGTCCCCTCCCTTTTTAATTAATTACTCTGATGGTTTTTGTTTTTAAAATATGTATTTGTTTCGGTATTTTTTTCCGGACTATGATCCCCTTCTCAGACCCCTACTCAGCCATGAAGCTTGCTGAGTGACCTTGGACCTGCCGGGCCTCCCTTGCAGGGTTGTTGTGGGCCTCTCACTGTCTCTCACAAGGTTGTGGTGAGGATTAAGATGTGGGGAGCCATTTTGAGCTCCTTGGAGTAATACTGAAAACTAAACATGACAAAATCAATTTTAACTCCATTTCATTACTGACATTAATCTGTTGGTTTGTTTACACTGTCTGTTTAACCATTCTGTTTACAGATAAAGATCAATCAGTTCCGTGCCTCTTTGAGATTATATTTCATTTCATTTTTAAAATGTAGCCTAGGCACCTCTGTAGCCAACAAAAATCCAAATCTTTTCCACGCCAGCCCTCAAAAGAGTAAAGGGAAGAGTGGCTGCCTATTAATGATTCCTGCCACGAATTGCTTGTTCAAAGTACATTTTCCCTTCTTGATCATCTACAAAGACCCAGCAGCCTTTAGAAGTTTGATGTCGGTTTCTACAAATGTCCAAATCCTTAGAGTTCTCGGTTCGTGAATATGAGCCAGAGAAAGTATAAATGATGTCAGCTCATGTGCGAGCTTATGAGCCAATTTTTGCATACTGATCCTGGAAAATGCTGAAAAACATTTGTGTCCCATTCCACACAGGGCTCTCACCCTTTCCCCAATGGGGTACGATTCTGCACTATTAACTACAGTACTCAATTTCCATGCCGGAGGGGAACCCTGCACTGGTTATTCTTCTGCCTGATTCTCATGAAGCTCTCAAAGGCACAGAACATAGCTCAGATGGTTAGAACATGCTGCTGATAATGCCAAGGTTGCAGGTTCGATCCCCGTACGGGACAGCTGCATATTCCTGCATTGCAGGGGGTTGGACTAGATGATCCTCAGGTTCCCTCCCAACTCTATGATTCTTTGTTATCTCCCGCTTGGACTACTGCAATGTGCTCTACGTGGGGCTACTTTTGAAGGTGACCCGGAAACTACAACTAATCCAGAATGCGGCAGCTAGACTGGTGACGGGGAGTGGCCGCTGGGACCACATAACACCGGTCCTGAAAGAGCTACATTGGCTCCCAGTACGTTTCCAAGCGCAATTCAAAGTGTTGGTGCTGACCTTTAAATGCCTAAATGGCCTTGGTCCTGTATACCTGAAGGAGCGTCTCCTTAATGTTTGATGTTTTATTGTGCTTTTAATTCTGATGGGAGCCGCCCAGAGTTGCTGGGGAAACCCAGCCAGATGGGAGGGGTATAAATAAGTTGTAGCTGTAGTTGTGGTTGTTGTTATTTATTGTTAGAGCAACCGAGCTAGTCTCTCTTATTTATACTCTGCCTTTTCCCCTGACGAGACTCAATGCGGCTTAAAGATGAAAACAAGAATCACTAAAAAAAATTGTTGTTGTTGTTGTTTAGTCGTTTAGTCGTGTCCGACTCTTTGTGACCCCATGGACCAGAGCACGCCAGGCACTCCTGTCTTCCACTGCCTCCCGCAGTTTGGTCAGACTCATGTTGGTAGCTTCGAGAACACTGTCCACCCATCTCGTCCTCTGTCGTCCCCTTCTCCTTGTGCCCTCAACCTTTCCCAACATCAGGGTCTTTTCTAGGGAGTCTTCTCTTCTCATGAGGTGGCCAAAGTACTGGAGCCTTAACCTCAGGATCTGTCCTTCTAGTGAGCACTCAGGGCTGATTTCCTTCAGAATGGATAGGTTTGATCTTCTTGCAGTCCATGGGACTCTCAAGAGTCTCTAAAAAACATAGAGAAAATATTTTAAAAAAAACAGTTCAGCATTAATAGAATTAAACAAATCACTCGCATGGTCTAACTTCCCTGCAAACAAATCAAGATGAATGCTCAACAAACAGGTTTTCTGGAAGTGCCCTGAGCTGACACAACATCAGCTGTTTCTAGCCCTGAAGAGAAGCTTAAAGTCTGCCTTTTCGCCTATTTTAGCACTCACGGTCAAACTTACTGGTGCATGTAAGGGGGGCATAGCTGTATTTGCAGGTGATGGGGCTTTCCAGGCTCAAAGCAGAAGGTAAATAAAACGAACCCCGACAAGTCTGTCTGCGAGCGGGGTGGGGTTACAAAGACACTGTGTTTGTGCTATAACGGCCTTTGGACACAAGAGAGCAGCAGAACGCAGTGTTTCCTGTTCCTGTTCTTCCGAACACATCTGTTTGGCTCAACATTTGTGTGTCGAGGTCCCCAAACCACCCCTCAAATAATTCACACATCAGTCATAATTTTTGTTTTGGTTTTTGGCATGATTTGGCCACAACTTTATTAAAATACAAACAATGTGAGTGGTTGCTTAGGCATTGGTTAAGACTATCTGTCCCACAGGGGACAGAACTGACTACCGTCAGTAAGGGGGAAACCCTCTGGAGAGATAAAGGGGGCCGGGTGGTCTGACCCTCCCCCTCCTCTCAGGCTCCCAGGGCTCTTGCACGGCCCTAGCCCCCAACTGGGGGTTCGGACAAAAAGCATCGAGCCCCTGGATCCCTTTAACGGAATTCCCCTAACACCAGCAACAGCTGGAGGGGCAGACACAGTCAGTCATAACCCCTCCACCAATGAACACAATAACCAATGCCTAACCACCAACCTTGCAAGTTGTGACTATTTGCTACGCAGTAGGCAAAAACCAGATGGCACCAGCCAATCAGCCAAATGGAAAAATTCCTACCAGGCCCCTGCCCCAACAGCAGATGACCCCATGACAGGCATAGCAATGTCCACGCAGAGGCCTAAAATATAGGGAGGGGGGGGGCTGGTGATCAGAAGCACGCAGCCAAGAGGGGGATCATGTTGCAAACCCACCAATATATATCCGCTGGGCTGTCCATCAATAAATTGCAACATACAATTCGCCCCAACAGCACCCAGGGTCCAATCACAACAGTCGCCATCCATACGATCCCGCCCAGCACCAGAGGGGTGACTCGCTGGCCCCCACCGCAACACGTGCTCTCCATGAAGTAGAACACGCTTTGCCATAAGAATGTTAAGAGATGTTTGCAGCCGACAGGTACATGAGATATCTACACGTATAAAAGTGTTTGTGGGAAAGATTGCACAGCTCTTGATTTGTCCAGCTCAGCTACAGAACATCGGAAGAGCCTGCTGGAACAGGCCAATGTCCCATCTGGTCCAGCATCCTCTTCTCTCGATGGTCAACTAGATGGCTGTGGGAAACCCCCAAGCAGAATTTGAGAACAAGAACACTCTCCCGTCCTGTGGTTTCCAGCAACCGGCATTCAGAAGCACAACTGTGGAGGCAGAAAATAGCTACCATGTCTGGTTGCCATTGAAAGCCCTCTCCTTCATTAGTTTGTCTGATTTTCTTTTAATTAAAGCCTATTATTATTATTATTATTATTATTATTATTATTATTATTATTATCACACCCATCTGGCTGGGTTTCCCCAGCCACTCTGGGCAGCTCCCAACAGAATATTAAAAACACAATAAAACATCAAACATTAAATGTTCCCCTAAACAGGGCTGCCTTCAGATGTCTTCTAAAAGTCAGATAGTTGTTTATTTCCTTGACATCTGATGGGAGGGCGTTCCACAGGGCGGGCGCCACCACCGAGAAGGCCCTCTGTCTGGTTCCCTGTAACCTCACTTCTTGCAGTGAGAGAACTGCCAGAAGGCCCTCGGAGTGTCGGGGCTGAATGATGGGGATGGAGACGCTTCTTCAGGTGTACTGGGCTTTAGAGGTCAGCACCAACACTTTGAATTGTGCTTGGAAACATACTCAGGTTGGTGGCCATCGCTGCCTCCTGGGGGAGAGACTTCCAGAGATCTCCTTGAGAGGAGAGTCTTACTCCCAAGGAGACCTTTACTCCCAAGGAGTGCTTGCCTGTACTTGGGCCCTTCTCTGGATGGGTTGGGTATCCATCCAGTGTTTAAGATGTTGCCTTTCCCATTGGCCTTGATGTCAGAGGCTGGAAAAATCCCTGGGTACAGATGGCCCAACCTTGGCCTTATCAAATCATCCTTGCTCCTCATACCTGGATTGAGCATGACCCAATATTTTGGGTCCTCCTCTGATGAGGATTTCCCTGGCTGAGGCATGACATCATTTAAGCTCAACTTGCAAAACCCATTGAACTTTAACAAAGATTTTCAATGGGTAGTGAAATGAAAGCTAACTTTCGATTAGAAGTGCAGACATACCGGTAATAAAATAAAATAAGAATTTTTTAAAAAACAAATAAAAATATTTATGCTTTTCAGGTTTATACATTTCACAAATTTTACAATTATTTTAACATTTCAAAGCTTGACTTCCTTCCCCCTCTTTCTGCGGTTCCTTAAATTTATTTTTAATATCTTCTTCATATCCAAATTAACTTAATTTGCTCATTTATTCATCTACTTTAAATATATACTCTTATAAAACTGCAGGTTATTACAACAATCCTGCCAATGTTCTTATCTGTTTACAATTTATAAAAGAATGGAAATGGTTTATTGAATATTTATGAATAATAATAATAATAATAATAATAATAATAAAATAACCCAACCATCTAGCTTGCAAAGAAATGGAACACAGGGAGCTGCCTTGTACAGAACATTTGGACATTCGAGTCAGAAAATTTGGCCCATCTAGCCCAGTATTGTCTACTCTGGCTGGCAGCAGCTCTCCGGGATCCAGGCAGGGAGTAACACAGGTATACAGTTGCACACCCATTGAACACGACATGTGAATAATTGTACAAACATGCAGCTCAGCTGTTGCATACGCAGGTTCGTAGATGGTGCAAACATCCGTACAAAGTGTACGATTTAAATGCAAACTTCTCATGGACGCTTTCAACAGACTTTACTTAAGGGAATAGATGATTGAGTGCCAAGAAAAATGGAATGGAATGGACTTAGCTGTGCACCTACCCATTCCAAATCAGGGGGTAGGATACCCACCACCTCTGACAGATATACAGAGATGTCCACATTTTAACCGCCTCTTCCTAGTCCTGCTCTTGTAAGAAAAGGAGACTAGCCTGTAAGCTCTACCACTTGTCTTTGGAGACCGGCTCGCATTTAAAATCTTATTGTATCCTTCAAATTGAACATGACGCTTGCTATTTGTAAGCAGAAGCGGCGCAGTTGCAGGGAACGATGTTGGATAAACTTGCCCTTAGGAGATCAACGGATGGCGGGCTTCAAAATTAAAGGGCTGCGTCTGCAAAAGGAGATCGGCCTACCTTCTCTTGGAGGTTGCCTCCATTTCTTTCTTTATTTTATAATAATTTTTATTAGTTTTCAATTACAACAATCCAATAATAGCCTCATTATAACAATACCAAATTATAATACAGCTACGAATACCAATGATTCAGATACCAAATTATAAAATTTAGCTGGCCCCCCGTGTGCTAGAATTGATGGTTTGGTGGTTTACTTTATTTCTGCATTGCAAAATCTTATTAATTTCAATTACACTCCAGTCATAATAACAATCCCTTATACAACAACTGCAATATTAACGACTTCCATACGTACTGACGCATTAAATGATTTATAATCCTACAGGTGAAGCATTCAAACTATATCCTTGTTCTTCCTGTGTTTGGCAATTATTATGTCCGTGGTGTTTCTTCCTGTCCTTGTAAAATATTATGTCTATCTTTTCCTGGTTGTTGCTGTTCTCCGTCATGCCATGGGCGGAGCAGGTTGCATCTATTTATTGGCTCACGTTAGGAACATAGAGCTGGACCATAAAGAAGGCTGATCGCCGAAGAATTGATGCTTTTGAATTATGGTGCTGGAGGAGACTCTGGAGAGTCCCATGGACTGCAAGAAGATCAAATCTATCCATTCTGAAGGAAATCAGCCCTGAGTGCTCACTGGAAGGACAGATCCTGAAGCTCAGGCTCCAATACTTTGGCCACCTCATGAGAAGAGAAGACTTCCTGGAAAAGACCCTGATGTTGGGAAAGATGGAGGGCACAAGGAGAAGGGGACGACAGAGGATGAGATGGTTGGACAGTGTTCTCGAAGCTACCAACATGAGTTTGACCAAACTGCGGGAGGCAGTGGAAGACAGGAGTGCCTGGCGTGCTCTGGTCCATGGGGTCACGAAGAGTCGGACACGACTAAACGACTAAACAACAACAACGAGGAACATAGGAAGAGCCTTCTGGATCTCTGGTCTGAAATCCTGTTCTCACCGTGGCCAAACAGAAGCCCGTGGAAAACCCACAAGCAGGTCCTGACTGAGCGATAGAGGTATATCAGATTTGTATGGGATGGAGAAAATGAATAGAGGAAGGTTTCATCACACTAGAATGTGTGAAGCTGAATGCTGGAAGATTCAGGACAGAAAAAATAAACCAGCATGTAGTTAAACTGTGGAACTCACTGCCCCAGGAAGCAGTGATGGCCACCAGATTGGATGGTTGTTTTTGTTTTTGTTTTAAAGTTTTTTAAAATATACTTTTCAAGTTTATACATTTCATTAGTTTCACAATCAATTTAACATTTCAAAGTCTGACTTCCTTCCCACTCTTTCTGCTGTTCCTTCAATTTATCTTTTTAATATATTCTGCATATCCAAACGAGCTGTCTTGGGCCGGCCCTGAAACAGACCATCTCCACAAATGTTCCACGTTTTCCAAAACATGGACTCTGCTCCACATAATATGCCTCAGGGCTGTTGATTGTGTGTGTTTTTTAATTCCCCCTTCTTCAAGCTTTGCTGCAGCTCGTTTGGACGTCCTTGTCAGTGCTGCCATAAATAAAACTCTCTCAGTTGTGCTCTAGGGGAGGAATGAGCCGAGCGATCTTGGCCGTAACGTCTGAGAAAACAGGGAGTCGACAAAATTAAGCAAACCTGGAGAGGACGACTTTAAGCACCAGATGGAGACGTACTTTTAAAGTCAACTCTAAAGGCGACGCGAGGAAAATGAGGAGAAGTGCTGATGGGGCTATATGATGCTTTATGGATGCTGAAATGGTGACCTTAGATATTATAGGAGAGAGGATAATTGCTCTGTTTTCTCTGCCACACGCTTACAGCTTAAAAGCATCCTGCTCAGAATCAGCCCTAAACCAGTCAACATCAGAGAAGCACAAATTAGAATCCCAGGTGAAAAACAGGGATAAAAACTGACCTTCACACTCACTGGAGTCTCTGATGGAAAGATCTAAGCAGGAAGAGAAGAACCTGCCTTAGACCGACTCAGATCATTGGTTAAAGTAGCACCTGTTGCTTCTTCCAAATCTCAGGCACATGTTCAAAGCATTGAGCCTTTGTACGTTATTTAAAAAAAAGTTGACGAGTTTTGTTATGTACTGAGCTGAATCCTAGAACAATAGGATTCAAAATGCAGCAGTCTGATTGGTCCTAGAACTATAGGATCCAGAATGCAGCAGTCTGGTTGGTCCGCAGGAGCCACCCAATCCAGCTCCAGGTGGAAGTGAATCAGCGACCTGATTGGCTTGCAGGAGCAGCCAATCAGGCTCCTGGAGGAAGTGAATCCGCAACCTGATTGGCCTACAGGAGTAACCCGGAATTAGCCAATCACGTGGGGCCCATTGTGTAAATAATGTATATATACCGGTAGCAGACGTTTTGGGGGAAGATTCATTCCTTGCTACTATGAGCTGAATAAAGAGCATGAAATTCACACTTGACTCCGAGTATATTTCAAGTTTACAAGCATGAGGTCCTGGAGAAATATCACTAGTCCAGAACTCCTCCTACAGTTTTGCCTGTGCTGGAACGTCCAGGTTTATTTTGAATTCTGCTTTTGGCAAAAGCAGCACTGAAAAGCATCATTTATGTTGCCATTTCTTAAGTATTCACTGTTTTATAGTATGTATGGGGTTGTGGCAGCTTTATCTATTGATTTCAAACCTGCTCACGCTCTCTGACTGCAAGTTGATTTGGGGAAGCATTGCCCCCCAATACTTGCTTTGATGCTGATACCGGTAGCTGCAACGGAGTTTGCAGGAACGATGCAAACACCTGCTTGTCTTCTTTGTCCTGTCTGGGAAAAGCAACAACATCCTTTCAAACCATTGCAGATATCTCAGGCTGGATCTAGACATGTCAAAGAAGTGATTCAGTTAAATGCGTTGTAAACTCATACAGGGAAATCCGGTAGGGAAAAACAGGACTCCACAGCACCATCTGGTGTCACAGTGTTATACTGTATTGCATATACAACACATATAAAGTACTTTTTCTTTACTAAACTAGCTGAGTCCTCAATATCTTTTAAGTGGGCTTATTTATAAATTTATTAAAGCATCTCACACAGCTACCAGTTTAAATATGGCAAAGTATGTTCAAACTGTTTTCCTTTTGGGCGGAGGATATAAAACAATGCTTATTTCTTTTTGGCTCAGTTGTTCTCATCTATTCGACTGGCACTTGTCTCTCGGGGGGGGGGGACTCCTGCATGAAAACTCACATACAAATTGTTGCCTTGGAAACTAGAGTTCTAATCTTGAAAGACCCTGAAATTCTACTTGCTTTGGCATTGCCCAGGTGTTAAACATCTATGAGAAAGGAAGGTGGGATGGATGAAAGAAACCAAATTCTGTAACAAGAAAAAGGTAGTCCTGGGATTATATATATCAATTTAGGTCATTGTCACCTGCCTCATATCCTAAAATGGGATGGACAATGCATTTAGATTATGAAATAAATAAAGGGTGATTTTAGATAGCCACTTACCTGTAAGAAATACTTTCAGGTGACCACATAGGGAGAAGCCCCCACAGTCCCCCCCACCCTCTCATTTAAGGCATGGATTGCTAATTTAGACATATGTGCACTTGACCTTTTTGTGGACTAGTAACTTGTGGAGGCTTATTTGCAAGGTGGTAACTAAATTGGGGTTTATAGGAGCTCTGAAGTTGGTCCCAATAACTGACCACATTTACATCTGTACTGCGTCAGTTTTTAACATTTTTGTGAACTGTTTTGAGACTTTTACGGAAAGTGACTCTGAAATTGAATAGATAACCACAATGCTAAATTAAAGGAAGTTGAGGATCTCTTCACAGGGTGATTTATTTGGTCACTTTCCCCCTTCTCTGCGAAGAATCAAGCATTGGCAATGTAAGATTCCTGTAAGATTTCCTGCTTGGCAGGGGGTTGGACTGGATGGCCCTTGTGGTCTCTTCCAACTCTATGATTCTATGATTCTAAGATGCATGCTGGTTTCTATAATCAGGATACCTCATATGAAAAAGTGCATCCTTCTCAGTTTCAGGAGAGTTGCGTTTACTGTGTTGTGCAAGGACCCCTTCTGAAATCCCAAATCTTGCCCCTTAACCACTTGCAATGAGCAACCGTTCTGCACTGAGGCACAGAAAGCAAATCACCCTTCTCAATAAATCTGCGCATATATAGGAAGATGCTTTCCTTGCAGCCAATTCCTTTACTTTTCATTCTGATTGTTTCCAAGGCAACCACAACACTATGCTGGTCCGTTGATGACTGCAAAGTTGCACACTCGCTAGGGTGCTCCAGAATTCTCCCGCTGAACAAATCTGCTTGCTTTAGTTGTGCCCTCGAAGGATTTGATCAAACCAAGAGGGTAGATATGCAAGCGAGGAAGTAATACTTGCAACCGAACTGATGCACACAACCCCTATCCCAAAGAGGTTTGCTTGCATGTCTCGTATAATTCATTTTTTTTCCTTTTTAATTAGCTGTGATTTTGAAATTTTCTTCGCAGCCACAAGGACTAGAAACTTTATCTCTGTTTATCATTACTAAGAAGCTGAGTTTTCAGGCTGCCAGCTTCTTTGCCCTAAGCCCATGCAATAAATGCAGAGCTCTGGAACAAGGCGCTGCCATGTATTGCATTCTAAGGAGACTACTGTTTTTGGGGGACAGGGGGCAGGCAGGTGTGAGGAATTCCCTGGTCCTGAATGGGGTAACTGTGCCCCTGAAGGACCAGGTGCGCAGCCTGGGAGTCATTCTGGACTCACAGCTGTCCATGGAGGCGCAGGTTAATTCTGTATCCAGGGCAGCTGTCTACCAGCTCCATCTGGTGTGCAGGCTGAGACCCTACCTGCCCGCAGACTGTCTTGCCAGAGTGGTGCACCCTCTAGTTAACTCCCGCTTGGACTACTGCAATGCGCTCTATGTGGGGCTACCTTCGAAGGTGACCCGGAAACTACAGCTAATCCAGAATGCGGCAGCTAGACTGGTGACTGGGAGCGGCCGCCGAGACCACATAACACCGGTCTTGAAAGACCTACACTGGCTTCCAGTACATTTCCGAGCACAATTCAAAGTGTTGGTGCTGACCTTTAAAGCCCTAAATGGCTTCGGTCCAGTATACCTGAAGAAGCGTCTCCACCCCCATCGTTCAGCCCTGCCCCTGACACTGAGGTCCAGTGCCGAGGGCCTTCTGGCAGTTCTCTCACTACAAGAAGCCAAGTTACAGGGAACCAGGCAGAGGGCCTTCTCGGTAGTGGCACCCGCCCTGTGGAACACCCTCCCTTCAGATGTCAAAGAGAACAACAACTACCAGACCTTTAGAAGACATCTGAAGGCAGCCCTGTTTAGGGAGGCTTTTAATGTTTAATAGATTATTGTATTTTTATGTTTTGTTGGAAGCCGCCCAGAGTGGCTGGAGAAACCCAGCCAGATGGGCGGGGTATAAATAAATAAATAAATAAATAATAATAATAATAATAATAATTGCAGTCTAAGGAAACTAACGGGGTTCCTCTGCATTGTATGGTTGGGTTTCAACTATCCATTTACTTTTGGGCCTTTTTTTTTTTTGGTGCCCGTGAGTTTTCACCGATGTTTCTGGCATCCATCGCTGCAATGTTGTTACTATAGCTACTCCTGTTGTTATCCTGCATTTCTTTAAACCTTGTCAGCTTGAAGAATTATTCAACCCATCAAAAGCCCAGAGCCGGCTAAAGCGAACAGGCTCTGCCACAGGGAAAGCTTTGTGTTGCTATCCAAAACCAACAAACTAATCCCCAACAGCCAGCACGCAGCGTTTGTGTTCACCAGGATGCAAATGGGCTGGCGGAGGAAGGATTTCTGCAGAGCTACAGGAATGCAAAAAGAAAATGAGGGTACCTATAGAGCTGTATATATAGAGCCCAGTAGTGATGTATGGAAGTGAGAGCTGGACCATAAAGAAGGCTGATCGCCAAAGAATTGATGCTTTTGAATTATGGTGCTGGAGGAGACTCTGTCTAGAGAGTCCCATGGACTGCAAGAAGATCAAACCTATCCATTCTTAAGGAAATCAGCCCTGAGTGCTCACTGGAAGGACAGATCCTGAAGCTGAGGCTCCAAGACTTTGGCCACCTCATGAGAAGAGAAGAGTCCCTGGAAAAGACCCTGATGTTGGGAAAGATGGAGGGCACAAGGAGAAGGGGACAACAGAGGAAGAGATGGTTGGACAGTGTTCTCGAAGCTACCAACATGAGTCTGACCAAACTGCGGGAAGCAGTGGAAGACAGGAGTGCCTGGCGTGCTCTGGTCCATGGGGTCACGAAGAGTCGGACACGACTAAACAACAACAACATAGAGCTGTATTATCCATTTAGGCACTTCTGGAACAAGCAATGCCTGGGACAGGCATAAAGGCCAGTACAGCCTGACATCCAGCTCAGTAGGTCACTATGACTATCCTCAGCTGGTTCTCTTCCTACCTGATAATTTCCTCGATCATATATGTTCTTCTTTTTCTCTTATTCTATATGTTAGGTCTGCAAGCTGCACATATTCCATCAGTTTGAGTTGAGTCAGTCCTCTGAGCTAATTCTTTTATTGGCTCCTGTGTTTTCCTGTCGGTCTCCTCAAAATAAACCCTGACATGGTTTCTGGGTCCATAATTGGGTCCCCGGCTACTGCAGTAATCTAAGTACAATGCTGTAGTAGTGCAGTATTCACCCAACACACAGATTTCTGCTTTTTATAGTTTATCCATTAGCTGACAGCTATCCCAGCAATTTAATGAAATGGGAGCGGAGGACAAACACATCAGACAGTTATCTACTGGAGGGACCACATTAAAATTCTGGGAGATCCAGTTGTTTAATATTTCCTGCTTCCAAGAATTCAGCATGAGGTCTCTTTGAGCTCAGCCATTCGAGATGGGGGAAAAAAATAGGCTTGCTTTATCCACAAATCTTTTGTTCCATCAAAATGACAGTGCATTTTAGCTGATTGGGTCTGGGCGAACGGGATTGTCACTTGTCCGCAGCCCAGAAGTCTGCGGTTCATAAAAGAGCAAATGGAAATATGATTATTTCGAGTGGAATATTTATTGTCTGTATCGCTTAGTACAAATATCTCTAAGTTGCACCAGCATTAACATGGAAGGAAAAGACAACCCCGACCAGAGAAAAATGGCAAACCAAGTTGATGGACTATGCCGAAATGGCAAAATTAACTGGGAAGCTCAGAAACCAGGAAGACAAGAACTTTAAGAAAGAATTGGGAAAGTTTATAATTTATTTACGAGACCACTGTAAGCAGGTTAAAACATTAGCAGGATTTTAACCACACTTGTAAAGTAATGGAAAGTATGGATAATTTAGAAGAATTTTTTTTGGGGATAAGTATTGATATGCAGTTGTAAATATTATCATTAGGACCCATGAAAGGGATGTGGGGGGGGGGGGAGTCAGGAGATTCAGAGCAATCTCAATATTTGGATTTCAAATTGTTTTTTGTTACATGTTTATACTATATATATATATATATATATATATATATATATATATATATATATATACACACATACATAAAAGCTCTAAGCGGGTGTACAGAAAACTGAAACAAGAGACAACTTAAACAAAGCATTACAAAAACACACAGTTACATATAAAAATGTTACATTAATCAGTATCAGTTCATTTCCCTTCTGACCCACCCTCCCTCTCTGCCTCCGAGTTCTCACCCAGGGACCAAACAAATTTTCATTTATTTTCATTCATTTATTCTTTAGACTTAGCCTTCCCACTATCCCATGTTTCAGATGGGATAGCCACTCTCTTTTCCTTTATAAAAGGCAACTTTTAGGGTGCTATCCATCACACTTGTTCCATTAGCCAGTGGCATAGCGCAGAGTGGTAAGTCTCACAATAGGAAGAGATCCTGGAAACAGAAGACGTTACTCTAGACCAGGGGTCCCCAAACTAAGGCCCGGGGGCCGGATGCGGCCCAATCGCCTTCTAAATGCGGCCCGCGGACGGTCCGGGAATCAGCGTGTTTTTACATGAGTAGAATGTGTCCTTTTATTTAAAATGCATCTCTGGGTTATTTGTGGGGCCTGCCTGTTGTTTTTACATGAGTAGAATGTGTGCTTTTATTTAAAATGCATCTCTGGGTTGTTTGTGGGGCATAGGAATTTGTTCATATTTTTTTTCAAAATATAGTCCGCCCCCCCCCAAGGTATTTTCAGCCCCCTGCTGAAAAAGTTTGCTGACCCCTGCTCTAGACAGTTGCAGCCCCACCAAGGAGAGGCGAGACAAAAAGAAGAAGAAGAAGAAGAAGAAGAAGAAGAAGAAGAGGAAGAGGAGGAGGGGTTTGGATTTGATATCCCGCTTTATCACTACCCGAAGGAGTCTCAAAGCGGCTCACATTCTCCTTTCCCTTCCTCCCCAACAACAAACACTCTGTGAGGTGAGTGGGGCTGAGAGACTTCAGAGAAGTGTGACTAGCCCAAGGTCACCCAGCAGCTGCATGTGGAGGAGCGGAGACGCGAACCCGGTTCACCAGATTACGAGTCTACCGCTCTTAACCACTACACCACACAGGGAGGACCCCCGAGGTGGCACTTGGGCAGGTTGGAGACTGAGCCTCCCGCCTCCATTTTCTTTCGCAAAGGAGCTGCCCGCCCCACCACAACAACGATGCACAGAGGTGGCAGGAAAAGCTTGCATGGCTGCATGAGAGATAGCAGGGAGTGGAGACTGCAAAACAACAACAACAACAACAACAACAACCCAAAAACCCTGCTAAGGGTGGGCTCGGTTTGTTCCTGTAACGGAGAGGAGAGAGGAGATGGAGGCAGGAGGCGGATTTTTCGCTGAACCGAATCTATTCCTTGATGCAAAGGAGGTTGGGGATCCTGCAAACTGGCCCAACTTGAGTCCTTAAAAATTTAGCACCCGGGGCATCTGCCCCGGTGCCCCTCCACTCTGCGCTATGCCACTGGCTAATGGAACAAGTGTGATGGGTAGCACCCTAAAAGTTGCCTTTTATGAAGGAAAAGAGGGTGGCTATCCCATCTGAAACATGGGATAGTGGGAAGGCTAAGTCTAAAGAATAAATGAAGCAGGCCTCAAATCAGCCCCATATCATAGAATCATAGAATAGAATCATAGAGTTGGAAGAGACCACAAGGGCCATCCAGTCCAACCCCCTGCCAAGCAGGAACACCATCAAAGCATTCTTGACAGATGGCTGTCAAGCCTCTGCTTCAAGACCTCCAAAGAAGGAGACTCCACCACACTCCTTGGCAGCAAATTCCATTGTCAAACAGCTCTTACTGTCAGGAAGTTCTTCCTAATGTTTAGGTGGAATCTTCTTTCTTGTAGTTTGAATCCATTGCTCCGTGTCCTCTTCTCTGGAGGAGCAGAAAACAACCTTTCTCCCTCCTCTATATGACATCCTCTATATGTTTGTCCTCTTTGCAAGCAAAGGCTGGTGGAAGCTTGACGCACGATGGGGTGGAGATATTTTAAGGTCTTCTGCGTGCCCTACCAGAACCAAGTCCTGAGCCGTAGTCTTTGGAAGGAATAAGCAACCACCAGAGAAGACGTCTTGTACATATTAATAATATATTTTATAGTACCATTTAACATGCTGAATCTGTATAGTGGAAAAGGGAGGGGAAGGGAGGACAATCCATCTTCCTAGTCTCACAGAAAAGTACTGCAGAGGATCGCTGAAGATGGATGGCTGGATAGTACCGTAATTACAAAAATCTTTTTTTTTTATTAAGCAGCACAGTTCATCTTCATTCATTCCGCTGCTTTGTTATATTCCTTGCAGTTTGTTTCCAAGTGATTTATAGGCTCTTGTGTGAGCATCACAGCGCCCTCAGAGGTTCCCTGTTGTTTATTTTCGCTTGGCGGTGAACCTCCCCCTCCTTTAAAAAAAAAATCTGCACAAGAAAGAAAGAAAGAAAGAAAGAAAGAAAGAAAGAAAGAAAGAAAGAAAGAAATTACAGTCTTTTACACACTTGCCAGCAGTGTTAAAAACTCAGATATATAAGTTAGGCGCCAAATCCTACATTCAGAAAATACCTGAAGGCAGCCCTGTTTAGGGAAGTTTTTAACCTGTGATTTTGATGTATTTTAATATCCGTTGGAGGCCGCCCAGAGTGGCTAGGGGGACCCAGCCAGATGGGCGGGGTACAAATAATAAATTATTATTATTATTATTATTATTATTATTATTATTATTATTATTATTATTATAAATAGCTCCTTGAACCAAGGTTACAGTCACCAAAACGGTATGTCTAGGTGCCATTTTTGTGTAAGACGGCTCTAAAGTCTTATTTTTCAAATGATGGACTGACTGGGATTGATTCTCAGTTAAACATCTGGCTAGTTCAGATGACAACCATGAGGTAGGTTAAGAACTTTGAGAACTTAAAGAAGTAAAGTCATTTGATCCAGGGACAGTTCACATATCTATTAGTCTATTCCGACCTCTCTTTCTTAATACAGTCATACCTCGGATTGCGCTTGCTGCGGGTTGCGCGTTTTTGGGTTACAGACTCGCTGAACCCGGAAGTACCGGAACGGGTTACTTCCGGGTTTCGGCACTCGCGCATGCGCAGAAGTGCTAAATCGCGCTTTGCGCATGTGCAGAAGCACAAAATTGTGTCACGTGCGTGCACAGACGCGGTGCTGCGGGTTACGGACGCTGCGGGTTGCGAACATGCCTCCCGCACGGATCACGTTCGCAACCCAAGCGTCCACTGTAGTGAAATGGAGCTTTCATAACCTAAAAATATTCTTCACAACTGTGAGCAGGGCACTGGGACGGGGTAAGTGAAGACAAGTGACAAGGACTAGCTATAACGTTGTTCACTGCTCCTGCTCAGGCTGCATAAAAAAAGCCTTTTGGTTCCTGAAATTCATTCTGATTGTGCAGATAAAATATAGCAGATAGAATTCTCCAGGATGGGGTATTAGTGTGTGAAAACAGTCAAGATCCATCCAAAAATCTCCAGGTAGGAACCTCCAGACAGTGGAGATGTCAGGCACCATCCTGGCACCCAGGCATCTTCACTTGGTCACAAGTTGCCGATAAAGGTAAAGGGACCCCTGACCATTAGGTCCAGTCGTGACTGACTCTGGGGTTGCGGCGCTCATCTCACATTATTGGCCGAGGGAGCCAGCGTACAGCTTCCAGGTCATGTGGCCAGCATGACTAAGCCGCTTCTGGCGAACCAGAGCAGCGCATGGAAACGCTGTTTACCTTCCCGCTGCAGCGGTACCTATTTATCTACTTGCACTTTGACATGCTTTTGAACTGCTAGGTTGGCAGGAGCTGGGACCGAGCAACAGGAGCTCACCCCGTCGCAGGGATTCGAACCACCAACCTTCTGATCAGCAAGCCCTAGGCTCTGTGGTTTAACCCACAGCGCCACCCGCAAAATGCACCTGGCGCCTGGCTAATTTCGAACACAGCTTGCCGGGGTATACGTCCCATTGAACTCAATGGGGCTTACTCCTGATCTGAGCAGACATGTATCAGATTATCCAGGTTTCTATAAAAAGAGCCTCAGTCCCCTCAGGGTTAAGTGATGGCAGAGGGCAAAAGGGAGGCAGGACAGCCACTTTCCTTGATCACTGCCTACCTGTCCCACCTGACTGCAAGACTCCTGTGGTCCCTTGAAGGACTTTTCAGATAAAAGTTTAGAACATAAGAAGAGCCTGCTGGATCAGGCCAATGGCCCATCTAGTCCAGCATCCTGTTCCCGCACCCCCTTCATGTCTTCTGTGATTCCAAGAATTATTAACCCCCAGCTGATGCTGTTTGGATTTTCTGCAAAACAACCAAAACCCTGCATGCAAAATGCAGATACATTAAATGTCAAACTTTGGCCCTAGGCTTTGCCTTCTCCTGTGTTAATTAATACTGCCTTGTTTTCTCAGGGACGGAAGCTGACAGGTGTTGAGCCAGGTCCCGAAAATCAAGCTGTCGCTATTAAGGACGCAGCTAATAAACCTCAAACATCTTGACACAGAAAGAGCCTTTCCCTGATTTATGTGACTGTTGAATTGCACAGAATTGCACCTCTTTAGCGAGCGGCAAGACAAGACCCCAGCTAAGCAATTTGTTCTTGCAGGTTTGACAGTATCTAATAGATAATCCTGGAGAGATTCAAAAGGAACATGGGGGGGGATGGACAATTATTAGCTAGGTCAACATCTGTCTCATTTTTCCCGACACGCACCTGGCAGAAGTTACACCTGTGTCTGAATCGTGCCTCCCCAGAGCTGAGCAAAGCAAACATGTCCACTATCATATTCTAGATGATTTTGCTTGTTTATAAGATTCTTCCGGATCTTCCAAGTGTTCCTATTTTCCAGCAACAGTCCCGGATTTACAGAAGCCATCCCGGTTTCTGCTTTGAATCCAGAATGTCCCTCTTTTCCTTAGGACGTTCCTATTTTCATCAGAGAAATGTTGAAGGCTATGATTTTCTTTCCAGTTGTTAAGAAATAAGTTCTTTTTATTTTTGGGGGTGGGTGGGAGCATAATCCCAATGATTGCAGAATGCAATAAATAAATACCAGTAAATGCCAAAATGTAAGGGCCGGTATATTTTATATCCTCTTCTGTGTGCAAGCCCCAGTTCCAACCTCTGGGTGGCAGCAGCCGTCTCAAGTCCTTTGCAAACACTCTGTTTAAAATTACAGGTAGATAGCCGTGTTGGTCTGTCATTTAACCTTCTCACCCCTTGCTTTTTCCTTTAAGACTAATTGCAGTCGTTAACAGTCGTCAACAGGTTTACCACAGCTATCAGCCTTTCACCCATTCCCACCACCCCTCTGAATAATACCCCTCCCCACCCTCTCACTATATATAAGGGTCTGGTGACTTCTGTTTCAGTGTATCTGAAGAAGTGTGCATGCACACGAAAGCTTATACCAAGAACAAACTTAGTTGGTCTCTAAGGTGCTACTGGAAGGAATTTTTTTATTTTGTTTTGACTCTGTTTAAAAAACCAGCTTCTTTTTCACAGTCTGTACTGCCGGTTTGATGAACGCAATAGCACACTGTTTTGTGGTTTGCTTGTTTTACTTACACACACCCACACACCCACACACACCCACACACCCACACACACCCACACCCACCCACACACACCCCTGAAGAAGGAAAGCCCAACAGGAGATTTGAGCAGGAGTTTCCCAGTGCTCCATGACTTTGGGTGGAATTGTGCATGAGCGCATGTCTATGTACAGCGAAGCCTTCGTTTTAAGGAGCCCAGAAATATTTGAGTGGTGGAGCAAAGAGGGGAGCTGTACTCTTTCCTAGCGACAGCGCCTCGCTTCAGAAATGTGTTGGGTTCTTCTTATCACTTCACAGCAGCTGCAGGAGACCCACAGGCAAGCCGGCTGCGAGGAACAATTCATTAAGTACACATGCCCCAAACACTAAATAACAGATCGTTTTGCTGACTAAATGAGAGACAGAGGGAGGGAGAGAAAGGCAGATTCACGCAAATGCAGATGGCAAAATCTCACTGCGGTATATTTATAGCGAGGGATTAGCTTGTCGTTTTAACAGCACCTCCACCCCAAACAAATGAACTCAGGTCAGTTAGATAAAGCCCATCACTTTAGCTATTTGTCCTGCAGGATACCGGTATATTGCTCAAAGTTGGTCTGCCCCCGATAATGCCTTATTTATGTCACTAGTCCATCTTGAACACTTGTTGATTCGAAGCAGATCATCACGGTGGCCTATTTTTATGAAATAAAAATGCCTCGATCAAAGCCACCCTATTCTGAAAAGAACGTGTGTGGGGTTTTGAGTTACACAGCACTCTTCTTCGGGGATTGGACCTACAACCTTGGCATTATCCACACCACACTGAGCTAACGTTTTTGATTCCTACAGTCGCGGGAGCGTTTGACTTCCCCTCGTAATCCGACATCGGAAGTGTCAGGCTAGGATAAAACTAATAACCCGCTCGCATTATATCTTGACGATGTGACGGCAGCCCCGGCGGTGTTCATGTGTGGAGAGACGGCTCGCCTCTGATTGCTTATGGGAGCGGTTTACCACCAAAGTGTAATTTCATTTATTAGAAGGAAGCAGCTTATAAAAATATATGAAACACAACAGGTGGCAGAGAAGCACAGCTTTGGAGACTAATGAGCAGTGTTGAACAGACCCCAAGCAACAGCAACCCCCCCAAGACCCCCGTTGATGCAATTTGCTTTGGGCTGGATGTAAATCAATCAGGAAGTGTTCAAAGCAACTTATCTCAAGGTGTCGAATCAACCAAGTGTGTTTCATCTAAAGTTATCGATGAGCTGGTTCATCACAACCGAAAGGCAGAGGTGTGCGTCTTTCTCTCTCTTCCTCCTCTCTTTCTTGGAAAGATGGAGAAGGGAAGCAAGAATCATCCAAGGGGGGGGGGGTCAGCGACTGGCAGCCACTAAGCCAAATGTGGCACTTTGAGTGATGCCTCCATCTGCCCCAGCTGCAGCAAAACATGTCTCTCCTGTGTCGGCTTCTACAGCCACAGCAGGTGCTGTAACTCTTCAGCTGTTTGACTTCATCCCAAAAAAACCGTACTCTTCCATTGTCCTCCAAGACAGACGGATGCCAACAACAAGAACAATTTTCTTTAAAAAATCATGCAAGTAGAAAACTAGGAACATAGCAACCTATGGACCAATTATTCCATCTAGTTCAGTGTTGTCTACACTGACTGGCAGCCACTCTCCAGAGTTTCTCAGCCCTACCTGGAAACGTTGGGGATTGAAGGACCCACCCCAATTCCCCCAACCACTCCCAGGGGGATTTGCAACCAATTTCTTTGGCAAGTTATTTCTTTTTTGTGACTAGGTGAGGTCCCTCCACCACCACCACCACTCCCCAGCAAAATTTTGGCAGTGATTCTGTGGAAGGTGCCCCTGATCATATCTCCATTTCCAAATACGCTTCTGGGTTTAAAAGGGGGGGTACTCCTGCCTTAGAGCAGGGCAGGAAAGCTGCATGATCTTTGGGGATGTCACCCAGGCCTATGATTCTGCCTTCAAATGTATCTGAAGAAGTGTGCATGTACACGAAAGCTCATACTAATAACAAACTTAGTTGGTCTCTAAGGTGCTACTGGAAGGAATTTTTTTATTTTGTTTTGACTATGGCAGGCGAACACGGCTACCTACCTGTAAAGGTAAAGGGACCCCTGACCATTAGGTCCAGTTGCGGACGACTCTGGGGTTGCGGCGCTCATCTCACTTTACTGGCTGAGGGAACCGATGTACAGCTTCCTGGTCATGTGGCCAGCATGACTAAGCCACTTCTGGCAAACCAGAGCAGTGTATGGAAACGCCGTTTACCTTCCCGCTGATACCTATTTATCTACTTGCACTTTGACGTGCTTTCGAACTGCTAGGTTGGCAGGAGCAGGGACCAAGCAATGGGAGCTCACCCCATCGCAGGGATTTGAACTGCCGACCTTCTGATCGGCAAGCCCTAGGCTCTGTGGTTTAGACCACAGCGCCGCCCGTGTCCCTACATACCCATAACTGCCTCCAGCAATTCACTGGCTTGCAAAAGCATCTTCCTCGCACATTGTGTATGCAGAACAAACAAACTGTTATAGCAAAGGCCCATCAGCCAATTAGCAAATTCACTACCCTCTTTCTGACATTCCCATCTGGGCTTTAGCATAAACCTGGTTTATAGTCTTGCAAGAAACCCCAGCAACCTCAAAAGAACATTAGTCTCCCCGGGGAAAGGCAGTCTACCTTGAGTTATCCCTTGGCTATAACTACACATTGCGCATCTGTTAGCACCATGGCCCTCCCACTTCCAGCTCTCAGAAAGCTGAATGGGGTCGGGTGGTGGAGAATATTCATTACAGTTTTCCGGGAGAGAGAAGTTACCTGGTGCGCTGATCAGAAATCTGTTAACATGACACAGCTACGTAAACTGCTAAACTGAGGAGCATAGTCTGCCTGGGAATGAGGGAAGGGTGACAAGGGACTCCATTTCAGAGTTTGTGGGAAGTAGGTGTTAGACGTTTAGGGCGGAATTTGGCAACATTAGACCCTCCAAGTGTCCTTATTGTCCAGGAAGAGTCCTGGATTTACAGAAACCCTCCTGGTTTCTGATTTGATCCCGGAATGTCCCATCAGTGTGGTGTAGTGGTTAAGAGCGGTAGACTCGTAATCTGGTGAACCGGGTTCGCGTCTCCGCTCCTCCACATGCAGCTTCTCTGAAGTCTCTCGGCCCCACTCACCTCACAGAGTGTTTGTTGTGGGGGAGGAAGGGAAAGGAGAATGTTAGCCGCTTTGAGACTCCTTCGGGTAATGATAAAGCGGGATATCAAATCCAAACTCTTCTTCTTCTTCTTCTTCTTCTTCTTCTTCTTCTTCTTCTTCTTCTTCTCCTTAGGACATTCCTATTTTCATCAGAGAAATGTTGGAGAGTATGGAGTTATCCAACCCCTGAGCCATCTGGAGGCAGCCCTGTACAGTGGACGCTCGGGTTGCGAACGTGATCCGTGCAGGAGGCACGTTCGCAACCCGCAACGTTTGCAACCTGTAGCGCCACGTCTGCGCACACGTGGGTCACGATTCAGCGCTCCCACACATGCGCAAAGCGTAATTCAGCGCTTCTGCGCATGCGTGAGTGCCGAAACCCGGAAGTAACCCGGTCTGGTACTTCCGGGTTTGGCACAGTGCGCAACCTGAAAACACACAACCTGAAGCATCTGTAACCCGAGGTATGACTGTATAGGGAAGGTTTTTTAATGTTCAATGTTTTATTGCATTTTTATATATGTTGGAAGCTGCCCAGGGTGGCTGGGGCAACCCAGTCAGATGGGCAGGGCATAAACGGTAAAAATATTACCATTACTATTATTATTATTAAGTGATAGGAGGCCCTTATTTTCATCGTAGAAATGTTGGAGGGTACGCAATGCCTGAGGTCTCACGTTCTGCTTTCATTTCTATGCAAAAGTAAGTCCCATTGGTTTGCCAGCCTCACGACAACCCTGTGAGGCAGGTTAGGCCGAGAAAGCCTTGTGACTGGCCAAAGATCACCCAGTGAGCTTCGTGGCAGAGCTGGGATTCGAACTCTGGTCTCCCAGGTCCTAGTCCAGCACTCTAACCTCTACGCCACCATGTCATGGAGAATGGTGGCATTCGCAATCCTCGATGGGGTGGAAGCAGTAGTAGTAGTAGTAGTAGTGGGGAGACAAAGGAGTCAGAGGCAGACCGGGAAGAACATTGACAGCATCATGCCAAAGGCTAACTCAATTTATTATTTTAATTATTGTGTTTCTATCCCACCTTTTTCTTCAAGGCGGCATACATGGTCCCCCCCCTTTGAATCCTCACAACTGGCCCAAGGTTGCACCCAGTGAGCTTCACGGCCAAGTGGGGATTCGAACCCGGCTCTCCCAGTTTCTTCTGGTCTGACACTCTATTCCAATCTTCCCAGACTCCGGTCTCCAGCTGTCTTTGGACTACCATTCCCATCATCCCCGACCACTGGTCCTGCTAGCTAGGGAACAAAAACAGCCGGAAACCCACGATTGGGAACGGCTGCTCTAACCACTACGCCACACTGACTCTCAAGCCCTGGTGATTCTTCCCACTCTGAAATCCAATTCTTTAGAAAGGAAAACAAAACAGAAGTGACAAAAGCAATGATTTGCAGCACAGCAAACGTGTAGCAAAACAAATGGCTGTGCATTTGTCGCATTGTTCCTTATTGTGTGCAAATAAAATCCAATTTCCTGAGGATCTGTTTGTTGTGTGTTCTCTTTTCTTCTAATATAATTTGATATCTTCATCATCTCGGCTATTTGCCACAGCTTCCCTAGGCAGTCATCAAGAGTAGCAGAAGAAGCCTGATTATTCTAATTAGTAGTGGCACAGAGACCCTTGTGGCACCTGGAAGATGTCTGACAAACTCCTCCGCAGCACAAATTTTGGGCTCCCCTCTTCCTTAATCTACACAGCTCCAACTCCTCTGACGACACTTAATGTATCTCGTTTGTTTATTTACTTCGGGCATTTATATCCCTTCTCTCGGTTCAGCGGATTTGCAAGGCATATGACGTCAAAGAGGCATCCTGTAATAAACTTTGTATGCTTCATTTTTAAATTAAAATTTCATAACTTTAACTGATTCATTTCAAAACCCCTCTCTACTGCTACTGTGCCAGAGGTTAGCGAATGACTTCTTCAGAAAATGGTGGTGCTACATCCTACACAGGGACCATAATTTAAATAGAAAAAACACAACATCTGACCACAGTAATCGCTAACCTGCCTGCCCAGGGACCAGCCGTTGATGGGCTAATTCAGTCCACAAGTGATGTTACTGACGTTCTGGATAAACTGAATCCAGTGATTTCATGTAGCACTAAAAATGTGATCTTATAGCTGTGGCTTTCTTAGGGTGAAAACAATAGGATATATTGCATTTTCTGTGGAAAGCTCACTCTTAAGTTTTTCTCATCTTCTTTCCAAGCAAGAATTGGCAAATCTGCCAATTTTGGTTCCCCCCCAGATTCTCAACCTTCCAGTCTGAAGCTCATTTCTCTACATTTCTGCATCAGTTTGGGTTGGTTTGTTTTTTAAATAAAAAAGGCCCTCCATGATCATTCATCAGCATTTTCTTTTTATAATCTCTATTGTTCCGTGGAAGCAGGGGACTGCCTTGGGGGGGGGTATTATTTCCTGTATGTTTCCTTTCTTCTCGTCATTTGTATATTTCCATGTTTTCTGAAAATCAATAAATGTCTTATTTAAAAAAGAGAACTCGTCAGCATTTTAGTGCAAATTAAAACACAGTATTAAAAACTCAAGAGCACGTTTCCAGTGTGATTTTGACTAACGTTAATAAATTAGCAAAGCGTTTCCCTCTAATCTGACGCATTTTTGTATTTCGTCTTCATGAGCATATGCACTTTTATGCACGCTTTACCTCAGCATGTGCGTTTTTGCACACCACTACTTGGCTGGAGAGCTGCAGAATCTGGAGGTGCCCAGATTCCCGGCTGTGTTTCGGTCCAAGTATTGTCTCGGAATGTGAAATGGAGTAGCTCCTCCTTTAAACGTGAGCTGAATCCTTTTTTTCTCCTCACCCCTCTTCCCAGGACAAGCATTCTCCATGAAAGATTTATTCAGGCATTTTTACATCCAGGCCTTATTGCCAAAGAGTGACGTCCTCGTCAACAAAACTCGCAGCAGGTACCACGGTGAAAGCTGCTGGCTAGGACCTTGTGAAGGGGAGAAAACATACATCAACTCATTGATTCTCCATTAGCACTCCATTAACTTCCCAGCCTGCCTCCCTGACTCCATTCCTCTCGAGTTCAGGCTTGAAACAGGTACTGAAATTAGAAGTGAAGGGGAATCACTCGACAAGCTGCGAGGTCAGCTCCTTCTCTCTCTCTCTCTCCATCTCTCTCTCTCTCTCTCTCTCTCCCTCTATTGCACAGGCCAAAGCAATAGAAATAGCCTCTTCTCGTTCCTTATGACATTGCTTTAATTGCTTTTTGATATTCTTATTACCATCAGTGCTTTTTTATAGAAAAAAAAGGTGACAATACTCACCCATGAAATTCTTACAGTAAATGCCACACTTTTAATATTTGGGGTTTGGGGGAAAGGTGCTGTTATTGCTTACCTTTGAGTACCCCCAGAAAAAAAATGACTGATTTTTACCACTACTACTAATACAGTGGTACCTTGGTTCTCAAACTTAATCCGCTCCAGAAGTCCGTTCCAAAACCAAAGCGTTCCAAAACCAAGTAGTAGTAGTAGTAGTAGTAGTAGTAGTAGTAATAATATTATTATCATGATAATTTTATCTACTTTCTACTTTTTCTTTCCTTCCTTTCTTTTCTATCGTTCTTTCTTCTGAGTTTTGCTCTTCTCTTTCTTCTTTTTCTTCTTTCTGTCTCTCTTCTTCTTCCTTCCTTTCCTTTCTCTGTTTTTATATACCATATTTAAAAACAACAAAATGTAAATGGATTATTGTATATTTGTATGAAAATTCAATAAACTTTTGTTAATAATAATAATAATAATAATAATAATAATAATAATTTATTATTTATACCCTAGCCACTCTGGGCGGCTTCCAACAGAACATTAAAATACAATAATCTATTAAACATTAAAAGCTTCCCTAAACAGGGCTGCCTTCAGATGTCTTCTAAAGGTCTGGTAGTTGTTGTTCTCTTTGACATCTGGTGGGAGGGCATTCCACAGGGCGGGTGCCACTACCGAGAAGGCCCTTTGCTTGGTTCCCTGTAGCTTTGCTTCTCGTAGTGAGGGAACCGCCAGAAGGCCCTCGGCGCTGGATCTCAGTGTCCGGGCAGAATGATGGGGGGTGGAGACGCTCCTTCAGGTATCCTGGACCGAAGCCATTTAGGGCTTTAAAGGTCAGCACCCATAGAAAGTAATGCAAAATGGATTAATCCGTTCCGGAATTTTAAAAACAACCCCTAAAACAGCAATTTAACATGGATTTCACTATCTAATGAGACCACTGATCCACAAAATGAAAGCAATAATCAATGTACTGTACTATAAAATAAATAAGACAGATGATGAAAATTAAGTTCATATATTGTTTGTGCAGGATTCCTGTCTCTTTTCCTCCCCGGGGAGAAAAGCAGACAAATATTGGGAGAGGAAAGCTCTTCCTTGTCCTGTAGAATCATAGAATTCTAGAGCTGGAAGGGTTACCAAGGGCAGGGCCATCTTAAGCATATCCGGCGCGTGGTGCAAAGCTCCCTCCGGCGCCGCCCCCCCCCCCCGTTTCCCAGAGTTTTTTTTAGGTAGGACGGCACTGCCGGCGGGGCTGGAGGAGGCGGGCAGTGGCTGGAGGGCAATGATTCTTCAACATCAACTTCGTTGGACTGGTCATGTTGTGTGGATGCCTGATTATCGTCTTCCAAAGCAACTCCTTTATTCCGAACTTAAAAATGGAAAGCGTAATGCTGGTGGTCAACAAAAGAGGTTTAAAGGCAAATCTAAAAAAAAGTAGTATAAACACCAACAACTGGAAAACACTGGCCTGAGAGCGCTCCAGTTGGAGAACAGCCTTTACCAAAGGTGTCATGGACTATGAAGAAACTCGAATTCAGAACGCAAGGGAGAAACGTGCTAAGAGGAAGGCATGCTTGGCATATCCACACCATGATCAACTCCCGCCCGGGAACTAATGTCCCCACTGTGGAAGGACGTGTGGATCCAGAATTGGCCTCCACAGTCACTTACGGACTCACTGTTAAAACCGTGTTTTTGGAAGACAATCTTACTCGGCTATGAGGGATCGCCAAAGAAGAAGAAGATAAAAGATGGCGATCCAATGGGGTGGCGATGGGCAGACTTGTCCATAAAATGATCCATGCATTAAGGTGATCAGCATTCCATCTCTATCATTCTCCAGCCGATAAATGTTCTTGCAAGCAAGAGGCAAAGCGATTAGGAGAATTCTAAATGCTCACGCACAAAGCATAGGGCACCCTGACAACTCAGCGTCGAACATAGATCACGAGGTTATTAAATTACACTGGATAATGCATGCCAGAACTGATGGAAGTTTACACATATTGATCTTCCATCTCTTTCTCAAATTATTCAGTTTTCCTTGCAGGAGGAAAATCGGGTGCTGAAATGCAACTTAAAATCCAGGTGGCCATGTATCCTGGTTCACAGAGGACAGTCCTCTATTTTCCCATTGCAAGCCCTGTTTAAAGGTAAAGGTAAAGGGACCCCTGACCATTAGGTCCAGTCGCGAACGACTCTGGGGTTGCGGCGCTCATCTCGCTTTACTGGCCAAGGGAGCTGGCGTACAGCTTCCGGGTCATGTGGCCAGCATGACTAAGCCGCTTCTGGCGAACCAGAGCAGCACATGGAAATGCCGTTTACCTTCCCACCGGAGTGGTACCTATTTATCTACTTGCACTTTGACGTGCTTTCGAACTGCTAGGTGGGCAGGAGCAGGGACCGAGCAATGGGAGCTCACCCCGTCGCGGGGATTCGAACCGCCGACCTTCTGATCAGCAAGCCCTAGGCTCTGTGGTTTAACCCACAGCGCCACCCGTTCAAAGGCCCTGTTTAAAGATAAAGGATCCTAAAAAGTGAGAGCAAGAGGGGCTTTAAAATTGCCCCTTGACAGTTCAGCACCTGGACAGCAGAATGAGCCGGTCAATAGCCTTCTTCAACTGTGGCTCCCAAAACTTTCTTTTTAATATATATTTGTAAGTCAACTTGTAAGTACCATCAGGGGAAAAGGCAGGGTGCAAATAAATACATTAACAGCAACAACAACTGGACACAGCACTCCAGGCAAGGCAAAATGGAGCAGTACTATTACTTCCCTTGATCCGGACACGAGACTTCTGTTGATGCATCCTAGAATTGCATGTGCTTCTTTTGCTGCTGCATCACATAGCTTGCACACAGGGGTAGCTACCCTATGAAGCATATCCAGATCCCTGAACCCCACAGCAATTTTGGCCGTTCTGTTTGGTTTCCCATTATTTTGTTTTGCTGAGCAGCAGGTGGTGCTGTTGATCCCCATCATTTTCCTGGCGAGAGCAGAGAGGTTTCACTCCCTCTGCCCAGATCAGTGAAACTAAGTGGATGCAGTTGTCCCACCCCTCCTCTCTGCTCAGTATGTTTTCATTGTGGCACCTCTTTTCACCATTGCATCAGGGGCCCTTTATATTGAAAGGCAACTTTCTGTTATCACTGCTGTATGCATAACAGAGAGCTATTCCCCCTGGTGTCTCAACATGCCTGTCCCGTCTCCGATAATAGAATCGCAGAACTGTAGGGTCGGAGTCATCTAGTCCAACCCCCTTACCATACAGAATTCCCAGCTAAAGCATCCCTGACAGATGGCCACCCAACCTCTGCTTAAACACTTCCAAGGAAGGAGAGTTCACAACCTCCCGAGGGAGACCGTTCCACTGTTGAACAGCTCTTAATGCCAGAAAATTCCTACTAATGTTCAGTCAGAATCTCCTTCCTTGTAATTTGAATCCACTGCTTTGGGTCCTCCCCTCTGGAGCAGCAGAAAATGAATGTCCATGCAAAAGCCCTTCAGATATTTGATCTATTGTGATCTATTTCATTTGTGTCCGTGTGTGTGTCCGTGTGTGTGTGTGTGTGTGTGTACATGTTTTACTCCTCGTTTGGCGGTGTCTGAGCACCACTCATTTATATTCTGTATAATGGGTATTTTAGAGGACTCGCAACAGTTTCTTTGATTTCCAGATGTGAGTTCCTGTGAAATAAATTTCCCTTGAGAGTTCCAAGTATGGAGACTTGTATCAAATTCCTAGTTAGCCAGACCTCAGCAATGCATTAGCAGGCTGAGTCAAAATGATCTGCGAGAGGTTTACATTAGGCTGCATTCTACGTAAGCAAAATATATGTTTCATCTTGGCTGTTTCATCTTCTTCTGCCACCCTATCGCCTCACCATCTCTCATCCAACCAATCCTTGGAAACACACAACTCATTGTTGTTCTACTGTGCCTGCAGAACCCTCCTTGTACCTTAACTAGCTTTTTTTTTTCATTTTAACATTCAGCTTCTTCAGTTCCTCCACAACTGGTTATTACCAGTTTTGTGGCCAGGCCACATTCTTGCGTACATGACCCTGGGCTCACTGATACTGGGTTTAACAGAAATCCCACCTCCAGCCTCCGACGTAATGTGTGAAAGGGCCCTAAGACAATTCAGTGAGTTCACAGCTGGGGCGCCATTTGAACCAGGGGCTTCCTAGCTGATGCTCTCAGCCGCCACATCACTCCGTCATTAGCACAGGAGGGCAAAAGCTGAGCCACCATTAGCCCTGAGCACTGACGAAATCCCAGATTGGCTTGGCAGCTGCTGGACTGCTAAGCCTTATGCATTTTTATGGCCGAGAATGAATTTTTGTGTGGCGATGATAATGCAAACGGAACGCACGGTTGGCTTAGTCAAGAGATGGATGAGGAATGGAAAATGGCAAGTCACTTATTGGACCCTAAAAAACAACAGCACTGTTGTTACCTTCTTAGCATTAACTGGGTGCTTGCTTGCTAAACTGAAACAATAGCCTAGTTATATTTCTTGCCAGACTTACTAAGCTTCACATTTGTCATAGCAAACCAGTGATGTATGAACATTTGCTTAGCAGAATGGGTTTCGCAAGAAAGAAAACTAGAAGTCTTGGAGCAAGACAAAAGCAAACTCAAAGTCTTTGACTTTCTGCTCTGCCAAGAGCAGTTGTTCTTTCGATTTAAAGGCAAGAACCGCGTTTGTGGGTGAAGATTATGGGTTTTCTTGATTATACAATAACCAGCGGGCATAAAAACCACGTGCCTATTCTACACAACGTCTAAGGCAAGCTGCAAAGCCTTTAAACTCCATTGCAACAAAAGCCTTCTCAAAATAATCTAGCTCATGTCTTTTTGTCTGTCTGGCTCTCTGCTCTTATGCTGAGTTTATTTATTTATAAAAGATATTTGTATACCGCTGTGCCATCAAGAATATACTGGTCTGCAGCAATAAAAGCATAAAACCACACAATAAAAACAAACGTGAGTTAGCCAGTCTGGAAGAATGCATTCTTGGTTGCACAGACCTGGCAGAATAGAAAAGTTTTCAGCAGGTGTTTAAAAGTTGGCACAGAAGGCGCCTGCTGAATTTCTGTTGGCAGAGAGTTCCACAGGACTGGGCTAATGATACTAAAAGTTCAGTTTCTTCTTGTTGTCAAATGAGCGTCACCAATTTGGGGAACACCCAACCATGCGCCTTCAGATGATCGAGCTGAGAAATGAGGGCTCAGGCGATCCATGAGGGACCCTGGAGCTAAGTCGTTCAGGACTTTGTAAATTAATCTGAAAGCTTTGAAGCTAGCTGGTTAGTAATAATAATAATAATAATAATAATAATAATAATAATAAATTTTTATTTAAACCCTGCCCTTCCTGATTTAAAAACCAGGCTCAGGGCGGCTAACAACAAATATAAAACATTGATTAAAAATGAATAAAAAAACAGCTTAAAAACAGCATAAAGTACAACATAAATGTAGCATCGCCAGGGCTAACTGGCCAAGTTAGTCCTGCTAGGGCCAGCAAGGAGACCAGGGTAGAGTTTAAATGTGGGGTCCCGGAAGGGTTTCTTCATAGAAAAAGGGAAGGGAAAAAGGAATGAACTATCAGGCTAAATTGAAGACCAGGTGGAATAGCTCTGTCTTACAGGCCCTGCGGAAGGAGATCAAGTCCTGCAGGGCCCTAGTCTCGTGGGACAGAGCATTCCACCAGGTCGGAGCCATCACTGAAAAGGCCCTGGCCCTGGTAGAGAATAATCTGTCTTCTTTAGTAGTGAGTTCTCTGAGGAACAGTCGACAACGTTCCTCTTCAACCACGTCTTGGGCTGATTGATACCCGACGCCCTTTTAAATGTGTTGTGGGAGAGCCAATGACTGGTTTGCCTTCGTTCTCGTTTTTGTTATGCATCCTGCGGCTTTTATATTGCCATTTTACGTCACGAACCTCCCTGAGATCTATGTATGAAGTGCAGTATGCAAATTTAATAATTAACAGCCATGTCAACAATTCCATTTCCTGGCAAGTCAAAGGTTTGGGAAGCTGCCCTCCTCTGCTATCGTTGCAGGACTTCTGCTAAACCTCCGCCGCTGTCTTCCTGCAGCTTTGAACCTGCAAAACCATAAGGCCATCCAAGTCGGTGGCCATCTTGTGGGAGCGAAGGCCGTAGGTTAACTACGTAACCTGTGAGCTCGTTGTCAATCCGCCCAGCAGAAATAAAAGCCAAAAATAATGTGTGTTTCTCCCTACCCACCAACCCCCTTTTTCAGGGTGCCGTGGTTTGGCTCGCAAAGCGGCAAGCCATTAAAATCAAAAGAAGCAACAGGAAATGGTGAATGCGTTCTAGATTTCTCTAAAAGCGAGGCGGGAAGTGTTATCTGACTCATCTGGCAGCCTGTCAGATTCGACAAGCCATCGAAAGCGATGGCTTCGTGTTTTCGTTTGTTTAAAAAAAAGACTTTTTGGTTCTTCCCGAAGGGGCGACGAGAACAGGCCCTGCCGTGATGCATTCATTCTTCTTTGAATGAGGCACTTGAGGGTGGGCTAAAATGTACCCAAGCTTTTAATTGATTTTTTTTTTAAAAAAGAAAATGATGGCACTTTTACAAGCCACTTATCTTCCTAAGCCTTGTTAGGGTAGCATTATCCCGTTGAAAGGCGCTGTTGTGCCAAAATGAGCTGTTTTGTAATTCCGAGTCCCTAATTGCTTATAAACCATACTGTTTATTGAGTATTAGCTCAGGCAGAGTTGTTTATTACAGGGGGGTGCTTTGCTTAATGCCTGTAAAAAAAGCCATATAACTTAAATACACATTGCATTGTCACATTCTCCCCCATTAGCCTGCGCTCACATCTTGGATGAGGGAGAGAGAGATTGAGAAAGAGGGAGGGAGGGAGGGAGGGAGGTTTACTAGGAACCTTCTTATAGGAACAAACAGAAATAGCAGGGGCTGAGTATGGTCCACACCGGCCTTTCTCAACCTTGGGTTCCTGGATGTTGTTGGACTACAACTCCCATCACCTCTGATGATGGGAGCTAGGGTTGATGGGAGTTGTAGTCCAACAACATCTTGGGGACTCAAGGTTGAGAAGGACTGGTCGACAATGACTCGTAGCAGCTCTCCAGGATTTCAGACAGGGTTTTCATAGAATCATAGAATCATAGAGTTGGAAGAGACCACAAGGGCCATCCAGTCCAACCTCCTGCCAAGCAGGAACACCATCAAAGCATTCTTGAAAGATGGCTGTCAAGCCTCTGCTTAAAGACCTCCAAAGAAGGAGACTCCACCACACTCCTTGGCAGCAAATTCCACTGTCGAACAGCTCTTACTGTTTTCTCCAAGCCGTACCTGGAGATACCAGGAATTGAACCTGGGACCTTTGAACCATGATGCATGTGCTCTACCAAAATGGACAGTAGTCCTGACTGCACATTGTTTTAGCTGATTTTCACATCAGGTAGGAGCATGACTTGGGCCAGTCCTGAGTAGAATTGGCATCCATTACTACATCTTACAGGGACACGGGTGGCGCTGTGGTTTAAACCACTGAGCCTAGGGCTTGCCGATCAGAAGGTTGGCGGTTCAAATCCCCGCAACGGGGTGAGCTCCCATTGCTCGGTCCCTGCTCCTGCCCACCTAGCAGTTCGAAAGCGCGTCAAAGTGCAAGTAGATAAATAGGATGTCCGCTCTGGTGGGAAGGTAAACGGCGTTTCTGTGCGCTGCTCTGGTTCGCCAGAAGCAGCTTAGTCATGCTGGCCACATGACCCGGAAGCTGTACGCCGGCTCTCGGCCAATAAAGCGAGATGAACGTTGCAACCCCAGAGTCATCCGCAACTGGACCTAATGGTCAGGGGTCCCTTTACCCTTTACCTTTATTACATCTTACATACTATCCAACATTTTGGGAGGGCAAATCAGCCTCATATATATATATGCTTGGATGAACATGCACGTAAGTGTAGGTATTTTAATAATAATAATAATAATAATAATAATAATAATAATGTTTTATTAGTTTTCAATTACAGTCCAATAATAGCCTCATTATAACAATACCAATTTATAATACAATTATTAATACCAATCGTTCAAATACCGAATCATATAATTTAGATAAAGTGGCCCCCTGCGTGCTGGATTTGATGATTTTCTTTATTTCTGCATTCCAAAATCTTATTAATTTCAATTACATTCTGCTCATAATAATAATCCCTCATACAACAACTGCAATATTAATAACATCTAACTGGAAAATTGAGAAATTGAAATTGACACCCCGAGACTTCAAATTAAAGGAGAAGGAAGGGGCACTGTCTCACTGCCTGCAATTTTGGATGAAAACTCGGGAACTGTGTGCAAAGACGATGGGAGGAAGGCAGCCTTCGCACCAGGCTCCCTCCCCTTGCTAGATAAATGGCCTCCTGTACATTTTGCTCTTATTAACAGGTCAGCGACCTAATGAAGCATTCAGATTAAGTCAGGCCATTAAAACAAATGCGGTTAGAATACTCTTGTACGCTTGCTTGGCATGATCAGCGTACATTATGCTCTGACAAGGCGAGCATGAATCACCGGTGCAAATATGCTGCTCTCAGCAGCAATGAAGTGGAATTATCTAGTCTGGTGCTGGAAGAGAGGTCTTCCATTAAGCCTGATTTGTGGAGCTGCCGGAGGGTGGGAAGGATGTGCCTGCCCCATTTGTCCCTCCAGAGCAGCGGCGGACCTTGGTAACACGGTGCCCTGTGCAAGGCCAAAATTTGACACACGGCCCCTCGTGGTGCCTTGCCAAAGCTGAGTAAAGGAGGTACAGTGGTACCTCGGGTTAAGAACTTAATTCATTCTGGAGGTCCGTTCTTAACCTGAAACTGTTCTTAACCTGAGGTACCACTTCAGCTAATGGGGCCTCCCGCTGCCACTGCACCGCTGCCACGCAATTTCTGTTCTCATCCTGAAGCAAAGTTCTTAACCCGAGGTACTATTTCTGGGTTAGCGGAGTCTGTAACCTGATGTCAGGGTTGCACCAGATGAGCAGGAGTGGTGGCAAGCCCCCCTAGGCGAAGCGGCAACCACGTCCGGAGAAATGGAGGGATTCTTACCTGAAGAAGACTGGTGGCGACACTCCTCAGAAGAGGAAGAAGCAGATGGGGAAGAGGGAAGGCCAGAACAGGAGGAGAAAGAAGTTGAGCCAGAATCAGGCCCTTGTGAGGAGAGGAGCTGGAGGGCCCCCTCCCCTCCTCCCATCTCAGCTGTAGAGCTGAGAAATGGAGGGAGCAATTGGAGGCAGTTGCAGCTCGTAAAAGGTGTGGTGATGAGCTGGCTACTTAAGGAAGGCCGGATGCTTCCCTCACCAGCACCTGCAACTGCTGTGCTGAAGCACGTAGTTGTGCCTGCTCATCCTGTTTCCTGGTTCCTGTGTTCCTGATTTCGGCTTCCTGACTCCTGGCTTCCTCCTGACCTCGGCTTTGTGACTTCGGCTTCCTGACTCCTGGCTTAATCCTGACCTCGGCTGGCTTCTGACTTTGGCTGGCTTCTGACCCGGACTGTTTAACCTCGGCTTTATCAGACTGACTGCTGCTCTTCAGCGCGCCAACTTGTTGGCGTCCTAACACCTGAAGCGTCTGTAACCTGAAGCGTCTGTAACCCGAAGTACCACTGTACTGGGCTTTGGAAAGGAGCTGTGAGGCTCTGGCAGCTAACTAGGCTTTGGGATGGTGGAAAGAGGACTCTAGGTCCCTGTCAGAGCCCTCATGCCTCCTTCCCAAGGCCCAGCCCTTACTAGGCTTTAGGAAGGAGGCAGGAAGGCGACCATTTGGCCCCTATACCCTGTGCGGGGGAACTGTCCTAAATCTACCAGTGCTCCATTGCACACATAGGGGTTCCACATCTCATCTCATGTGACATTTCCTATTTGTCAGATCAGTGCAAAAGGTATCCATCATCAACCCTCTACAGCTGTAGCAGCTGGGCAAAGGCAAGTGATCCTCATTCATCCAGCCCAGCACTGGGGGGTTTGAGCTAGACGCACACTCGGCCCCCACCTGATTCCTATCAGCTCCCTTCTCTCATAAGAACATAAGAAGAACCAGTTGGATCGGGCCAGGGGCCCGCCAAGTACGGCACCCTGTTCTTACAGTGGCCAACCAGATACCTGCGGGAAACCCACAAGCAGGATTCAAGCCCAAGAGCAACGCTCCCCTCCTGCGGTTTCCAGCAATTGGGATTCAAAAGCATTGCTGCCTCTGACTGTGCAGGCAGGCAGAGCATAGCCATCATGGCTAATAGCCACGATCAACAGCCCTCTCCTTCATTAATTTGCCAAGGAGCGTCTCCACCCCCATCGTTCTGCCCGGACACTGAGGTCCAGCGCCGAGGGCCTTCTGGCGATTCCCTCGCTGTGAGAAGCCAAGTTACAGGGAACCAGGCAGAGGGCCTTCTCGGTAGTGGCACCCGCCCTGTGGAACGCCCTCCCAGCAGAGGTCAAAGAGATATACAACTACCAAACCTTTAGAAGACATCTGAAGGCAGCCCTGTTTAGGGAAGCTTTTAATGTTTAATAGACTATTGTATTTTAATATTCTGTTGGAAGCCGCCCAGAGTGGCTGGGGAAACCCAGCCAGATGGGCGGGGTATAAATAATATATTATTATTATTATTATTATTATTATTATTATTATTATTATTATTATTAAATGCTATGTTAAAGCCATCCGAGTTGGTGGCCATCGCTACCTCCTGTGGCAGGGAGTTCCATAGTTTAACTATATGCTGTGTGATTGTGTTCTTTCCTCTGTCTCGAATCTCTCATCGATAACCCTCTTCTATAATAATAATAATAATAATAATAATATTGGGGACCCAAGGTTGAGACAGGCTGGTATGGACAATACCGAGCTCCCACTATTTCTATTTGTTCATATAAGAGCAATAGGTAAAGGTAAAGGGACCCCTGTCCGTTAGGTCAAGTCTCGGGTGACTCTGGGGTTGCGACGCTCATCTCGTTTTATTGGCCAAGGGAGCCGGAGTATAGCTTCTGGGTCATGCAGCATGACTAAGCCGCTTCTGGCGAAACCAGAGCAGCGTACGGAAACGCTGTTGTGCTGGTTCCGTGGGGTATCCAAAAGGTGAGGTCTAAGTCCGGTCCAAGGTCAGAGGTACACGAAAAGGCAGTCCGAAATAACTGAAGCAAGGTCCAGGGCAGGGAGTCAGGAGAAGTCAGGAACGGGTGAGCAAGCAGGGAACCAAGGTGAGTCAGGAACTCAGGCAGGAATGTAGGACAGGGATCAAGCAGGAACACCAATAGGAACTGATCAGCGACGATGTTGCTCCTGCAACTTGGGGCTGGGGCTGGCTGGCTTTTATCTGCCCGGAGGCATAGGGCAGCTCCGATCCTCAGGTGACTCGCCTCTCCTGGCTTGAAGGCGAGCACTCCTCCTGCGGGAACTCAGTTGCCTTCGCCTCTCTGCCCTGAGCCTCTGCAGCTCAGGAGAGGCTGGAGGATTACAGGACCCAGAGGCAACCTCAGCTTCCCCTGACAGGGCTGGGAGTGGAACACCTGCAGGCAATGGGTCCTCCATCCCATCAGGAGCCAGAGCAGACTCAGCAGATGCCTGCACCTGAGGATCCAGCACAGGTAAGGACCCTTCAGACTCAGGCCCCATCCCCGGCTCTGCTGGTTCTGGAGGCAGGGAGTCCTGTGCAGGCTGGGATCCCTCAGGTTCAGCGTCTGAGTCTGAATCCCAGGCCATCACAGCTGTTTACCTTCCCACCGAAGCGGTATCTATTTATCTACTTGCACTTTGACGTGTTTTTGAACTGCTAGGTTGGCAGGAGCTGGGACCGAACAACGGGAGCTCACCCCATCGCAGGGATTCGAACTGCCAACCTTCTGATCGGCAAGCCCTAGTTCCCCTGGGGCTCTTACCGATGATGCTCTGAAAACAGTCTCCAAGTTGCGTCCCATTCCCCACCACGGACAACGATCCCTTCCTCTGTCCCCTCATTGCAGGGCGGCATCCTGGATCATGCAGATTCCTTCGTGGAAAGCTGGTGGGTTCTTCTGAGCTCTGAGATGCACTGGGTGGCCTCTGGTCTATTTCCTCGCCAGGATCTAGGGACCTCACATTTCTCTCCACAGGTTGACACCGAGCAAGAACCGTCACTCAGTTCCGCACGGCTTCTGCGCAAGAAGATCCCAACAGATTGTGTTTGCCGTTTGTGGAATCGTTCCCAGACAGGAAGCATATGGCACCAGCAGCTGCAGTTCAATTTATTTGTCATTAGCGAGGATTTTTAGTAATTGCACCATTTGACTGTCGGAGTTGCTGCTAGCGCCTGACACTGAAACCTCTCCGCCTGGTCCCCGGATGACACCACTGGTTACTGCTCTGCAGAAAGCGGGTTCTCCTTTCTCCTAACACTGTGCACGAATAAAGAGCTAATAGTGAGATGTTGGTGGGAATTATGCATGTCAGAGAGCGATGATTCTCTTTGCCTTTGACAGTGTAACCCAGCAGCCGGCAATTTGTGCAGAATATAATGATTTCAAATGACCTGTTTTTCATGATTTTGGAGAAGGCAAGAAGTACTTTCCTGGATCTGGTCCAAGGCCTATTCCATCTACATAATCATAACAACACTGAAATGTGGGTATTTTGACAGAGATCCGTAGAAGCTAAGAATGCCGTCACTTTACTTTTGGATAAATGCACCCGATCATTTAAACCTTAGTTCTCCAGGATTCTCTCTAGAGTAGGGACAACACTCAGCAGTATTAAGAGCCAGATTATTTTCTCTACACCAGGGGTGGCCAACTCCCAAGAGACTGCGATCTACTCACAGAGTTAAAAACTGGCAGTGATCTACCCCCTTTTGGGGGGTTCAGGTCAAAGTTGTTGCGCTTTTTTTAGGAAGGAGGAAGGCCCATGGGGGGGGGTCAAAGTTGTTGAGTTTTTTCAGGGGAGCCACAGTTGTTCAACTTCTTTGCGGGGAGCCGATGATCTACCAGTGATCTACCGCAGACGTCCAGTGATCTACCGGTAGATCACGATCTACCTGTTGGACATGCCTGCTCTACACCAAACACAGAGCTGCTCCACCTCGTCCTGATAGGCGGACTCATCCCCTCCTGAAATGAGCCCCACCACTCCTATTAGATTGGGGTTGGAGCCCTTCTGCCCTGTGACACAAGGTGATGGCATCATCATTATGCACCGAGACCAAGGTCTGGAAGTCTCAGAGTCTGCTGCCACCTTCACCCCACTAATGGGGTCCTCCTGGCTTCTTCCCTGCCCCTGATGTGGAACAGGAAGGCTGGGGAGAATATGCTCTGCAACACAGCAGAGATTCTTGGCAAGAGATCTTGGTGGGTCCAAGATCTGTTGGCCCCTTCAGCACTCAGTGGGCCCCCAGACACTGGCCCATCTTTCCGGATGCTGCTGCTAGAGATCAGACTTGATACTGGCATGTCTGGGATGCATTGATAGAGCTAATTACTGGAGCACAAAAGGAGCAGCAGCAGTGAGGAGACTTGCTAATGCTGACTGCTAAGAGATTATGCCAAACTCTCCATATTATGCAGTCATTCATCTACATATTTTATAAACTCAAGGGAGGAACTGATACAATTTGAAATTGCCATATTGTTGTTTCTCCTGACTGCTTTCTCTACCCGCTGCTGCACAATTTAATAAGATATTTTGAATACCCATCTCTCCAATGGCGCCTTGTTTATTCATGAGCAAGAAGTGGAAAGATGAAATTTGCTTCTGAGGACCGTAATTAGCAGCCACTTTGCCCATCCGGTCTAAACAGAGATGCTTCCCAAAGTAACCAGGTTTGAATTTAGGAGTTCTGAATTAGGTAGCCCTATTTGCAAAGTGGAAATGATGCATTAAGGCAGGGGCGACCAGCCTTTTTGAGCCTGTGGGGCACCGTTTGCAAATTGGGGAAAACTATCATGGGCAGGTCACCCCATCGCGGGGATTCAAACCGCCAATCTTCTGATTGGCAAGCCCTAGGCTCTGTGGTTTAGACCACAGTCCCAGCTCCTGCCAACCTAGCAGTTCGAAAGCACGTCAAAGTGCAAGTAGATAAATAAGTACCGCTGCAGCGGGAAGGTAAAAGGCCTTTCCGTGCGCTGCTCTGGTTTCGCCAGAAGCGGTTTAGTCATGCTGGCCACATTACCCAGAAAAACTGTACGTTTCCGAGCACAATTCAAAGTGTTGGTGCTGACCTTTAAAGCCCTAAACGGCCGGACCCCTTCAACTGCCCCAGCTGCATCAAAACATGTCTCTCCCCTATCAGCCTCTACGGCCACAGCAGGAGCTGTAAAATCTCCAATGGTTTGACTTCATCTCTGGATGCGCACTCCTCCATTGTCTCCCCAGGCAGATGGATGCCAATAGCAAGAAGCCGTTTGTGAAAGTAGCTGCAAGAAATCCTGCTGGAACGAAAGCAACATTGCAAAAGCTAAGAAACCTCACACCACAGCTGATTTGCAGGCACGGTGAAAACAGTCTAAGGAGGACATATGGAGGGTGAGATGTGTGCCGTTCTTCTTTCGAACAATACAACCAGTCCCCAAATTTCTGGGATGTCAGAAAATGTGAATGAACAGTTAACCAAAATGTTGAAAACCGATGTTGCAAATTTGCTCAGCCCTTACGATTTGTTGATCCTGTCATTGTGGTTATTGAGGAAGGCTTTTTTACTCAGCAAATTGCTGACAAGCTGAACCAGGGGAGAAGAATTTGAAGGAGCTGGGAATGTTTAGCCTGGAAAAGTGGAGACTGAGAGGAGATATGATAGCCATCTTCAAATATCTGGAGGGGCTGTCACATGGAAGAGGGAGCAAGCTTCTTTTCTCCTGCTCCGGAGGGTGGGACTCAAACCAATGGCTTCAAGTCTAGAAAGGAGATTCCGACTAAAGATCAGGAAGAACTTTCTAACAATCAGATCTGTTTGACAGTGGAACGGGCTCCCTCAGGAGAGACTCTCCTTCCTTGGAGGTTTTTAAGCAGAGGTTGGCCGGCCATGTGCCATGGATTCTTTAGTTGAGATTGCAGGGGGTTGGACTAGATGACCCTTGGGGTCCCTTCCAATTCTATGATTCTATGGGCCACCACTTGGTAAGATTTTTGGGGATTCTTTAGTAATTAGGATTGGTTGATTCGTATTTTATTATTACAGTGGTACCTCAGGTTACGAACTTAATTTGTTCCGGAGGTCCGTTCTTAACCTGAAACCGTTCTTAACCTGAGGCGCACTTTCGCTAATGGGGCCTCCCGCTGCCGCTGTGCCACCGGCGCGCGGTTTCCGTTCTCATCCTGGGGCAAAGTTCGCAACCTGAGGTACTACTTCCGGGTTAGCGGAGTTTGTAACCTGAGGTACCACTGTATTATCATCATCATCATCATCATCATCATTATTATTATTATCATCATCATCATCAGTAGAAGTAGAAGTAGTATTAGTATTTTATTCAATTTCTTACCTACCCAGAAACAAGATCAGGTAAATTCAGAACCCCAAAATGCACAAATAAATTTGGCTGAGGAGAATCGGACCCATCCTTTTGCATGCAGGGATTTGGAGACAGACATGCAATGTCCCCTCAGCAGAAAGACTGACGTGAAAAGAGTTTCCCAGATGAAGAGCAATTTTGCAAACCTCTCAGCTCCAAGGGGTTTCATCACGGAATAACCCAAGAACACCCTGTTATGTTTCATTAGCATCAGCATGTGACTGTAAAGAATCCCACACAATTAAATTTGCAAGAGCAGGCAATTAATGCTCTTGGAACTACTATTTAGCTGTAATTTCTATTGCCTTTCTAATTCAGGAGACTCAAAACATGGGAGAGGGAGATGGCATTTAACTAGACACAGGGGGCCAATAGGAGAGGGGAAATTCTCGAGTTCTTAAATAGAGGAATCACATATTCCGCTGCTCCTCTGGAAGCCCATTTAGCATATGGCTACACCTACCCGGCACAGCCCCCAGGAGGGAAGGAAAGCAAGAAAATGAATGAACCACCTAGCAGAGGATCCCCAACACCCTAGGTGAACCTCCCCAAAAACTCTTACCAAATGGTGGCATACAGGGGGCCCATAAAATCATACGAGTCATAAGGGACCCCAAGAGTCATCTAGTCCAACCCCCTGCAATGTAGGAATCTCAGCTAAAGCACCCATGACAGATGGCCGTCCAATCTCTCTCCCAAAGCTCTCTCCAACATGCCTCTGAATGCATGT
The DNA here is from genome assembly GCA_034641385.1 of Darevskia mixta. Classification (NCBI taxonomy): domain Eukaryota; kingdom Metazoa; phylum Chordata; class Lepidosauria; order Squamata; family Lacertidae; genus Darevskia; species Darevskia mixta. Next base: position 87,578 of record JAWWNH010000012.1, on the reverse strand, counting down.
TGGTGGGCAAAGGCAAGCGGGAGAGCCAGTGTGGTGTAGTGGCTAAGAGCGGTAGTCTCGTAATCTGGTGAACCGGGTTCGCGTCTCCGCTCCTCCACATGCAGCTGCTGGGTGACCTTGGGCTAGTCCCACTTCTCTGAAGTCTCTCAGCCCCACTCACCTCACAGAGTGTTTGTTGTGGGGGAGGAAGGGAAAGGAGAATGTGAGCTGCTTTGAGACTCCTTCGGGTAGTGATAAAGCGGGATATCAAATCCAAACTCTTCTTCTCCTTCTTGCAAGTTTACTTTAAGCATCTTTTCCATTGCGGTGAGAAAAGGATGCTGGGTTAGATGAGGGCTCTTCCTCCATTCTCGTCCAGCATTTGACTAAAACCTATCCAGATCGTCACCAAGAATTCCAGAAGCGGGACTGTTGCTAGTATTTGAGAAAATCTTGAGGTTCCAATGAGCTATAACGGTCAGCATCACCTCTCCGTGGGCCGTCCACAAGAGAACTTCCCTACGGATATTCAGTACAGTCGTAACTTGGTTGTTGAACTTAATCCGTTCCAGGAGTCCATTCGACTCCCGGAACCGTTCAAAAACCAAGGCTCGGATTCCGATTGGCTGCAGGAGCTTCCTGCACTCAATCGGAAGCCGCGTCGGACATTCGGCTTCCAAAGGATGTTCGCAAACCGGAACACTCACTTCCGGGTTTGCGGCGTTTGGGAGCCAAAACGTACGAAGACCAAGGCATTTGAGAACCAAGGTACCACTGTACCCATGATCTGCGGTGGATGATGGGTCAAATTGTGTTCAAGTAGGAGGGAAAGGGACCCAGGTGGCGCTGTGGGTTAAACCACAGAGCCTAGGGCTTGCTGATCAGAAGGTCGGCGGTTCGAATCCCTGAGACGGGGTGAGCTCCCGTTGCTCGGTCCCAGCTCCTGCCCACCTACATCTTGGGGACTCAAAGTTGAGAAAGACTGGTCGACAATGATTCGTAGCAGCTCTCCAGGATTTCAGACAGGGTTTTCTCCAAGCCGTACCTGGAGATATCAGGAACTGAACCTGGGACCTTTCGACCATGATGCATGTGCTCTACCAAAATGGACAGTAGTCCCGACTGCATATTGTTTTAGCTGATTTTCACATCAGGTAGGAGCATGGCTTGGGCAAGTCCTGAGTAGAATTGGCATCCATTACTACATCTTACAGGGACACGGGTGGCGCTGTGGGTTAAACCACAGAGCCTAGGGCTTGCTGATCAGAAGGTCGGCGGTTCGAATCCCTGAGACGGGGTGAGCTCCCGTTGCTCGGTCCCAGCTCCTGCCCACCTAGCAGTTCGAAAGCATGTCAAAATGCAAGTAGATAAATAGGAACCGCTCTGGCGGGAAGGTAAACAGCGTTTCCGTGGGCTGCTCTGGTTCGCCAGAAGTGGCTTAGTCCTGCTGGCCACATGACCCGGAAGCTGTATGCCGGCTCTCGGCCAATAAAGCGAGATGAGTGCCGCAACCCCAGAGTCGGACACAACTGGACCTAATGGTCAGGGGTCCCTTTACCTTTACCTTTAGGAGGGAAAATGAGACAGACATCCATCCTTTTGAATTACTTTATTAACAACAATCTGGTTTACAACGCTTCGAGTAGAAAGTTTTCTTTTGCTCCCTTTTTGAATAAAAATTAAAATAGAACTCTGAATATAGATTTCCCCCATTATTTACATGAAATCATATATATATATTTATATATATATTTATATACAGAATACAATCTTGTACAGCAGAATTAACAATGTGCCTCATTCTTCTGTGGACAGGAAGCATTAGGAGACAGTATTATTCCCACCTCTCTCACTGTCTCTCGGGATTTCCGCCTTCCAAAACACTCTCAACTTGGGCTTGTTACGCACGCCATACATTTAAAGCACCCCCCCACCCATCGAAAGAACGCTGGGAACTGTAGTTTGCCCTCCACAGAGCTACAACTCCCAGCACCCTTAACTACAGTTGCAAGGCTGCTTTGGGGGAAGTCGTGTGCTTTATAAGTGCGTAATGCAGCCTTGAAACTTCGATGTTGGTGTCTAACATTCGCATCTGATGATGGGAGGCTTCCGTCCTCCTGCTAGTAACCAGAAAAGTAACAGGGCACTAACAGACAAGTTTAACAATGCAAATGAATCCAATTCTTGTGTTTTCATAGAGAGCTAGGAGGGACCCCACGGGGTCATCTAATCCAACCCCCTGCAATGAAGGAATCACAGCTAAAGAATCCCTGACTGATGGCCATCCAACCTCTGCTTTGAAATCTCCTCCGATGAAGGAGAGTCCACCGCCTCCCGAAGGAGCCCGTTCCATTTCAAACAGCGTCTGAGCCAGGAACAAGGGCTAAAAGCACGCAGGCCCTTTAAAAAGCATGGAATCCTTCTAATGAGCTGCCAGAGAGGCAGAAGGTCTAGATTCAATGCGCCCAACTCCCCCATCCCTTCCAAAAGAGATGCATGTTGGGATGTCAGTTTTTAAGTGATGCTCCTGTAGCCAACATGGCTACGCGTGTGCTCTGTTGGAGTGGAGCAAGCAGGCTGCCTGGGGCTGTAGGCGGGGGTGGGTGGGTGCGGGCCGCCCCGGGTGTCACCACTGAGGGGGGGTGACAAAACGCCGGGCGGCACTCACCGCGGGGCCTGCAGTGCGCCCGAGCGCACATATCTCCTGGGAGAGATGTGGTGGATTGGGCGCACTGCAGGCTCCGTGCTGCGCAAACGGCCCACGCTGCCTCCCCCCCCCCAGCTGTAGGGTGGCTCAGTGGGCGGAGGTAGGCAGACTCTGGAGGCCCCAGGGTGTGTTCCGCCCTCGCCCCGCCCCTATGGGTGGCTAGCCCCGCCCCTGGGCGGGCCGTCCCAGCTGCCCGAGCGGCTTTCTCCGCCGCTGGCTGTAGGGGTTGGGGAAGAGGGTGTCCCTCAATGCTCTGGGGTGCAAAACGGTTTGTATGATTTGGACCCTTAATCTTGCACGGTGGTTGGAAACTAGGGATGGGAGAGCCTGTCCATTTCGGCTTCTCTCAATTTCTCATTTTTCCAATCTCAAATTTGCCTCTCGCATTTTAACACGTCAGTTGGTGATTTGAGTCCTCCTGGAAATCTGTCCTGCCGATGTCTTCCATATGCAGTTTAGCGCACGTTTCTTTGCAACGCAGCTTCCCCCACCGTGAACCATTTTTGTGAGCTTTCCTTCTTATTTTACGCACACTTCTCCTTAGCGCACGCATTTCTGTACACAATTACTCGGCCAGGGAAACTTCACCGCGAGGATCAGGCCCAAATGACAGCCGCCCTCTCTTCAAGACCCCTCTTCCCCCTGTCAAACGAAGTCATTCAACAAACGGTGTTCTCGTGTGTGCTTTGGAATAGTGGATCAGTCGCCGAGAACAGCAAATCAACACACGAAATAACCCCGGCGCTTGCAGCGACGGAAAAGCAACCTCAATTTGAGATAGCGAGTGTCACCCTCGCCGTCTCATTTTTTTTCTGCCAGAGGTTCTCTACTGCAAAGTCCAGCCCTTGCGAGCTTGCACACATCCCTGGGGGCTTTTCTATGCCGCAAATGTTCTGGGTGGGTATTTTTCTTTTTCTTTTTTGCTGTGCTATAGTGCAAAAGTGCCCAACACTGGGGGAAACATGGCAGAACAACTCATGAAGCAGAATAGTATGTGTGTATGGTTTGGTATAAATCCATCACTAATGCAATCTTAATGAATCAGGGACAAGTTGCAGAACGCATCTGCAACCCCCCCACAAAAAACCCGAAAAAACAAAAAAAAACATCCATCTGGAGGGATCCTCTGCCTATCACTCTGTATCTTACACCTTTACCTGACTCTCTTTGAGGCTCATAATCTCTCAGGAGGAGCCTGGAGCCTTGCAGCCCTTACTCAGCCGCAGCTGCAGGCCAGCCTACTCGTGAGCAAGCAGCTGGGCTGCCAGCTTCTTCCCCGCAATATATATATATTATCAGTGCTTCCGAATGCAAAGGGGTTCGGGGTCTGGAGATCCAGGCGCAACCTTGTAACGAAAGTCACGGAGACGGGAAAGTGGCAAGCGGTGTGGTCAGTTGGCGTACTGGGCATAGAAAGCCAGCTTGACCCGTTCGATCTGGTGGCACAGCTTGATGGCGGGTCCAAGCTTGAGCTCCATGCACTCCTGGACGGTCGGCAGGGTCAGCAAGAGGAGAGCTTGGCCGTCAATGTCCTGCAGAAAGGAGAAGAAACATCCGTGATTTTTTATTTTTTAAATGTATGCTGCCATTTCAAAAAAATTGTGGCACAGCAGCATGCCAATCACACCGTTCAAAGTTAAGTATTTATTAGCAAAAATGCAGAGCAGCTCACTCCCAGCGGTGTTATAATAATAATAATAATAATTTATTATTTGTACCCTGCCCATCTGGCAGGGTCCGGCTTCCAACAAAAATAAAAAGATACATTAAAATATCACATATTAAAAGCTTCCTTAAACAGGGCTGCCTTCAGATGTCTTCCGAATGTCAGGTGGTTGTTTATCTCTTTGACATCTGAAGGGAGGGCGTTCCACAGGGCGGGTGCCACTACCGAGAAGGCCCTTTGCCTGGTTCCTTGTAGCCTCACTTCTTGCAGGGAGGGAACCGCCAGAAGGCCCTCGGCGCTGGACCTCAGTGTCCGGGCAGAACGATGGGGGTGGAGACGCGCCTTCAGGTATACTGGGCCAAGGCCGTTTAGGGCTGTTACTCTGTGAAAATCGAGTTGCCGACACTGAAAGTCGCCTCCTCTCCAGGGCTTTCCCCAGGCGATTGGAGACTATGCCTGTGTACAGCCAACCTCTCCTCCTCCCTTTTCATACTTCTTCTGGTTCTGGGAGCTGCCAGGTGGAGGGAGGAGAGCTTGTTGCAGCAGGAGGAGGAGGCACCACAAGAAAAATGAGCGCAGGAGGGCAAACCGGGGGTGGGAATTATATTCAGTGGAAATTACAACTGAGATGATCTGGATTCGACTCTCAGCCCTGACCCAGAAGAAGCAGTAGAATGAAGAATGGTGCACCTGTTCTTGAAATATTTTAGCAAGAGGGGCACAGTCGGTCAGCTTGATGAACTTCACCACGTCCATGACAGTCCATTCCAGCGGGTTGCTCTCCAGCACCAGTTTCTCTTCCGGCTCTGGCTTCATCACCTAAGAGGGCAAAGGAAGGGAGGAAGGAAGGAAGGAAGGAAGGGGGAGAAAAAAAGGGAGGGAGGGATTTTGCATCCCGGTCATCATCTGTTTGGCTTACCGTATTTTTCGCTCTATAAGGCGCACCTGACCATAGGACACACCTACTTTTTAGAGGGGAAAAGCCCCATTTTTTTGAGGATCAGCTCAAAGTTGTTGAGCTTACTTTGCAAAGGGGAAAAACCCTGTTTTATGGGGTTTAACTCACAGTTCTACAGCTTCAGGAAGCCATTTCTACAGTTTCCAGACAGATAATCTAATCAGCCAGTCACATGTCGCTGGGGAAACAGCCTCCCTCTGCAAGGGGGCGGGGCTGGAATCTCTCTCCCTTATCTCTCTCCCCCATTGTTTGCTGAGCAGCTGACATTTCCCCTTACTTTTTAGGAGGAAAAAAGTGCGTCTTATGGTACTTCCATCTGGACGTTGCTACAGGACTTTATACACAAAATCGGCCAGGCACAGAAACAGTTTCCCCCCTTGTGCCATTAAATTGTTAAATTCGGAGTTGTGTAGCGGAAGGGGAGGCCAGTTATGGGTGGGGTTTCTTTGCTGTGTCATTGTATTGTGAGTGGAACAGTGTTTGCATAAGGTATGTTTACATTGCAATGTAGTCGAAGCAAAATTCCAAGTATGTTGGAAAATGTACTTGGCCAATAAATTATTCCTATCCTATAAACATAAAAATAGAATCGCAGAAATGGATGGGATCCTGTGGCTTATCGAACCCAGTCTCCTGCCATATGATGGGATATCCCATAATAGCCACTGCCAGCTCTCCTCAACATGGAGGCTTCTGTATGTGGTTGGATGGCAATTCCCATTTTCTCTGACCATTGGGCAGGCTGGCTGGGGCTGATGGGAGCACACCAGAAGCATTGGTGACACGAGAAAGGGGCCCAATCCTCACCTGTCTGAACCGGGCCCTTTTCTGTCCTTTGGCGCACAAGACAGCCAAGGTTTCACGGGTTCGCCTGCCCCTCCCGCTGCGAGCGACTCGGCCCAGGTCAGCACTGCTGCGCAGCCTCATTGTGCTCACAGGCTTGGCTGCAGGCAGCTCGGCTGAGGAGACGTCTGTCTGGTCATCTTGTAGCTCTGGGCTGGTCTCTCCACTCCACGTCTCGTCATCCAGGGCCTCGGGTTCCTCCTCGTCGCTTTCCTGCAGGGAGTTGGGTTTCCACAGGGGGTCAAAGACACGAACGGCAATGAAACTTGAGGTAATATGAACTGGGTGGATGGTGCTGTTCAAGCAGCCCTGAATCCATAAGTTCTCAGGATTGTATGTTTTCGTGGGGAGACCAACAGAGGAAGCTGAGCTAAGGTTGTTCCCCAAATAATACTTACTTCATAACAAATTTTATAATTCTTTTCGTACTTGCAAACCAATTAAAAGCCCGCTGGACACGTAAGTGGTTTATAAATTAGATAATAATAAGTCACAAAGTGTGATAATTGCTCCGGTTTCTTATTTCTCCAACTTAAAGTCGAAGTTTCCCATTTCCACTTATTCACGATAAAATTATGCACAAAAATAATCGCATGCATTTTTGGTGCTGATTTCTCCAAATATGCACATTTTTGTGTGTGCGATCATGGCCGATATATGCATTTCTTAAAGCTACCTCTTGCCTCCGCCAAATTTAATTTGGCTCTGTAGGCTGATTTAACTAATAAACACATTATTGTGCACACTTTTTGCTTGGAGAAGTGCGTCACAATTTTTGGTGGTGTGTGAATTTTGCAGGGCAGTTTTGTTCCTGTCTGCTTACTGATTTAGGAACTGCAAATCTGGAAGGCATGCAAACGCTATCTTATTGGAGAAAGGCCCTAGAACTTTCCTTGATATGCTAGTTTTCTACTAGCAGGGAGAAAGAGTTTAAAACATAGCTGTCAACCCTCCCTTTTTTTGTGGGAAACTCTCTTATTCCAATGCCGTTTCCCGCTGCTATCCCAGATTGTTGATATCCCTTAAATTTCCCGGATTTCAAAGGAAGCAGCTCCTCTCCCTCCCTGCCGGCCAGGGAGGCTCCTCAGCTGCCAATAAGGAGTCTGAGACCGACTGGGGGCAGAGCTTGCATGCCTTGTGCAGCCAGACCCTCACACCCAACCAGACATAGAGCCTGCCTGCCGTCTACGCGCTTGCTCTTTCGCTCACCCGTTCGCGCGCAGCCTCTGGAGCGCAGGGTGGCGAGGCTACTTGGTGCCATTGCACCGCCCTCGCAGCATCCCTTATTTTCAAATCCGAAAGTTTGAAAAAATCCATTATTTTCGAATCCGAAAGTTGACAGCTATGGTTTAAAAGACAAAAGAATGAGAAATCATTCCTGAAATTGCGCCTTCCCCTTTACCTCCTCAAGGCTCTATCAACTCATGTTCCACTGACAATTTGCTTTTGAAAGAAATAAAAAAATTAATCCAAAAATTCACCTCCGCTGATTCCGCTAGGTCTGTTATAGATGGCTGACTCTTCTTTTGTGCTGGAATGGGCTTCTGCATCTTCCCGCGCCTGGCTGGCTTGCCATGTCTGCTCTCCGGGCTGCGGCTGTTGTTTTCTCCAGCTGGAGCCTTGATGACTTTCCTCCTCTTTCCACAATAATACGCTGGAGTGAAAGACGAACAGCAAAAAAACACCTGGTTAGTCGCCACGCTAACCAAAGCCTATGGAGCTAATCCAGGCCACAGCAGCAGGGGGATAACACTATACATTCATGACTCCGGGACATTCCTTAGCAGCTGACTGAGACTAAGTGGCTGATCAGTGCTAAACAGCTCTTTAGTGCTAGGGATGTGCAAAAGGTTCAACAGTTCATCCCACTATTTAGTCATCCTAACCTGTGTTCATTGTTCGTGATGGGAATCTGTAAGAGGATATATTATTTAATCCTCTACAGAGGATGCAAATTAACTAATAAAGGTGGTGGTGGGGAAATGGCTGGTGGCTGTTATAAAACCACAGGACTTGCACATTCCAGACTTTAAATCCTATCGTTAACGCAGATTAAATGAGCGTAAGAATAGGTTATCAAACCTTTGTTCATTATGTTCCAGCTGGCCCCCTTCCTAACCCTCATGCAATGAAACAGACCACACTCCGAAGTAAGTTTAAATACGCTGTACTTACTTAATCCGAGGTCACAGTCATGCACTAGCCTTTGTGCAACAATAAGAAATGCAGGCAAATGTTCTTGGGTAGTAAAATATAGCAAAGGAGCCTCAGACACATGTCTGAGGCAGAGAAGCTAAGGTGAGGCATTTCTGCCTCTGTTGCTTGCAGAGTAAATAGGGAGGGAGAATGAGAGAGCCAGAGAGAGAAGGAACAGGAAACAAGTCTTCCTCCCTCTCAGGAGAAGAGGGGATGTGACATCACTGAACCTACTCTAGCAAATCAGAACTCTGTGGACCTTAACCCCTTCATATACTAACTAGCATGGCTAGGTTTGACTGCAGATGTCCACAGTTGAACCTCAGTTCTCACCTGTCCCAGGCAACATGGCCAACAGTCAGGGATGTTGGGAGGGTTACATCTGAAAGGTCACAGGTTCCTCATACCTGCTTAGCTTCTTCCTGCTCTTTGGCTCATTGCTGCTTTGCTCTGCTGACCTACCCAGACTCTCTCAACCACCCAATTAAATTCCCAGAGAGGAAAGGAGGAATCTGCCTTATAAGGAGTCAGACCACAAGGTCCCTCAGGCTCAGTACTGTCCACACTGACTGGCAGCAGCTCTGCAGGGTTTCAAGCAAGGCTCTCTCCCAGCCCAATCTGGAGATGCTGCTGGGGAATGAACCTGGGACCTTCTGCATGCAAAGCAGGTGTCCCACCACTGAGCTAATGGTCAGCAAACAAGGTTTATTGGTGCTATTATCACAGCAGAAGTGGAGGCCACATTCATTTCAACTCTTGGCCTGCTGGAGACATTTAAACAGTCTCATCTTATAGATTTTGGGGGAAGGGGTTATCTCTCCTCTTTCTGAACACGAAATGTTCCATCTGGCCCCGAAGATAACCTAGGCAAGTTGGCAGGAAACTTCCACGAGCCAATGCAGTTCCATCATACTCACTATATTTCGTTTTGGTGTGAACGGAGCAGTTTTCCGGGCAGGCTTCAGTAACTGGGATGGGGCTGAATAAATTCGGGCAGCATTCCAGCTTAGCGCAAACTCTCCGGCAGAAATCCAGGACTTGATCGGATGTGCGGACAATCTTGACTGTGGCCCTGTAGGTTTTGCCTCTGTACCTGTGCGGGTGGGGTTGTTGCAACACGGCAAACGTTACGATAGGTCAGTGTTTCCCAACCTAATCTAGGCAACGGCACACTTTTTTCATTAAAAAAATCTCGCGGCACACCGCTCCTTCTTGGCGCTCCGCGAGCTCGGCGGGCGCAGCTCCAGCGACTATTTACCCGCCCCGAGCGAGGAGAAGGCGGCACCTCCGCCCTCCTCCTCAGCTTTTTCTTTTTGGGTCTGAGGCGCTTCTGCAAGCAAAGGGGCGGCCGAGGAGAGCGAGCGCGTCCCCTTTGCCCCTTGTTGCCCTCGGCGCTGCGTCCGAGTCCTCCTCCGAGCGCGCTGAGGGCGCAGCAGGGCAGCGTCCTCTGCCTTCCCTGCCCAACCCGAGGAGGCGGCTGCTGCCTCTCGCCTTCCCCAGCTCCCCCTCGGCGAACGGGGGCCCTCAGGGCACGGCGGCGGGAGCTGCCGAAGCGCCAAGGCGCACCGCGGCGCGCGCGCTTCGCCAGACCCTCTCAGCGCGCGGCTGCGAGAGAGAGCCCGCTTGAGGGCTGCCAGGAGGCGCCCGCCCGCCCGCTCTCCCAGGGCCATGGCCGGGCGCAAGCCCCGGAGCTGCTGCCGCCGCCGCCTCTTCCTCGCCGCCAGGAGCCCGCGCCTGTCCTGAGCGCAGCATCAGCAGCAGCGCCGAGGAAAGGAAGCATGGCGCGGGCTCCTCCTGGGCGCCGCCGCCCGTGGCCGCTCCTCCTCGCGCTGCTCCTCCACGCCGCCCTGGCTTCCGCTTCGCCGCCGGGCTCCAGCAGCGCCGCCGCCACGGTCCTGTGCAGCCCTGGGCTGCAGGTACCTTTTCCCGCGGCATATCAGCCGGTGTCTCGCGGCACAGCAGTGTGCCGCGGCACACCGGTTGGGAAACGCTGCGATAGGTCACGGGCCCAGCTAGCTTGGCGCCTCCTTAAAACATGTTTTGTTTAGGCAACCCTAACCAGACATGTAGAATGTTGACATGTGTTTCAACCTGCTTTTAGCTTATTGCTGATTCTAATTTTTGAACGTTGGGTTGTTGCTTTTACTATGTGCGGGTCCCCGTCCCCCCCTTACTGACCATTTGTTATGTTGTTTGTTCCGGACTGAAGGGCGGTATACAAATTTACTAAATAAATACATAAAATCTACACGAGCTTGGCTTTATGAGCTGAAATCTCCAAAATGCAAACCCTGTGTGAGCCGAGAGTCGATTATATACAAATGTTGTGAGATTGGGCAAACGATTCCTGCATTGCAGAGTGTTGTACTAGATAGCCCTTGTGGGTTAAAATCCAATTCTATGATTTTATGAAATATATAATCAAGGGAAGTGGACACAGCTTGGCAACAAAGCAAGCAAGCAAACAAACAAACAGACAGACAGACAGACAGACAGACAAACAGCCGCCTGGGCCAAATGGAGTGGGGGCTGATTAGGCTCAAAGGCTGAAGGATCCCTACCACTGATTTTACAGCATGCAAGACTTCTCTGCCTGCTACTAAAAAGACCACTGGATTGAATGATGTCACCCTGGATATCCATATTATTAACAGCATAATCATTGCTCCAACGACTTTCATTTCGCCAGCTACCTTTGAGCAATAAAAAAAACCCACCCCCCACATCAGAAGCTATTAGCCGGCGGCGCTGCAAGACTTTAAAGTTCACTGGGCTTTGCGTCAATTGTAGCATTAAGGATTCCACAAGTAAAATCCATTTTCCTTTTCTAATTAAATGTATTACAACCGACGCTAAGGGGGCAAGGATCAAAGAACTCCAAAGTAAATGACCCACGTAAGAGAACTTCGAAGGGGGGGGGGGGACAACCACCACCAAGCTTAGACAGCCAGAATGCCCAGATTGCCTTGTTCACAATAGGGGATTTACAGCCAGACCTGCTATCTCATTGCGTGCACATCCAAAGTCATGATGCGCAGAATGCAGAATTTCATGCAAAAGAAGCAAAGGCAATTTACATGTTTTTTTTTTTTTAAAAAAAGTAGGTTCCCAGACCTTAAGTTGGGGCATACTGAAAATGACGCTGGATAATGCATTGATTAGAATAAATTGTGCCCAATAAACAGGAACACACAGTTAATTAAAATAACTGTGCGGCGCATGCTTATTTTTTGTTACTGTTTTTGACCGCTATTCTGTGCAAACGTGGTATATAAAGTATATTTAAAAAATCTTAAAAGTGACGTGGGCAGAGGTAAGCAAATGTCCGTGAACATGCCTGCAAAACACATCTGTTTTAAAGTGGAACCTCTGTTTTCAAGCATCTTGGAAGCTGAACAATTCATAACCCAAATGCTGAAAACCGGGAAGTGACTGCTTCCGTTTTCGAAAGCACCTCGCAAGTCGATTGGCTTCCTAGGCGCATTTCTCCATTGAAATTGCTGGCTGCCCATTGCACCTCGGTCGCAGAACGTTTCAGAAGTCGAACGGTCTTCCGGAACGGATTACGTTCGCAAACCGAGGTTCCACTGTATTTCTGAATTCCAGAATTCCGTGTTCCAGGAATTCCAGAAAGACACAATGCAAAACCAACTGGTGTAGATGGGAAGAATAGAGGAAGATTGGGGGGGGGGTATAAAACACTCATGGATGGATGCAGTCTGAAGCTTCCTTTGGGGTTCAAACCCTGGTCTCCTGGGACCTAGTCTGACGCTCTAACCGCTATGCCTCGCTGCTCCCAATGCCACCCTCCTGCGGTCACACCAGGGATGGATTCCAAACGAGTGGCATTGAGGGAGGATGGAAGCAATCAGACTGGGTGTCTTCTCCAGCCTCATCACAGCAGAAAAGCAGACCCTCATCCAGAGGCGTAGCCAGCCCAGGTGGTACCTGGAGCGGAATTTTTTTTGTCACCCCCCCCACCACTTTGCCAGGGCACTGGCAGAGCTGCACCCAGTGGCATAGCAAGTCACCCCCACCCCCCAAAAATGATGGTGCCACTTTGTGAGGTGTGGGGTTTTTGTGTGTGTGTGTCTATCATCTCTTTTTTTTCAACAAAGTTAAAATTTAATTAAAAAAATAAAATAAAAAGAAGTGTCACCCCCCTCTGATGGTGCCACTTTGTGAGGTGTGGGGGGTTGTGTGTGTGTGTGTGTGTGTGTGTGTGTCTATTATCTCTTTTTTCCAATAAAATTAAAAAAAAAAAATTTAAGTGTCACCCCCCTCTGGGGTGGAACCCGGGGCGGCCTGCCCCCATCGCCCCCCTTGCTACGCCCCTGCCCTCATCCCTGCTCAACGCCACCCCCAAGTTTAAAAGGAGGAAGCGAAAGGACGCCTTACTTTGCTTTGAGGGTCTCCTCCTGGAAATTCCACCTGGGGTCTTCGACAAGCTGCAGCTCCCGCAATACACTCCCGGGTTTGTAAGCGGAGTTGATCACCATGCTCAGGACCTGCCCAAAGAGAGCAAAACAGAGGATGGAGCATGAAGAGAGATTGCAGCATTTGGGATTTCTTAGAATCATGGAATGGCCAAGTTGGAAAGGTCCATCTTCCTTCTGTTCTGTTTCTGCATTAATCCACCCAAAGGTTCATATTGAGTTGGATATTCGCATATGCCATTTTAAACAAATTTCATTCCCAAATACAATTCTTTTTAAATGCAGTTTGGTGCACTTTTTGAGCCGAGGATAGTATTGCAAGATGGTTCCTAGACTACCCTTCATCCAAGGATCGCAGGGTGGCTTACAATATAAAACCACAAAAATGCTTAAAGGTAAAGGGTAAAGGGACCCCTGACCATTAGGTCCAGTCGTGACCGACTCTGGGGTTGCGGCGCTCATCTCGCTTTATTGGTCGAGGGAGCCGACGTACAGCTTCTAGGTCATGTGGCCAGCATGACAAAGCCACTTCTGGTGAACCAGAGCAGCGCACGGAAATGCCGTTTACCTTCCCGCCGGAGTGGTACCTATTTATCTACTTGCACTTTGACGTGCTTTCGAACTGCTAGGTGGGCAGGAGCTGGGACCGAGCAACAGGAGCTCACCCCGTCGCAGGGATTCGAACCACCGACCTTGTGATCACCAAGCCCTAGGCTCTGTGGTTTAACCCACAGCGCCACCCGTGTTCCTACAAAATTGCTTAACATAGTAATAAAACAAAAACATTAACACACACACACGCACCCCACACATTTAAAAAGGCCATGGATTATTTAATTAGCCGACGGCCCGAGAGAAAAGTTTTTTTTGAGAGCAATGCAGGATCTATAAGGAAAATCATGTTGTTTCAGTCCAGGAGATACAAATTAATCTGGATAAAAAGGCCGGCCAAACGAAACACAGTTGGTGGAGCACGAGATTCTTTCTTTTGGGGTCGTGGGTTCAAGCCCCGCATTGGGCAGAAAGATTCCTGCATTGCAGGGGGTTGGACTAGATGACCCTCGTGGTCCCTTCCAATTCTATGATTCTTTATGAAATTCGCTCCCATCCCTTCAACACAACCCTTACCTCTTTAAGAACCAGCACACACTTGCCCGGGCCAACAGACTGAGGCAGCTCGGCCAATCTTCCTTTGTTCAGGTGGGGTCCTGAGAAACAGCGGTGATTGATGAACAGCGCAGGGCAACTGTACCTCCCATTGATTGTACCTGCATAGAAGAAGAAGAGGAGGAGTTTGGATTTGATATCCCGCTTTATCACTACCCGAAGGAGTCTCAAAGCGGCTCACATTCTCCTTTCCCTTCCTCCCCCACAACAAACACTCTGTGAGGTGAGTGGGGCTGAGAGACTTCAAAGAAGTGTGACTAGCCCAAGGTCACCCAGCAGCTGCATGTGGAGGAGCGGGGAATCGAACCCGGTTCACCAGATTACGAGTCTACCGCTCTTAACCACTACAACACACTGGCTCTCTCATTTTGGGTAGTTCTGTCCAGCATTCTTCCTGCATCCTCACTGAACATCTTTTTCTGTCTTCTAGCTACCATCCAGAATCTTGGAATGAAGAACAAGCAACTAGCAGGGGATTGCCAACCTGGTGCCTGTGGGCACCACTGTCCCACCCCTAGTACCTCCTATAGCGCCCTTGAAAGGCCTCAGGAAATATCCCCTCCAAAATGCACCAGCCACTGTTTGCTCTTCCTCTTTGCACCGGCTCAGCATCACCTACATTGCAGACACCCCCTTAAATACATCCACATTTCACTGGGTGCCAGGATTACACACACTCCCTTCTGTCTGCTCTGAACAGGCACTCCTGTCTTCCACTGCCTCCCACAGTTTGGTCAGACTCATGTTGGTAGCTTCAAGAACACTGTCCAACCATCTCGTCCTCTGTCGTCCCCTTCTCCTTGTGCCCTCCATCTTTCCCAACATCAGGGTCTTTTCCAGGGAGTCCTCTCTTCTCATGAGGTGGCCAAAGTATTGGAGCCTCAGCTTCAGGATCTGTCCTTCCAGTGAGCACTCAGGGCTGATTTCCATGGGACTCTCAAGAGTCTCCTCCAGTACCATAATTCAAAAATATCCATTCTTCGGCGATCAGCCTTCTTTATGGTCCAGCTCTCACTTCCATACATCACTACTGGGGAAACCATAGCTTTAACTATACGGATCTTTGTCGGCAAGGTGATGTCTCTGCTTTTTAAGATGCTGTCTAGGTTTGTCATTGCTTTTCTCCCAAGAAGCAGGTGTCTTTTAATTTCGTGACTGCTGTCACCATCTGCAGTGATCATCGAACCCAAGAAAGTGAAATCTCTCACTGCCTCCATTTCTTCCCCTTCTATTTGCCAGGAGGTGATGGGACCAGTGGACATGATCATGAGTTATTCAAGCCCCTTCGCCACGACAAGGCAGTGATCCATGAAGGAGATGTCTATTGCTATCTGGGGAAATTCCACTGAAGCTAAGAAGAGCTCTCTGAGCACCTAAATGGGTTGATAACAAACATAGGATGTTCTCCGCTAGCTCTCAATGTGGTGCTTAACTTTAGATCACAGGAGAGGGTTATTCAGCTGCAAATCTCCATTTCAAAGGTAAAGGCCTTTGAGTCTTTCTCTGGGAGCCACAGAGAGCAAAGGATGTGATTATGAGGTCTCTCCTGCACAGAAAACAGCTCCAGGCTAATGGAGGCTGTGAGGCGAGAGGCAGACATGCACATATTACACGACTATTTGGATGCAACATTGATTATTATGTTTTGAAGGAAGTTCTGTTAGTAAAGCTTTGAAACCATATTTTGGGTCTGGACAATTTTTTATTCCAAGAGGAGTCAGTTTTTATTCATCCAAGAGGAGTCATCCTATTGCTTCAAGTTGTGCAATATTAATATCTGCAATACAGGTGATGGAGGGGCAGATGTCTGCACCATTTTAAGGTCCTGTCTTCTTCTGCTTTTTTCCTGTCAAGTCAGATTTATTTAGCCACAAGTGCTAAATCTGAGGAGTGAGCATAAATTAAATTGCTAATTACAGGAACATTTAATGGTGGTACAGTGGTGCCCATAATGGTCAGGATTCATGTAAAGCACACATGAGGAACCTGCTGCTTCCTAGATGCTATAAGACCATTGGCTATGCTGGTAGGGGACAATGGGATCTGTATTCCAACAATGTCTAAAAGGCCACCAGTTCTCCAACCCTGCTGTAATTGCTTCCATGCCCACAAGGTTAATTTAACAGCACCCAAGAAACTCACCTATTGTGTCTGTATGTGGAAGCATGCAAGGCTCGTGAATTTTTTTCTCCACGGGCTCTCCATGTGGTAACCTAATGGATGACAAAAACCTACATTTAAATTCTGTGAAACCTGAGGATGGATCAGGGCTGCCTGACGCAAGACGTCATATTTATTCATTGCAGCCTCTCCACATTTCCAGTGTTGAGGTTGCGAGTTATGTTCCCTTACGTTATTATTATTATTGTTATTTATTTTATCTATACGGTGACAAACTGCACTTTCATAGCAAATCTAACAAGGCACTCTATAACATAAAAAAAGTCAGCGCTACAATGACATCAATAAAGACTGGTTGATTTTTTTAAATTTTAAAATCATGTTTCAAGGGCCTGTCTACACAGTACCTTTTTTTAAAAAAAGAAAATGTCTTAAAGCATGGGTAGGTATACTAAGGCCCAGGGGCCGAATCCAGCCCAATTGCCTTCTAAATCCTGCCCGCAGACGGTCCGAATCAGCATGTTTTTACATGAGTAGAATGTGTGCTTTTATTAAAAATGCATATCTGAGTTATTTGTGGGGCATAGGAATTTGTTCATTTCCCCCCCCCCCAAAAAAAATATAGTCCGGCCCCCACAAGGTCTGAGGGACAGTGGACCGGCTCCCTGCTGAAAAAGTTCGCTGACCCCTGTCTTAAAGAAAGCAGGAACAACTCCCAGTAGGTTTCTAGTGACCAGGAGTTCCGCACACTAAAAGCTTGATCCCTGGAAAAGGCTGACCGAACCCCAGAGACATGGAGGAGCACTGAAAGCACCCCATCCAAAGAGCTCAGCAATCGAGGTGGAGAGCAAGGAATTGGAGTTGTAAAGGTATGCTGGGCTTACTGTATTTTTCGCTCCATAACGCGCACCTCGTTTTTAGAGGAGGAAAACAAGAAAAATATTTTTTTCTGGTTTTCCTCCACTAAAAGGCTGGGAGGGAGGGAGGGAAGAGAGAGAGGAGGAAGGAAGAGAGAGAGGAAGAGAAAGGGAAAGAAGGAGGGAGAGAGGGAGGGAGGGAAGAGAGAAGGAAGGAAGGAAGGAAGGAAGGAAGGAAGGAAGGAAGGAAGGAAGGAAGGAAGGAGAGGGGGGAAGCATCTCCCTCCCTCCTTGTGCTCTCCAGGGGCGGGGGAGGAACGGACATCCCGAAAGCGCTGCTTTTGGGCTGTCCGTTCCTCTCCCGCCCCGCCGGGAGCCATGGCTCCAGTGGCAGAGGCATCCCTCTGCTTACGACTGCAGCCGAGGGATCCCGCTGCCGGCCAGTGCCTTCGCTCCATAACGCGCACAGACTTTCCCCCTTCCTTTTTAGGAGGAAAAAAGTGTGCGTTATGGAGCGAAAAATACGCTAAGTTTTTTAGGGAATTGTGAATTAACAGAAGAATTAACACAAGAGACTTAGACCTGCTCTGGTCGCCAAATGCTATACCGCCCCCCTCTTCCCCACCAAGGAGAGTATCAGCAGGCTCAAGTCCTTGAAACAGGGTGGGTAGCGGGTTCTAATTCTGCCCACCCACCCTGCCTGCCCATTCAGACACAACCGATACATGAGGGTTTTTTTTAGACATCCCCTTAAGATCTGCAGATGAAAGCATTCCAACCTGTGCTCACCCAAGTCAGACAATGCGCATTCTGACCATGTGCACAGGCATCATTTTAAGGAGAATATCTATGCACGCCCCGTGCTGTAAGCTGCAGCACGACTTCCATTTGGCTTAGCTGCAAATCTTATTTATTATTTACATATTAAAGCTGCTGTGTTATTTACATTTTAAGTGCCTACTTACTGCTTTTCGGGCTGCACGACGGCAATCTTCCTCTTCCTTTGCACTGCGGAGCGAGAGAGCGAGAACAACACAATTTTGGTAATGCATGCTTGTAAATGTCTAACAGATTCTGTTCTCTGCGTGGGGTGGGGGGGGTGGGGAGGGACTTCAAATCTGCAAGCAAGACCAGATCTCTCTCCGCCCCCCCCCCCAAGCACATAATAACTGCTTTGCTGGAACGAATTAGAAGTTCATTTGGTCCCCAAACGTAGCCAAGTAGACATGATGGAGAAGTTCACAAGCCCAGCCCGACCCTCCACAAACTTCCTTCGGTCCAGTATACCTGAAGGAGCGACTCCACCCTCATCATTCTGGCCGGACACTGAGGTCCAGCGCCAAGGGCCTTCTGGCGGTTCCCTCGCTACGAGAAGCCAAGTTACAGGGAACCAGGCAGAGGGCCTTCTTGGTGGTGGCACCCGCCCTGTGGAACGCCCTCCCTTCAGATGTCAAAGAGAACAACAACTACCACACCTTTAGAAGACATCTGAAGGCAGCCCTGTTTAGGGAGTCTTTTAATGTTTAATAGATTATTGTATTTTAATGTTCTGTTGGAAGCTGCCCAGTGGCTGGGGAAACCCAGCCAGATGGGCGGGGTACAAATAATAAATTATTATTATTATTATTATTATTATTATTATTATTATTATTATTATTCCAAGTGTTTGGCACCCACATCAGGTTCTGCCTCTGAACATGGAAGATCAATGCAGCGGTTATGACAAACAGCTGTCCATTTTATAAGCTGCACTGTGCTAGGCACGGATGGCGAACCTGTGGCCCTCCAGATGTTTTGTTAGGCTTTGGTTAGCATTTCTATTCCACTCTTCGTTCAAACAAGAGTAACGTCAGGGGATTCCAAAATATTAGTAACAAGTCCATGTCCGCTGCACCTGCCCCAAATCTCCCACTCTCCAGTTTCAGAGCCAAAAAAATTATCATTTGACAATTTTCACTTCAGATCTAACATAATGCTATCAAAATAAAAAAAAATTATTTCCAGTAGCACCTTAGAGCACACGAAAGCTCATACCAAGAACAAACTTAGTTGGTCTCTAAGGTGCTACTGGAAAGAATTTTTTTTTTTTATTTTGTTTTGACTATGACAGACAAACACAGCTATCTACCTGTACTGGAATAATGCTATCAGTTTAGGAGGTTACATCACACCCAAGGAAGTTCACAATGCAAACCAAGCGTTACATGGGCTGCAGATTAGGCTGTATGCACACACACCAAACTTTTAAAGTTTGGTACGTTTCCAGTATGTTTCCAAGCACAATTCAAAGGGTTGGTGCTGATCTGTAAAGCCCTAAACGGCCTCGGCCCTGTAAACCTGAAGGAGCGTCTCCACCCCCATCGTCCAGCCTGGACACTGAGGTTCAGCGCCGAGGGCTTTCTGGTGGCTCCCTTGCTGTGAGAAGCGAAGTTACAGGGAACCAGGCAGAGGGCCTTCTCGGTAGTGGCACCCGCCCTGTGGAACGCCCTCCCCTCAGATGTCAAGGAAATAAACAACTATCTGACTTTTAGAAGACATCTGAAGACAGCCCTCTTTAGGGAAGTTTTTAATGTTTGCTGTTTTGTTGCTTTATTATTATTATTATTATTATTATTCCGTTGGAAGCTGCCCAGAATGGCTGGGGAAACCCAGCCAGATGGGCGGGGTTTAAATAAATAAATAAATAAATATGGCATCTGGCTCACCCCCCCCCCCAAGAATCCTGGGAAATATAGTTTGCTAAGGGTGCTGGGAGTTGCAGCTGTTTGCGTACGCAGCCCCAGTAACACGGACACCCCTATGGCATAACTGCACCGACTGAGATATTAAATGCTGGCTTGCTTAACTGTGTGCAAGGCAAACAATTAGGCTTCAGCTTCATTAAGAAGCAGGCTGAAAGACTCTCCGCAGGATCACTCATCTTGCTTTTACAGGATCTGTACTTTAATAATAATAATAATACACCAATCATCTTATTACGCTGCTAGATTTTGCATGCTTGATTACCCCCGGTGGCTTTATTCACTTAATGCATTCATAGCAATGAAGGCTGTGTACCGCTGCCTCTGTTGTGTTCTCCCAAATTGGGCATAGCTCCTTGATTTTAGAAGCCAAACGTGTTTTGCTCATTAAGAAAACCTTCGTTATTTTCCAACATGAGCTGCAAATTTCTGTGGAAGGCTTGCCATTTCTTCCATTCTGTATTTTACATTCAACAGGCAAGCTACGGTGCCATCCTGACCCAACAAACAGCAAACTAATAGAGCCCATAGTTCCTTCTCATCGTTTTCAACCACCTTATTCCCCCAACAATTTATTTTAAAATACAGTTGTCAACCTGCTCCCATGAGATGATTTTTCTTTACTCAAGGAGTAGGCGCCTAGGGAAATGCAGCCCCATGGGGTCAAGTTAGGGTTGAGGTGAGAGATCCATCTTTGGGGCTGCTGGGGAACTGGGCTCAAATGAACAAAAGGGATTTCAATAGGGACAAATCTCAAGTCCTGCACTTAGGCAGGAAGAACCAGTTGCACAAATATATACTAGCAGTACAGTGGTACCTTGGTTCTCAAACGCCTTGGTACGCAAACAACTTGGAACCCAAACACTGCAAACCCAGAAGTAAGTATTCCGGTTTGCGAACATTTTTCGGGTGCTGAACGTGCTCCGTTTTGAGTGTTACGCTTCCATTTTGAGTGCCACACTTCCATTTTGAGTGGTGTCTGTTTTTGCTATTTACCGTATTTTTCGCTCCATAAGACGCACTTTTTTCCTCCTAAAAAGTAAGGGGAAATGTCTGTGCGTCTTATGGAGCAAATGTGTGGTCCCTGGAGCTGAACTGCCCAGGGGCAAAAGCAGATCGTGCTTTTTTTAAAAAAAAAGAGAGAGAAGGGGGTGTTGAAAGGAAGCCCGCTGAGCAGCTGCTCAGCAAACGATTGGGGAGAGAGATAAGGGAGAGAGATTCCAGCCCCGCCCCCTTGCAGAGGGAGGCTGTTTCCCCAGCGACATGTGACTGGCTGATTAGATTATCTGTCTGGAAACTGTAGAAATGGCTCCCTGAAGCTGCAGAACTGTGAGTTAAACCCCATAAAACAGGGTTTTTTCCCCCTTTGCAAAGTAAGCTCAACAACTTTGAGCTGATCCTAAAAAAATGGGGCTTTTCTCCTTTGCAAAAGAAGCTGCAGAAATTTGAGCTGATCCTCAAAAAAATGGGGCTTTTCCCCTCTAAAAACTAGGTGCGTCCTATGGTCGGGTGCGCCTTATAGAGCGAAAAATACGTTATTTTGCGCTTTTGTTTTTGCAGCTATTTGTTTTTGTTTTTGTGACTGTGTGGAACCCAGTTCAGCAGCTGCTGATTGATTGATTGATTGATTGTGTGACTGCAGCACATTGTTTCTTGCTTGCATTTTATGGGTCAATGGTCTCGTCAGAGAGCAAAGTTCATGTTAAATTGCTGTTTTAGGGGTTGCTTTTAAAAGTCTGGAACGGGTTAATCCGTTTTGCATTGCTTTCTGTGGGAAAGCGTGCCTTGGTTTCGGAATGCTTTGGTTTTGGAACGGACTTCCGGAACGGATTAAGTTTGAGAACCAAGGTACCAATGTATATGTGTAAAGGATCTTGGGGTCTTCGTGGACCACAAGCTTAACATGAGTCAACAGGGTGATGCAGCAGCAAAAAAAGAAGAAGCTAAAGCTATTCTAGTCTGCATCAACCAACTATAATCACACAATTTGCAAGGGTGTGACTGCAACCCTCTCGAAAGCAGCGACAGCCCGGAAGCTCCCTGAATCTCTTCGCCTTCCGCCAACTAAGGCCTAGCTGCTGAAACAACACAGTAAAGGTTAACAGCCCAAATTTTGCTCTTTTGTGTACTTACACACGGCTTTATGCGGCGTCGAGAGCTTGTAAGCATTCGCTTCACACCAGCCAACTGGGAATATGTTCATCGACTCCACATCGACGATGTATTCTGAAGCAGGCACCTGTGAACCTATAAAAGCAAATTTATTATGCCATTTGAAAGCCAGGAAGGCGGCAGCAGAAGTCGTCTCCTCCATCTCAAAAGGGTAAGACATGCAGCAAGGAATAATCTCTCTGCTCCAAAACATCCTTTCAGCAGATGAGGCCCTAAAGCAGTGATGGCTAACCTTGACACTCCAGATGTTTTGGGACTACAACTCCCATCATCCCTGACCACTGGTCCTGTTAGCTAGGGATGATGGGAGTTGTAGTTCCAAAACATCTGGAGTGTCAAGGTTAGCCATCACTGGACTAGATGAACTCTGTGGTTGCTTCCAACTCTACAATTCTATGATTCTCTGTGCAGCAGAGGGCTACTGAGCTCATGCCCTAATTGTGTGCTTCCCCAAAGGCATCTTGTTGGCCACAGCGGGAACAAAGTGCTGGACTGAATGGGCCTTTCTGATATTCTCTACTTTGATTGCAACCCAACCAACCCTGTGTTGAAATTTGTTCTGACAACTGGGGAACACTGGCCTGCGAGCGCTCCAGTTGGAGAACAGCCTTGACCAAAGGTGTCATGGGCTTTGAAGACACTCGAACTCAGGACGCAAGGGAGGAACGTGCTAAGAGGAAGGCACGCTTGGCAAATCCACCCGCTGATCAACTCCCACCAATGCCCCCACTGTGGAAGGACGTGTGGGTCCAGAATTGGCCTCCACAGTCACTTACGGACTCATTGTTAAAACCTTGTTTATGGAAGTCAATCTTACTCGGCTACGAGGGATCACCAAAGAAGAAGAAGAAGAAGAAATTTGTTCTCACACGGTTGGTTTTGCAGCTTCTTCTTCTTTAAGGGCAACTAGGAAAAATACCCCCCCCCCCAACTTGGCACAGTGGTGTGTGTGCTCACTCCTTCCTCTGCCCAGAGTGGCTGGGGAGACCCGGCCAGATGGGCGGGGTACAAATAAAATTATTTATTATTATTATTATTATTATTATTATTATTATTATTATTATTATTCCTCCCCAGCTGAGATCTCCCCACCACAATTAGGACTGAACAAAGCCTTCTCTTCTTCTCTGCAAGTGAATATCTTGTAGGTATTCTTTATCCAAAGTAAAATATTCCCAAAGTATACTGTACATTGCACAACAATTGACAGAAGACTTCTTCGTTCTTCTTCCTTCAAGCCCAATTCCTACAGAATCCCGTGGGCACCAGGGAAGGCCTCTGAGGGCGCATGGGTGCCCAGGGGTGCTCTGTTGCCGACCCACGCCCTAAGCCTATAAGCCCACCGCCCCCCATTGGAAACTACAAAATATAGTTGATATTCTAACTTACCTTCCAAGTGGAGCCACATTAACCTCCCTTTTACTGAGATGACGGAAGCCACACAGATTTCAGCCTGGTTCTTGGGGTTCACGGCCTCCAGCTTCATGTTTTTCGTAAAGCCTCGGCTGAAGGATACCTGAAAGAGGCAGCCACACAGCCCCTGGCCTTAGTTTTGTACCCTTTGGCCCTTGTGCAGATAGAAGAGTTTGGATTTGATATCCCGCTTTATCACTACCCGAAGGAGTCTCAAAGCGGCTCACATTCTCCTTTCCCTTCCTCCCCTACAACAAACACTCTGTGAGGTGAGTGGGGCTGAGAGACTTCAAAGAAGTGTGACTAGCCCAAGGTCACCCAGCAGCTGCATGTGGAGGAGCGGGGAAGTGAACCCAGTTCACCAGATTACAAGTCTACCGCTCTTAACCACTACACCACACTGGCTCTCTCATTTTGGGTAGTTCTGTCCCTATAATTCCCAAAAACGTGACAAAAAGTATATATACGAAGAGCCTGCCAGACCCAGCCAATGGACGACCTAGTACAGAATCTTGATCTCATGTTGGCCAACCATTTACTCATGAGTAGCCCACTAGTAGGAACTGAAGGCAACAGGATGTTCCCCAGCTACTGGGATTCAGACGCCTGCTGCCACTCTATGACTTCCAAAAGCAGAGAGATCTCGAAAAATGACCTGGTGGATCATATTCTCCTAGAACTTCCACTCAATCTGTATTGATCTTTGCATTTATCACAACTGCAGCATACAACGGTTGGTCTCAATTAACTGCAACAGGCCATTAAATTTATTTCTCTTAGAGAACTTGAGCTCTTTGTCTAGTTTTCAGGACATTGACGGCAGCTTAAAAGAGGTTTGGGTGCTCATCTTGAATATGTCCATCTCCCTAACACTTCTGGTCCAACAGGTGTCCAATGTCTTTGATGATAACTGCGAGAACTGCAATTACAAATAACTAACCAAACGATTGAGATGTGTCAACGCTTCCAAGCACAAAATTTAAGTTTGATCTGAGAAGCTGGCCCTCGCCATACCATCGCTTGGCCTTTGTTACCAATGTAATATTTCCTCAACTGAACAAATGATGGAAATTAGCACAATCCTCAAGTTGTTTTGTGGCGCTCATTTGATAGATATTGAGATTTACCTCCGATGGGGGGGGGGGGAGAGAGAATGGATAAAAAATATTGATCCTGAGCAACTGAAAGTGCGCCAGTTCCTACTGCATGCAGGCTAAGCAATGCCATTAAATGTGGAGGGTCTGCAATCTGGACTTCGTTAATAAGACATTCATAAATCACCATCATGCAAGGCCGCTTAAAAGTGTGCAGAGATTAATGGGGACTGATTTGACGACGATCTCATGCGGCTTGCTAAAGGGGAAATTGGAGAGAGCCACGGTAGTCCCAAATCCAAAACTGTGTCTTAATAAACAATATATATATAAATTAGGGACACAGGTGGTGCTGTGGGTTAAACCACAGAGCCTAGGGCTTGCCGATCAGAAGGTCGGCGGTTCGAATCCCCGCGACAGGGTGAGCTCCCGTTACTCGGTCCCTGCTCCTGCCAACGTAGCAGTTCAAAAGCACGTCAAAGTGCAAGTAGATAAATAGGTATCGCTCTGGCAGAAAGGTAAATGGCGTTTCCGTGCGCTGCTCTGGTTTGCCAGAAGCGACTTAGTCATGTTGGCCACATGACCTGGAAGCTGTATGCCGGCTCCCTCGGCCAATAATGCGAGATGAGCGCTGCAACCCCAGAGTCGGTCACGACTGGACCTAATGGTCAGGGGTCCCTTTACCTTTTATATATAAAAATTATACCCACACGCCTGCCATAGTTGCCTTCATGCGATGGCTGTTACCAGAAGAACTTTAAGGGGAATTCCTGACCTTTTGAGCACCAGACATTTAAAACACTATTGCACCACTTTAAATAGCAATGGCTTCCCTGCAAAGAATCCTGGGAAGTGTAGTTTTTTTCCATTTAAGGTGCTGAGAGTTGCTAGGTGGTCCCTATTTCCTTCCCAGAGTGCCAATTCCTCGTGGGCGAAATGAGACAGGTGAACATCATTGGTTTATCGACCAATCAATCCCTCTTCCCAGGGAACTCTGGGATCTGAAGTTCTGTGAGGGAAACAGGGGTCTCCTAGCAATTCTCAGCACTCTTAAAGTTTTGAGGGGGTTTTGTTTTTTTTAGGGGTGTTGCTAGGCCCCAATGCCAACAGCTTTGAGGCTTCCTTGGACCTCAAAGTTATTACATATCATAGCTCTATGCAGAGGTGTAGGAAGGTCAGGTGGTACCCGGTGCGGAAAATTTCTTGTCACCCCCCCCCCCAATTGATTATTATTTTTTGCCTGCAAAAATGGTTTTACGTTATTTCATATTTTCTTACAAAGAAATAATAATAAGTAAAAATAAACTTTTATTTATATCCTGCCCTCCCCGGCCGAAGTCGGGCTCAGAACGGCTAACATCAGATACATAACACTGATATAAAATCAAACAATAATTAAATTGCCTCCTAAAAACATGTCAAAATCAAATTAAAGTCTAATTAGATGGCTTTCCGCAGGGTTAGGGTTGGGAACAGTAAGTGCTCCACTGAATTGAAATTTCAGCCTTCACGACATAGGAAAACGGCCAAGTAAACAGCTATGTTCGTGGAGGAGGGTCAAGATATTAACTGATATGCATGAAATTTCATATATAGCTATATAATCCCTAGTGTAGTAAGATAAGACCTTTGGAGCAGGCATTTTCAAAAAGAAAAAAAGTTTTTTTATGAACCACCCTAGTAGGGCAGTAATTGTTCCTTGATAATTTGTAACCCCCTCCATGGTGGAACCTGGGGCGGCCCGCCCCCCCCCACTTCCTACGCCCCTGGCTCTATGCCCAATAACAGTTCTGATATAATAGAACGAACTGTTCACTGAGGAGCTGTTAAGCATTATGTTATAGCACTATGAGTTTTTATTTAGGCTGTTAATTTTCCATGAATCATTTTGAGCAGAAATGTATTCGTGGAAAGTGTGGTATATATAAATAAACTGATGGTGACTAAGTGAGCAGCTGAATATTCTTTTAAAAAATGACATGCGTTGATGTGGATGGAATAATCTGACCATTTTGGTTCCACTAAGTTTCTCATTTGTTCCAAGTGTCAAGTTCATTTTGCCCCGTTTCTTCACCGGGTTGAAAAAGTTTTACAAAACAAACGAACACACCGGCACAAAATTTCACATGCATTTTGACCTTTCACATTTTGTCAAATAATGGCCAATTGTTTTAAAACACTCAAATCCAGTTACCTTATTGCCGTGCAACATTTCTGTGATGTATTAGACAGCAAAGCTATACTGTGCACTTTATATTTGACAAAGCTACAGGTTTCTCTTGACGCAAACACTTCCTGCAAGTCATTTCCCCTAATATAATGCGTTTTTCCATGTTAAGTTTGCCCTGATACACATTTCTGTGACCATTCCTTGGTTGGCAAACTGCACCACAAAATTATAAGAAGTGAAAAATTTGGTCAGGGAAGTACAAATTAGGTGGGTGCTCATTGAAAGGTGAACGGACTCAAATTTCTCTCCCAGATATAAAACTAAAGCAGTCTGAAGATCTCGCTGCCCTTTCTAAGTCTGAATGCACAGCTTGTGATCATCAATATCGTTTGGGTCTTTATCCTATTTATGCCTCACCATTCCTCCAAGAAGCTCAAGGAGGCATTGGTGGTTTTCTTCCCATTTTATCGTCCCACAACAACCCTGTGGGGTAGGTTAGGCTGAGAGATTGTGGCTGGGCCCCAAGGTCACCCAGCAGGTTTCACGGCTGAGCAGGGATTCGAACCCTGGCCCCCCCGGTCCTAGTCCAACACTCTAACCACTGCACCACAGTGGCTCTCACTAGATTTGGACACGTGGCTTGTCTGTATCAATTTATACATCGATGGGATATTTGCATTAATGTCAGAGGATGAAGTTTTCCCCCTTTGTTACATTTGCAGCCAGCCAAAAAAATAAATAAAAATCTGTCTCAATTAAATCAATAAACCTATTTTTTAGAAAAGGGAAATGGTATCTTACATTTCTGAAGCAGAACTGGGGAGCTGCTTCAGTTCCACATTGCTTCTGGTAATCCGCCCAGTCGAAGTCCTGGCTAGAATAACCTGCAAGACAACGCGTAAGAATATAAGCAGGGCTTTATTTTTCAGCCTCAACTCGCCGGAACTCAGTTTGGGCACCTCTCAGGTGGCGCGCCTTTGCCGTTATAAGAAAACAGAGGTGAGTTCATGATGAGTTCTGGCACCTCTTTTTTTTTAGCACTGAATATAAGGACATAAGAAGGAGCATCTCCACCCCCATCGTTCAGCCCGGACACTGAGGTCCAGCTTCGAGGGCCTTCTGGTGGTTCCCTCACTGCGAGAAGTGAGGTTGCAGGGCCTTCTCGGTAGTGGCACCCACCCTCCCATCGGATGTCAAACAGATAAATACTGTAACTGTATGGCTTTTAGAAGACATCTGAAAGCAGTCCTGTATAGGGAAGTTTTTAATATTAGATGCTTTTCTGCGATTTAATAATTTGTTGGAAGCCGCCCAGAAGGTAGGATCCGAACCAACGGGTTCAAAGGAGATTCTAACGAAACATTAGGAAGAAATTCTGAACGGTAAAAGCTGCTCGGCAGCTTGGGAGGTGGTGGAACTCTCCTTCCTTGGAGGTTTTAAAGCAGAGGTTGGATGGCCATCTGTCATGGATGCTTTAGCTGAGATTCCTGCATTGCAGGGGGTTGGACTAGATGACCCATGGGGGTCCCTTTCCGTTCTGCAATTCTGTGATTCTGGGTACCGAAATGTTTCCACTGTCAAGGTCCCTTTGAAGAACGGTGGCAGCTGGATCTGCTTCAGCCTCAAATCCCCAGCTGTCTTCATTGCTCTGTTCTTCCACCTGTGCACTCATTGCAATTTTGGACTGTGGTTCATGCCTGAAGTCAACCCTTCTCCCACTGGGTGCAGTTCATTTGCGTTGTACTACAACTCCCATCACCCTCAGGCAGCAGGTGTTAGATGCTGGCGGCTAGCTGCCCTTTTATAACCAGCTAAGTATTTTATTAACTGCAGCGGCCCGGGTTAAGATTTCAGATGCTGGCAATAGCATGCAGTCAAGGAGCGGCGCATGATTACATTTGAGCGCATAGCTGAGCGTTCTCTGCAAAGTGCTGTAATCCTTGAGCAAATGTTCCCTCCCCTTAAACAGCTCATAAAAGGGCGCAATGGCTCTTAATGTTTAAGAAAGAAAGAAAAGAGGTCTATAAATCCAGCTTAGTAAATATAAGCGGTGCCAGTTCAGTGCTAACATTTGTTGGCAGTTAATGGAGATGCATTTGCTGGCTGGCACCAAACAGAAAGAGCACATGGGTCTATTTCTGGCCCCAGGGAACCCACACAATTCTTATTCCAGTTGTTTAATAACAGGGAAGGAATGTACATTAAATCTGCCTCCAGGCAAAAGGGATAAATTCAGTTTAGGAAAAACATGCAGTCTAACCTCTACCCGTCTCCAGAAAACAAGCCCCCAAAGCAGGCTGTGTTGGTATAATAAAGCGATTTTATATATATAGATGCATCTCTGGGTTATTTGTGGGGCATAGGAATTCGTTCATCCCCCCCCCCAAAAAAATATATAGTCCAGTCCACCATATGGTCCGAGGGACCGGCCCATGGCTGAAAAAGGTTGCTGACCCCTGACTTATAGGCTTCTTCCACGTCTCATGTCCTGGGTTATGCAACCCTGAAACCCACTATCAAAACCGAAAGAAGCTGTGGGCTAGCCAGGGCACCGTAGCACTCTGAAAACCCAGGAAAGACTTTTTGCCCAGAAGAAGAGTTTGGATTTGTTATCCCGCTTTCTCAAAGCGGCTAACATTCTCCTTTCCCTTCCTCCCCCCAACAAACACTCTGTGAGGTGAGTGGGGCTGAGAGACTTCAAAGAAGTGGGACTAGCCCAAGGTCACCCAGCAGCTGCATGGGGAGGAGCGGGGAAGCGAACCCGGTTCCCCAGAGTACGAGTCTGCCACTCTTAACCACTACACCACACTGGCTCTCTCATTTTGGGTAGTTCTGTCCCTATAATTCCCAAAAACGTGACATATAGGTATAAATATATACGAAGAGCCTGCCAGACCCAGCCAATGGACCACCTAGTACAGAATCTTGATCTCATGTTGGCCAACCATTTACTCGTGAGTAGCCCACAAGTAGGAACTGAAGGCAACAGGAGTCTCACCTCCGATGTTCCCCAACTACTGGGATTCAGACGCCTGCTGCCACTCTATGACTTCCAAAAGCAGAGAGATCTGGAAAGATGACCTGGTGAACCACACTGGCTCTATATACAGGTACATATATACAGAGAGCTATATATACAGACCTTTGGGCGGTGTCAGGTGGACTCCGTTTTTAAGGCACCACTGTACTGGCACGATCCCCAAGGAATCGGCATGGCAAATCATGGAGGTTGCGCTCCCTTCGGGACGGAGGTCGTCGATGGTCACTTGAACAAAATGGTTGTTAAAAACCTGAAGGGAACCAAACAACTCTGCATTAAGGAAAACCCCCTGCCATAGACACACACAGAACAAATGTAAACTCTGTTGAGGGACCAGATGTTGTTTTCCCTTTCATTTTGCACCGAAAATACTAGGTTCAGGATACTGGTCGGCAAAAGTGGATCTGCAGTTGTCACACTTCAGGTCCGAAACCTACCTCACAGGGTTGTTGTGAGGATAAAATGGGGAGAGGGAGAACCAAGAATGCCAACTGGAGCGCCTTGGAGGAAAAGGTGGGGTGGAAACGCAATATAATAAATAAATAAAGTGGAAGTGCTCTTTTTGGCTGAAGGAAAGTTTGTCAAGAGTGCCCCCATAATTGAGCTTACCACTAATAACCCACCCTAGGACCTCACGGGGAAGGGAAAGTAAGAAATCTATTTATTACTAGCTGACCCGGCCACGCCTTGCTGTGGCTATGTGTGTGAATGCTGTGGTGTTGATGGCTGCGTCTGTGGGTGGTGCTAGGAGAGGAGAGGTCCGGCAGCGGCTGTGGGGATGGTGTCCGGCCTGCCTTTCATGGCAGCTGCAGTGGGGAAGTGGGCAGCGGGCGGCCCAGGCTGGCTCTGACGGCGTCGTCAGCGGCTGTGGAGAAGGGCTGGGGCCTGCCTTTCATGGTGGCGGGGTGGCTATGGGGCCTGGGTGGCGGTTGGGCTGGGCCTGCATTTGATGGCGTTAACGGCGACGACCCAGGCCAGGGGTAGGCAACCTTCGACTCCCAGATGTTTTGGGACTACAACTCCCATGATCCCTAGCTAACAGGACCAGTGGTCAGGGATGATGGGAGTTGTAGTCCCAAAACATCTGGGAGCCGAAGGTTGCCTACCCCTGACCCAGGCTATGGTGACAGTGCTGGCCTAACTTTCACGGCTTTGTGAAACTGAAGAAGTTCCCCTGTTCAACTTCCATCTGCCCCTTCTCTGTCCTCACCCCCGTTTTCAATTACCGGTTTGCGAGCTTGCAAATGGCCGACGGAGCTCTGAGGTTTTGCTGTGATGTATAAAAGCTGCGCCATTGTTTTGCTTTTGTAGCTGTAGTACCAGTATAGCCGTCGCTATAGGGCGCTGTTTTGCTGATGACATCTAACGCCTGCGACGTTTTTTTGCGTTTAAACTTTATTTTAGGTATGACAGGTGTGGTTTTTATGAATTTTTATTATGCCAGATTAGTATGCCATGGTAATGGAAAGCTGTGTCCTAATTTGATGCGATTTGGTCCAGCAGTTACGCAGCAATGGTGTTTCAGACAAACACGCAATGGGAACATTTATATATATATAGATTATTATTATTATTATTATTATTATTATTACTATTACTATTTTCCAGCTGTGTTAGAATCATAGAATTTTAGAGTTGGAAGGGACCCAAGGGTCATCTAGTCCAACCCCCTGCCTCCCCCCATTTTAAATTCCTCACCTTAGATATTGTAGCGGGACAAATCCTACATGGCTCTTTCATATCCACCGCCTCCAATTTCATGCCCACTGTGAACAGGTGGTTCCTCAAGTCGTCATGGTCCTATGAAACAAAAACAAATAAATCCAAGGCTTTGTCCCCAAGGCTCAGATTAGGTAAAAAAGGACCCCTGGACAGTCAAGTCCAGTCAAAGGCGACCATGGGGTTGCGGCGCTCATCTCGCTTTCAGGCCAAGGGAGCCGGCGTTTGTCCACAGACAGATTTCCAAGCCATGTGGCCAGTAGGACTAAACCGCTTCTGGCACAATGGGACACCGTGACGGAAACCAGAATGCACAGAAACGCTGTTTACCTTCCCGCCACAGCAGTACCTATTTATCTACGTGCACTGGTGTGCTTTTGAACTGCTAGGTTGGCAGGAGCAGGGACAGAGCAACGGGAGCTCACTCCGTCGCAGGGATTCAAACCGCCGACGTTCCGATCGGCAAGCCCAAGAGGCTCAGTGGGGAGCAAGCACCATTTCTCTGAATCCCTGGGGACTGGGTGCTCGTTGCAGCAGCGGTTATGGGCCCACCATGGCTACATCTTCTGTATCTTCTGTTCTCCATCCTGCCTTAGTGACACCCCCCTTTGCTGGCATCCGTCAGTCTCGAGAGACAATGGAGTTCGCCTCCAGGGGTGAAGCCAAACCGCTGTGTCACTAGGGCTGCCATATTTTGAAGAGCAAAAAAGAGGCCACGTTTGCCGACTTCTACTTTTAAATACGGATCCGTTTGACGACTCTCGTTTCAAATGCCCCTACTACACGTAGGCTATAGAAGATGTGACAATAATCCTAGCCGCAATGTTCTCAACTTTCAACAACTAAGTAATATATAATACATGTTGCGCCCTCACTTGCCACATCTTTGTGAACAGAAGTGTGCACAGAACTATTTATTAAACTGTTTAACATGTACATATGGACTCTCCTTAAAGGCAAGCGGATGTTAACTCTTGCCCTCGCAGACTCCTTCGCCAAGATCTTGTAGTTGAGCTAGCATCTGCATGTGGAGGAGCGGAGACGCAAACCCGGTTCCCCAGATTACTGCTCTTAACCACTACACCATTTAAACAGTATGTAGCTACCGGTAGTTTAAGATGCTTCTCTGTTGTGATTCTCTGCTGCAGACTAGTTTAGCCGGGTATCTTAGGTCCGAGTCTAATGCAATAGAATTTTTTTGCCAAATGTTAAAAACCTACCCGGACAGAATTTTTAATCCTGAAAAAGAGGACGTGTCCAGGGAAAAGAGGCCATATGGCAACCCTAGAAGTGACTTCCCCGAGGGGAAAGCCTGGGCAGTGTGTATGGAGGTCCAGATTACAAGGAACCCCCCCCCCCCGTCTTGGCCTCATTGGTGCGGTCCAAAGGAAAGAAGTGCAAGATGTTTTGCACCAGTTTGGCTGCGGGAATTGCTGGAAGGAGCCAGTATACCTGAAGGAGTGTCTCCACCCCCATCATTCTGCCCGGACACTGAGGTCCAGCTCCGAGGGCCTTCTGGCGGTTCCCTCACTACGAGAAGCCAAGTTACAGGGAACCAGGCAGAGGGCCTTCTCGGTAGTGGCACCCGCCCTGTGGAACGCCCTTCCTCCAGATGTCAAAGAGAAACAGCTACCAGACCTTTAGAAGACATCTGAAGGCAGCCCTGTTTAGGGAGGCTTTTAATGTTTAATAGAGTATTGCATTTTAATGTTCTGTTGGAAGCCGTCCAGAGTGGCTGGGGAAACCCAGCCAGATGCGCGGGGTATAAATAATAAATTATTATTATATTATTATTATACAAGGCACCATATACTGCACTCCAGATTTGTGTAGGGTTTATTCCTGAGCATTTTCTCTTCCCAAAGATGTCCCGCCAGGCGGCAGAGGTTTAGAACCAGGGTTTTCCTTCTCTTAGATGGGCTACTTTCCCAGGGTGATGGGCCCCAGTTTAACGGGAAGCGCGAGAAGGTGGCTTTAAAAGGCTGGCTCCGTCCCTTCCCAGCGAACCTTTTACCAGCCTGTCTCAGATTCAGAGGAGTGAATGAGACGGCAAACATATGCTACCTTTCAAGACGCCAATTAATCTACATAATTCCTGAAGGATACATTTCACTGGAGCGAACACAAAGCTTTTAATTGCTATTAGGCTCAAATTGACGCACCGCCATGATGGATTGCTCTCTGAATTCCTTGGCACACATCAATGGCAGATAACAATACTTCTCTTTCTTTCTCTCTTGAGACAAAAAAGAAAGTAGGGTGCTCATGGATCCCGTACGGTGCATCAAACACAGGTCCTTTACGTTCAAGACGACATAGCAGATATATGTGACTGTGTGATACTTAACCCCTCTTACCAATTTGTGCTTAAGAGACTTGGGAGCCAGTGTAGTCTGGCGGTTAAAGGGCTGGGCTATAAGACCTGGGAGACCAGGGTTCAAATCTCCACTCGGCCACCCAAAGCTCACTGGGAGACCTCGGGCCAGTCATTGCCTCTCAGCCCAGCCTACCTCACAGGGTTGTTTTGAGGATTAAATAGGAAGGAGGGGGTGTATGCGGTCTTGCAGGGGGTTGGACTAGATGACCCTCAGGACCCCTCCCAACTCTATCATTGTGTGATTCTATGATTCATCTGACTGGGTTTCCCCAGCCACTCTGGGGCATCTTTGCATCTCAAAGCTCCTAGGTTCATCTGTATAAACAAAGTGTTCTTTGAAATACTCATGTAATATATAGACCAGGATTACGGTAGGTAATTTAATTGATTGCAAATTAGACGATTCACTAGGGCGTTTGCTGGGCTATTAGCTAACCATTTATATTTATATTGTTTCTATATTCTGCTGAAGGCTGCCCAGAGTGGCTGGGGAAACCCAGCTAGATGGGCGGGGTATAATAATAATAATAATAATAATAATAATAATAATAATAATAATAATATTGCTCGTTCTATGATTGCTGATCATAAATAAGTTGGGTTTTGATCACTTTGTGATGAAGGGTGTGCTAAAATGGTGTTTAGACAAAATGGAATAAATAAAGAATCGTTGCTTTCAAATGCTTAAGGCGGGGGGGGGGTCCCCAACCTTTCAGGGGGTCTGGGAGCACATTTAAGTGAATTTGCAGAACTCTGTAATCGAAAGGATTCGATTCCAGAAGCCACACATTTTGCGCTTCCAAACACAGCACTGACCCATCTCCCCTCCAATTATGCGCCAATTTTGTGTGGTTTTCCACCACCGGAAAAACTATTGCTTTCCAAAAGCCTGATTTTCATCAAAAGGAAGAGGACCGCTTCCATCACTGACACGCGTTGCAGCAACGACAGTATTCTCGATACTAGTAATTCCACTCCCCATTCTTCACAGGAACCAAGTGTTTTTTGAAAGCAGGAGCAATAACACACACCCCCAGCCCCACTCAGAGCTGTATTGTAAAGGTGCTTGTAGGATAGAGTGCACTTGTTTGCAATTCATCACCTTCTCCTTTTATTAAACCTGCAGGATTTTCCATACCGATATATCCTCACCGCAGGGGAAACCTGAACTCACAAGCCAGGCGGCTCAAGGTTAGAATTTATTGCTTTGACAGGGCATAGCTGGCAAGAAACTCAAATCCAAACAAAAGCAAGAAAAAGGGAAGGCAAGATGCAGGAAACAGGATTTTCGGCAAGCTACTGCCTCCTCTCCACAGAGTTGCATCGGACCCCTTCGCTACAAAGCATACAGTACCAGTGGCATAGCAGGGGTTGCTGGCACCCGGGGCAGAGTGGGTTGTGCCCTCCTCTCAAATTTTGTGCCTGGGGTCCCGTGTGCTACGCCACTGCACAGTACCAAGCTAGATGGACCCATTGTGTTAGGAGGTTAGGCAAGCTTTCTCTGTGAAACGATAGCACTAGGCATGGAAACTGCAAGGTTGTTAAGTGCCCATTCTAGCCTACAGCCTCTCCCAACTTGGCGTCATCCAGGCATGTTGAACTACAACTCCCAACAACCCTGACCAGCTGTCTGGTGCTGATGGTCGGTGGGAGTCCACAGATCTGGAGGGCACCAAGTTGGGGGTGGCTGTAGGCTGGAATTTGCAAAGATGGCTTCGACAGGCAAGCCATGAAGGGACTGCCCCAGGGTTCAAAATGGCGGCAGCAGTAATAGAGCGATGGAGAAAGTGTAATCAAGCAAGGCGCTGGCAGTCTCCATGAAGCCCAGTCCCCCATTCCTTACTCCGAACAAAGATGGATGAGTCTGATACGAGAAATACCAACAAAAGACCAATGGCAAGAAAAACTGATGAACTATGCGGAAATGGCAAAATTGACAAACAGATTACGTGAGAAGGACAACAGTGAATTTGAAAGAGAGTGGGAACCATTCATAGACTATTTGCAGAAACAAAGGAAGGTTAGCGACTTGATGGCAGGATTTAAATAAACATTGACAATTTTACTAGTAATGATATTTAGATATTTAATGAAAGCAAAATAATATAATTTTTAGACATAGCAGTGTGAAATAAGGGGAAAATAAACCAGAAGTGGAAGTTGAGGGAGGCCGAGGGAGGAGGGATTGTAATATGAATAATATGGATATCTGATTTATGTAATAACAGAAAAAGAAAATGTAATAAAAAAATTTTTAAAGTCTGATATGAAAATCAGGGGCACAATACAGCGATGCCACCGGAATTCAAACCGGCTGTTGTTTCAGCTGAAAAGGGAAGAACAGATCCTACCTTAAACACTTCCATAGGGAGCGGAAACTGTGCTGCCTCAATCAGGGATTTATCCAGAGCAGAATGCCACTCAGACACAGTCTTCAGAGAACAGATTTCTAAAACAAACCACATCAGAAATCACATGGACGTTGAAGCAATGCACATTAACCTTCTGCAGTGCTTCGTTCAAGTTCTGGATCTGCATATTCGTGCTTGGCATCCGTCTGTCCCAGGAGACAATGGAGTGAGCCTCCAGGGGTGAAGTCAGACCACCGCATTACCAGCACCGAAGTGGCCTCCCTGGGGCGCAAGCCTGGGCAGTGTGTATGGAGGTCCTGGGCTGCCCAGATGACAAGGTCCCTGTCTCAGTCTTGCTGGTGTGGGCCAAAAGAAAGCTGAGATACGTTTGGAACCAGCTTGGCTGCAGGAGCTGGCAAAAGGAGGAGTACAAGATGCCATCCAACCACCTTAGGGCATAGCTGTCAACCCTCCCTTTTTTGTGGGAAACTCCCTTATTCCAATGCCGTTTCCCGTTGCTATCCCAGATTGTTGATATCCCTTAAATTTCCTGGATTTCAAAGGAAGCAGCTCCTCTCCCTCCCTGCCGGCCAGGGAGGCTCCTCAGCTGCGTTGCTCGCTGCCAATAAGGAGTCTGAGACCGACTGGGGGCGGAGCTTGCATGCCTTGTGCAGCCAGACCCTCACGCCCAACCAGACAGACAGCCTGCCTGCTGTCTACGCGCTCGCTCTTTCGCTCACCCGTTCACGCGCAGCCTCTGGAGCGCAGGGTGGCGAGGCTACTTGGTGCCATTGCACCGCCCTCGCGGCATCCCTTATTTTCAAATCCGAAAGTTGACAGCTATGCCTTAGGGACTCCACTCCAGATTTGTGTAGGGTTTACTCCTTAGCCTTTTCTTCTTCCAAAGATATCCCCCAAAGGAGAGCAAGTTTAGGATCAGAGTTTGCTTTCTCCTAGGTGGGCCACCTTCCCAGGTGTGTTCTCTCTCTCTCTCTCTCTCTCTCTCTCTCTCTCTCTCTCTCTCTCTCTCACACACACACACACACACACACATATATTGCTCATATAGGCCTTATTTGCACACATGGTAGATTTTGCCAGATTTGTCCTAACAGACCCGCACAGCAACCTGCTTTTAAGCTGCCCCGAGGACTCAACTGATGACCGTGCTTTGCAAAGTACAAAAACCGTAAATCGAGGGGGCGGGAAAGTTGCGTTGGCTGCCTCACTCAGTGCTTTTAAGCAATTCACAGCGGGTTTTTCTTTAAACGCCTGTAAATCCATTCACAGGAGGAAAGTGAGATTAAAATAAAGCCTTTCCTTCTGGGGCAATCTCTCGCCTCACTGCACCCCCCACAAAACTGCACGCCCCAGAATACAACATGACGGGAGAGATTAGCAGGCTCTCCTACTAAGTGAAGCTAGAGCTCTCTTCCCGCTGCACCTAGAATCAAGGCCAGTAAATCTGTTAATGAAGACAATAGGGCAAAATTTTGGAACTCGGCCCAAAATACACTTAACACTGTTATCACCTGTTTGCAGCACCTCTGGGATAAACACTGAGCTCACCTGCAACTTGAACTGATTTGTGAGGGTGTCCAGTACCTGCCCAAGACATTTTGCGGCTTGAGACAGAGCAGTGAATGGCCTCTCACCCCACCAAGTCAAAGTCCGTGCCCAAGGCCTGCCAAGTTATTTTGCCGCCCGAGGCAGAAGATCCCACAAGCACCCTTCAGGTAGTCAAGGCACAATACAGATAGGGCTGAGCAATATATTGATATATCGTCCCAAACCGGTTCCAAGTCCATATCGTGATATCGGTTTCATAATTTATGACCTGGCAATATATCGCAAATCATGACGTGTCTGCGCTATGCAAGAATCATGATGCGGGGGGAAACCATGAAGCCAGCCAATGCCTCTACATAGCCCCATCCTTATTTCAGATGTTGTGATCTATTGGTATATTGCGATGTTTAGCTGGTGATGTTGAAAACCAGATATCGCCCAGCCCTAGGCTTACGTTCTGGGGATAGCAAAATCATGTATAGTCTAAACCAGGGTCAGCAACCTTTTTCAGCCGTGGGTCAGTCCACCATCCCTCAGACCATGTGGTGGGCCGGACTATTTTTTTTTTGGGGGGGGGGGGGATGAACAAATTCCTATGCCCCACAAATAATCCAGAGATGCATTTTAAATAAAGCACACATTCTACTCATGTAAAAACACCAGGCAGGCCCCACAAATAACCTAGAGGTGCATTTTAAATAAAAGGACACATTCTACTCATGTAAAAACACGCTGATTCCCGGACCGTCCGTGGGCCGGATTGAGAAGGCGATTGGGCCACATCCGGCCCACGGGCCTTAGGTTGCCTACCCCTGGTCTAAACACCTTGGGTTCAATGGCAGGTGAGGTTGCCAAAGTCCTTTCCCCCTTGGACACTTGATCCTTTTACGCCCACTTTTTATTCCTTTTGCCAATTGTGCAAAGCTTATGCAACTTAGATGTGCTTAAGTTGTGAGTTACCTGTAACAGCAAACTAAGGCCATGTAGGTACCATACTGTCAGGGATCTGCCCACCCCTGCCAGTCCAGCTCTGAGTGCTTACAGGGAGCCGCAGCCTGTGTTAACAACAGATTCATCTTCGAGTGAATCTGGCAGTCCCGTTTCGGGGGAGGAGCAGTTAGTGGCTGGGAGCCAGGGAGTGCCAGGTGTCCAGGGAGATAGTGGGAGACCTGGCACCACCCAGCAGACTCGCTCGGAGGGGGAGGCGTCAGTTCCGGCGCATATATCGCAGGAGGAGGAGGAGGCAATTTAGGATGCCGAAACTTTGGTGTTGGCGCCAAAACAGGAGGGAGACACTTCCGGATTCTGCTAGTGACTGAGCAGACATGATAAACTGAACTCTGCACTGTAAATAGCTTGGCACTTAATAAAAAGACTTAAACACAAGATGGTTTGGCATTTCTATTGAACAACCAATAAGAGAACCTGACACATACGTTTAAAGCAAATTATACTATTCATCAAGCACAGGCAGGCATGGACCTGCCCTATAACATTTGCAGTATTAGGAAACTTATTTCTGCTTTTGTTTTTATTTTTACCTGCGGGTGGATCCAGTCTGTACTTATTCTCTTGACACCAACCAACTGGTCGAAGTCTGTAATCCAAGTAAAACAACCACTGGTCATAGGATTCAGTCTCCTCCAATCCCACATAGCGAAGGCGTAATCTTCCTCCAACATTCTCAAGAACACTAACTATCCAGTATTGAAAGGGACTCTGGGAATCCTGGAGCTCTATTAAGGAATCAACTGTAATGAGGTCTACAGGGTTTTTCCCTCGCAGAGGCTGTTTGAACAGAAGCAAAACTCCTTATTTTAAACTTTATGCGAAGTCTTCTCACGGTAACAGAGACAGCAGAAGATTTATATATTTTATTTTATTTTTATTCTATATTTGTGTGTGTGTGTGTGTGAATGCGGTTGGATGACTGTTTTTCTTCACCTTTATCCCAGCGGTCTCTCCTTGCTCCTAATTTTAACCCAGTCATACATTCCAAACGCAAAAGGGGAAAAAAGGGAAAAACAGGAAGAGAAATTAACTGTGCTTAACGCTCGACAATTATTCGTTTGAAAAACGACTCACTTCCCCCCCATTTTTTAAAAAATTATTATTAATATCCCAGGAATCGGATTATGTGAAAATAAAATAAACGGTCTTATAACTGTAGGGAGCTGTGACAAGGAAATTTTTAAGGAAAAGGAGTGAGCTCTTAAATGTTCACCTTGCAATGTCACATATATATTCAGATCCTGGCAGCAGAGGCTGGTACATTTGGAGAAATGGGCCGCTGTCCAGCCATCTTCAGTTTGCCCCCACCTGTCCTGTTTTCTTACAAATACTCCAGGGGGTGGCCCTGCCTGAAAATGTCCTCCTCCTTAAGTCCCAGTGTTGCGCTTGCAGAACTCAGCAGAAGGGCGGAGAAGGACAGGGGCAAAACTAGAATGAGCTGGCTCTACTTGCCATCGGCTCTGGCGCCACCTACTGTCTGCCTCCCAACCTTCCACCCTACCAGTCGCCGCTGGATTCTGGGTGTTGATTTCTGAATTAGATTTACATTATTATTTTTTAAAGGATGAGCTATGTGTGGCCTTTAGGGTGTGTGTGTGTGTGTGTGTGTGTGTGTGTGTGTGTGTGTGTGTGTATGCACACACGTGTGTGTCAGCAAGTGTGAATTTGAAGAACGAACCAGACATTACTTTCATAGCGTGATCAGCAAACACATCTGTGTTTTTTTGTTTTAAAAAAAGGACCAGGTGTGTCGAAGGGATTTTTGTAGAGACTGTAGCACGTGGGAAAGAGAGGCTTCATCCTTCACTCCCCAACCACAATCCCAATGAAATCCTCCAGCATGGCAAAAGCATTATAATAAAAAAACTTGCATTGGTGCCAATGGCAGTTGTTTTTCTAATGACTAATTTGCTTGTGATCATTGCAAGTAGTATTGCAACTAGGGAGGGGAGGGTCTGGCAAACTGCAGCCCCAATTAACCCCAATCCCATGTGCCTGTTAATTAATTAATTGCATTTTTTTAAAAAACAGAAAAGGTGGTCGCTAAACACATTGTTAAAGCAGCACCTGGTTTGGCCCTTTACCAAAATAATTAAAATCATTCTTGAAACATAAGCATCCAATCTGCAAAACCTTGGAGGTTTTGAATGTTTTTAACATGACAATTTCCAGATGGCTCGTAAGCACATCCGGGGAACGTTGTGACAAGGTGTTGGGAGGGAACGTGCCACAACAATGACGCCCCTCCTGCCTATATGCACTTGTTCTATGTGTTTTTAAATTCCTGTTGGTTTGGGGTTTGCCTGATTAAAACTTAGGTGAGAAATGGGGGAAAGAGAAGGAGAGCAGGACGTTTATAGATAATAATAAACTCTGCCTTCAGCATCCATTTCTACAGCAAAAGGACCCCATAAGGAAGCACTACGGTCCCTTTTTGCTAAACTGATAAGCAGTGATGGTGGTAATAAAAAGGTAAAGGGACCCCTGACCATTAGGTCCAGTCGTGACGGACTCTGGGGTTGCGGCGTTCATCTCGTGTTACTGGCCGAGGGAGCCGGCGTACAGCTTCCGGGTCATGTGGCCAGCATGACTAAGCCGCTTCTGGCGAACCAGAGCAGCGCACGGAAACGCCGTTTACCTTCCCGCCGGAGCAGTACCTATTTATCTACTTGCACTTTGACATGCTTTTGAACTGCTAGGTTGGCAGGAGCAGGGACAGAGCAATGGGAGCTCACCCCGTCGCGGGGATTCGAACTGCCGACCTTCTGATCAGCAAGCCCTAGGCTCTGTGGTTTAACCCACAGCGCCGCCCGCGTCCCTGATAGTGATAATAATTGTCATTAAAAAATAATAATATCTGGCACCAGTTACAATCTGCACACACACACCCCGCCCGATCCTGACTCCTGACTATTGAGCAAACAACGCAAGAGTGATTATTCTAGCAAGTAAGCTACCAATTCGGATAGCAAACTGTGAAACAGGCCTGGAGCCATAAGTTTTGTAGTGGTGGTGATCGCGGGGAGGAGCTGAAAGTTAGTACACCTCAAAACCAGCAGAGACTGAAATGAAAGCCGCTTGGTCTGTGAAAATTAGAAGCTATGGGGTATATTAAATACTCCAATAAAATGCAGTTGGGTGTCACTGGGCAGAATAAACACTGGGATTGAGTTGAATTGAGCAGCCAGACAGAATGTACTGCCTACATATTTCTCATGAAAATAAAGAGCCAGAGGCTTTTTTTTTTTAAAAAAAGTGGAATATCCATCATAAGGAATATCCAGGCCCACTTTATTGAAAGCACACCACAAGGCATTAAGAATATTCATTGCTCCTGCAATGCTTTAGCAAGCCACACACTGTGGTGCATGCCCAGATTTGCATCTCTCTGTGTGGCACCAAGAATGGAATCATAGAATTGTGGAGCTGGAAGGTACCCCAGCAGTCATCTAGTCCAACCCCCCCCCCCACTGCAATGCAGGAATCACAGCTGGACTGGAGATAACCCTCATCTTGCAGAGACGCAACTCGGGAACATCCCACACAAACTCCACACCATTGTGGACACACTGAACCGCACAGCAATAATCTCACAGCATCATCTCACCGAAATGCAGCCAATTAGGAGATCGTGAAGATAAGAGAAATGCCTTGTTAGATCCACCCTGTTCCAACATCGTACATTTGGTAGCTCAGTCAGTAGAGCATGAGACTCTTAATCCTAGGGTCGTGGGTTTGAGCCCCATGCTGGGCAAAAGATTCCTGCATTGCAGGGGGTTGGACTAGATGACTCTTGTGGTCCCTTCCAACTCTACAGTTCTATGATTTCCACCATCAGCACCATTCCCCCAAGAGCAGGGCAGGGGAACCTACAGCACTCTAGATCAGGCTTCCTCAAACTCGGCCCTCCAGATGTTTTTTTTGGCCTACAACTCCCATGATCCCTAGCTAGCAGGATCAGTGGTGAGGGATGATGGGAATTGTAGTCTCAAAACATCCGGAGGGCCGAGGTTGAGGAAGCCTGCTCTAGATGTTGCTGGACCACAGATCTTACCATACCTGATGGCTGGGATTAACACTATCAAGAGGATAATGTGTTTTCCAGCCCTTTACACCAGGGGTGCTGACTTGGGCCTTATGTTATGGGTCCCCAACGGTGCCTGTGACGTAACATGACATCATGAATTCATGACATCACAGCGGTGCTGCGGCGGCACTGCCGAGGCCTCGCGGGGTCTCGGAGGTTAAGTCCGAGACCTCTGAGTGACTTCCGGTTTCTACATCGCCTGGGAGGTCGTGTCAGGGCTCCGTGGCGACTTCCAACAGAAACCAGAAGTCACATCGCAGCCCCGTGTTGTGGGTGCTAAGCGCCCATTAAATTTTTTTGTGGGTGCCCTGCCACCCAGGGCCCCTGAGACCTAGCGCCTATGCCCTACACTAACCAGCTCGATGTCTCTGCGAAGGTCATTACGGTGAAAAGGAATGCCAAACGAGCATAGAATCTCTTGCTTCCACGCATTGAAAGAAACCCAAATAAGAAAATCTGGATCTGTTTGCCTCCCTTCTCCACCACTCCAACAGCCTAGAATCCGATCACTTAAGAATGCAATTGCACTTAAAAGTTGTGCCTATCTTAGATGACCCACATGCAAACAATCAAGGCTTTCCTTCCCGCCCGCCGCCTCGCCAGATCTGGGCTAAAAAGCGAGGAGAGGGGAGTCAGTTTTACAGGCTTAAATAACCGTACCACCACAAACACTGTAGCACTCAAGAGGATATATTAACTCAATACATACGCCTTCCAGTAAATTTGCAGGCGCCGTTCGTGAGCCCGTCAGATCACGAATGAGGAATGCCGTCCAGTCCGAGTATTTCTCCTTGATAGCTGGGAAAGAAAGGCAAGCACATGATTAGCTAAGGCGACAGATTCTGACCCATAAAAGGCTAGACTGAAACATTACAATAGAGGCAGACTGTACGAAGTAGCTTCCGAACTCTATGACCCATCACAATCTCGGTCCAGTAAACTATGGTTTGCAGGTACCATCCGTCCCAAGCCACTTGAGTTACCATGGTGGAAGAAAGGCTGGAAATCCATGAAAATAAATAAATAAGCCAAATAAGGGGAAAGAGAAATTCAGCAGTAAAAAGTACCAGTGAGTGTCCCTGGGGAAATTAGTTGCTCCTAGCAACCACAGAGCCTAGGGCTTGCCGATCAGATGGTCGGCGGTTCGAATCCCCGTGATGGGGTGAGCTCCCGTTGCTCGGTCTGAGCTCCTGCCAACCTAGCAGTTCGAAAGCACGTCAAAGTGCAAGTAGATCGATAGGTACCGCTCTGGCGGGAAGGTAAACGGCGTTTCCGTGCGCTGCTCTGGTTCGCCAGAAGCGGCTTAGTCATGCTGGCCACATGACCCGGAAGCTGTACGCTGGCTCCCTCGGCCAATAAAGCGAGATGAGCGCCGCAACCCCAGAGACGGACACGACTGGACCTAATGGTCAGGGGTCCCTTTACCTTTACCTTTAAGCTGAGTGCATTGCAGCTGTTTTCTCGACCTAAATTCAGTTTTACCTCTACCCTCGGTATTTGTGCTGACGTTACAGTTGGGGACCACTTCACAAGAAATAATAGTCTCTTAGTTTACAGTGCAGCAGCGGAGCGTTTGTGTGTGCGGTTGTGT
Organism: Darevskia mixta; assembly: GCA_034641385.1. Lineage (NCBI taxonomy): Eukaryota > Metazoa > Chordata > Lepidosauria > Squamata > Lacertidae > Darevskia > Darevskia mixta. The sequence goes on along the minus strand of JAWWNH010000012.1, from coordinate 43,313 downwards.
GTGTGTGTGCGCGCACATGAGTGCCCACGCCAGGGGCGGGGCACAAACAGAGCCCACCTCGCCTGCCCAGCCCTCATCAAGGCAACACCAGCCCCGATCGGCACGGCTGTTTCGCCCTTCTTGTGCCAGCTTCCCCAGATCCAAGCCTTGCTCTACGCCGGCTCCCTCAGCTAGTAAAGCGAGATGAGCGCCACAACCCCAGAGTCGTCCACGACTGGACCTAACGGTCAGGGGTCCCTTTACCTAGCACTGCATGGATTTAGGTGTGAGCCAGGCATGCAAACCCCGAAAAATGTGGACATCCCGTTTTGGAAATTGAAATTGTTTGGAATTAATATTTACACTATCTTGTATACTTATTAAGTCTTGATTACCACTAATTTATTGCCAATAATTTTAAATTCAACTGTGTGAGTGTAACTGCTGCTCTTGTGTTGTCTTGTGTTATGAGCTTAAAGCTGAAATAAAGATGATTGATTGATTGATTGGACACCCCGTATCCCAGAAAAACATGGATATCCCGTTTTTTATCATGAGAGAAAGGCGGACATATTGGGCATCGTGATCTCCCATTATTTCACGCGGCTATTTCTCCCCCACCCCACTCCAAAGTTGTTGGTTTTTTTCCAGGAAGATATCGCAGTGTAAAATCACGTGAGATCACAGTGCCCAAAACGGTTGCCGTTCTCTCGTGATTAAAAAACGGGAAGGTGGCATCTGGGAACATGGCGTCCTGGTTTTAGCCTTCGAGGTGTTGAGATTTGCAAGGTGGCAGGAGCTACCCAAAGGGATTGCGTTAGCAGCAGTGAAAGTGCGGGGATAAGAGGATTTAAAAAGCCAACAAACAACAAGGCTGGATTTACAGCCAGCATCCAGGCTCCGACATTAGCAGCTACCAGCAGATCCATCAAGGAAACAGCAGATGACAAAAGGCTGTAAATGTTACCAGCACAGAGAATCAATAGATGGCATCATTTACCGGCTGAAGGGGACCGATTGTATGACAAGGCCTAAACAAAGCAGCAAGATGTAACCGTTACAAATGAGCTATTTAATTAACTTGTCACCCAGCCGGTTCTTCAAGGGGGAAGACACGGGCGAGGGAGCCAGGCCCAGCCGCTAAAGTACTCTCGCTCCAACCAGGGAATAGCATCAGTTAATTTAGGGTGGTGGCTGGTGTCCATTGTGACTGGTAGGGCAGAAGAAGGCAGGGAGGTCAGAAAGAGGTGTGGGGCAGGGGCACCAATGGGGCAGGGCGGAGCTGCACCCTTTGCCTGGCTTGCCAGAAGTGCAACAGCAGAAACCTTTCATAGAAACATAGAACGGTAGAGTTGGAAGGGACCCAAGGGTCATCTAGTCCAACCCCCTGCAATGCAGGAATCTCAGCTAAAGTATCCATGGCAGACGGCCATCCAACCTCTGCTTAAAAACCTCCAGGGAAGGAGAGTCCACCATCTCCCGAGGAAGGCCGCCCCACTGTCAAACAGCTCTTAATGTCAGAAAGTTATTCCCGATGTTGAGTCGGAATCTCCCTTGTTGTAACTTGGAAGCCGTGGGTTCGAGTCCTAGCCTCCAGAGCAGGAAAAAACAGGCTTGCTCCCTCTACCGTGTGATATATTTGAAGATGGCTATCCTATCTCCTGAGGGACACAACGGGTGGCGCTGTGGGTTAAACCACAGAGCCTAGGGCTTGCCGATCAGAAGGTCGGCGGTTCGAATCCCCGCAACGGGGTGAGCTCCCGTTGCTCGGTCCCTGCTCCTGCCAACCTAGCAGTTTGAAAGCATGTCAAAGTGCAAGTAGATAAATAGGTACCGCTCTGGCGGGAAGGTAAACGGCGTTTCTGTGCACTGCTCTGGTTCGCCAGAAGCGGCTTAGTCATGCTGGCCACATGACCCAGAAGCTGTATGCCAGCTCCCTTGGCCAATAACGCGAGATGAGCGCCGCAACCCCAGAGTCGGTCACGGCTGGACCAAATGGTCAGGGGTCCCTTTACCTTTTATCCTATCTCCTCTCAGTCTCCTCTTTTCCAAGCTAAACATACCCAGCTCCCTCAACCGTTCCTCATAAGGCTTGGTTTCCAGACCCTTGATCATCTTGGTTGCCCTCCTCTGCACACCTTCCAGCTTGTCGGCATCCTTCTTAAATTGTGGGGCCCAGAACTGGACATGGAATGTGTGACTTATGGGACTGACAATATTGAGCTACATGGAACAATGGTCTGACAGCGTATAAAGTGATTTTCTATGCCCCTGAGACTCCTCCCCTCCAATAAAGGCCTGACCTCAAGAAGACGAACTGTTATTTTCTCGGCAGGTTATACTCTGCTCTTGTCCAGGTGTTGCTGGACTACAACTCCCATCATCCCTGACCATTGCTCATGCTGGCTGAGGCTGATGGCAGTTGGAGTCTGACAATGCCTGAAGATTCATGGCTTCTCCATCCCTCATTTAGGGCAACAAAAATATTCAATCATGTCCCTGCACCTGCACTCACAACTCTGGGCCCTTTTTTGGCTACATGGGGGGGGGGAGGGGCGGAATGGGGGCCTGCAGCATCGGCCCTTCTGATTGGTAGACAGTATGAGGCCTCCAGATTGGCCAGGCATAGTATATAAATATGCAGAATTTCTGCCCCGTTAACAGAGCAGTGCTTTATTCCAGACACTCTTTCAGTTCAGACTCCGGTCTATCAGCGGCTCTGTGATTAAATTCACCTTATCCGGAACATGTGTATTGCTTATTACATTTCTGCTTTTATAGCTTCGTGCAAATCTATTTAAACTAGGGGGAGAAATGCAAAGGAGACGGCTCTCATCCCTTGTAAAAGAAAAAAAATTAAAATAATAACTAACCACTCGGTATTACACAATGCTATCTTTGAATAGTGTCTCCGGAGGAATTAGCAATTTTATGGCTGTGGAAATAAAGTGCTGCATTAGCTGGAAGGTTCAGGTGTATAAACGGGACCTTCTTTTCCCCTACAGACTTGCTCTCCGTGTTGCCTCCGGGCCTTGTCTAGTTAAGCTGCTTACTTCTGTGTACCAAAGGTCAATAGTTAAATTCATTAGAACAACATTTGCCGTTGGTAAGGAATTTTCGAACTTAGCCAAGCCTGATCTTGGCTGCTTGGGGCAGGAAGGAGAGCGAACGTTGCCAGCTAGTGGCTTTTATGAAATGATCATTTCCAACAGCTGCCCTGGGGTGTGTGGTGTAGTGGTTAAGAGCAGTGGACTCGTAATCTGGAGAACAGGGTTCGCGTCTCCGCTCCTCCACATGCAGTGCTGGGTTACCTTGGGCTAGTCACACTTCTCTGAAGTCTCTCAGCCCCACTCACCTCACAGAGTGTTTGTTGTGGGGGAGGAAGGGAAAGGAGAATATGAGCCGCTTTGAGACTCCTTCGGGGAGTGATAAAGCGGGATATCAAATCCAAACTCTTCTTCTTCTTCTTCTTAGGGGGTCCTGATGGGTCCCAAACCCTCAGTGAGCTAGGAACTTTGTCTGCATGCGAAGTCAGGCATCACGCTTGCAGACCCCTTTGTGCCACAGAGTTGGTCTGCCAACAAGACTGGTGCCTGAAGCATTCTCCCATTCTGTGGAAAGGTTAAAGGACCCCTGGATGGTTAAGTCCAGTCAAAGGCGACTATGGGGGTGCAGCGCTCATATCGCTTTCAGGCTGAGGGAGCCGGTGTTTGTCCACAGACAGCTTTCCGAGTCATGTGGCCGACATGACTAAACCGCTTCAGGTGCAACGGGACACCGTGACGGAAGCCAGAGCGCATGGAAATGCTGTTGACCTTCCCGCCGCAGTGGTACCTATTTATCTACTTGCGCTGGCATGCTTTCGAACTGCTAGGTTGGCAGGAGCTGGGACCGAGCAACGGGAGCTCACCCAGTCGCAGGGATTCGAACTGCCGACCTTCTGATCGGCAAGCCCAAGAGACTCAGTGGTTTAGAACCAAGCCAGCATAGACGTCGCTGAGACAGGAGTGCAAACATCCTGGGAATGTGGGCTTGGGAGAGTACACAGCCCAAGATTTATTGGTGCTTCCAGGCCCTAAATAGTTAAGAGATCAAGTTAAGGTATTTGGTGGGGGGTGATACCCCCTCCCTAGATATCTGATGTGGGTGCATCAGTCTTCAACTCCCTGTTGCCATGTCCTCTATACTTCCTTCAAGCTTGAGATTGTAAGCAGTTTGAGGCAGAGACCTTTATTTCCTTTCCTCATGTCGCAGAGTAGCATTTATTTGCGTCTATTAAATACAGTAACCCCCCATCTCCCCTCATATAATTGATATGTATGTTGCACCACACAGGGCGATAGCACAATAAATCCTCTTCATCTCCCTTTGTTCCCTCCCAAAATCAACTTCCCAGCTGTCATAAAGGCGGTGTTGGGCGAGTGGATATTTTCATATAGCGCAGGGTCATTTCATTAAAACGGTTTCACTGCCTCCCAGAGCAGCGGTTATTCATTGCGAGAGTCCCATAAATCTGAGCCTCCTTATTTTTTTACGACAGTCACCGTCCATCTGTAGCCTGCCGTGAGGATGCCGTTTCAAAAAACAAAGGAGGTTTTTACACGGGGAGGAGATGGGTGAACGCAGTGCTCCAAGGGACTGCCAACCGTGTTACAGAATCACAGAATCACAGAATCATAGAGTTGGAAGAGACCACAAGGGCCATCCAGTCCAACCCCCTGCCAAGCATTAAGCGAGCTCAGGCCTGCACAGGAAGTTGTCCAATACAGAGTCAGACCCAATGGCCCCTCTAGCTCAGTAAAGTCTACCACACTTGCGGTGGGGAAAGGGTTGTCTACGAAGGGTTGCTGCTTACCCACAGGAAGCGTCGCATCAGTAGTCAATGGAGGGGACAGATCCTAAACCAAAATTAGCGGGGAAAGTTTGCAGCATGTTTAGGACTGCATAGGGACGCGGGTGGCGCTGTGGGTTAAACCACTGAGCCTAGGGCTTGCCGATCAGAAGGTCAGCGGTTCGAATCCCTGCGATGGGGTGAGCTCCCGTTGCTCGCTCCCTGCTCCTGCCAACCTAGCAGTTCGAAAGCACATCAAAGTGCAAGTAGATCAATAGGTACCGCTGCAGCGGGAAGGTAAACGGCGTTTCCGTGTGCTGCTCTGGTTCGCCAGAAGCGGCTTAGTCATACCAGCCACATGACCCTGAAGCTGTACACCGGCTCCCTCACCCAATAATGTGAGATGAGCACCGCAACCCCAGAGTCGGTCACGACTGGACCCAATGGTCAGAGGCCCCTTTACCTAGTAATGGTAAAGGGACCCCTGACCATTAGGTCCAGTCGTGTCCGACTCTGGGGTTGCGGCGCTCATCTCGCTTTATTGGCCAAGAGCCGGCGTACAGCTTCCAGGTCATGTGGCCAGCATGACAAAGCCACTTCTGGCGAATCAGAGCAGCGCACGGAAACGCCGTTTACCTTCCCGCCGGAGCGGTTCCTATCTATCTACTTGCACTTTGACGTGCTTTCGAACTGCTAGGTGGGCAGGAGCTGGGACCGAGCAACGGGAGCTCACCCCGTCACAGGGATTCGAACCGCCGACCTTCTGATCGGCAAGCCCTAGGCTCTGTGGCTTAACCCACAGCGCCACCTGGGTCCTTACCTTTACCTAGGACTGCATAACTCCCTCTCTTTCTGTCCCAACCCTTCACTTTGAGAATCAGGATCAGGCCAGAGGCCCACCAAGTACAGCATCCACAGTAGCCAACCAGATGCTTGCAGGAAGCCTGCAAACCAACACAGGGGTGAGAGCAACAGGCTTCCCGTCCCCACACCAGGAAGTGATGCTCAGTGTAGACAGAAGACAGCCATCGCCAGCCTTCTCCTCTGTGAATTTGAAATGATGACATTTGGATTTGAGGACTGAAGAGTGGGCTTTGTTGGGTGTTATATTGGAGTGGATGAAGCGAATACATTCATACCTTGGTTTTCGAACAGCTTAGTTCTCTAACGTTTTGGCTCCCGAACACCGCAAAACCCAGAAGTGACTGTTTTCGGAGCCCGGACGTCCGGCGTGGCTTCCGCGGCTTCTGGTTGGCTGAAGGAGCTTCCTGCTGCCAATCAGAAGCTACACTTTGGTTTCCAAATGTTTTTGAATTCCGTTTGACTTCCCAAGGTACGACTGTATTGTTTATATATAGCGGACAGATGAAAAATCGGGTGTCTCTTGCCTTCTTAATTTTATTTCTTTCTCTTTCTATCTTTTAACCCCTTTTCTACTTCTTTATTTCTCTCTTTCTCTATTCCTCTCCCCCCTTGTGTTTTTTTTAATTATTTAGATCAAAGTCTTAGTTTGTACAAAAAAACAAAAAAGGAAAAGACATTTGATATTAAGTTTTGCATCTTTTTCTATAAGCCCTAATAAAAAAATACTTTTTGGAAAAAAGAATTTGTCTAACTTTCAAAACTTTCCAAGTTGATGGTTAACACTGTGTTCTGCACGTACTCGAGTTCATCTGCCCTGGATCTTCCAGCTTCCAGCTTCGTTGGATGGTTCCCCTCGCTTTTTATCCTGCACATCTGGATTTCCACCCCACCCCACCCCCATCCCCTCCACCCCTCGCTTGAACTGGTCACTTGCAAGATGACTTCACTGCTTGCACCTCTCCATCCCCTTCAGCCTCCCCACCTTGCAAATCCAAGACAGGGTGTTCACCCTCCTTCTCTCACTGCCAACCCCCTGTCAGGATGTCCTACACACGAGTAGGAGCTTGGCAGAGACACATGGCCAACTGGGATGTTCCCTCCCTCCTGGGCGATCGTTCAGGAGCTTCAAAAGCATTCCTCAGCCGGAACATCACAACGACTGATGCCAGAAGACATCAGCACACTTACTGGGATCCGCAGAGGTTGTGCAACTGCGTGACAGACCACAGCAACTCAGCATTTGGGCTAATCTACTTTATTTGCATATAAACACACACGGAGCACTGCAACATGGCTCCCTCTCTCTCTAGCATCAGACAGCAAAGAGAAAGAACAAAGGACAATAGTCCCACTTCAGGGAACACAGTAAGACAAATGCCCTGTCTTCGTCACATCCCACTTCCCACTCTGTGGAATCAAATCATATACCCAGTCATGTGACAGACAACAAACCCATGACTGCACACGGGGAATGAATCTCCAACCCCCCCCAACCCCCTTGCAACCCGTGAAACCGCCTTCAAGCTTCCTCCTCCTTAGTCTCAGCATTGCCCTTGTAAAATTCAGCAGTGAGGAGGATGGGGGGGGGCAAAGCTAGAATCCATTGGGTCTGCCTCTTGTCGGCGCCCCCTACTGTTGCTCTCCCAGCTTTCTACCCTACCTTAAAAGAGCACCAGTCACCACCAGGTTCCCACCCAGAGAGTGGAGATTCCCCACCTCAGCTCTGCAATGATGGGGCATGGACTTTTCAGTGGTGACACCGCTTTTTGAAATATTCCCTCCAGGAAGCTAGCTCAGGACAAACCACAATATCGCTTGGGCACCAAGATCTTTTTATTCCCCCCTCATCATTATTTTGATTTATATGCCACTCCTTCCCCCCCCCCAATGTAAAAAAGCTGTTGTTGTCTTTCAGTCAACATGATCTAATCAAAATCCTCAGCAGATTCAGCTCATTTCCCCCCTCCCAATTATTTTTTAAAAATCTGCAACTGATCTACAAAACCAGCAACTTAGCTTGTGGAAAGACAATTAGAGAAACAAATTTTTTCAAGCTTTCCAACCAAAAAATAATAATAATAAAAATCCATATTATTATTATTTAATCTGAAAGAGGAGAAGGGGGCGGAGAGTCCACAACAAGCTTTAAATACAGTACAGCATGCAGAAAGAATCCAATATCAAGCCTGACTGAAGAAGTTGATTAAATTAGCTCAATTTAAAAGCCTAAACAAACCCTGAAGGTGGCTCCTTTGTATACTGCTAAATCATTTACTACCCAAGAAGAACGGAACGGGCGCAAAATATTCATTCATTAAATCTTCCATAAATTTCCACTCGATATTTGGCTGCAGCCACAATATTACTTAGAAGTCATTACATGCCGTTCATTTAGCTCCTGCTGTTTGGGCGACGTCCAGGCATCTCATACCACTTCTTGCTTTGCTCGCAAATTATTTGGAAGTTGTTGCAAAGGGGGGTAAAATTTCTTTCAATGAAGTGGGGCTGGGGGCCAGAGCTCAGCGACAGAGCATCTGCCTTGCATGCAGAACGTCCCCAATTCGATCCCCGGCATCTCCAGGCAGGACTGGGGAAAACTCCCCGTCTGAAACCTTGGAGAGCCACTGCCAGTCAGAGTTGCCAATACCGAGGTAATAGACCCATGGTCTTAACTGGTAAAAGGAACCTTCCTATGTTCCTCTGGTTGTCTACCAAGAAGCTCGTAAGCTATGGCAAGCACATGCCCAGGGCCGGCTCTATCACTGGGCAAAGTGAGGCAGTTTTCATTCCAGTTGGATTCTGTATGCACCCTAGCTATCAAGACGAGTGGCCAGGGATGATGGGAACTGTAGTCCAAAAGGTGCTGGAGAACCAAGTTTGGGGAAACTTGGGTCTGCACGGTTAAACTCACATATACGGTGAGAACCAGGAAGAGCAGACAACAAGACATTCCTCATTGAGAAATGGAGATTTCCCAGTATACTAGAGTAATAAGGTACAGGATAATGTAAACCCATTTGTGTCACTTGGAACCTGCTGGTATTAATTCAGTACGTTTGATTTGGGTGTGGAGATTTGTCCCTACATGTTTACTTCTTCTGCTTTTGTTTAGCATTATTTGGCAACTGTCATTATGCTTTGCTATAAAATATACGGATGCTTATTTTGCAGGTTAATAGTCTTCTTAAATTGTGACGCTCAGAGCTGGACACAGTATTCCAGGTGGGGTCTGACCAAGACAGAATAGAGTGGTCCACAGTGGCTGCCAGAGATTCCCAAAGCGGGGGAGCGGTAGGAGGGCGCATTCCCGGCCCTATCTGGAAATGCCAGGAATTGAACCTGAGACCTTTCCGCCTCCCCTGCAGCACCTGGGTTTTGGACTCCAACTCCCATCAACCCCAGCCAAAACACCTGATGGGAGTCCAAAAGATCTAGGCTGCAGGAGGCTATGATAGACGGTAAGGTAAAGGTAAAGGGACCCCTGACCATTAGGTCCAGTCGCGGACAACTCTGGGGTTGCGGCGCTCATCTCGCTTTATTGGCCGAGGGAGCCGGCGTACAGCTTCCAGGTCATGTGGCCAGCATGACAAAGCCGCTTCTGGCGAACCAGAGCAGCGCACGGAAACGGCGTTTACCTTCCCGCTGCAGTGGTACCTATTTATCTACTTGCACTTTGACGTGCTTTCAAACTGCTAGGTTGGCAGGAGCTGGGACCGAGCAACGGGAGTTCACCCCGTCGCGGGGATTCGAACCGCCGACCTTCTGATCGGCAAGCCCTAGGCTCTGTGGTTTAACCCACAGCGCCACCCGTGTCCCTATGGCCCTTCTACACTGAAGTTATTTTTGTGATGGCAGATCGTTTCAGCCAGATGTAGCTTGCCAGTGATCAAAATCTGCAGGTAGAACAGAGACACAACGCATCCCTAGAATACTAAGCAGAAGGTCTTGGCCAACTTTGCCATGTCAAGATGCTAGACTTACCATTGGGAGGCATCAGAACTTTGTTGTTCTGGGTGCACCAACCCACAGGGTGGAGATCGGCTGTCATCACGTCGCACCAGAAATCAGCTCTGCGGTCGTCTTCGTAGCCGCAGTAACGCAGCAGCAAGAGCTGCCCGCATGTGGTGATGATGGTCGCCACCCAGTAGGTCTCTGGATTGTGTTTGTTGGCCACCTCCAGCTTCATGCCGGGTTGGAAACTGCTCTGGAGGCTGACTTCCACCTTCCCCAAAAGGAGAAAGAAACAGGGTTGCTTTGGCATAAGGAACAGGAAGGAAGCAAGATCCATAGAATCATAGAGTTGCAAGAGACCACAAGGGCCATCCAGTCCAACCCCCCTGCCAAGCAGGAAACACCATCAAAGCATTCCTGACAGGTGGCTGTCAAGCCTCTGCTTAAAGACCTCCAAAGAAGGAGACTCCACCACACTCCTTGGCAGCAAATTCCACTGTCGAACAGCTCTTACTGTCAAGAAATTCTTCCTAATGTTTAGGTGGAATCTTCTTTCTTGTAGTTTGAATCCATTGCTCCGTGTCCGCTTCTCTGGAGCAGCAGAAAACAACTTTTCTCCCTCCTCTATATGACATCCTTTTATATATTTGAACATGGCTATCATATCACCCCTTAACCTTCTCTTCTCCAGGCTAAACATAAGGCATCATTTCCAGGCCTTTGACCATTTTGGTTGCCCTCCTCTGGACACGTTCCAGCTTGTCAGTATCCTTCTTGAACTGTGGTGCCCAGAACTGGACACAGTATTCCAGGTGAGGTCTGACCAGAGCGGAATACAGTGGTACTATTACTTCCCTTGATCTAGATGCTATACTCCTATTGATGCAGCCCAGAATTGCATTGGCTTTTTTAGCTGCTGCATCACACTGTTGACTCCGATTTTCTCTAGAAAAGCCTTCCCAAATGTGCAGGTCTAAATGCAAAATACCCACGTGCTTAAAGGAAGTGTGAGGGGCAGCACAAGATCCTGTCTCTTCCAAGTATTCATCCCAGTTGAAATCAACGTCTTCGGAATTTGAACTTTCATCTGCTTAATAAAAAACAAAAACACATATGTCATGTGTTCAAGGCAGCAATGAGGTCTCATGTTGTATAAGTTATGTGAGAAAATGAAGAATGAGCGAATAGGCTCATCAGAAGCATATTTGAATAGCTTTGCCTAGTTGTCCTTTCAATGGCTTTCCTTGCTTCTCTAATACGTTTAGTGGCATAACTTCAGCTGTTTATCAGCTCCGGAACTTAGTCAACTCTGTCTACTCCACGAAAAGGTGGGATTCTGTTAGGGTAGCCTTTTCTACATCATCAAAAAAATAGGGAATGCATCAGCACAGGAAAGAAAGGACAAAGGCACAAAGATCTGCATAAATTTTGTGTGTGCTAATGTACATGTATAGATTCATTTTTTAAAAAATCTACAATTTAAATCAACATAAGAGTCTGCTGGATCAGGCCAATGGCCCATCTAGTCCAGCATCCTGTTCTCGCAGTGGCCAACCAGATGCCTGTGGGAAACCGGCAAGCAGGATTCGAACACAAGAGCCCTCTCCCCTCCTGCGGCTTCCAGCGACTGGTATTCAGAAGTGTGGAGGCAGAGCACACTAGCAGCCTGAGATGGTCCTCTCCTCCATGAGGGATGTCTCTAAAGCCGTCTATGCTGGTGACCATCCCTGCCTCCAGTGGGAGGGAGATCCATAGTTTATGCACTGCGAGAAGTACTTTCAAAATGCGCTATGTCTCACCGGGTGGTTGGGGAAGGCAGTGACCATGTGGGCCTCCTGCCCAGGAGCTGAGCATCGATAAGCAACTTCACATACCCCACTTTCCTTAACATTTTTTGAGAACTTTTAAAAATAATAATAATAATTGCAATCTGATGCAGGGAAGCGAATTTAAAATTGGGAAATCCCTGTGTATTAGCTGTATTTATTTATATCCCAGCTCTCTTCCGATTGCTCAGGGCAGCGCGTTGCTGTTCTCCCCTAGTTTGTCACCAATCACAACATCCCTGTGAGGTAGGCTAGGCCAAGAGTTCGGGATTGGCTCGAGGTTGCCCAGCGACCTTCACAGCTGAGTAGGGACTTGAATCTCGCCACGCACGGCTCTTTCCAACACTCGTCTTAACTGCTACAGTACACCTACTTGTAAAGCTGTCTTAAAAAGGTAAAGGTAAAGGGTCCCCTGACCGTTAGGTCCAGTCGCGGACGACTCTGGGGTTGTGGCGCTGATCTTGCTTTACTGGCCGAGGGAGTCGGCGTACAGCTTCCAGGTCATGTGGCCAGCATGACTAAGCCGCTTCTGGCGAACCAGAGCAGCGCACGGAAACGCCGTTTACCTTCCCGCCGGAGCGGTACCTATTTATCTACTTGCCCTTTGACGTGCTTTCGAACTGCTAGGTTGGCAGGAGCTGGGACAGAGCAACGGGAGCTCACCCCGTGGCGGGGATTCGAACCGCCGACCTTCTGATCGGCAAGACCTAGGCTCTGTGGTTTAGACCACAGCGCCACCCAACATTTGTCTTAACTGCTACAGTACACTGGCTTGTAACGTTGTCTTAGCCACACACACAAAAAGTCCACCTGAATCAAACTGGTCCGCATCCCCGTTGGCTAGGTCTGTATTTCCGTCCAAGGAGAGGCGCCGAGTCTCTGTCATGCTGAAGATCACAGACCCTCTTGTCTCCATTGCTCAGAGAAAGGATTCTCTGAGCCCTAATTCATCATCACGGAGCACAGTCTTCCTGTAGCGAGGAAAAAGACCTTTCAGTTATCAATCTACATTTCCCTCCTCCTGCTCTCTTTCACATCACCCGGCCCTTGGAGCAAAATATATATCTCCAAATATACTTGGAGCAAACCCACCAAAATTAATGGTCCTAACTTAGTCATCATGCCCATTAACCTCAATGAAACTACTCGGAGTACCACTAACATTGGCTTTAGTGATGAATTACCCTGAAGGCTTCTAGGTAATTTGTGGTAGAAGATGGTGAGGATGGGGGGGGGGGCAGACCTTTCTCACTCAGAAACACGTTCTGATTTCGCAGATTCTTAGAATCATAGAATTGCAGAGTTGGAAGGGATCCAGTCCAATCCCGTCCAATCAAGTGTCCAGTCCTAGTCATGTGATCCAGGGCCCACTAATTTTGGCTGGCCTTGGCCAAACATGTGGGGCTGCCCGGTTCCTTGCCGCCGCCTGAAAAGTGGAGTTTTGATCCTAACTTCGTACCATTTCTCTGAAATTGAAACAACATCCCGGCCCCCAAAAATGCTGGGGCAAAGCCCAGGTGGTACCCGGGGCGGAATTTTTTTTGTCACCCCCCACCACTTTCATTTTAAAAAAATATAAATAAATAAAAAGTGTCACCCCCCTCTGATGTTGCCACTTTGCGAGGTGTGGGTATTTTGTGTGTGTGTGTCCATTATCTCTTTTTTTTCAATAAAGTTAAATAATAATAATAATAATAATAATGTAAAAAATTAAAATAAATAAAATTAAAAAGTGTCACTCCCCCTCTGATGGTGCCACTTTGTGATGTGTGGGGGGTTGTGTGTGTGTGTCTATTATCTCTTTTTTCAATGAAGTTAAAATTAAAAAAAAAAAATTAAAAAAATTTTTTTAAAGTGTCACCCCCCTCTGGGGTGGAACCCGGGGCGGACCGCCCCCCCACTCCCCCTTGCTACGCCCCTGTGCTGGGGGAGGTGGAGAGAGAAATAAACTGTGCAGATTGCCGCCACTAATGGCGATCCCCGCCTGCGAGAAACTGATGGGAGAATTTCTCCTCCCCTGAAGAAATTCAGTGGGGCAGCCGCTCTTGATTTCTGTCAGCAAAAAAAATGTGGAGACACATAATTCCCAGAGGCTGTTTGCACAAGTCTATCGTTCATATCGTCCCTTGACAATGCAGCTGTGGTATGATGGCCATGGGGGCATGACAAACTGTCTCCTGCCCTCTCCCAACATTCCCAGACAGCCATCATCCCATGCAGGGGTCCCAGGCTCACCAGGTTGGGGGTCCCTCGTGCTTCCAGCTATAAGTGCAAGCCCCAGCCCTCCTCTGAAGTTTGGAAGCTCCTCTGATGTGAGGTTTCTATGACTGTTGTTGTCAAAGGCATAGCTGTCAACCCTCCCTTTTCTTGCAGGAAACTCCCTTATTCCAATGCCGTTTCCCGCTGCTATCCCGGATTGTTGATATCCCTTAAATTTCCTGGATTTCAAAGGAAGCAGCTCCTCTCCCTCCCTGCCGGCCAGGGAGGCTCCTCAGCTGCGTTGCTCGGCTGCCAATAAGGAGTCTGAGACCGACTGGGGGCGGAGCTTGCATGCCTTGTGCAGCCAGACCCTCACGCCCAACCAGACACCCAGCCTGCCTGCCGTTTACGCACTTGCTCTTTCGCTCACCCGTTCGCACGCAGCCTCTGGAGCGCAGGGTGGCGAGGCTACTTGGTGCCATTGCACCACCCTCGCGGCATCCCTTATTTTCAAATCCGAAAGTTGACAGCTATGGTCAAAGGTTATATAATATTTCGAAACTGCGCCAACATAAACGCCAAGTAATGAAACACGCTGAAAACAGCCTACGACTCTGCATTTTCAATGGACTCGAACCCAAGGCTTCAAGTTACAAGAAAGGAGATGGCGACTAAACATCAGGAAGATGCTCTTTCTGAAAGTAAGAGCTGTTCAACAGGGGAATGGTCCTCCTCGGGAGGTTGTGGGCTCTCCTTCGTTGGAGGTTTTTAAGCAGAAATTGAATGGCCATCTGTAAACGCAATTTGGGCAAGTTTTTGAGCCGAGAATAGATGATAATGATTTCTAGACTGCCCTTCAACTGAGGATCACAGGGTGGTTTACAATAAAGGTAAAGGTAAAGGGACCCCTGACCGTTAGGTCCAGTCGCGGACGACTCTGGGGTTGTGGTGCTCATCTCGCTTTACTGGCCGAGGGAGCTGGCATACAGCTTCCGGGTCATGTGGCCAGCATGACTAAGCCGCTTCTGGCGAAACCAGAGCAGCGCACGGAAATGCCATTTACCTTCCTGCCGGAGCAGTACCTATTTATCTACTTGCACTTTGACGTGCTTTCGAACTGCTAGGTTGGCAGGAACAGGGACCGAGCAACGGGAGCTCACCCCGTCGCGGGGATTCGAACCGCCGACCTTCTGATCAGCAAGCCCTAGGCTCTGTGGTTTAGACCACAGCGCCACCCGCATCCCTGGTTTATTGTTTTATCACTCGATTGGGAGCTGCCCAGAGTGGCTGGGCAAACTCAGCCAGATGGGCGGGGTACAAATAAATTATTATTATTATTATTATTATTATTATTATTATTATTATTATTATTATTTACAATATAAAACCACAAAAATTCATAACATAGTAATAAAATATAAACATTCACATACACGCCACACATTTTAAAAGGCCATGGATTATTTAATTAGCCGACGGCCCGAGAGAAAAGGTTTTTGAGAGCAATGCAGGATCCGTAAGGAAAATCATGTTCCGCTATGTGTTTCAGTCCAGGAGATACAAATTAATTTGGATAAAAAGGCCGGCCAAACGAAACACAGTTGGTGGAGCATGAGATTCTTACTCTCAGGGTCGTGGGTTCGAGTCCCGCATTGGGCAGAAAGATTCCTGCATTGCAGGGGGTTGGACTAGATGACCCTCGTGGTCCCTTCCAGCTCTAAGATTCTATGATTCCAATGCATTTGCTGTTCTAATGCATCCCAAAGAAGACCTGTTTTTCCATGAATTCATTGAGCCAAATTACTTGCACCCTCCCAGAGCAGGTTTAACGATCAGAGTTTTTAAAAGCAATGTATATGCATCCATCTGCCAAGGATGTAGCAGATTTCCTGCATTGGCTAGGTGTCTTTTTGGTCCCATTCAAAGCTTAAAGGTAAATGTAAAGGGACCCCTGACCATTAGGTCCAGTCGTGTCCGACTCTGGGGTTGCGGCGCTCATCTCGCTTTATTGGCCGAGAGCCGGAGTACAGCTTCCGGGTCATGTGGCCAGCATGACAAAGCCGCTTCTGGCGAACCAGAGCAGCGCACGGAAACGCTGTTTACCTTCCCCCCGGAGTGATACCTATTTATCTACTTGCACTTTGACGTGCTTTCAAACTGCTAGGTTGGCAGGAGCAGGGACCGAGCAACGGGAGCTCACCCCGTCGCAGGGATTCGAACCGCCGACCTTCTGATCAGCAAGCCCTAGACTCTGTGGTTTAACCCACAGCGCCACCTGGGTCCCTAATTCAAAGCTTAGGATTCTTTAAACCCCAAGAAACCATAGTTGACTTCTGTTAACCGCTAGCTATTTTGGCTCCAGTTAAAAACCACTCCTTCTACCTGCAAAATGAAGTTTGGAATGTAGCACACGTTATGAAGGCCGTCACTCAGGTTTAAGGAGTCTTTAATCAACCGTATGAATTTTGTTTGATTCATCGAGGGGTTCAATTTGCATACATTTCCATGCAGGTGAAAACAATAGTTTCAAAGCAAGGAGCGTGGTTGCTTTCTAAGGAAAGTGATGCCTTAGAATGGGCTGTTCCATGTAAAAAAGGGGGAGGCAGAGATGCCTCTTTTAAAATGGGGACTTCCTAAAACTGTATAATCAGCTGAAAGGATGCCCATAATTAATCATGTTTGTGATTCACGAAACCAATTAATAGATTAAGCATTGCAGCGTATTACAAAATATTGTGCCCGTTCGGGGGGGGGGGATGAGTTCCTGTTGTCCTCTTCCCCCCTCCCCTTCCACTTTCTTAAGAACCGCCTGAAAGAACTTGAAAGAATCCTTTTCCACCCCTAACATTCCTGCGCTGTCCTTTTCTAGTTTTAAATTTAATATCTGCGAGCATTTGAAGTGGTAAAGCACTATAAATCTTTACTGAAAACTCATGTGCTTTTAACAGAAAATAAAAGAAGGCGTGGGGTGGTTCGGAAATTTTAGACTCTGGACTTACGGGCGGGCTTATGCGAACACCCCCCCCCAAAAAACACTTTAGACATTAAGAAGAGTTACTTCAACATGTGGTTAAGTCAGCCCTGTGTTGGGGGGGGGGGCTTCTGCTCCGACCCCCTGCAATGCAGGAACCTTTTTGCCCAGGGTAGGACTCAAACTCACAACTCTGAGATTGAGAGTCTCATGCTCTACCGACAGAGTTATCCCTCCTTACCCAGCGGAATTAGGTCCCCGGAGATCCCTGCAGAGGTTATGTTCAGCCCAAAGGACCCAAAATATACCATTCTACACCAGAGGCGTAGCAAGCCCAGGTGGTACCCGGGGCGGAATTTTTTTTGTCACCCCCCACCACTTTAATTTTTAAAAAAAAGTAAAAAAAATTAAAAAGTGTCACCCCCCTCTGATGGTGCCACTTTGCGAGGTGTGGGAGTTTTGTGTGTGTGTGTCTATTATCTCTTTTTTTTTCAATAAAGTTAAAATAATAAAATAATAATAATAATAATAATAATAATTTAAAAAAAATAAAAATAAAAAGTGTCACCCCCCTCTGATGGTGCCACTTTGTGAGGTGTGGGGGTTTTGTGTGTGTGTGTCTATTATCTCTTTTTTTTCAATAAAGTTAAAATAAAAAATAATAATAATAAAATGATAAAAATTTAAAAAAAAATTAAAAAAATTAAAAAGTGTCACCCCCCTCTGATGGTGCCACTTTGTGAGGTGTGGGGGGGTTGTGTGTGTGTGTGTCTATTGTCTCTTTTTTCCAATGAAGTTAAAATTAAAAAAAAAATTAATTAAAATAAATTATTATTTTTTTAAAAGTGTCACCCCCCTCTGGGGTGGAACCCGGGGCGACCCGCCCCCCCGCCCCCTTGCTACGCCCCTGTTCTACACCCATGTGAGCTGTCCTCGCTGGAATCAGCAGCAACACCCGGGTAGAAAGCCCTTTTGCACAACAGATACAATTCCCATCCGCCTTCCCAGAAAGCTTTTT
The DNA here is from genome assembly GCA_034641385.1 of Darevskia mixta. Lineage (NCBI taxonomy): Eukaryota > Metazoa > Chordata > Lepidosauria > Squamata > Lacertidae > Darevskia > Darevskia mixta. The sequence continues at coordinate 25,674 of JAWWNH010000012.1, read as the reverse complement.
TCTGCAATGACTTGCAGCTATTTAATCAGCCACACGTTCAGACCAAGTTTGCTTTGAAAATTGGACTGCTGCAAGCCCTTTCTGGGCACTCCAATAGAAACAGTATTCTATCCTCTGTCCTCCTTTGGCTATGACGAGATTCGAACACAGAGCCTCGGCGTGAGATGGTCAAGGCTTTGAGGTCTTGGAAAGAGGAGAGTGTGGACTTGCTGACACAGGTGGTCCCAGCCTGACTCCTCCACCCGACTTTCACAGATTCTCTTTTGTCAACATTATCCTTTCTGGGATGAATTTCCCCTCCAGGCTCCCCTTCCAGCCACCATCCTGACTCGAGGATGCTGTGAGGAGTCAACTACATAAATTTAAAGGTGCTGTGAGCCCAAAGGACCCACCCAGAGAAGAGGCTGCCCACTGTGTCTCTGCGATGAGTTACAGTTCTGAACTTGCTTGCTTCCAAAAACCAGCTGCTTTGAGAGGTGGGCGGATTCTGCTACCTTACTGTATTAGGTGTGACTGTCACTCTGGGTGCTGAGACATAGCCAGATTTACTTCCCTCCCGGATGAGTCTGCCCAACGCATCTCTGCATGAGTTGCTGCTCCAGCCTTTCCTCCTTACAACAGAGGCCTCTGGTACGTCTGCATTTGAGGCGATTGAATCACTCACCCCTGAGATTCATGTAAAATCCCTAGTGATGAGGGTTCATAGGATTGTAGAGTTGGAAGGGACTAGTTGGAAGGGACTTCCAAGGGTCATCTAGTCCAACCCCCTGCAATGCAGGAATCTCAACATGCAGTCCCATGGGTGTAGCCAGGATTTATGTTGGGAGGGGGGCAGGACACCCACCTGTCCTGTTCCAGAACCGAGCTACTTGCGTCGCTAGAATATGCATCCAAGTGACAACAGGGAGCATTTCCATTTCAAATACCCTATATACTCGAGTATAAGCCTAGTTTTTCAGCACATTTTTTGTGCTGAAAAAGCCGCCCTCGGCTTGTACTCGAGTGAGGCAGGCAGTGGCTCCTATGAAGCTTTCCCAGGTTTTTTGTGGTAAAATTGGGTGCCTCGGCTTATATTTGGGTCGGCTTATACTTGAGTATATACGGTATTCTGATTATTTCTAAACAAAATAAAATAAAAAAATTCCTTCCAGTAGCACCTTAGAGACCAACTAAGTTTGTTCTTGGTATGAGCTTTCGTGTGCATGCACACTACCTTTAACTGATTATTTCTAGTTACAGGTAGATAACCGTGTTGGTCTGTCATAGTCAAAACAAAATAAAAAAATTCCTTCCAGTAGCACCTTAAAGGTAAAGGGACCCCTGACCATTAGGTCCAGTCGTGTCCGACTCTGGGGTTGCAGCGCTCATCTCGCTTTATTGGCCGAGAGCCGGCGTACAGTTTCCGGGTCATGTGGCCAGCATGACTAAGCCGCTTCTGGCGAACCAGAGCAGCGCACGGAAACGCCGTTTACCTTCCCGCCAGAGCGGTACCTATTTATCTACTTGCACTTTGACGTGCTTTCGAACTGCTAGGTGGGCAGGAGCTGGGACCGAGCAACGGGAGCTCACCCCGTTGCAGGGATTCAAACCGCCGACCTTCTGATCAGCAAGCCCTAGGATCTGTGGTTTAACCCACAGCGCCACCTGGGTCCCTAAGTAGCACCTTAGAGACCAACTAAGTTTGTTCTTGGTATGAGCTTTTGTGTGCATGCACACTTCTTCAGATACCTTATTATTTCTATTTATAGTTAAGTATCTTAAATTATTTACTTGATCTCCCCCCTACACCCATGCACAGTTTCCCATCCAATTTGAAACCAGACCAGACCCTGCTTAGTTTTGCAAAGGTGCTAGCAGTTTTATTGCTGCACCACTATGGGGGGGGGGGGGGCGGCTGAGAATCTCAACATTTTCACAATATAGAAGGCGAACCTTTTTGCAAACAAGAGTGATGCCTTAAGGCCACTTTTAAGTTTGTTTTTAAAAAAAATATCATTTTTTATTCGTTTTCAAGTTTATACAATAATAACATTCACATACTTTTTCACATCTTATACCTTTTCGGCTTCTATAGCCTTGACCTCCTTCAGACCTTCCAAGTGACCTTCTAATATATATACCTTAATTTATATTTCTTATTTCTACCATTGCTTTATTATATCTCTCTCTATCTTAATCACTGTAAGTTCATATTTAACAACAATATTTCTTCCTTGATCTACAAAGCCTCTTGTAGTCCTACTAACGTATTCAATTGAGTACTTTCCTTTAAGTAGTCTGTAAATTTAGTCCAGTCTTTGATGAACTTCTGGTCCCGCTGTTCTCGGATTCTCCCCATCATTTTGTCCAGTTCTGGACAAAAGGCCACTTTTAAGTTTGAAGGGGCTGTGACAGGGAAGCCGCTATCCAAGTCCTGGGAAACAACTGGCTAAGGAGGATTTTTATTTTTAAGGGAAAGACCTGCACATCTGGTGCAGATGTGGTGTGCCTCCAACAGCAGATGGCTGCAAAGGGTGACCTCTGCCGGGGTTTGCAATCCAATCCCGCAGGCGGCAGATCCACTTACACAGAAAAGGCTCCCCTGGCTTGTCACTGGTGGGAATTTGCAAGAGAAGAAACACAGAAAGAGTTCTTCCAAAAAAACAAAAAACGTTCCAGCAACACGACTGAAAATCGACTCCCCCTTAGCCTCACTGTTGGCGGGTGATCAATCTGCGAGATTATATATATATATATATATATATATATATATATATATATATATATATGTCCTAGTGCACGAGTCACCCCCTCCCCCAACTTTTTAATTTTATTTTTGCGAAGTGACTCAAAACTTGACTTTGGAAAAAGTTCCCAACCCTCGTTCTCTAGCAAAGGCAACAGCCAACAGCGAGAAATTCCGCCCTGCTTTTAAAGCAGACTGCCTCCCACCAGCGCCTTTTAGAATTATAATTTTAAAAATGCACTTTCTTTTCTGCCACGCAGAGAGGGCGGGGCTCTCTTGCGAGGCGCACCTTGCGCCGATCCAGGAGGGGGGGCCCCTCGCGCAGCACCGCGCAACTTCAGCCGCGCGGCGGTTTTCCTTTTTCCTCCTCGCCCGTCTCTCCTCCCAGCGCAGACATGCTTCCTCGGAAACAAGTCTCAGTTCAATGGGGTCTACCCGCGAGTAAGAGAGTGCATAGGATCGGATTGCGGGGTTGTTGTTTTTTTAAGTAGTTGCATTCTTTTTACGTCTTCCACAAACATTTACGTATGCAAGCCTTCTTTACGTAAGGTAACTCGGGAGTAAAGGCCACTAAACGCAATGGGCTTGCTTCTAAGGACATTCACACAGGATCGTACATTGCATGCTTTGCTTCGGAGTCAGCCCCGCAAATCCTCGATACCGAGCCAACATGCGCAGTAGGATCAGACGCAGTTAAAAAGCAGGGAAACGCGCGTAGCGTTGCAACTCTGCTCAGAGTAACCCAACTACAAGGCTGCTATACTACGCGATGCGCGCGCGTGCGCGCGCGCACACACAAACACACCGCTTAAAGGCAACGCAGGTTGCAATCCTGCAAACACACCCGGGAGCAAGCCTTTCCGAGCGCAGAGGCTCGACCTTCCAGAAAACGTGGCTTGCGTTTTTTTGGAGAGCAAAATTTGGGGGAGCGGGCACCTGCTTTCCACGCAGGAGGTTGCATCCCCGATATCTCCAGGTAAAGGCTGGGAATATATGACAGCCCGGAGCCCGGATTGGCTTAGTGCAAGGCAGTTTCCTATCTTCCTATTTGGAAAGGACTGTAATGGCTGGTACCCATTGAAACTGATAGGGCAGAAGGCAGGGAGCCCGACAGCAGGGGGCGCCAGAGCCAATGACATGCTGAGCCCACTCGCGCTAATTTTGTCTTCTTCCCTGCGGAGTTCTGCTCTATCTATCTAGCTAGCTAGCTAGCTAGCTAGCTATTTAGGAGCTCAATATGGTGCACATGGTCCTCCCCCGTTCATCCTCACAACAACCCCGTGAGGTAGGTCTGGCTGGGAGATGGGTGACTGGCCCAAGGTCACCCAAGGAGCTTCATGGCTGAGTGGGAATTCGAACCCTGGTCTCCCAGGTCCCAGTCCAATTCTCTAACCATTAGGAGACACTGCCTCTCATCGCAAAACTGGCAGCGGCTCCTTGGCAGAGCAGCTGCTCAGCGTGCAGAAGGTCCTGGGTTCAGTCTCCGGCATCTCCATGCCTCTCTGCCAGTCAGAGTAGACAGTGCTGGCTGAGATGGACCCAATGGTTAGACTTGGTTAAAAAGCAACTTTCAAGCTCCTTCGACTCCAGACGCTTTTTGCATCTTGACGATGGGATCAGACTAGCACAGTTCGGAGGAGCCAAGCAAGACTTTCTCCAGAACATCTTCATAAAAAGCACAGCCTGCTGTTTTTCCGCAAGAGTAAGAGACCGACCATTCCGTGATTCGATGGCTATCTTGGCTGCCCTCCCCCCCCCCCCAGAAATCCAGCCCCGCTTCGGATCCAAAGTCCACACCATCACCGCCCGCTTCCTCCCTGCATCCTCACCCAGCGCCCCTCGCCGCAGACTTTGGTCTCTGTCGATCGTTAACGCGCTTTCCCGCAGATAAGATCTCAAATGGAGAAATTGGGCAGGATCCTGCCACGTCTACTTAGAATCCAATAATTGTAGAGCTGGAAGGGCTCCCCAAGGGTCATCTAGCCCAACCCCCCCTGCAAGGCAGGTATCTCAACTAAAGCATCCACAACGGGGGCCATCCTACAGCTTAATACAGAGTCAGACCTGCAGTCCAACCTCTACTTAAAAACCTCCAAGGAAGGAGAGTCCATCACCTCTAGTGGGAGACCGTTCCACTGGCGAACAGCTCTTACAGTCAGAAAAGTCTTCCTGGTGTTTAGTCGGGGGAATCTCCTTTCTTGTAAAGTTAAAAAAAAAAAAGCATCTCCCTTACTTGGAAGTAAATCCCAACTTGTTGTGCAGGGCTTCACCCCCCTGCAGCCGCTGCCGGTCAGTGCCCATACTACTGAGATAGTTGGACCCAATGGGCACTGACCGGCAGGGACAAACGAGCCCGAAACCAAAAGCAGGTGCAGAACTGTACTCAGCCCAAGCTTGCGATCATTTTACTCGGGAGCAAGCGCCGCAGGATACAAAGGGGGGGGGGCGCTTCTGAGGCAGCCAGGATCGGGCCGTCTGCCTAGTTGCAGCGACACTTGCCTGCAGTTGGATCCGGTGTAGCTTACTCCGAAGTAAACCCTACCGCGCGAGGCGGGACCAAGGGTGCAATCCTTAGTTTTGAGTGCTCATGTATAGGATTGCGTTGCGCTGCACGGCTCTAACCGCCCCCCCCCCAGCAGATCGCGACAAAACCAGCAGGTTAAGAGAACTCGGGCTGCCGGCGTCTTTAGGATCGCAGCCGGAACTAGCTCTATCCTAGCCGGATCCTAAACATGCTTACTCAAGATCCCCAGAGATTTCCACAGGATTTACGTCCAAGTAATGTGCCTACATAGGATGGCGTAGATTACACTGGAACACACGCATTTCTCCGCCTTCCTGTACTCCACTTTAGGGGTGGGGGGGACGTGTTTATTTTCAGTTTGTAGAGAAGCCTGAAACCCGCCATGTTGAAAATGACAAACCTCTTTAAATACCCATTTATACCGCAGTTACATAAAGGGAACTAAATCAATGAAGGGAGGGAGGGGCCGGGAATTAGTTTGGGGCGATTTTATACACATATGTAATAATCTGTATTCCATTGATCCGTCTCAGTTTCCCGTCCCTCCCTCCCCCGCTCCATGAAACTGACTCAAAAATTGTATTTTGTTTTTCTTTTTTCTTTCTTTCAGTAAATTCTAAGCCGAGATCACATTAGATTTTTTTTTATGAGATAAGCATGTCCCCCCCCCAAAAAAAAAAAAAAAAGAGAGAGAGGACCAGCCTTCGGTTAATCTGGCGCGTTTCCAAATAGCAACTGGAGTATCCACGCGATGACATTAAACACGAGCCGCGCATTCCGCTCATCTCAACTCGCTAGGGCACAGATCCAAAAACGTGCCTTGCAAAAGAAAAAAGAACACCTCAACACAGAGAAAAATGCGCGCCCGCGTGCGCGCACACACACACACCCAACAGCAGACCCGATGCATCTTTACGCAGAAGTAGGTCCAATTGCATGCAATGGATCGGACCACCCTAGAAAAAACCCGTGCATATTGGATCGCAACACCTCCCCAAAGAAATGCACTCCCAGCGTGATGTCATCCAGAATCAAGCGCGGGTTTAGGCGCGCCTAGAACTCTATGCATAGGATCGGGCGCACAACAACCCGCCACATACGTAGGAGAACCCTGAACTTGGAAGGGCTAATTTCCGAGTTAACGTGCATGGGATAGCACGGCCCGCCTGGAACCTCAGGCAGGAGGAAAGACGAGAGAGACACTTTTACTACTTCCGAGTAAGCGTGCACAGGATCGGGCTGCACATTCGAAGCAGGGACGACGGAGTTCTAGCAGAAAGGAGAGATTACAAAACACACATCCCCCCCCCAAAAAAAACCACTTTGCAATAACTTGCTTTTTAGGGGGGTCCTTGTCAGAAACGCACCAGCTTTTTCTGCGCAAAGCAGGACGCGTGTTAATAAACCTGCCCCCCAAAAAAGAGGGGCGAGGAGGAAGAGAGAGAAACCGCCCCCCCCAAAAAACCCCACCGCGATCGGTCCATCCTTCTCCGTAAGAAAAAGGGGGGGAGAGAGAGGGGGGAACCCACCTTCCGTTAGATGCAGCCCCGGGTAGGTCCGCGCGCCGCTGCGCGGGGCCGCGCCTTACCTGCGCGAAGTTTCCCTCCCCCGCGATCCCTCCCCCGCGTCGAAGGGGCGCAGCCCCCGCCACTCCAGCCAGCGCGATCCGCGCCCGCCTCGCTCGCTGCCGCCGCCGCCGCCGCTGCTCCACACTCCTTCCAATATGGCATCCGCTCAATGCGCATGCCTCGCACTCGCTTGTGCTTGGCGTGTGTGTGTGAGCGTGTGCGAGTGTGCGCGCCGTCTCCTTCGCTGACCTTTTTTTTTTCCTTTTCTTTTTTTAAATCCCCCGGCACAGTTGCCAAACACACGCGCACCATGTGCCCACAGCCTCCAGAACCCGTGCAAATCTCCCCCCCCCCCGCGGAGTGGGAGATGGGTCTTACTCCCGAGTAAGCGTGACAGCTTTGCACGCCCGAAGGACTTGCGCTTCGGTTCGCGGTCAGGGATGGAAGTCCCGTCCTGTTGCGGGTTTAGTCGGGACTCGGGACGCCTTCCAAGGAGTTTAATATTGAACCCATTTCCCAGCTGTGTGCAGGCACGAATAATAGGGGCGGAATCCCTAAAAGCAGATTTACAGCACAATTTTAAAGGGGGGTTGCAGTCTGAGGCTGGGAGAAAGCCTCACTTAATTATTTTATTTTATTTTAAAGGTTTAGATGCCAAGCCTTGGCTATTAAGGCTGCAGTCCTAAACCCGCTTACCTGGGAGTAAGGTGCTCCACAGAATTCAATAGGATTTACTTCTGAGTTGGCATGCTTAGGATTGCGCGGTGACTCTCTGAAAGTGCCATCTGATGTTGTTGTCTTCATAGAATCATAGAACTGCAGAGTTGGAAGGGACCATGAGGGTCATCTAGTCCAACCCCCTGCAAATCAGGAATCTTTTGCCCAACATATGGCTTGAACCCACAACCCTGAGATTAAGTCCCATGCTCTACAGACTGAGCTGTCTTATGTTAATTACATTAGTTATTGTATTAGTTATTATTGTTATTATTAATATTATTATTACTACTACTACTTTGCAGTTGTTGGTGACCTGGTAAAAAATTTCTGTGTGGCAACTAATCCATATATTTAACCACAGGGTTGTATTAATCCCTGTTGTCCTGAGGGGGGGGCACTTAAAAATGAATAAATCTAAGTTAAAGGTAAAGGGACCCCTGACCGTTAGGTCCAGTCACAGACGACTCTGGGGTTGCGGCGCTCATCTCGCTCTATAGACCGAGGGAGCCGGCGTACAGCTTCCAGGTCATGTGGCCAGCATGACTAAGCCGCTTCTGGCGAACCAGAGCAGCTCACGGAAACGCCGTTTACCTTCCCGCCGGAGCGATACCTATTTATCTACTTGCACTTTGATGTGCTTTCAAACTGCTAGGTTGGCAGGAGCAGGGACCAAGCAACGGGAGCGCACCCCGTAGCGGGGATTCGAACCGCCGACCTTCTGATCGGCAAGCCCTAGGCTCTGTGGTTTAACCCACAGCGCCACCCGCGTCCCACAAAAAAAAATCTAAATTAGGCATGTCCAATAACTTCAAGGGGTCTCTGCGCTAAGTAGGTCCAGCGTTGGAAACAACCCATAATAATTAAACACAATGTTTTGCTCGGGTGTAAAATTTTGTTTTCAAGTGAGACTGCTTATGGGTTTACTGCTTGGTAAATACAACATTTTTAGAAACAAGTCAACCACAAACATACACAAACACGCAGACCCTCATGTGAGGGGTATTGAGACTTACTTCTGAGGAGTCATGTATGATTTTGCACTGTCACATTTTCAGTGACTAATTTGAATGCCATGATGAGAATGACTCCTGATTAAGCAGGCAAAGGACTGGGCTGGGAGTGAATAGTGCTCAGAGTTGGGCCTGTCAGAGCTCAATTTTACACTTACCGGGTATTTACTGAGAAGCCAAAATTCTGTTCAATGGGACTTTGTCACTCACTCCTCACTTGGAGGGGGGTCGGAGGATTGCATTTTTTAAAAAACCGGAAAGCAAGTTCAGTTACTGAATTCTGCAGAGTAATAAGGTTGGGGTGCACACACCCAAGAGATTTCAGTTTTTAGAAAAACATTTTTAGGACTGATAAATAGAAAAATTTCAATGTTGGCACAGAATGGACCAACCACGTCGCTAGGACATTTGAGAGTGCGTATAACATATGTACACTTAGTGTGTGTGAATTTCTGAGAATCATGCGTGCAAATAAGTATTTAACTCTTCCCTTCCCGTTCATTCTTTCTTTTGGAGCGTGGCAATTCCACTGTTTGCACATCGCTTTTAAACCGAAAATCTTCTTTAGTGCTTTGGCAAAAAGTCAGGAAGGCATTTCGGCCGGTCAGTAAACAAGCAGGCATGAGAGCAAGCAAACAACCCCAAAAGGCTCACGCCTCTTCCAGTGCGATCACAGGATAACTCATGGATAAGAATAGAATATCTGGATGAAGGGGCAGAATTGTGAATAAGCTCAGGGGCTCCCATTAAGTTCTATGGGACAAAGTTAGGGGGTGCTCAGTTAAGGGTCCAAGCCTAATCTCTCAACTCCTCTAACCCAGCAGGCAGGAAACTGCTTATCACAGGAAAATGATTGCAAGGAGTTGGTTATCGCTGGCAAGAAAGACCACGTTTGGCACTGCTGAGAAAGCTGTGTTGCCTCTTCTTCACCTATTTTCTGTTGACCATTGCCTTGTGCTTAGTAAGATTAGAGCAGCCCAGCCCTTGTTTTATCTCAGTTGCTCCTGCGGTTTCTTCCCACCCACCCCGTAGCAGCTGCAGGGTGTCTCCAGAGACATTTCCCAGCTTTCTGTGGACTCACAAGAATCTAGAAGCACCCTGAAGGTTATCTAGAGACCTGCGGTGGAGCACAGGAAGTTGTCTTACATGGAATCTGACCTTTGGATCCATCTAGCTCAGTAATGTCTACACTGACCGGCAGCAGCCCTCCAGGATTTCGGCAGGGGACATTCCCAGCCCTGCCTGCAGAAGCCAGGGATTCAGCCTGGGGTCTTGGCAAAGCTGATGTTCTTCCACAGAGCTATGGTCATTTCCCCAAAGGATGAAGCTGTTGAGATGCTGCTGCTTCCTTAGACTGTGTTGGCCCACTGGTCCACATCTGGGCCAGGATTGTCTAATTCGAGAGTGTGTGACCCCCTCCCCAGATGTTGCTAAGTTCTGATCATCCCTGATCTTTGTCCATGCTGGTTGGGCCTGATGGGAGACATCTGGAGAGCCAACCTCGGAGGGGGTCAAGAGGGGTCTTCCACAGCCTCACCACTGAGATTCTTTGGATTAGCAATATTTCGAATTGAACCTCCATGTTTTGAGTGCATTTGTACGCACGCTGAGCTGTGGTTTCTGCATCCATCATAAACTACATCTTGTTTGGAATAATCTTTTACAGTATTAGAATGGGGAAAAGGGGATAAATGTTAATCTATCGGTAAATAAAAATGTTAATCTAAATAAAAACAAAAATAGAAGAACGAGACAGAGAGAAAGAGAGAGAGAGAGAGAGAGAGAGAGAGAAGATAAAGGGGGAAAGGGAAGACAAAGAGAGAAGAAATAATGAAAGAGAGACAAAGTCCTGACCATACCATTACCAGAAGTAATGCACCGTATATACTCAAGTATAAGCCGACCCGAATATAAGCCGAGGCACCCAATTTTACCACAAAAAACCTGGGAAAGCTTCATAGGAGCCACTGCCTTCCTTACTCGAGTATAAGCCGAGGGTGGCTTTTTCAGCACAAAAAATGTCCTGAAAAACTAGGCTTATACTCGAGTATATAGGGTATTTAGCATACAGGTGTTATCCCCCCCCCCCCAACTCTCCTACCCTGCTATAAAGAACAATCAGAATAATGAACTTGGAAGCTTCTGGATCCAGCGCCAGTTGATCAACACATTATTACTGTCAATCATTGAGCTTGGAAAATAATAATAATAATAATAATAATAATAATAATAATAATAATAATTTATTATTTATACCCCACCCACCTGGCTGGGTTTCCCCAGCCACTCTGGCTGGCTTCCAACAGAATATTAAAATACAATAATCTATTAAACATTAAAAGCTTTCCTAAACAGGGCTGCCTTCAGATGTCTTCTAAAAGTCTGGTAGTTGTTTTTCTCTTTGACATCTGGTGGGAGGGCGTTCCACAGGGCGGGTGCCACTGCCGAGAAGGCCCGCTGCTTAGTTCCCTGTAGCTTTGCTTCTCGCAGTGAAGGAACCGCCAGAAGACCCTCTGTGCTGAACCTCAGTGTCCGGGCTGAACGGTGGGGGTGGAGACGCTCCTTCAGGTATACTGGACCGAGGCCGTTTAGGGCTTTAAAGGTCCGCACCAACACTTTGAATTGTGCTCGGAAACGTCCTGGGAACCAATGTAGGTCTTTCTTTCTTTCTTTCTTTTTTAGAAATTATATTTATTAGGTTTTCAACATAACAAAGAAAAACACAACATCCACAACACAGATTCCCCAGCCCCCCCACGAATACAAACGAAAAAACAATACCTACCTAATTTTCTTAATCATATATCTCTAACAGTGTCTATCGACTTCCTCCTATCTCTCCTTTAGCGTTTCATTTTAATAATTCAATTTAGCAATTTCTATTCATCTTCTAATATCTTTCTTATTTCTTGAATATTCCAAAGATTTTAAACTACAATTTCAATATTTCTTTTCCTAATCATACTTCCATATTCATCTTCATATATACCATATCCTTATCTTATACTCTATCTTATTTCTAACTTATCATATAATTTTTACTTTTCCATATTCATATCTAATCTGCAAACTGATCTAACTACTCAACAATAACAGACCTTTATAACTAAATTTTAAGATATGTCTTCACATAATCCCTGAATTTCTTCCAATCTTTTTCCACCGCTTCTTCCCTCTGGTCGCGGACTCTCGCCGTCAGTTCTGCAAGTTCCATATAGTCCATCATCTTCATCTGCCATTCTTCCACTGTTGGTAAGTCTTTTGTCTTCCAATATTTTGCGATCAAGATTCTAGCTGCTGTTGTGGCATACATAAAGAAAGTGTGTTCCTCTTTTGGTAATTCGTGGTGGATCATTCCCAGAAGGAAGGCCTCTGGTTTCTTAACAAATGTGTTTTTAAGCACTCTCTTCATCTCATTATAGATCGTCTCCCAGAAGACCTTAATTCTAGGGCACGTCCACCACATATGATAAAACGTTCCTTCTGCTTTTTCACACTTCCAACATTTATTGTCTTGCAAATGATAGATTTTAGCCAGCTTGACTGGGGTTAGATACCATCTATATATCATTTTCATTATATTTTCTCTTAACAAGTTACAAGCAGTAAAATTAATACCTCTTCTCCATAGTCTCTCCCAGTCAGCCATCATTATGTTATGTCCTACATCTTTAGCCCAGTCTATCATTGCAGATTTTACCAGTTCATCTTGTGTATGCCACTCTAACAGCAGATTGTACATCCTAGACAAATTTTTTATTTTTGGTTCCAGCAGCTCTGTCTCCAATCTTGATTTTTCTGTCTGAAAACCAAGTTTCTTATCTAATTTGAAGGTTTCATTAATTTGATGATATTGTAACCAGTCCGTTATCTCTCCTTTCAATTGTTCGTAGGATTTCAACCTGACACTGTCTCCTTCCTGTATTATTATATCTCTATACTTGGGCCAATTGCCCTCCATATTAATTCTTTTATAGGCCTTGGCCTCCAAAGGTGAAATCCAATTGGGCGTTTTCTTTTCCAACAAGTCCTTGTATTTGTACCAGACTCTATACAAAGATTTTCTTATTATATGAGACTTAAAACTTTTGTTAGCCTTGACTTTGTCATACCACAAATATGCATGCCAACCAAACAAGTTATCACTTCCTTCCAGATCTAATACATCAGTATTCTCTAATAGAAACCAGTCCTTCAACCAGCAGAAGGCAGCCAATGTAGGTCTTTCAAGACCGGTGTTATGTGGTCTCGGCGGCCGCTCCCAGTCACCAGTCTAGCTGCCACATTCTGGATTAGTGGGGCAGCGGAGAATATGCTTCTGGAGTTACCTTCTTGGTGGAAGACAAAAGGTTGAGATGCATCGTAGGGGCGGATCTGTGCCTGATATAAATACAATTCTGTCTTTGTGGGTGTAAACTTCATCCAGCCCTCAGCACTCTGAGAAATGGAACCCATTTACCATATTAGGTCAAACTTTCAAATAACAGCCACACAATTTAGGACTAGCAAGCATTTATTGACCTGGAGGGGTGTGATGTAGACACCTTGCTAGAGCTAGAGAGACAGAGAAAAGGTCAATTTCAACTTTTGCAGCCTTAAGTTCATTGTTCCACATACCCATATCAGTATGATTTTTATTTTTATTTTTAAAAAAGAAAAGTTTGCAGGAAAATTCCATTACCATTTTGCACGCAATTTTGCCAAATGTACATAAATCTGCAAAGCAATGTTTCCTGATAGAAAGCATTTTTGCATGTTCTTTTCATTCACACGGGTGTTTTTATTCTCACTTTGCCCTAGCGTGTGCAATTTTGGACAAATTACTTGGCCAAAGGGTGTTGCGAAACTTTGAGAAGTGCAAATTTCAAACGATGGCTAGGTTTCAGTTTGTGTACTGCTTTGGAAAATGTGAATTAGGTAGGTTGGTCTTTGAATTTGAACTGAATCAAATTTCTCTCCAATTTTTAGCTGTCGCATATTTTGGGTCAGTAGCTTAAGAGTTCCACGATGGATGAAACCAGGAGGGATCTAAACTGCACCAAGGCAGAATTTATTGATTGTCCCTTTTGCTGAAGTTTGGCTTTTGCGACAGCAGGTTAACTGGGCTCCCTGTTTGCGCCCTAGCTACACTGGAAGCTTTCGTCCATGGAAATTGGATCGGTGCCACTTGTGGCCTTCCCCTTTTTGCGCAACCTTCGAAAAACTCATGTTTAAGCCGTCACTGTAGCGAAGAGAGATTAGATGTGCTGGTCAAACACTGACATCGCAGCACCACCTGCTGGGGAATAATATCTGCTTTAGAGTGGAAATGGATGCAACTTCACATCCTTTTTGTACTCTGTTACCAATCTCTAGGGACGCGGGTGGCACTGTGGGTTAAACCACAGAGCCTAGGGCTTGCCGATCAGAAGGTTGGCAGTTCGAATCCCCGCGATGGGGTGAGCTCCCGTTGCTTGGTCCCTGCTCCTGCCAACCTAGCAGTTCGAAAGCACGTCAAAGTGCAAGTAGATCAATAGGTACTGCTGCAGCGGGAAGGTAAATGGCGTTTCCGTGTGCTGCTCTGGTTCGCCAGAAGCAGCTTTGTCATGCTGGCCACATGACCCAGAAGCTGTATGCCGGCTCCCTCGGCCAATAATGCGAGATGAGCGCCGCAACCCCAGAGTCGGTCAACGACTGGACCTAATGGTCAGGGGTCCCTTTACCTTACCAATCTCTAAGGCAGATTTCCAACCTGAGGCTCACATTTCTTTCTGGGCCACCTTACTGGGGCCACATACCAATGGTGGGCAGAGCCAGAGCTAAAGGTGGGTGACGCAACAAATGGAAACTTTACCTTTGAGCAGTTGCCTGGGGTCTACACACACTCCAATGCCTCTCTTTCAGTGGCGTAGCAGCGTTTGCTGGTGCCCGGGGTGGTGCAGATTCATGGCTGGCAGGGGTGGGCCACAGAAGATGAATGGAGCCTGGCAGGCCAGGCCAGCCCTTGCAACCAGAGCTAAGCGGGGCCGTGCTTATGCCACCTGCCCTCCCGCACCCTTATCTCAGAGCCTCCAGATGTAGAGGGAGTGCTCCTTAAGACGTCTCAAGACCAAGTACTGCGTAATTTAACCCATTGTTCACATTGCACCAACATAGCAAAGGGCAGGATGGCGACCATGAAATTCAGCCCAGGTGCTCCTCTTACCCAAGGGTCAGCAAACTTTTTCAGCAGGGGGCCAGTCCACTGTCCCTCAGACCATGTGGTGGGCCAGACTATATTTTGAAGAAAAAAATGAACGAATTCCTATGCCCCACAAATAACCCAGAGATGCAGTTTAAATAAAAGGACACTTTCTACTTATGTAAAAACACGCTGATTCCTGGACCGTCCACGGACCAGATTGAGAAGGCGATTGGGCCGCATCCGGCCCCCGGCCTGAGGTTGCCTACCCCTGCTCTTACCCATCGAGAGCCCCTTCTGCCTAGGGCGTGCGCACCTTGTTTGGGGAAGCTGGCAGCCTCAGAAGTTTCAGGAGACCAGCTGGTCCCAGAATCATAGAATTGGAAGGGATCCCAAGGGTCATCTAGTCCAGCCCCCTGCAATGCAGGAATCTTTTTGACCAACATGGGGGCTCGAACCCACAACCCTGAGGTCAGGAGTCTCATGCTCTACCAACTGAGCTATTTTCTTGTTGTGTTGTTCATCCTTACAACAAGCCTTGGGGTTTGAACCACAAGAGTCCCTCACTGCTATTGCTATGGCGTTGGGAATATTTCATTCCATAAGCTTGGAACAGAAGGGTGAGGAGTGGGCTTCCTATTGTTAGCTCACACTGCCTCTCAACTGAGTTGCATTGCTGGTTCCTAAGCAACCTAGATAGCAGCAGAGCGACTGGGCACTTCATACATTTTTCCTTTACAGATTCCATCACTTGTTCTTTGTTTATTCTTCCTCTCTCTGTATTTATACCCCACCTTCCCTCCAAGAGCTCTAGGCGGCGTTCGTGGTTCTCCTCCCTCCCAATAGCTCAGTTGGTAGAGCATGAGACTCTTAATCTCAGGGCTGTGGGTTTGATTCCCACACTGGGCAAAAAGATCCTTGCCTGGAGATGGAAAGAAGATAAAGTCCCTACCAGAGAGGAATGGCAAATTAAATTAAATAAAATTAAAATGAAATGAAATGGCAAAATTGACCGGAAAGCTCAGGAACCAAGAAGACCAAAACTTCAACAAAGAATGGGGGGAAAGTATAAGTTATCTTGGAGACCATTGTAAACAGATGGAAACACTAGCAGGATTGCAATAACACTTGCATGTAGTAAGAACTATGGAGATAGGTAAAGGTAAAGGGACCCCTGACCATTAGGTCCAGTCGTGTCCGACTCTGGGGTTGCAGCGCTCATCTCGCTTTATTGGCCGAGGGAGCCGGCGTACAGCTTCTGGGTCATGTGGCCAGCATGACTAAGCCGCTTCTGGCGAACCAGAGCAGCACATGGAAACGCCGTTTACCTTCCCGCCAGAGCGGTTCCTATTTATCTACTTGCACTTTGACGTGCTTTCGAACTGCTAGGTTGGCAGGAGCAGGGACTGAGCAATGGGAGCTCACCCCGTAGCAGGGATTCGAACCGCCGACCTTCTGATCAGCAAGCCCTAGGCTCTGTGGTTTAACCCACAGTACCACCTGGTTCCCAAAGATGGATTATTGAAAAAGATGCAGAAGAGAAGGTTTGATGACGGGATCCATGGAGGGGAAGGTGGGAAATTCAGAGATTCAGAGGAATCTTTTAATAGTGGGTGTATGTTATATTTTTATAAGTTTATACTTGTAAAATAAAATACAAATATTTCCAAAAAAGAAAAGAAAAAGATCTCTGCTTGACCCTATAACTCTAGGATTCCTCACAACAACCCTGCAAGGTAGTGGGGAACCTCAGGCCTGGATGTGGCCCTCTAAGTCACTCCATCCGGCCCTTGGAATCTGCCCAGCATGCGCTGGCCCTGCCTGAGTGTTTTTGCCTTGAAGTCTGGCAATGCGCCTTGCTTGCCTGAATAGAGGCTGGAGAAAAAAGCTGTGTGAGTCTGCCCAGAAACCGGCCTAGCATCCCCTCAGCCCAAACCCAAATATCTGTGCCGCAGCCACTGCCAAGAAACCTCAGTGCTAAGATGAGAGGGAAATAGCTTTTAACTCTCTGGCAAAGGTCCAAGAGAGTGAAAGGTCCAAGCTGTGCCTGTGGAATATTTCGCATGTTGTGCTAATCAGAATGCTTAACCTGAACTGATGAAGCTATATAGCGAAACCTGTGAGTAATCCGGAGGACAGGTCTTCTTCGTCCTTCTCATGTGCCACTTGTGTTGATTTCGGCTGGATGGTGATGTTGCAAGACTCATAATAATATGCTTCATCTACTATTACATCCATGAGATTTTTGCTTTGAACCGTTGAAGAATTCTACTATCTACTCACCATCAACCAATTGTGAACGTTTTGTTGGCACCAAGATTTTGTTGCTATACCCAACCTGTTGCTGAATGGTTCAGTCACGTGAACATTATACATTCTGTTATATCACACATATATGGCTTGTTAATCATGTGGCTTTATTGAAAGACTATTAGTTTTTCAGAAGAGGATTCCAATAAATCTTTTATTATAGTTTCAGCCATTGTGTGGTGGTTTTGGTTGTTAAAGGTCCAAGTGGCCAACAGGTACCCGGAATGATATTTCTCCTTCGGCAAAGGAAATCCTGTATTTCACGGGCCGAGATGGGATTGTTTTGACACGTGAACAGGTGAGAATGTAAGCCAGATGTCTGCTTGGAGTTAAAGTATGATGGATCTGTCGAGAGACCAAAAGGAAACCTCTGTCGCTGTGCGAAGTAAGAAGATGTCTGTGGCTTAGAGACAAGGGCATCCGAAAAGCTGTTGCTGCAGGAGTGCAGGAAAAAAATGGGAACGTTTCTAGTTGTTGTTGTTGTTCAGTCATTCAGTCGTGTCCGACTCTTCGTGACCCCATAGACCAGAGCATGCCAGGCACTCCTGTCTTCCACTGCCTCCCGTAGTTTGGTCAGACTCATGTTGGTAGCTTTGAGAACACTGTCCAACCATCTCGTTCTCTGTCGTCCCCTTCTCCTTGTGCCCTCCATCTTTTCCAACATCAGGGTCTTTTCCAGGGAGTCTTCTCTTCTCATGAGGTAGCCAAAGTACTGGAGCCTCAAGTTCAGGATCTGTCCTTCTAGTGAGCACTCAGGGCTGATTTCTTTAAGAATGGATAGATTTGATCTTCTTGCAGTCCATGGGACTCTCAAGAGTCTCCTCCAGCACCAGAATTCAAAAGCATCGATTCTTCGGCGATCAGCCTTCTTGATGGTCCAGCTTTCACTTCCGTACATTACTACTGGGAAAACCATAGCTTTAACTATACAGACCTTTGTCGGCAAGGTGATGTCTCTGCTTTTTAAGATGCTGTCTAGGTTTGTCACTGCTTTTCTCCCAAGAAGTAGGCGTCTTCTAATTTCGTGACTGCTGTCACCATCTGAAGTGATCATGTAGAAAACCAAATTTAGGGGGCACCCCCTCCAATTTTACATCCTTAACCGGCTTCTTCCTTTTTAGAGTTTTTATCTTTTGTTTATTTCTTTAAAAGCATTTCTAAACTGCTCAATTAAATCAAAAATCTAAGTGGCAAACCAAAATACAGTGGAACCTTGGTTGTCAAACGCTTTGGAAGTCGAATGTTTCGGCTTTCGAACGCCAACAACCCGGAAGTGAATGCTTCCATTTTCGAACACGGCTAGGAAGTCGAACAGCTTCCGAGGCGCGTTTCTCCATTTTTTCTATGGATTTTGCCGACCGGCAATTGGGCCTCAGTTGTCTAATGTTTCGAACGGTCTTCCAGAATGGATTACGTTCGATAACCGAGGTTCCACTGTAAGCAAAACAACAACCCAGTACTGTGGAAACAGGAATCATAACAGGGTCCAATCTCATAGGTCAGGGAAATTTTGTGCAAAACAAAGTGCTTTTGCAAGACATCTGAAGCAACTGATAGGTGAAGCTTCACATATAAAATATTTAGGTAAAGGTAAAGGGACCCCTGAGCGTTAGGTCCAGTCTCAGATGACTCGGGTTGCGGCGCTCATCTCGCTTTACTGGCCGAGGGAGCTGGCATTTGTCCACAGACAGCTTCCGGGTCATGTGGCCAGCATGACTAAGCCGCTTCTGGAGAACCAGAGCAGCGCACGGAAACACCGTTTACCTTCCCGCCGGAGCGGAACCTATTTATCTACTTGCACTTTGACGTGCTTTCGAACTGCTAGGTTGGCAGGAGCAGGGACCGAGCAACGGGAGCTCACCCCGTCGCGGGGATTCGAACCGCCGACCTTCTGATCGGCAAGCCCTAGGCTCTGTGGTTTAACCCACAGCGCCACCCGCGTCCCGCATCCCGTATTTACTTGAGTCTAATGCACCATCGAATCTAACATGCACCTTAATTTTCACAATGTAATTTCCCCCCAAGAGGTGCACACTAGATTCAAGTAAATACTGTAATAGAGCAGGGCCAGCCCAAGACATTTGGTCACCTGAGGGGAGCCACAAAATGGTGCCATCCCCCAGCAGCCAGGGAAGAAGGGGCGAGTGAAGATCTACAAGGGTGGGAGGAGACCAGGTGTCCTCTATTTACCAAGGGGCTGCTGTAGAGTCAGTAAGTAGGATGCACGCCAAGGAGAAGGCAGATCCAGCAAGGACCACCCTGCAACTATTGCTGCCACTGCGGCAGCTGCAGTGGGTGATACATTCCTTGAAGGCCGGATCTGCTGCCCCTGTGGATCCTGCCACCTGAGGCAGTTGCCACGTAGGTGGGCCGGCCCTGTAATAGAGGGAAGGACATTCCACAGTGCAGACCCCGTGGCTGAGAACTCATCTTTTTGGGTCGCCGCTGAATGATGTGATATGTTGCCGTGCATCACAAAGTTCAAAAATCTCCGAGCTGCACCTGAAAATGGTTCCCACAATTGCCACGTGAACTGCTGGGAGTTTGGGTGCCACTCGCCTTGAGTGGAGTTGAGACAGATAAGAGGTAAGGCGCCTCCAGAGCCCCAGACTATCCCTGTATCTCTATCTGTATGCTGACTTCTTTCTCTATCTCTTTGTTGTTTAGACTGATAGGACTTAGGTTGCATCCCATTTACAGCTTCCTCCTCAAACTTCTCTCCTGGATCTCAAGATGAGAAGGGAGAACAAAGGAGCCAGGATGGCTGGCTTGCTCTTCTGTAGACTAGTTAGACTAGAATGAGAAACCTCTTATATCCTTGAAATGTATTTCCTACAATAAACAATTTAATTACCTACAAGCATCTCTCTGTGTGTGTTTGCGATCACAAACAGGTGAAGTCTACTCTTTTAACCAGATGTACCAGCCAAACACTGCACACTTTGAACACTAATAATGGGCACCGATAGGCAATTGAGTCAGTCATCCCACTATGAACTGAACGTAAATTAAGTTCATTTGGGAGTAAAACGTTGAACAATTTCTAAATCATCTTCAGCTTCAAAAATCCTCTCCCCTCATCAGTTGCCTCATCAATGAGGGGAAGGGCACCTACTGCTATGTCCATTCACAGAGAGAGAAGCCCTGGGAGTATCTCCTCTGTTCAGAAGAGAATGGTGGGTGTTCGGTCCTGGCATCCAGTGAAAAGTGTGGCCATGCTTAAGGGCTTGTACTCAGTGCAGGAGAGACAGAGGCCTCAGCTATATTAGCCATGTTGCAATGCCATAACCGCATTATAAACATGCAACACCAGATGGCGCTGTGGAGCACAAAACTTTGTCTATGCGATTTTACATAGAGGTTTTTTTAAAATCTTTTGTTATAACAATTTAATTTATAACTTATTTATAGCGGGTTTTTCCTGTGTGTAGATCCAGCCAGAGTCAGTGCAAGCAGGAACTGAGCAGGAAAAGCAAACCATCCCTTATGCACTGCGGGTTTTGGATGGGATATTTACCGAGACCTTTTGTGGTTGCCCTAGGAGTTCCTGGAGGGTATATTGTCATGTGTGGGCACAGTGTTGGTGACCATTGTCATATACCATGATAAGAATGTAACTGAAGCCTTCACAAGGATCCTGGTTATTTTCCTGCTAAATTGAAAGAATGGTACAGCTAAAAAGGTAGACAGCATCATACATGGTGACTTAATCTTAATAGAGAAGACCGGGGGGGGGGGGGCGACTGGGTATTTGCCTTAATGGCTAAACTAATAGTTTATCAGAACAAGAGATAAAAGGCAAGGACAAGACAAGATTGTGGTTTGCTTATCTTGACTATTGCGACTTCAAAATCACAACATGGTTTTAGAAGGTTATGACAAGAAGTTATGCCGGCTGCTGGGGCAGGGGCGAAACTAGGCTTTATTTTACCTGGGTCAAAGACACGGTTTGGCACACACACCCCCCACGTGCTTTTGCATACACTAAGGTTGTCATATTCTCAGACATCTGGGCTAGATCTAGACACATCAAAGAAGCGTTTCATTGGAACGCGATGCAAACTTTGTATGAGAAATTGGGTTGGTAAAACGGAACTCCACAGCGCCATCTGGTGTCAAAGTGTTAGAATGCATAAACAACACATATAAAGCGTTCTAGTTACAGGTAGGTAGCCGTGTTGGTCTGCCGTAGTTAAAACAAAATAAAAAAATTCCTTCCAGTAGCACTTTAGAGACCAACTAAGTTTGTTATTGGTATACAAACTTAGTTGGTCTCTAAGGTGCTACTGGAAGGATTTTTTAAATTTTGTTTCGACATATAAAGAGCTTTTTATTTCCCAATGTAGCTGAGTCCCTTGGTTGGCTGCTGTGAGACCAGGATCCTGGACCAGATGTGCCACTGGCCTGATCCAGCAGGCTCGTCTTATGTTCTGAAGTTACAAAATTAACTGGAGGCTTTTATCGTCCAGGCGCTTCTAGGCAGCGTGTTTATTGAGCATTTAGGCCGCCATGTTTGCAGGGAGGTCAGATGTTGTTGTGTCGAAGCAAGCGTGTCTCCAGTGCATTTTCCTGTCCTTTTCTGTACAGAGAAACCACAACTGTGAGACTGAGAGTCTCACTCTCTACCGAATGAGCTACCCTTGGGTCTGAGGTCTTCTACACCAGGGGTCAACAAAACAGAGA
Source organism: Darevskia mixta (assembly GCA_034641385.1). Lineage (NCBI taxonomy): Eukaryota > Metazoa > Chordata > Lepidosauria > Squamata > Lacertidae > Darevskia > Darevskia mixta. Next base: position 3,974 of record JAWWNH010000012.1, on the reverse strand, counting down.
GACTAGCAGGCATAGGCAACCTTGGCTCTCCAGATGTTTTGGGACTACAATTCCCATCATCCCTGACCACTGGCCCTGTTAGCTAGGGATCATGGGCACTGGCGTCGCAAGGGGAGACGGAGGGGGCGGTATGCCCCGGGTTCCACGTGGGGAGGGGGTGACAGTTGGGCATGCCCCAACCTGTGCGGGGCCCGCCTGCTGACACCACTGCCGCTCCCGCAGCACCCTTGCAAGCCGCCGCGCCAAAAGCAGCAGCGGCGGGGCACCCCCCCAGCCGCTGCACGCGCAATCGGCGGCTCGGGGGGGGGTGCCGCAACTTCGCGCGTGCACACTCCATCCAAATCGGAACTTCTGCTTTGGCGGCGCCCTTTGGAAGCGCCGTGCCAAAAGCAGCAGCAGCGGCAACCCCCCCGAGCCGCCGCACGCGATCGGCGGCTCGGGGTGGTGGTGCCGCTGCTGCTTTTGGCGCAGCGCTTCCTAAGGGCGCCACCGAAGCAGCTGCGCCCCGGCGACAGAGTGCGCATGCGCGGCATTTCACGCATGCGCACTCTGTTGGGACGTTGCGTCGTGATGTCATGATGCAACGTCACGATGCCCCGCCCCCAGGGGAAGCCTCTGTTCGCCGCCCCGGGTGGCGAGGAGGCTTCCTCCGCCCCTGATCATGGGAGTTGTAGTTCCAAAACATCTGGAGAGCAGCCAAGGTTGCCTATGCCTGGACTAGTGCATGGGCGTAGCCCCCCCAAAATCAATTCAAATCTGAGGTTCTGCACCCCCCCTAACAAAAGCCCCCCCCCCAAATCCCTGGCTAGCCTATGGACTAGCGGTCTACCTCGCTATAAGGCAGCTCCTTCCTTCGTTCCTATAGCAACTTTTTTAAAATTAAAAAACACCCGTAATTCTTCCCTGCCCATTTATTGTCCCCATTTGATTTTATTGATGGGATGGGCCACGTTCCCAGCGCTGCTTTGCGCACCTTCTCTGGGGATGGAGGGAGAGGCTGGGAGAGCGCAAACCGTCGGGTAAAGCGAGGAAGGTCTTCGGAGCCCCCATCCCAGAAGGTCTTAGGACCCCACCAGCCCAGATGGTCTTAGTGCCCCACCCCTCGGCGTCTAAGGGTCTCCGCAGACCCCTCGCTCCCCCCCCGACGGCTCTTTTCCCCCGCGGGGGCGTTGCCCCCTGGTGCCCGGCCCCTTCCCGGGGGGAGCAGCTACAGGAGCCGCCTCCCTCCCCGCTTGAGCCCGCGGCGGAGCCAGCCTTTGTTCGGGGCGGGGGAAGGCGGACGCCTCGTCGGGGAGGCTCCGCCGGCCGGGATGGCTCTGCTGCTGCGCCCTTCCGCGCCTGCCCGCCCGCTGCTGCCCGAGAAGCTGCCGGGAGCCAACGGCACCCAGGCGAAGAGCCGCCCGCACGGCTGCGACAACGGGGCGCTGCTGGACCGCTTCGGGGTGCTGGTGCAGGCGCTGCTGGCCGTGGTGGCCTTCAGCACCCTCATGCGTAAGTGGAGCCCTTGCCTGCCTTCCTTACACCTCCCTCTGACTCTTTCTCGTTTTGCCTTTTCCTGCACAAGACTCAGTGTCGTGGGTTCGAGTCCCTCGTTGGGCAGAAAGGTATATCCTGCCTTGCACGGGGCTGGATTTAGATGCCTCGCATGGTCCGCTCAGACTCTTCAGTTCTATGATTCTGTCTTTTCAGCTTTCTCCCTTTCTTCATTCTCCTTTTTTTCTTTCTCCCCCTTTTCTGTTTCTTTATTCTTCTGTTCTCCGCTTTTTAATTTGTTTTTATTATTAAAGGATTTCTGTAGTTAACAAGGGCGCATGCAACATCTCTGTTTTTAATTCATAGAGTCCTTTCTATGGGTCAGTTGCATTCGGTGTGAAACATTCAGTGTATCTGAAGAAGTGTGCATGCACACGAAAGCTCATACCAAGAACAAACTTAGTTGGTCTCTAAGGTGCTACTGGAAGGATTTTTTTTTTATATTGGTGTCATAGTTATTCTGAGGTTTAGGGTGGGGAGAGAATCTGGGAGGCAGAAGGCAGATAATGATTTTTCATTTTTTGCTTAGTATATGTGCGGAAACCATAGCTGTCAACTTTCGGATTTGAAAATAAGGGATTTTTTCAAACTTTCAGATTTGAAAATAAGGGATGCCGCGAGGGCGGTACAATGGCACCAAGTAGCCTTGCCACCCTGCGCTGCAGAGGCTGCGTGCGAACGGGTGAGCGAAAGAGCGAGCGCATAGACGGCAGGCAGGCTGTCTGTCTGGTTGGGCGTGAGGGTCTGGCTGCACAAGGCATGCAAGCTCCGCCCCCAGTCTGTCTGAGACTCCTTATTGGCAGCCAAGCAACGCAGCTGAGGAGCCTCCCTGGCCGGCAGGGAGGGAGAGGAGCTGCTTCCTTTGAAATCCGGGAAATTTAAGGGATATCAACAATCCGGGATAGCAGCGGGAAACGGCATTGGAATAAGGGAGTTTCCCGCCAAAAAAGGGAGGGTTGACAGCTATGGCGGAAACAAACAAACAGACAAATGAAAAACCTATCCTCTCAGTGCTGACATAAAAACTCCACTTTTTTTCTTTCTTCTCTCTCGTTTATTTTTGCTTTCTGTTCCTCTTCCCTTCTTTTTCTTCTGCTTTCCCCCTCACCTGTCCTGCAAAGGTAGTTAGTTTGTCCAGGGACAGCAGCTGAGTTATTGAGTGTTGCCGGAATCCCAGCCTCCAACAGCAAGGCTCTGCGGATCCTTGCGAAAGGACACTTTCGGTGGAGAAGATGCAGCAAAAGTCAAAAGCCGGATGCACCGAAATCCCATGTGCTCGAGAAGCATCTCTAAGGCAAAGAGAGAAACAGCTGTGTGTTTCTTACTTGTGCACATGCAGGGTGACTGGAGAGGATGATAAGGCTATCAATGGATGCTAGCCGTAAGGACCGTGCTCAGAATCATAGACTGAGAAGGGACCCCCAAGGGTCCTCTAGTCCAACTGTCAGATAATAGGCAACGTTTACGATCCAGGTTTAAGATGAGCTGTGCACATACATGCACTAGCCGTGAGAGCAACTTAATATCCTCACTTTTGGCCCCTTAAAACAGCAACAGCTCTTGCTACTTACAAGTCCAAGCCTTAAACAGAAGCTAAGTTTCTAGGCCTCTTGACAGACCTGAATATGTGTTCCACCATGGCCCTGAATATGTGTACCTGAATATGTGTTCCACCATGGCCCTCAGTTATTAAAACAGAAGTACAGGGGAGGATGGGCCAGCGGACAGGTAGATTGCAAAGGGTCACTCTGAGGAAGGATAAAGGATGGGGGCAAGAGGAGACCACGTCAAGGAAGGTAGATTGAATGGCCAGGTGTCAGAGTCCAAACATTTCTCCCCACCCAGCAGCCCCTGGGTTATTCCTCGCTCTGCAAGGTGGTCTTTTGCCAGATGCACCAAGTCCATCCTAGATGTTTGTCTTGCCATGTGTTGCTCCCGAGGCTCCGCCACGCAGCTGCTGAGTCTGTTGCCTTGCATTGTTCTACAAAACTCAGCCATCTGGACAAGCGGCGGCGTTGGTGAAGCTAAGAATGCAAAGAGGGGAGGGGGGCTAGCTCATCGGCTGGGTGGGCGAGGGCCCTGCGGGCAAGTCCTGTGTCTGAATATGTCCCTGACGGAGGGCTCTGTTTTGAGCCGGAGATGTGGATAAGCGCAGAAATCCAAATCTCGTATGCGTTTTCCTTTCGTGCATTCTGCAGTCAGAGCCATTAAGTGCTTCTGAGTCCCAATTGCTGGAAACCACAGGAAGAGGAGAGTGCTGTTGTATTTTGATCCTGCTTACCCATCACCTCCTGGCAAATAGAAAGGGGAAGAAACGGAGTCAGTGAGAAATTTCACTTTCTTGGGTTCCATGATCATTGCAGATGGTGACAGCAGTCACGAAATTAGAAGACGCCTGCTTGTTGGGAGAAAAGCAATGACAAACCTAGACAGCATCTTAA